>WOVY01010126.1:75000-677374 GCA_013436015.1 Rhipicephalus annulatus | reverse complement strand
TTCCTCTGATATCGCATTCAATTCACCTCTGTTAATGGCTCTAACTCTCCGACGGCTCAAGTAACATCCGGCACTCCGCAGGGAAGTTTCTTGTCCCCTGTTCTTTTCTAATATTTGTTAATGATTTGCCTAAATGTATTTTTTCTCAAACTAGATTTTTCACTGATGACCACATTTGTAGTGTACTGAGCCATGAAAAGTAACTCTGGCTATCAGTTATTATAAATCAACCTCTGTTCAATTACAACTTGGTGCTTATCATGGCTACGTTTCTAAATAAGTGTGAGGCTAAACTTGTCACGTTTACAAAAGTTTCATGCTGCTTTCTGAACTTTACATACTCCTAATGACATAAATGTTGATTCAGCTTCCACTGACAACTATTTTACCTGTTTCATTCTATGTTTGACCCCTGTACATGGACCGTCATACCTATTTCGCTTGTAGTTGCCACTACTCTCTCTGCCTCTCACATTGTAATCTACAACATGCTCCTGCACAGGTGCATAAACTCACCCACTTTACTTCAATTCATCCTAAATATAGAGTATAATCCATAGATGTGGTACTGGATTAGGCCATACATCATAGGTAACAGCGATCTCTCCAGAAAAATGCAACAGATTTTATTTTTTTTTTCTGATTACTACCATTTCATTGGTGTGTCAGTCCTAAAGGCTTGTGGTGGTCTTGATAACCTTTACCATCATTGTACACTAGTTTGTTTACCTCTTTTTTATATAATATACTGCCACTCATCACTTCATTTTTTTTTCCAATCATATTTCCACATCACCATCGTCCTTTCAAAATTAAACACATAGCTTGCTGTACTTCCAACTTTGCTAAATCATTCATCCCTAAAACCATTATCGAGTTGAACCTGGCTGCCTCCTTATATTGCAACTGAAATGAATACACTTAAATTAATAAACTTATTAAAAATTACCCATTTGTAGGCTGTCTCACTAGAGCTTTTCTATTTTCAGGATTGCATATTTTGTATATTTTGTTTTGTTATGTCACACTTTTTAGGTGTTTGTTTGATGAGTATTGTTGTTCTGCTTTTTATTGATGCTACAGCTTATCTGTTTTTCCCTCCTCCTTATGTAATATATCCCTACAAGTAAGGGCCTTGAGGTGTTTCTTGCAATAAAATCAGTAAATGACAATTCTAATGTACCAAAGTCTCCTTCCCTTTTAAATGAAACCGCTTTATCAATTTTTAGGCTGGTTAGTCATTATCAAGAAAGTTTGTGAATGTCTTTTTTATGCCATTTCTAAGCCTGAAGAAAAAAAAATAGCAAGAAAATACTTTAGCCACAAAAAAAATCATTTTTTATTCAAGAGAAGCGCTTGCATGTATAGGCTGGTGCACATGTATGCACTTATATTTTCAGAAGTGGTGCCGCTTCAGTTGCTCATACAGTACTCGCCTACTCGCCCAATAGATGCAGCTTTGATTAATCCAGGCACCACGGTTACATTTCTGTAGAAGTGAAATCCAAGAGAACCACGCCAGGTGGAATACTAGGGCACAATAAAGAACCCAATGCGGTTCAAATTGTCTGGAGCCTTCCAATACACTGTCTCGAAAAGGTCGTACTACTTTGTTAAAGTCTGTAAACTTAAATTTAGAGGCAAAACTCTAAAGTAAATCATAACAGTACACTGATGAAGTCGTGCAATAAAAAGTTTGGACACAGCATGGTAGAGTTGACGTGTCAGAATTAATGGTGTGAAAGTATTTGAAAAGTGCAAGTAATATTGTGCAGTACCATTCAATTTGGTCTTTTGGTTGAATAACTCTAGGGGAATATTTTTTTATTGTTTAAAATTACAGCAAAATCTCAATAGTATCAAACAAACACGAGATAAAGGTATGATAAATATAATCCAAAATGCCAGAATTTGTTAGATATAGACAGCAATCACTTATACTTTTTAAGGAGAGTCACCAGATATTTTATGCCCATGGAAAAGTAGCTCCAGTGCGTTACATGCCACAAAAGTGCTACTGACATTCTTTTGGGTCCCAAATCTGAATGAAACATCGTAAATAGTGTAGTGCACGTGTGGGAGTGCATGTGTTATGTATTTATCACTGCACATATCATAGTTATCACCCAGTATATGGAGTAATATGTCAGGCGAAAATCCAGACAAACGTCTCCAACTCTCCACTAAAATGATTATCACTCTCCAATAGCTTTTTGCAAAATCTGGCTTAAAAATCACCATATTTTTCTTTGTGTTTAAAACTTGCTCTGCTTGCAAATTTCTGTAGACGAAAATTTTCCTGCCTGTTCATGCTATTTTATAGCTTTTCGTCGACTCAGCTAGAGAGTATCAAACAACAATTTTCATTCGAAGGATGTCTATAGGATGCACTCGATAAAATGGTGTTTATGGCAAGCTAATGAGATATTGTAAATATAAATAAATTACTTTTTTATGTATATAAACTCATTAAAGGATTTTGATACGAGCCAAATTGAATAAATTTATGAAATTCGATATTCACTGTGGAAGCATGTCAAAGTAAAATGGCACAAATAATATGTCACAGCAGCCTGTTTAACATGCTATGAAGTAAAAACGATTAAGGTTCTCAAAATATATCGTCTGAAAAATAAATTCCAATTTCGCTTTTTTCTTTTAGAAAAAAGCTCAGTGTTCATTGAAAACCAACTTTGCTGGTCACTTAGTGGACTAAAGGTATTCATAAAGTTATATATATTAGCTAAAGATATGTGAAGTTACAGGGAAGTATTGTTTTTTGAACTCGAGAAATACTTTATTTTTTTTTCAATTTTGTAACACTGTAAACTTTTTGACGATGTAATGCAAGTGGCATCACGCATTCGCAACAGCAGCCTTCAGCCCAAGCCCACTGATCTGGGATGTAGACAGTAAACTAGGCACTGTCTATGAATGAAATGGGGTTATCATTGGCGTTTTATTGCCAACAGAGGCAATACAAGCAATGTGGTCAGAGAGTGACAACATCCCAATGAGCCATCCAGCCATTACAGATTTACGATCATAACATGCTACTTTCTTCAGAGGGTTCTGCAAATGAAATAGGTGTGTTTTGTATATTTATATAACAAATATGCATTTAATAAGCCAGATAGAGCACTGGTGCCATTCACGCAATATACTAATAAAAGGTGACCCTTTACAATTGTTTAACTTCAAATGCAATGCATTTCTTAGTGAACTTCTGTGACTTTGAATCAATCAATCATACAATCAAACAATCTCTCTCTCTCTGTATACACACACACACACACACACACACACACACACACACACACATATATATATATATATATATATATATATATATATATATATATATTCTCTCATACCTACTCAGGACAAACTATCAACTTTCTTGACATAACAGTGACATTGTGTGACGGCAAGCTTGTCACTAAAGTTTACAGAAAGCCAACTGATACTCAAAAGTACCTTCATTTTAATAGCAACCATGTCAAGCACCCTAAAACCAGCATGCCCTATAGACAGGCCCTTCGTTTTAAAATAATATGCTCCCAGGAAACTGATTTTAATTCCAATTGTGCGCAGCTTCGGAATGCGTTATCAAAACAGAAATACCCTTCCAAGATTATAGATGACGCCATAAAAAGGGCAAGTAACCAGGATTGCAAAACGCTTTTAAGCACCAAGAATAAACAGCCAGTCTTCTCCGGCACTAACCTTGTTCTAACATTTTCCGCACCTGCGCAACACGTAAATGCCATTTTAAGAAAGCACTATAACATACTTCTACAAAACGAACGACTTAAATCAATTTTCCCAGAACCACCGCGTGTGACGTACAGAAGAGCGCAAAATCTGGGTGACCTACTCATGTCGTCAAAAAGTGTACGCAGTAAACCTACTGGCTGCCGTCCTTGCAATAAACCTCGTTGCAAAGTCTGCCAGCATATGACCACTTCACTTATCGCAAACAGCACCGCATCTAACTTCAGCGTGAAAATAAATGGTGACTATAACTGCGACACGCGTAATGTAGTTTACCTCCTGGAATGCTTGATCTGTGGAATGCAGTACTTAGGCGAAACCGAAACACCCTTCCGATATCGGTTTAACAATCACAAGGCTCATATCTCTTCACTTCCTCACCTTCCAATATCAAAGCATGCTAACGCAATGGGCCACTCATTTGACAACATTAGAGCCACGATTCTGGAATCTGGCTTCCGAACGCATCATGACAGGGAAGTGCGCGAATCATTTCTCATCTTTAAGGTCAATACAATCGCAGGCGGGTTAAATGAAAGTACGGGGAAACTGAGCGTCTTGCACCAGTGACCGCTGTAGATGTTATTGCTTGTACCATCTGTAATCCTTGTGCACGTGTCGTGACTTGTTATTTGATTGCTTATAAGTAGGATGTGATACGGGGGCCCCCATATAGATTTCATGTCTGATTGTTGTACTTGTTTTTATGATGTTTCCACACTCGTGACTATTGCAAGCGAAACGTATGCGCTTATATGCTGTTGCACCACTGTTACATCTGTTATTCTGATGAGGGCCGGTCCCACGGCCGAAACGTAAAGAAACCTTTCCGTTTTTCGACGTGTGTCTTCTTTTTATTCATACTATTTACCGGCGTCCAAGAATTTATTCCCTGCAATATATATATATATAATATATATATATATATATATATATATATATTATTTCATTGAACGAGGGTCTCTTACTGGCAGACTTGGTGTGTTTTGGTTGTATAAGAGGGACAATTAATCAGCTGCCCGCTGATAATAAGTCCACGTGCTACGTGACGCCAAACATGCGCATAAGAGTGTTTTCACACTCGTCGTTTGGCTTATAGATGGCGCTGACTGTCACTCCTCCTTCTAAATTCACAGATAAACCCAAAAAAGTGCATGAGGGGAGGGCCGCTGTGATAGCTCAGTGGTTAGAGCATCGAACGCGTAATTCGAAGATCGTAAGTTCAATCCTGCTCACAGTTGGTAATTTTTTCATCCATTTTTCTTTCTTCTTATTTACATTCCATTGGTTTTAATAACTTCCCCTGTACATTCCTTGGCATTACTGTCTGTTATATCTCATATATATATATATATATATATATATATATATATATATATATATATATATATATATACCTATCTATCTATCTATCTAGCCGCCTACGACCTTGTGCACTCCTTAGCATATCATAAAAGGGATGTACATCCCAAAATTGGTATACATACAAATATACATTGATTGGTACACTCGCAGCCGTTTCATTATATAGATATATGCCAAATATGATATGACGAGATATTTTTGTACAAATAACATAAATTAAGGGTGTGGTAATGAGAAAACCATGACATGCATGTCACGAATGGGCTCACATGTATGTCACGCTCATGGTGTGCTTGCGGTTATGTTGCTATAGCTTGGTTTATACCAAAATTAATATGACGTGACCATAGGTCAGCAAAACTTATGCAGCTCATTCAGACTGATGCTCACGGCTTGATCTGAGTTAGATTGACTCGACTCGTGGGTGAGTTCGGCAACCTATAGACGTGACTGCATGATGAACATAAAGAGCAAATGGTAACATGTAAATTATGACATACAATCATGCACCACGTGATTTACATGCCGGACTCTTGGTGTGCTTGCGGCAATTTCGCTAGCTTAATATACAGCGAAATTTGCATTGCATACCACTGTATGATGACCATAAAGGACATTTCCTAACATTCAAATCATAATATCCACGTCTTAATTGTACAGCATGGTTTCCTGCTTCCTGGCTGCTTTATATTATGCATCGATTCCTGTATACTGTGCATGGGATCTGCCTTTTCTTTATCTTTCAAGAAGAGCATCCTGCTCCTTGAGAGCCAAAGAATGTAATAAAACTAAAATATAATCTAGCCTTATGACGCTGTTGTTTTATGTTACGGTAACATGATGCACTGCGAGTGTCAACGAAAGCTGCTGTGCATGCTCCTCACAGCAGCCAACCCATGAGTGGGGCCATGTGTATGTGTCAGGTTGTTAGAATGGCGTGTATGAATTGCTGTGTGAATATATATATATATATATATATATATATATATATATATATATATATATATGCACCTGCATCAATGTTTTTCAGTGTTCTGCTGTAACAATGCTTCAGAAACAGGCGGGAACTCTGGATTAGTGTCCACCGTGTAAATTTACAGGTGATTTTGCGGGCACATTTATAAAGTACATGTAACTATAGTTCGTAGTATGCTCCATGTAAATTAACTGATATTTTTAATGTGCTGAACCGAATGGCAGCCGGTAATGTGATCTAGAGTCTGCAGTCTACATTTCTTTGGCGGAAAATCTTCGACTGCAGATCCAGCAATTTTCTCTAGTACACTGGGGCCATTTTAGATTCCAAGCATGTTATGGTCGAGTTCAATGCTGTGTGCGGCGTGACCACCCTTGCTGCGCATGTGCGTCCCCTCCCCATCTCTCTTCTCTCCTACACTCCCCCCTCTCTCGTCTCGCACCACCGACGCAAGCAGCATCTGATAGCGAGTTCCTTGAGAGAGAGAAGTAAACGTTTATTTTGAAACAGTGCCCTGAACAATGCCCGGTATCACCCTGAGGTGGGAGGGCTCCTTAGTCCAGGAACCCTCTGGCTTCTACTGCCCTCTTGGCCCTGGTGACAAGTTGTTGTTGCTTTTCCAGGTCCTCGAGGGCGAGCTTCGCCTCCCACGTTCCGGTTAGGTCTTCGTTCGTCCATCCTGCTTCGTTATCAGTCGTGTGTTGTTGCAGATTACGTCTTGCAATACACTGGCATGCAAGAAGCAAGTGCGCCAGGGTGTCCGGTACGTTGCAAAACAGGCACATAGAGCTATATATCTCGTTGGGTAGAGACGGTGCATTAGGGCCCCATGTGTGTATGTGCTGCTTTGCAGGCGTCTCAGTATTACGCTTTCCTCTTTTGTCAGTTTTGGGTGTGGTGAAGGGTATACTCGTCGCTCCAGCCTGTAATGCTGGAGTAACGATGAGTAGGTGTTTTGAACAACTTCCGTCTCTTCAAGGACGGGTCGAATGTCTTGTGGGCAGGGGGCAGCCCGGCTGACGTGCTCGCGGGCAGCTGCGTTCCTTGATAAAAAAATGACTGCTAGCACTGAACAACCGTTCACTGGCCACCCCGTATTAGGCACTGGATATTGACCTCCAAGGTAGTGCTGGTGATAGATTTCTCTTGTGCGTTGTTAAACAATGAAAATGAGCACAGTGCGCGTTATACTTAGTTAAAAGTGTACTGAGGGTCTCTGCATTTAATAAGAGTCTTGTGTCTCTCACCCATTAGCAGTGATTGGCATGTTACAGTAAGAAACACCGGTTCATCACTGCGTGCTTAGCGCCTCGTCCCCAGGTTGATCTCCTGCGCAACGCCGCGATGAGAGCCAGCGTCAACGGCGCCGCCTGTGTAAGCGTTAGCGCCCGCTGCTTCACACGTATGCATGGTTCCCTTTAGTGAGACAGAGTAATTTTTCTTCCACCATCAGTTTGTCTATCGGCGCAGATCGCAGACTGCGCAGCTCGTAAGCAGGAGCCGCACATCAGGAATAAGCCCTGCATGCCTGACCAAATGCATCGCGTACCAAGAGATTTTAAGTATTTATTCCCCATCTGCAGCAGTTAACCTAAACAGCACTGCGCGCGCAATCAAAGCCACGCCACGTCAATCTACCTATATAACTCTGTGACAGCTAAGACATCATGTGCAAAGATGGCACGTGGCTAAGTTACTCAAGGACTCATGCAAATTCAACTTGCGATCAACCAGCTATAGTTCCCAAAGTGAGCAATTAAAAAAACGTTACAGCTATTATCACATCAGGCATTGCCTCTCACTCACATAATAGCCTGCCAAATGTGAGCAGCTTTAATACACCAACAGGTGGGTACGATGAATAAGGCATATATCCTTTGATTGCTGCACATCATTTACTTATAGGCTTTACCGCAATGCTTTCGCGAAGCAGTGAAGCTTAATCATGTTTTGGTAATTGTCTTTTTGTCTCCCTGAAACGGACGCGCCGAGATGCATATTTGGCCTGAGCAGTCGCAAATGCTTATATTTGTTTGATGCACAAGTGGCCTGTGCATGCGTTCATTTCGTATCATGTAATGCTCTTCTGCTCACGCTGGCTTTACCGCAGTGCTTTCGCGAAGCAGTGAAGCTTAATCATGTTTTGGTAATTGTCTTTTTGTCTCCCTGAAACGGACATGCCAAGATGCATATTTGGCCTGAGCAGTCGCAAATGCTTATATTTGTTTGATGCACAAGTGGTCTGTGCATGCGTTCATTTCGTATCATGTAATGCTCTTCTGCTCACGCTGGCTTTACCGCAGTGCTTTCGCGAAGCAGTGAAGCTTAATCATGTTTTGGTAATTGTCTTTTTGTCTCCCTGAAACGGACATGCCAAGATGCATATTTGGCCTGAGCAGTCGCAAATGCTTATATTTGTTTGATGCACAAGTGGTCTGTGCATGCGTTCATTTCGTATCATGTAATGCTCTTCTGCTCACGCTGGCTTTACCGCAATGCTTTCGCGAAGCAGTGAAGCTTAATCATGTTTTGGTAATTGTCTTTTTGTCTCCCTGAAACGGACGCGCCGAGATGCATATTTGGCCTGAGCAGTCGCAAATGCTTATATTTGTTTGATGCACAAGTGGCCTGTGCATGCGTTCATTTCGTATCATGTAATGCTCTTCTGCTCACGCTGGCTTTACCGCAGTGCTTTCGCGAAGCAGTGAAGCTTAATCATGTTTTGGTAATTGTCTTTTTGTCTCCCTGAAACGGACGCGCCGAGATGCATATTTGGCCTGAGCAGTCGCAAATGCTTATATTTGTTTGATGCACAAGTGGCCTGTGCATGCGTTCATTTCGTATCATGTAATGCTCTTCTGCTCACGCTGGCTTTACCGCAGTGCTTTCGCGAAGCAGTGAAGCTTAATCATGTTTTGGTAATTGTCTTTTTGTCTCCCTGAAACGGACATGCCAAGATGCATATTTGGCCTGAGCAGTCGCAAATGCTTATATTTGTTTGATGCACAAGTGGTCTGTGCATGCGTTCATTTCGTATCATGTAATGCTCTTCTGCTCACGCTGGCTTTACCGCAGTGCTTTCGCGAAGCAGTGAAGCTTAATCATGTTTTGGTAATTGTCTTTTTGTCTCCCTGAAACGGACATGCCAAGATGCATATTTGGCCTGAGCAGTCGCAAATGCTTATATTTGTTTGATGCACAAGTGGCCTGTGCATGCGTTCATTTCGTATCATGTAATGCTCTTCTGCTCACGCTGGCTTTACCGCAGTGCTTTCGCGAAGCAGTGAAGCTTAATCATGTTTTGGTAATTGTCTTTTTGTCTCCCTGAAACGGACATGCCAAGATGCATATTCGGCCTGAGCAGTCGCAAATGCTTATATTTGTTTGATGCACAAGTGGCCTGTGCATGCGTTCATTTCGTATCATGTAATGCTCTTCTGCTCACGCTGGCTTTACCGCAGTGCTTTCGCGAAGCAGTGAAGCTTGAGCATACTTGCTTTTATGTGTATTGCGACTTATAAAAGCTTTGTAATAGCTCAACTGTTGACGCTATAAGTGATGCATTCTATGTGAAAGTTTTATACTTAACTTCGGGGATTCATGTTTTCATAAAGTTTTCACAATATATCAGTAAGGTCGAGTTGGAAACTATGCATTCTTGGAAAACGGCCACGAACACGACGGAGACACGAGATGAGAAAGACTCAGTACTTCGCCTTTGTCTTGTGCCTCCGTCGTTTTCACGTTAATTTTCAAAGTATCTATCAAAATGCTGACAACACTGTTTCTCTGCCAGCAACCTTTGGCGTGCAAGAAAGGGAGCTAAATTTTCTCTCAGCCTGTAAACGAAGCAATCGCGGCTACTTGATGTGCGATAAATAAAAGACCAAAATTAAGAATGACCAGCTGATATTGATAACAGGTGCTCATAGCAGCATTTTTTTTGCTGTGCACTTGAATTCCTGTCTTATGTAATGTTATGGTCCGTGAATACACAATGACACTACTAAAATCAAGAAAAATTTTACTAACATTTATTTGTAAAATAACTGCTACAAAATAGAATTTTGATCCCCTTCTTAGTAGTTGCATAATTTAGCTGGCAGAAGACAGCATCATCCAACTTCCTGACGACTTGACAACAGGGTGAGTACACAATGTACTGGACCTGTACAAGATGAAGAAAACAGACGAAAAAAACAACAACAGATAAATCAAAGAGTTTAAAAAATAGCACCTGAAACTTTCAACTCGCCCACCACAGCAGTGAAAAGACTCCTGTTGTCATATGTATTTTCTGCCTGTTGGTCCGCGGGCACAAGTGCCAGTCTTGTTTATTAATAGAAGCTGCTTAGCATCACTTCATTGCAAGACTTTTCTCTATCCGCCACCCGAGAACACGCTCTGTAGCGGTCAGGCTCCGCCTAGAGACTTGTGGCAGTGTGACGTTAATGTGGGCAATATATACACAGACTTTGGTTGCTTAATTTGTAGCAAACTCCTTGTGAGCAAATTTCATAATTGAATTCATAAAATATTTGAATGTAATATAACACCAAAATGCTGAGGCTTTAGAACATTACAAACTCAGCCTGCCTACATTAACAATCCCAGTGCCACAGGCATGCAAGAACTGCTTGCATAATCATAAATCAACTAAACCATTTTGATATAATAACAGGTTTTCAAAAATGACTATTTTTGAAAATTTGATATTCATATTTTTCTCCTAAAGGGCAAGTTACTGCTGCTGAAAAGAAAAAAAAAAGCAAATCATATACAATATCTGATACTTTTTTTTTGCAGTTTACAGCTGCACATGGTAAAAGGCTGCATGCATGAGTGTTTGTTGTGTGCCATTCATGGTATTATTTCCGAAATCCTTATTCAGTTGACATTTAACGATCAGCCTATAAATTTTCTTGTTTTTTTATTTTTCATTCAGTGCATTAGATATGAATATATTTTAGTTCAGGAAAATTTGCTCAACGAAGGGAAGTTTTTCTGCTTTTGGCAAAAAACAAAACAAAGCAAGAACTAGTTCTAGAACTTTTATGAAAGAGACAGGTTTGAGGTTTGATGTGATGAGAAGTCAATAAAGAAGGAATGCCACAGAAAGGATTGCCTCAACAAAGGAATTTGGTTCGTCGTGATAACATACATTTGGCAATGTTTTTATGTACTCCTAGTTAACGCTCCACCACTAGCTTACAACAAGGGAGAAAAATAAGGTGGTGCATGTAGAAAGTTGACTCATCACATAACGTGAAAATTTGACCCAGAACAAGAGAAGAAACAAAGACGAGTGCTCACCTCCTACAAAATTTATCTTGAAGAGCAAACATATATGCTCTTGAAATGCAAAAAACAGACAAATCATTCAAAAAGCCCACAACTGCCATGCACGAAAACCTTACATCCTCAGGAAAGACAATTCGTTTTGACAGATCCTTAGAGAGAGTGAGAGAAAGTACTGATGCAGTTCAGCTCTAGTCTACAAATATTTTTTGCCACGACAATTTCTCTTGTAGCTTTTTTTTCCCCAATGATAATGGTGTCACACAAAAGTGGTTTGGAGCCACACCTGCTGCAGTTCAAGGCCAAGAAACGATTGCGACCATTCTTGAGGTTACAAGCGTGTTCAGTGCAGCAGGTGTGGCTGCAAAATGATTTTGCACGACACCGTTATTGCTTGAAGAAAAAACAACAAATAAAATGACAAGAGAAATTATCGAGGAAAAGAGGATTTCTAGACTAGAGCTCAACTGCGTCAGCACTCTGTCTCGGGCTTTGTCAAAACAAATTGTCTTTTTTGAAAATGTAAGATATTTGCGCATGGCAATTGTGGGCGTCTTGAATGATTTGCCTGATTTTCACATTTCAGGAGTATATATGTGTTTGCTCTTCAAGATAAATCTTCTTGGAAGTGAGCACTCGTGTTTGTTCCTTCTCTTGTCCTGGGTCAAATTTTTGTGCTATGTGATCAGTTATGCATTACCAACATGCCTGACTTCATACTTTCGATCCCTAAAGTCAGTCCTTAAAGGGCCACTCACCAGGTCTCATAACAAATTTTAGTTAGACTGTGGAAGTTGTTGTGTAGCTAACGGAGAGCATTATACCACAAAAAGTTTTTCAATCAGTTCATTACGAGCTGAGAAAACAGTTTCTTCTTTTTTTAACAGCAGGAAACAAGGATGAAAGGAGGCAAGCTCAAAACCCTTGCCACACTCCCATGTAGCCTTCACAAGCCAAATTTCTTTCCTACCCTCTCCAGCATCCAACCAAGAGGTCACGTGCACATGACGTGCTCAAACAAGCCCAACCCTCGAGCGCGCGAGCGGTGTTGTTTTGTTGACCAGCATTGTTTTGTGTCTACTGCCTGTTTTTGCGAGATTGTTTGGAAACGCTGGCTTTTATGCGGTTGAAAAGATGAGCATAATGATGGCTCGAATGCGCAGGACCATTAATTTCTTTTCCAGGACAGGCGTCTGCTTGATGCAGTAACCATGGAGACACGAACGCATGCGAAACGCCAGCACATTAGCTCCGCATCTCGTTGCAATTCACGGGGAAAAGAATGAAAATGACAAACACATTCTCCTATTGCATCTCAATATGTATCCCAAGTTTTATTAATCTCTTCAAGTAGCAAATTACATTAACTACGCATGTCACGTTAAATAATTTCCGCCATGTCACGTGCCACTGTTGGCAGCGTCAGAGTACAGTCGTCTACATAGAGGACCAACGTCACTGCACTGCTGTGTATGTAGGGCGATTCATACGTGCACATCATACCCTCCTTTTCTGGGGGTGCGACCCGTAAAGAAAGGGGGAGAAGCGTTCGTCTTAAAATTTCACCAATTTCCGCGGTGCATAGAGTTGCAATGTTTGGCATACGTGATCATAAACTCCCGATGTACGCATTGCACTTGTCAGCTCAAAATCGCCGAACCCGGTGAGTGGCCCTTTAAATAAAAGCAAAAATAAGAGGAGGAGACATGAAGAATGATTAGAAATTTTGCCATATGTCTACACCAAAATAGAATGCTATTATTAATTAGGAGAATGTATCTTTTCCTTGGCAACCAGCAAACATGATTTAGAACACACGAATACTTTTTTGTCCAAGTTAGCTGCTGAAGAGCCGAGACAAGCTCCGTGAAATCCTCTTGAAAAACCTGCACAAGTAATGTCCAATACTACCCCACTATATTGTGGTTGCCGGCAGACACAATGTAACTTGTAAATACTATCTCTTGGCTGCCATGGAGTTTATGAGGGGAAAGTCTTCGATCATACCATTCTGTATGCATTGCAGCAAATGTTTGCATAGCATAACTTGGTTAAGGTTCAAATTTTCTGGTTTTCTGTCTGACGCTATATAATACATGTTAGCAATTGCAAACAAGCCACAGTCAAGTGTGTTGCACTGGTTTTGTGCCTTCATTGTTTGAATGGTTAATGTTGGCAATCGTAATTTTAGAATATGACAGATTTGCCTAACAGCGTCAGGAGCGGTATCTTGATCAATTGAATCATATATGAAAACTGTGTTTTTGTCCGCACCAACATTTGTTACTGTAAGCCAATGATTGGGGTTCTGAACATGCAAGATTTGAACGAAAGGGCCTTTGATTTGAGTGAATTGTAAACATCGGCCTAGTAAGACATCTTGAAAGCTGACACAAGTAGGATATTTTTTCTGAATTAAATACCGTGTGACATTGATTATGCTATCTGATATGGAGGTGCCCTGTACCAGAACATTTAAATCTGCATCTGAAAGAGAATACCGTTTGTAGACATTTAGCATGTCTACTTTAACCGTCGTAAGGCCTACCTTTTTTACTTGATTTGGGAAAAATTTACGCTTGACAGCTCTCACTTTTTTTGGCCGCCCCCTTCTTGCTTTAACCAAAGGTACCACAAGTTTTGTACTGTTAGAATGCCCAAGATTGTGGCACTCAATGCGATTATTAGTATTAGTACCAAATGTAGGAAGGGCTTGCCGATATGCATGTACCCACATTTCCGTACACAAGTGCCAGTTATGCATATAGTAAGAAATGAAATCTGTGCAAGTCATAACTTGGAGGTCAGCAAGCTTATCGAAGTAGTCTTGCTCAGTGGGGAAATAAACTAAGCTTTTTAAGAGAGGAAGCAACTGATCACGTTGCTGTCTAGCTTTTTCATTAACCTTTTGCTGGAAACAATGCAACACATGCCACATACACAAAAGTATGTTAGAATTAGGAAGAATACTGGTTAAAATGCGCAGTTCATTGAGATCTTTATCAATCATCACTACTTTGCAAGCAGACACAACAAATGGGTTGAAATCTACAAACTTTGTGACCATGGGCTCAACAATTTCAGTCGTCTCATTTCGTAAGAAGGCATGACACACAGGTCTCCCACGACCACGACCATCTTGAACTAATATAGAGTAAAGAATATAACCCTCAATATTCACTTTATACGTTCCATCAATAAATAGAATCTCTGGATACTTTTCCAAAATCTCACGCATGTGCGTTGTTTGAAGAAGTATGAATTGCAGGTTATTATTTTGATTCATTTCATAGTGAATAAATCAGTTTGGATTATTTTTTAGCAAGGTCTCTACCTTCTCTAAAACCATTTCACCAGGAGCCTGCTCATTGCGGATAGGAATAGAAAATCGTTGCTTGTAATTATTAATGTCCTTTGTAGTTAACTTCTTACCAGTTTTCTGCTCGACAAAGTTTTTAAAATTCTTTGCGCCAATATTACATTTAGCTAAGTCAAAGAATTCTTATTTTTCTCCATAATTCAGAGGATACAAATCATATTATTCTGTGGGATGGTTATGCTTAGCTTGTAGTTGAGTTATCTTGTAGTGCAGAGTAGGCGATTTACATAGGCTTACCGATACTGTCATTTCACAGCCAGTACCATTGTAAGCTTGCTTTGGTCGCTTTCCTATCCCCCTGGGCTTTATTGTGCGACCGTGAATGCAGCTGTATTTAATCCTAATATACTCGAAGTCCTTATCTTCTGATCTGAATGAACTTTTATTACTCTTATTTATCATGACTACATGCCTGCCCTCCCTGCACCACTCATCAAAGCTTTTCTTAAAAGAAGGAAAGTTATCAAATGTTGCATTTAAATAAACTTTGCTACCCCCACCATATAGTGTATTTACTGGGTTATTGAGGACAGTTGGGTTGGCACCAGTGTTTACACAAATAGCCTGGGCACCAGGGCTGGCAGGCCTGCTTCTGGATGTCAAAGCAACTTCACAATACTTGTAGTGCACAGCTGCAGTGCACCCAGCTTCCATAGGGTCACCAACCTCTGTGCCAGGATCGCGCTCAATTCGCATGCAATCTCGAGTCAGTGCTGGTAGATTACTTTTGCAGACAGAAACCTCGTTCACAGCGTCATTTGCAACAGATTCACAGTGAGTCGCGGAACTAACTGAGCAGCCTTTCAACTGCTTGCTAGGAACACGCTGCACCTTTTTAAAACTATCACGAATGACGTTGTGCGAGACACTGGCTCGTCCTTCAGGCTTTCTACCACAGACAGCGGAAAAAGCAGACTGAATCTGTTTCTGGCTCACAACTGCTGTCATAGATGAAGTGGACCTGATGGACTTGGCAGCTGTCACAGCAAAAACTTTGCCTTCACTGTCTGCACACAGTTTAGAGCTCTGTTCTTGCTTGTGCAGTGCCGCAGCCTTCCGCCAGCTCTTCTTTGACTGCACCAGTTTCCACTCACTGTCGCCACACTGGCTGACAGCCTGTGGCACAGCTGCTTTTCCAGCACTGGCCTCCTCTTCCCCCACAGAAGAGCGCACAAGAGCACTCTCATGCTCCTGTGAGGCTCTCCTTATTTTCCTGTCACAAGTGGTGCTTGCACCTCAACTAGGGATCATTGGCTGAACAGGCCTCTCCCCAGTGTTTCCCTTGCATGGTACACTTGTGCCATGGAAAATGGGTGAAGGCAGGCTGTCCCAGGTCCACCAAGCCTTGCTTCCCTTGTAGCGAACGCGGACACCGCCAACGAGCGTAAAGCCAATACCATGAATGGTACTGGCCAGTTGGTCAGTGTCGTGTCTCTGCATGAGAGCACTGCTGGTTTTCCAGACAGGAGCTGGTGCAGAGGAAGGTCCACCTACTCCTGGAGAATATTGAACTGCATGCATACCAAGTGCAGGAAAATTGACTTCCAAGTTGATGGCAAAGTGCTCCTGCCGAGCCCACCCACTCCATGCAGATGCCTTGGACTCCTTGTAGGACTGTTGGATACGTCTCCTCTCTAGATGGGTGGATAAGGCACAGGCCTCCCGGTGCAGGAAGTCTGCCAGCACCTTGTTGCCAAGCCGGCTGGGGTAGACACCATCCCTGCTCAGGAATCCAGGCCAGCTGTCCACAAAACTATCCAGGATAGTGAAGCCCCTCTCCAGGCAAAGCTGTGCGAGTGCGGCATTCACATTCCTGTAGTGTTCATTCAAATGACAAACATCAAACAACTGTTCCCCTTTGCGGTACCGATTCTGCCCGCGAGGAAGAATGGCAGAAAAAGCTACATGCAACGTGGGATTGCTTTCGATGATTCCCTGAGCGAGCTCGCGATATTTGTTCATGCACATGTTGACACTGTCAACAGTGTTGTTCGTGCCAACATGTACAATGACAACATCAAAACTGGCCAGCTTGTCAGCAATCATTGAGAGCAAGTGCTCAATCCTTATTCCTCTGTGTGCGGCAACGCTAACAGACAAGCCACGGCACGATGGGAAATACTGGTCCACGTATTTCACCATCGAATCGCCAGCTACTAACACACGCGTCATGTTGCGCACACTTTCAATTCAGAATTACACCATGAAAAAAAAAGAAACAAGAAAGTGAATATTTAATCTGAAACACGGCTGTCAATTACGCAAATGCACTACGACACAGATACGAAGCACGTTAACACGGATGTCCAAAGAAAGGGCCACGTACAGATACTGCTAAATCAGCCTATACGCGAAAAATCACAAAAATACGTATTGGAATGGATATAAACAACGTTAGTAAATATAAAATAGCAGTGAAAATGAGCGCTTGAGCTTAGAAGAAGATGATGTTCGAGGTTTGCGAATATGTAGCAGAACAAGGCCTGTAGACAGCTCGCAGAATCAGCAACCAGCCGTACTCCAGCAGCAGCAGCAGCAGCAAGTGAGCGTCTGCTGAGCAGCTGAGTCACGTTCCGATTCGGTAAATTCGAACAACGCGCTAAATCAAAAACGACGTATGTCGTGACGATTTTTGTGACGTCACTTTCGTGCGGCGCAGGAGCCGTTTTTGTGTGGGGGTGGCTCGTGCACCGCAGCAGTCTCTGCCTTAAAAATAGGACGTCTTCTTTATATAAAATCCCATGTATTGTAAATAGTGCAAGAGGACCATACAACAGAAAGGAAGACAAACGCAGGCGCCACATAGAGAAAGAAAAAAGTCAAGAGCGAACACCGCAGTGGCCCATTAGGCCCCAGCACATCTGGTGGTTGGTGAGAACAACTGACCTGCGCTTTCTGTTTCGGTTTCACGGGCGCGAAGTTTGGATTACTGTGCGCAACTGATGTTAGGCTATGGCGAAAGTTTATGATTTCAGACACATTTATCAGCTCAAAAGGCAAGTATTGTCTGCCGTTTTGATTTAGCGATTCTCTAATTTCTCTAGCTCAAAATTCTTCGTGCGAATGAAGTCATGACGCCATTTTTATTCCCACTAAGTTATCATAGAGATGCAAGTAATCTCGTCCTTGGAAGCTGGACGACAACGGCGTCACCGACGTTTATGTAGCGCGTTTCCGCTGCCTTCTTCTGCGGTGGACGACATAGAGCACTTGAAAGCGTTGCTTGCAATCCTTGCCCGTTGTGAAAGAAGTGTGGTGTCGTGGTTACGGTTTTGGTTTCGAAACCAGTTCCCTGGCCCACAGGGGCGTTTTACATATGCGCGTGCCACCTTAGAGGGAAAGCCACTCTTCTAAGGGATGAGGGCCGCCTTCTGATCGGCGGACGCCATTAGGCTCCCCCCGTCTCGTCTGGTGGAGTGAGACACATGTGCGGCGTTTTCTCGGGCAAAATGTCTGGGTGTTGCGTGCCACAGTGCACAAACCACTCGCAAAATGGCTACAGTACGTACAGATTCCCTAAAGATCCAAAAAAGGGAGTCCTGTTGCTTGCAAAGTTCAAGCGCGTGAAGTGGCATCCCACGGAGCGTTCGTGTTTGTGCCGCGTAATTTATGCCATTTCAGCATTTCGAGAGTCAAAACTAAAAGCACTTTCACACGGGCACTCTCAATCGCGATAAACTTGATGTAATAAACTTCCTTACAGCAGCTGCAGAATAGTGCAGATCGGGCTTAATTGCGATCACCAGTGCACCGAGTGCAATGTACGTTGATTTGCATGCTGTGTACATGCGTATTTAACTCGTTCTTTTTGGATCGCACAAAACACGTTGTTCTCAATCGCTTCTTCTGCACAAGCTGCAAATAATAGCGCGAAGATGTGCACCTACGTTGTGCGCTTGTTGCTGCCGGTGCCTTCAACTATTTCTTTTAGGGGCAAAGTTCTTTGCGCCGTGGGTCGTATGTCGCAGTGTCGTCGTAGTCGTCGCAGTCAGTTGCATTGCATTGCATGTCAATTGAAACGATGTCGCAGCATATCTACGGAGTGAATAATGATGAGTGGGGTGAAGCAGCCGTCACTCCGTTCGTACTTACGGCGTCCATCTGTCCGTCCGTGCGCACGTCCGTTCGTCCATCCCTGCGTTCCATCCGTCTATGAGTCTGTCCATCCATGCGTCCATCCTTGCGTGTGTCCATTTATGTTTCTATTCGTGCGTCTGTGCGTGCGTCCATTCGTCCGTCCCTGCGTTCGTCCACGCGTTGGTCCGTCTGTGCGGCCGTCCGTGTGCCAATTCTTAACGTCTACGACACAAAGTGTGCCTCGAAGCTTGTATGCGCCAGCAAATTTTCACACATACCGGTGAACGCTATATAGTTATGAAAATGATGACTCACTACCTGGTTGACGTAATTTCCCAAAGAAGTATAGAGTGTCGTGGAGATGCTGACGAGGAAATTGATGATAAAGAAGATTTTTTCATTGAAGCGTTTACTTTTATAGAATGCAGCATTTTGCACCATATAGGTGGATCTCTTCATCATCATATCATCATATTTTATTTCCTTAAAGACCCCACAAGGGGGTATTACATAAGGGGTGGATGTACAGGATATAAAAAACATTTGCCACATAAGGGGTTGGTATACAGGATATAAAACTTTTGCTACATTCAAAGTATAAAATATTGCTACATAGGTGTGGGTATATACATTGCCATAAAGTTTCACTGACAGAGATGAGTTGTTACATTTATGTATTTATGTATGTGTAAAGGATCTTGAATAAAAGAAATTGTGGGCAGTGCAGGGCTGCAATGAAGGGCTCAGCGAGCAATGAACACGCATATTTACCTGCACTGAAGGAGTATGTTCAGGACGGCGAGAACTTATGTATGTGGATGGCGAGAACAACGTACAATATACTGTGCGTTGCAGGGTAAGGTCTGTATATGAAGTAGCTATTGCATAATTCAAAAACAATATATGAAGATATGGTACGCAATCACAGTTTTAGGGGCGAATATTCTAAAGCCGTGGGGTTGTCCATCCACGTCTGTAATCGGTTCGTGAGCACCTATAGTTGCATGACTCACTCAGCATGTGGCCCTAGTTTGAGTGACACACAGATAGACGGACACACGGACGTAAGCAAGCACAGACGGACGGACGTACGCTTAGCCCCACTCATAATGAATGATGATGACTCTAACAAAGAGTTGTTCGTCCGTGCTATGCTGTGCTCCGTGGAAACGCTGGACGGATGGACGTATCAATGGACGTACGGATGGATGGACGCATCAACGAACGCAAGGACAGCAGCACGGACGGAAGCACGGATAAATGCTTGGTGGTGGTGGTGGTGGTGGTGGTTTTGCAGCAGGCGGGGTTAGCCTGGCCTGCATGGCTGGCAATTGTTCCGCCTGAGCATCTCCTGAATTTGTAAATTGTCACCACGTGTCAGACAGCCCAGTGTCTCGCAGGAAGACCAACAAAATTCGTTGCACGTTCCTCCAGTTGCCCCGGGTCCTTCAGGAAAAAGGACGTCATCAACTGTCCGGTGCATATGACAGCCTTTTCGCAAGGTGCGGATCATCGCTGCTCTTTGCACATCAAACTGTAGGCAAAGCTTCGCCCCACACATCATCATTCTTTCTGTGGATATGCTGTGATTTTTTCTCTTTTCTCTCGACAGCACGTATTTTTGATTTTTTTTCAAGCCAGCTGAAAAATGGCCAACTGTTTTTACACTTTTGTGGAATGCACACAACACACAGACACATTGAAAGGTCGTCTGACTTAGGTGCGGGTGTTTCACATCTTCTACCAGAATAAATAGCTAGCGACTAGCCCAAAAAATGCTAATTGAAGGTGTTAACGCGGCTTGCGTCGGCGGTATTTTGCTGCTGCAAGCAACTCCAGCTGATAATGCCACCTTAAAAATGAAGACTCGAGGCTAGATATCTAAGACCTTCTCACTTCCGACGAAAAAACTTTGTATTTCTCTCATGGTATTTGAGTAACACACGTTTTGACGACACAAACTGTGTATGCAGCCGCGCAACACTCGTTGGCCGGGCCGTCCCGGCTTGCGGAGAAGGCATCGTAATGGCAAACTCCGTAGCAGACGACACGGTTGTCTCCACCCTCCATAGCGGCGGGCGTAACGTGTGTGTCGAGGAACCCTAGTATATATGGGGCATGCTTGCGTACATAAAGGGAGTTTCGTACATAAAGGGACTTTCGTTTTTTGCGTACATAAAGGGGCCAGGGAACTGGTTCCGAAACCACGACACCACACTCCTTTCACAGCGGACAAGGATTGCAAGCAACGCTTTCAAGTGCTCCATGTCGTCCACCGTAGAAGAAGGCAGCGGAAACGCGCTACAGAAACATCGGTGACGCCGTTGTCGTCCAGCTGCCAAGGACGTGATTACCTGCATCTCTATGATAACTTAGTCGGAATAAAAATTGCGTCATGACTTCATTCGCACGAAGAATTTTGAGCTAGAGAAATTAGAAAATCGCTAAATCAAAACGGCAGACAATACTTGCCTTTTGAGCTGATAAAAGTGTCTGAAATCATAAACTTTCGCCATAGCCTAACATCAGTTGCGCACAGTAATCCAAACTTCGCGCCAGTGAAACCGAAACAGAAAGCGCAGGTCAGTTGTTCTCACCAACCACCAGATGTGCTGGGGCCTAATGGGCCGTCGCGGTATGGTGGCTACACGGAGGTTTCCTCCGTGGGTGGCTAGAATTCTAGCCACCATAGTCGCGGTGTTTGCTCTTGACTTTTTTCTTTCTTTATGTGGCGCCTGCGTTTGTCTTCCTTCCGGTTGTATGGTCCTCTTGCACTATTTAACATACATGGAATTTCATAAAAAGAAGTCGTCTATTATTTAATGTTTTTAAGTGATGAACATTGATAGAAGATTCCTGCTGTATAAGTTATTTTATGTTTCCTTTTTGCCAGGAACGCTCTTATATCCTCCTTTACTTATTTCGGGTGACATAATTTGGAGTTTGTGTATAGCTTGATTGATATGTAGGGTTTAACGTCCCAAAACCACTATATGATTATGAGAGACGCCGTAGTGGAGGGCTCCGGAAATTTAGACCACCTGGGGTTCTTTAACGTGCACCCAAATCTGAGCACACGGGCCTACAACATTTCCGCCTCCATCGGAAATGCAGCCGCCGCAGCCGGGATTCGAACCCGCGCCCTGCGGGTCAGCAGCCGAGTACCTTAGCCACTAGACCACCGCGGCGGGGCAGTTTGTGTATAGCTAACTATATAGTAAGACTTCTAGACACTGTTGAATATTGTTTCCCACAAGGATGAAAAAACGAAGACCTATGCACGTGCAATTGCTGCTCCGAGGCAGTTAGAAGGAAGACGACGAAGATAAGGGGCCAAATTTGCATATTCATTTGATTGTGACCGGGTGAGATAAGCTCGATTGTCTGGTCTACTCAAAATTTCTGTCTTACACTGTAGTATTACCTCACCTTTACTCTTCTTGATTCAATCTTCAATTATTTGTTTAGTTTAATATTCTTTTTCTAGTTAATTATTCTTTTCTATTATATCATTAGTTTTTCATTTAGGATAAACCTTTTAGTAGATCTCATATAGGCTACTTCTAGATTTCATGGCCAATCCCCCATAGTGGGTATGTGCCAGTGCGAAGGGGCAACAACAACAACAACAACAACCTTTCTGCGTCCTGGTCGGCCTTCAATCGGCCGTAGCCGGATCGGGCCAAAGCCGCGGGTGGTGGAACAGCTTCGACTACAAGGCGACCAGGTGTCAGAAGGGCCACATAAGTCGAGACTGCCCAAACTCCGATTCCTCGGTTGGTGCAGAAGGAAGCGTCAAATGTGCCGATTGAGGAGGGCCACATGAGTCCAGATATCCCGACCACCCCCTGTGAAGACAGACTGAAGAGGGGCTGCTTCAGCTGTGGAGACGAGTCGGGAGTGTCCAAACCCCCCCCCCCCCCCCCCCGCAGGAGTGGCGCTCCAAGGGATGTTTCTGGTCCGGAGAAAACGGGCATCCGAGGCGCGACTGCCCCAACCTGGACGCTTGCGGCGGACGAGGTGGAGACTTCTCCGGAGACGGGGGTGGCCGGCCGGCTCCCTGGTTGCTTCATGTGCCAGCAGGAGGGCCGCATCGCAAGGAATGGTCGAACAAGGCTGTGCCTGGCATGGGCCCCGGCGGCAAGCCAATGGAGGCACCCTGTGTGCCACCCTCTCTCCCCGCGCATGAGGACGTCCTCTTCTTGACCAACTGCACCGGCATCCACTTCGACAAGCACAATGCCATTCCGGTGGAAGTTGGGGACCCACAGTTCCGGATTCCGTTTACTGGCTTCGAGGAAATGGGCCTCTGGAACAAGCTGCTGCAGACCTTGCGCTGGGCCAAGAATGTCAAGCCGACGCCCCTTACAGAAGTATACGCCGTCGAGATTTATTTGGCTGGCAGGGATTTGATCGTCTGCGCACAGACGGGATCTGGAAAGACGAGGTTATTCATGCTGCTCATTCCGTCTGCACTTGCTTCTGAGTGACACTGGCCTGGAGAACCCGTCCTACCAACCCGTGGAGTGTCCGATGGCGGTTATCAGGTCGCCAACACAGGAGTTCCGTAGAGACCAGGATGCACACAAGTATGCCTAGGACTCTCATGGCGGTGCCTTTGAATGACGAGACGTCTGTGTAGCTCCAGCTGGCCGTCCTATCCCGAGGCTGCCACATCCTGGAAGCCAACACCTATGTTCTCCGATAGTATGTACCTATGCGCAGCATTATGTTTTGTCATAATTTAATCACGTAATTCGCTGTCACAGATAACTGCTATTGTTAAAAATATTTATTGTATTACCATAATTATTCGTGTTCGTGCAAGACTGTTCGAACTATTTTTACCACCCTTTTTCGTATTGTACAGGTTTTTTTGTACGTTTACTTTCCTATTTATGTTTGTATTAGTTATGAATGTCGCATTTTTATTGATTTGATGGAGAAATGAGCAATAAATACAACCGGAAATATTTAAGTATTGCGTGACTTTTTTTGAATAAACAATCGTGAGAGCGTTGCAATAAAAAAGAAATTGGCAGATCCCACGTGCCTTGGGAATCTATCTTATGGTAATCATGCGGATGGAAGGTGATTGTGTTGTAATTTTTGTAAATGTATATGTTATTGCGTTAAGGTAGGTCGCCACCTTAAAAACCAAATTTTCTAAGAAGTATGTTTTTTCGAATTCAAATTTTCGCAACTCTTGACCATTCAAGAGTATTTAGGAAATAAAAATGCTGAACTTATCTGTAGCCGTGTCAAACTTATGATCATATTTCAAGCATTCCCCCCTCTTGGATGCATTCGAAAGTGAAACTGAAACTTTTCGATTGCACGACGTCTGCAATATCGTTATTAGTTTTGTTGTTTTTGGTTAGGCATATTACGTAATGATAAGCTGCTTAAATAATTTCTAAAACTTGTGGGCTATGAAGAGTTCATTTTGTTTTTAAAATGCCTACTACACGTACACGGCACTGTGTTGTTCCAGATCCGCTCGTTCTTGCTCGGTGCTCTGTGCTTTCTGGTACAGTACCTCCACCTCTTGGACTTTGTTGTGGCCTTTAAGATAAAAAGTTATAGTACTCCACGAAAGACGGAGAAGTATAAAACAAAAAAAACCGTCAAATGAAGCTATAAAATTTATATATCAAGCCTAGACCTGCTCTGACACACGGTGACTGAGTGTCAGCTGGAGGCGCAACGAGAGCTAGAAAAAAGTTCATGCTTTAGCTCACTCAAAAGCAGATGTAGACCCTTCAATGTATGTCCGAAGCAATCATCCTGGTGAACTTCAAAGATATTTACTCTTTTTTTGTTACGTGGAGATTCGATTCAAATCTTTAAGGCCATTTTTCTCAAAACCCGAGTTTTTGCATCCTACACTTACGCGAACAGTGATAAGTCTACTTTTCAATGAATTTTTTCTCATGAATTTTTTTTACTATTTATTTGTATGTAGAGCTGTGCGTTCGAGCAGAATTTTTGAAAACGAGCTACAACTTCTTGTAGGCTGTTTGTGCGCAAGAGGACATATTTTGGCATAATTTTTATTTCTTGTAAATGTTAGTTTTTTTAATTTTTAACAGTATCATTGTTGCAAACCTTACGTTTACCTAGGAACTACAAGATAAAAGCATAATTATAACTTTTTCGCAGAACCTGTAAAACGTTTTTAGAAGGTTGTGAGAAGTAAGTATGGAGAAAAGGATTGGGACACAGTCGGAGGAGTCCGAGGACGGGGCACCTTTTGGCGAGAGCTACGCTGGCGGCTATAGGAGATCGCGAACTACACACAACCTTTCTGCACGGAATACAAGAAGCGAGACCAGGGAAGAAGGCAGAAAACGAATAAAGAAGCGAATACGTAATGAGAGAACGAGTTCTACACACTCGCACATAGCTGCACTCCTCGCGCATACGCTTTCACGCTGAGGCCCAAACCCGAGCCGGACACAAGGCCCTGAACATTTACACGATTGGACGAGTTTGCGCGGCAGAGCTGATTGTGGGCTCCCTTTGTGCGTCTGAGCAGATTTTTTTTTTTTTGTTATGTGTGCGGGCTCATATAGGCATATAAATAGTACGCCAAACCCGGCAATCGTATCGTGTTGCGAGAGTGTGGGCTGGTTCTTGAACCCCCGAAGGCCTCCTCTGTTTTCTGGCTTGATTGGAGGATGAAAGCTGACCTTCAGTTCGTGCTCAAACCACTTTATTTTGTGAAGCTCTTTCTAAACGTACAGTTTATAGGACAGCTTCCACGTGTGTTGATCACGCCGCGGTGGCCAAGGTACTCAGCTGCTGAGCCATAGGTGGCGCAACCTAAACCCGGCCGCGGCGCCCACAGTTTCGTTGACGGCGATAATGCTCGAGGAATGTGTACTTACCTTTAAATGCACGTTAGAGAACAACAGGTGATAGAACTTTCCGGAACCCTCCTCTATAGCGTCTTTCATGATCATTTGGGGGTTTTAGGACGTAAACTCCAAAAACTAACTCAATGTGATTCGGGCTCAGTTCTAATGGTTGGTCTGACCATCCAAACCAACGAGCTGTGGATTCTTCCCACCGCATAGAGTCTGTCTCAAGGCTCGAGTCTTGAGACAGACTCTATGCCAACACAAATCTGTGAAAGGGGCCAACACATATCTGTGTTGGCCCCTTGGTCTATGAGTATGATTTTCACTGACGACTCAAGAAGTCCCGTGTTTCACCAGCTCTTTTTTTTTTTTTCTAGTCGGAGGATGAAAGGTGACCTCATGCTCGTATTCATGGAAGCTCTTTTTTTGTGTGTGAACTTTCTCTTTCTATTTCTCCAGTTTGTTAGACAACTTCCTTGTGTTGCGGGGTGGGTTCAACTGGTCGATCTGACCTTCCAGATCAACGAGCCGAGGACGCTACACACCACATAAAATTTGTCTCAGGGTTGTGTGTCGGCTGGTTGGTCTAGGATTAAGATTCTCGTTTAGGGGGCGAGAGGGTCTCCCTAAATAGGAGCTTGCTAAAAAAAAAGGACTATAAAACAAACTACTTCTCCAATTAGTTAGTGACATGATTTCTGCTGCTGCCTGAAAAAATAATGGTTTTCTACGATGTGTCATAAGACAGGGCTGGGTGATACGATGTCAGATTTCGTTGTTACGTCATGTGCAGTACCAAAAGGGACCTGGAAAGTGTTTTGGTATGAGATAATAATTGCTAATCGGTTCCTGAAAGCGCTCTTCTCTTTATTACATTTGGCTCTGTCACAAAAAAAAGCTATTGTACAGAGGCTTCCCAGATGTTATGCGTTCGCTTCTGTGATGCTGGCTGATATATGTATTGTTAAATGAGGAGAATGTTTTAAAAAGTGTAAAAAGAGTGCCGGTGAAAGCTACCATAAAAAAAAGTTTTTCTCCTTGCTGCGCACGCCCACGCTTCCTGTCGAACTGTGGCTAAAGAGAACCGAATATATCGTCTTGGGGGCGTAACTGCTACATCAGCAAAAAAAACGGAGAGAGCGCTGAACACATTTTCTGTGTGTGCGCCTTTTCAAGGACACAGAGACGCTCTACAAGTGCAGGGATGAGCTCACACGAGTCATCGTCGAGGCCGCACAGATGGCACGCGAACAGGTGTCATGCATTAGCAAACCCTCTGTATCTCTGTACGAGAAGGAACTAAGGTTCTTCGAAGGTTTCGGTGCTCGCAAATAGTTATATTACTTTTACTTTTAGTTCTCTTTTTCGTTTCCTTTTAGAATTTTCTTTGCCTTTTCTGTGTTTTGTTTTTTCCCTTGCTCATGTATTGCTCTTTGTGCCACATGGTTTTTGTCACATGGTTTACTGTCTCCTCTATATGTTTTCACACTCTGCGCAATAAACTCAGTTGGAATTTGGCGCTCGTGTCCTTCGTGTCCTTTTTGTCTCTTTGTCGTCGTTCTGTTCTCGCGCTATAACTATCCTCATGTCATACCAACTTGCCCAAGCTGCCACAATTCCAGAATGGGTTTCTCAAACATAGGAAGTTACAAGACAATCTGTTCTCACTGACGCAGTGCATCGAAATAGCAGAAAAGGGTACACAGGCCCATGAATCTAGCATTTTTAGATATCAAGGGAGCATGCGATAGCGTGGTTCAAGAGGACATTTGGGGAATACTGGACACACTTAGGTGTTAGGTGTTTTGCGACGATGTGCTGTTTCTCGCTACGCCGCACGTTCACTTAAGGGTCCTTTGCCGTCTTATTGCTCTTTATATCACGAGACGCACTGCCAGATTGCGTGCTGTTAACGCGCAGCGCTCATGAAACTCATGTATTAGTGTGGAATGGTTGGAGCCTAGGCATTCCACTTACAAACCCGTATTTAAGAAGGACACTGAATTGCGCATAGCGTGGGCCTTGCCACATTAAAAAGTAGATAGCGCAGTTGTCCCTCCAAGAGTGATGGGTAATCTAATGTTCAAAACTGTTTTGGGCTGTTTTGAAAAAAAAATGAAATATGAAGCAGGAAACGGCACATGACACCTAATCCTTATCTCTGTCATATTGAATAATACATGCAGTGCAAGTAGTAGTGTCCACTGTTGTCCATGCAACCTGAATATTTAAAAAAATTGTATTGTGAAACAAAAACATGGCCACTGAATTCAGAAACATAGTTGTACAGTATAGACACACGTGGTATTTGCAGACGCAGTTGTTAGAAATATTGTAGGCATTTTTTTACTGTCACTGAACATATATTACACAAAAGTGTTCTTCATACAAATATCGACAAATGAACTGAAAAATGTTTCCTTGCAAGAAAAAAGAACTAGCAAGAAATTAGTGAAATGATTCACAGTCTGAAAACAGAAAGAAGGAGACAGACGTGTTCACTCGTTATAATATAAACTGCTTTATATTTCATGCACTTCTGAAAATGAAATAATTTCTGAGTCACTCCCCATGTTTGCCTCCTTTTGTCTGTGTCTTTTATTATCAGTTATCACTTCACTGTGTTTCTAAACCAATTAGTCCACAAATCCATTAACTGCAAATAGGTGTCCTACATTGTGACATGTTTTGAAAGAAATGATCATTTGAAATAACAGTACTTCTGATTACATGTTATCTAAAGGAGACATAATTTCATGATCACAATAAAATGACACTTCTGTTCTCAATTAAACTACCATGCAGCAGCCAAACCTAAATTATCTTTTACTGGAAGCAGGATTAAAACACCACAATATGTGAAGCAGTGTTAAATTTTGGAGCATATTGTGTGTTCCAATACCTTGCACAGATGCCATGAAATCGCACCAGAACGCCATTCACAGAAAAATATGTCCTCCTACCCTTTGATCAAGCCTCACCGTGGTGGTTCTAGTGGCTAAATTGCTCAGCTGCTCCCCTGCAGACTGTGGGATCGAATCCCAGCTGCGGCGGCTGCAGTGTCGATGCAGGTGAAATTGCTATAGGCAAGTGTGCCCAGATTTGGGTGCATGTTAAAGAACCCCAGGTGGTCAAAATTTATGGAGCCCTCCACTATGGCATTTCTCGTATGGAGGTTTTGGGACGTTAAAGATCATATATCAATAAACCAATACTTGCTCAAATAGTCTCTTCCCTCGTCAAGTTCATGCGAATACACAGTTCATCCAATGTAGGTTTATTGACAGTTTGTCCACAGCTTAGTTAGTTTTATTGGTTGTCCAAGTGATTTTTTGAAATTACATATTATTCAGCAAGCATGAACTCCCCCTAGAAATTGTTCATGAACATTAGTGCTGCCTTAGAGATAGCACTAGGCTTACGATACCACTTATTAGGCACACACTTGAGCCTGAACATCTGATTTATTTATTGATTCAATTGTTTTATTAGTTATCTCGTTTACACTGCCGGTCTTGAACACGATTGATTTTAAAAGAATCTAAAAATAAAGAAACAACATGTGAATGCCTCTGAGAAATTACTCTATATGGAACCTTAGTGCTGCATGTGACAGCACTCAGCACTGCACACTGCAAAGTACTTGAATTACATAGCTAGTTATACACAAGCAAGCAAAGAATACAATTACGTAGCTGTTTGATCATAAACAAGGTAAAAAGATATGAGCAAAGAAATCACAGCAAGCAGTGTGATATTGCATGTCAAAAATGGACTTATACAGCGTTTTAACGTCTTTGCGTATGACAAGTAAAGACTAAAAATCACGGCAAGTTAAAGCTAACAAAAAGAATTACTGTTTATCGAAGATGCATGAAAAGTTTACGAAAGACCCAAAACCAATTATTATGAACAATCACGTGCACTCAATAGTAACGAAGTAGTCTGGCATTCAACCAGCTCGACATTCAGATCCTTTCAAATATGCGCACTGCTGCAGATGAACATCTTTTGTGCTGATATTCGCTAACCTTCATTGGACAAAAGGCCCAGATTTGCTAATTCTGTACTGGTAAAAAGTATTGTTTCTGATCTGCTCCTAGCTCTGTTTCTTTTCTACTTCGACTATCTACATCAACCATCGTAACTCTGAATTTCGGTGTATTGGTGACTAAAATTTCGGAAAAGTTAGGCAGGATCTGCAGTACAATGTAATTCACTTTCATTAGTTGTCTTTAAAAAATGAAATAACGAATCGGCACATACCCAGCATGGGGCCTTTCAAATGGTGGGGTTTATTCTGCACTCAGTGATGCAATTAATCCTAAGCAATTTGGCGCACAATCTCGAGCAGCTGAAACCTGTTTTGAGCAGCAAATCAGCCTTCTTTAGCACTGGACAATCACACATTTTCAAACACACATTTTAGGTCTCTAAGTGGGAGTAGTTTACCATGTTTAACAAAATAAATATATGCGTGCACACTTGTATCATCATCATCATCATCATCATCATCAGCCTACGTCCACTGGAGGACAAAGACCTCTCCCATGTCCCGCAAGTTAGCCCGGTCCTGTGCTTGCTGCTGCCAATTTATACCCGCAAACTTCTTAATCTCATCTGCCCACCTAACCTTCTGTCTCCCCCTAACCCGCTTGCCTTCCATGGGAATCCAGTCAGTTACCCTTAATGACCAGCGGTTATCCTGTCTACGCACTACATGCCCGGCCCATGTCCATTTCCTTTTCTTGATTTCAGCTATGATATCCTCAACCCCCGTTTCTTCCCAAATCCACTCTGCTCTCTTCTTGTCTCTTAAAGTTACACCTACCATTTTCCTTTCCATTACTCGCTGCGTCGTCCTCAACTTAAGCTGGACCCTCCTTGTAAGTCTCCAGGCTTCTGCTCCGTAGCTAAGTACCGGCAAGATACAGCTCTTATATACCTTCCTCTTAAGGGATAGTGGCAATCTACCTGTTATAATTTGAGAGTGCTTGCGAAATGTGCTTCACCCCATTCTTATTCTATTAGTTACTTCAATCTCGTGGTTTGGCTCCGCGGTTATTACCTGCCCTAAGAAGACATAGTCTTTAACAACTTGAAGTGCACTACTACCTATCTCGAAGCGCTGCTCTTTTCCGAGGTTGTTGTACATTACTTTTGTTTTCTGCAGATTATTTTAAGACCCACCTTTCTGCTCTCATTGTCTAACTCCGTAAACATGAGTTGCAATTCGTCCACTGAGTTACTCTGCAATGCAATGTCATCGGCAAAGCGAGGGTGTAAGGCAAGGGGACACAACCTCCCCAATGCCATTAACCGCGTGCTTACAGGAGGTTTTTTTTGCCCCGCCGCGGTGGTCTAGTGGCTAAGGCACTCGGCTGCTGACCCGCAGGGCGCGGGTTCGAATCCCGGCTACGGCGGCTGCATTTCCGATGGAGGCGGAAATGTTGTAGGCCCGTGTGCTCAGATTTGGGTGCACGTTAAAAAACCCCAGGTGGTCTAAATTCCCGGAGCCCTCCACTACGGCGTCTCTCATAATCATAGAGTGGTTTTGGGACGTTAAACCCCACATATCAATCAATCAGGAAGTTTTCAGAACCCTAGAATGGGAACATTTAGGGATAAGAGTACCTTAGTAACCTGCGCTTTGCCGATGACACACTTGTATATGATGCCCAATAAAGTGAAGTTAATCCACAGCTTCTGAGATTCTTGCTGACAGCCCTATATTTCTGTATGGTCTTGGCATCAGGCTTTTTGCCGTTTTCTCGGATACACATTTAATTCGCTAATCAGTACAACTTTTCCTGACGCTTCCAGAGGCATAAATTTTCCACCCATTCCATGTTTACTATCAGAAAGAACTAACCAAGTGATGAAGTCTGCGCTTTCAATGCAACCTACGAATATGAGTTACGTGCTGTTGCACTTTATGGAAAGACTCATTAAGCTTTTGGTTCTTTCGCACTCAATGAAGAATTGGTATATTGTAAAGTCCAACAATATGCAACATGCTATTCACTAGAAAGAAAGCCGAGGCTTTGCATATTATTTAGACAGTTTTTTTTTCAAATTTGCACTCATGCCGATGAAGCAGGACTGATATACAAGGGTAGTATTTCACTGTGCTACAGCAGCAAATGTTTTTTACCACTGTAGCAGCTGGCATTGTTTATATATGCGGTCCATATAGTATGATAAATTCATACTAGTGACCTTCAGTGACCTGCATAAATGCGATAGAAGTCAGAAGAAACAGATATCTTCAATTTTGTAAAATTACTGAACTCGTGTGAGATGTTCTAATTACACATGCATACTTTTTTCTGAGGTTAATGAAATCACTTCGCACAAAACGGAACGGTGTCTCATAAAAACTTGTAATTCTACACTTGTTTTTATCACTTCTTTTTAGTGCACGGCCCCAACGTGCAACTTGACCAAGATGAACCCACACCAACAAGCCTAAATTTCTACACTGCTCCAGCACCTTCACTGGCACTGCCAGGCACACTACACTAAATTTCGTGCTCTTCTATGCAAAGGTGTATGCAAAATATCATTATGCAAAGTGTTTAAGATGAGCTATGCATGCCTTGGGGTTTTGCAGAGCCTTGCCTGGTGTATTGCATAATTCTCTTAATTTTGATTGTGAAGGGTGATGAAGAAAACCCAGGGCCAAATGGCGATTTTTCGTGGAAGATCTGAATTACTCCACAGGAATTAAGGCTTTACATAACACTAGAATTACAAATCGGAAAGCAGAATGTCCAAACACACCTGCCTCTTATCTAGAATACACTTGCAACTCTTACAGACTGTAAAGAAAAGGTTGAAAAGTGTGCCGCAGTAGTGAATACGGTTCAAGAACTAGTTGCAATATTAATCAGTAATGTGGTGGGAGACTCAAAAGAACATCCAAGTGATGGTCCACACCCAAGGTTTTAAAAAGTTAGGACTTTATTAATTATATTTTGATTTGTAATAAAGACTTTAAAATTTAAAGAGTGCACCCCAATCGAAGACGGTATCCAGCTGAGATGAACGGAAATCAACATATGCTCATCGTGGGCCATAGAAAAAGCGTTTAATTCATGTTTTGATGCATGATTGCAAAGACAGCAGCCAGCTCTAATTCTGTCAAGTCTTATCTGATTCTCCTCCTCACCCAGCAAGCCTCTTAAAACCTACTGCTCTGTCTTGGTTGTGAGGAAGTTGTCAATTTATACTCGTGCATTATGGTCACAGCCTACAATGTGAGGCTCATTGTTTCTCAAAATATACAACTTAAGAATGGCCCCAAGGCCTAACTTGGTTTAAGCAAATTACTAATTTGACATAAGATTATGTGCTTTTGCTAGAAACTGTGCTGTAATTACTATCCAAGTATGCGATTTCTTTCAATATAAGTGTACAATCGTATCACACAGCTGTTCTTCATTGGTGTGCCATATGACTTCTGTACACAAAACAAATAAAAACTTTTTGCACTGTAAGTTATGAGCTCGCAATAGCCAGTTTTAGTGGCAATATTGTCTGAAACTTTCATCCTTACTGAGAAATGAAGCTCAGTGTGTGAGAAATCCAAGCCGGAATCCACATGGTGATCATTCAACCTGCCATAAAATTGTGGAAGTCTTTAAATATTCTATTAAAAACACCCTTTGGAGACATCATGTTACGTGACGAATCACATTAATTGCTTGGAAAAAGAGTAGATTTGTACAAGACATCACTTCATTAGAACTGCTTATTGAGTGAATGGTCGAAAGCTTTCAACTCGTTACAAAGGGCCGAACCAATATCTGCCATCCTCGTCATCATCGGCTGCAGCATCAACAAAGTGTGCTACGTAAACATTTTATAGAGCCACAGTAGTTACATGGTAATATGCAAAATGATGGCGATTGGTGCATTGGGTCCCTAGCTAGTGTACCTACAGTGGACACTCCATGAGAGTTTACTGAACACTCTATGGAAGGCCACTCCTCCAGCTCATGCTGTGATTGTTCTACGTCGTCCACACAGGCTTGACATCTTTAGCCCACTCGTTTTTGTGCGTGTGATGTTTTACTGTGACTTTTTCAACCACATTTTACTATTTTGTCAGTTACACAAAATGTACCTATATAAATAGACCTCTCAAGGGCTTATATATTGTTAATGTTAACGTAGCTCACTACTTGCTGTTAATTCTAAGCTCATTACACAGTTGGTTCGAACCTGCTGCTTTCCGTTGAACCAACCTCAAGTGTCCTATGCCGTGTTTGACTGTAGTGTACTAGTTAACTATGAAAAACTTGCACTGTCAAAGCGAAAAATATTCATAAATTAAGGTATAATTTTACAACCTGCATTTATAGTTTGATAAAGTGATCAATAATCTTGTATTAATGATTAACACTAGTATAACTCCTGCTCTAGGCCTTGCCTCACGAAATTTTTGAAACTGCAAGTTATGATGTGGGCCATTTTGTGTGGAGGGGTTTACTTGTTAATAAAAATACTTCAGAAAGAAACGTGTTCCCTTCCAATTGGTAGGTGTGATAGTTACTGCCAGCAATGAGATGAAAAAAGAAATTTGCTTTAGGGGGGGTGTAAAGATGCTCAGAGAGGAATAACTTACTAAGCTTTTGATGCTGTGAAAGCTTAGAAAGACCCCACAATCTGCTGTTTTCTTTTAATTGCCTTTGCCTTGCTTCTATTTTTATTTTCAGAAGAGAGCCAGGAGACTTCACTGGAAATTCCATTTAACATTAGATTAGAGAACATATTGTGATGTAACACCAAGCTTTCCTTCTCCCCAAGTGTTTTTATATGCTGTTTCCCCTATTGCAATAAATATTGATGTCACACTTAACAGTTTTTATTGTAATGCAATAAATGTATTTTTCATCTACCTACTGTAAATAAACTTGTTCAAAATCTAGTTTGTTTCGACTCAATTATATTGCTTTGCCCAACACCCACCATTATTCGCAGCAAGGATACTATAAGATGAATTGGTCCCACCAATGAAAATGTCTCAGTTATTTAACAACCACAGCAGTAATAAGAGCATGGAGTTTACAAAAAAAAAAAACAAAGTACACTACTCTGCGAGTGAAGATACGCTAGCGAGTCGCTGAAAAGTAGGTTTTGTCTTGTCCTTGTTTTGTCTTGTAGTTGTCCTTTGTCTAAGACAAAGGACAACTAGTGACAATATTTAATGAGACTTAGGGCAACTTAGAAACACAATTTCTTCAGTAATTTACGGATGTATGTGAATGTATAATGGAATAAATGAGACTTATAAAAGCTATGTTTCTTTAATGAAATGCACTTAGCTTAATGCTGGTGATGGCTCCAAATAAAGGTAGGAAGTCATGGATTTCTTGCAGTTTATCTACAAACTTTTCATAAGAAGAGCTTTAATATTTCATAGTTGTTAGGAAAAAAGACTTGAGCTTCATTTTAGCACTGAAGCAATTGAGATATGACTAATTAGTGTTTGAACTGAACTCAATATATGTGGGTTAGAATATTTACTACTGGTTTATAGTTATAACAAGCGCAAAGCTAAAATATGCGATATGCAAACACGAACACATGAGATATGCACTGGCAAGTTCGCGTGTCTGCTTTCTTTTCTGGTGCTGTACATCTTTTCAGTTGTTGGCGTTTGTGGCACCTTTATTTCCCTCTGATGTCCGTGTTTACATGACCTGTCTTTTTACAGGGATACAAACAAACTAGCTCAGCTCTGTTATTGTAGTGCTAGTGCCGACTTGTCTCTGCTGAAATAATATTGTCCAATTCATCACAGGTGACATAAATACATTGAATCTGGAAGCATTCTGAATACAAACTGATTGTTCATCATGCCATCAGAAATATAGAGTACCTTGTAATCTGTGTAAGATGCAAATGTCTTTTAAAGGCAAGATATAAGTAATGCATATTTTGACCCCCCCCCTTCATACACATACGCCTCTTAAGTACACTGGTTAGTGCAGAGTATAGGCAAATGTGTCATAATTTATTCAATGGAGAGCTTATCTGACCTGTTAATCATCCTGCTTCATTTTGTTTAAAATTTGTCAACATTTTTCCGAGAAAAATATAAGGTCATCCTTATAACCTATTACCTACTTTGAAAACAGATGGTTATTTTGTAATAACAGATGGTAATAGCTTACTGAAGCAACTTAAATGATCTTTTGGCCTGCATCAAGAAGCTGTTATACATTAAACAGCCCATCTTCAATGAAGTATTGAGCCTGTAGTAAACAATATTGTTCTAGCAATCTACTTGGTGGTGTAATAAGCTAGCCTGATGAAAAACTAGACAGTATGCAGTTGGGTAGGAAATCTACTATGGAGGAAAATAGCAGAAAAGTTACATGTAAAGGAGGTTCGAGGTGGTGTTGCTTTTGGGTTAAGAAAGGTATGTGCTGTCATTGGTTTTGAGTTAAGAAATGTCCTGTTGGGCAAGTAATAATTAAATCTGAATAAAAAGTGCATTTTTGTGTTAGACGAGTGTAAAGAAAAAACAAATGCTTTTTGAGGAGGGCATGGGATTTCGCATTGTTATAATAATGTCATTAGTGAACCTTGCACATTACATTATTTAGAAGAGCCTGTGCTCAAATACCATCACATATGTCATTCTTTCGGCACTAAGAGTCCTTCTGGTATGTGCATCATTTATCTGTGTAATTCCTGGAGGTTTGGGGGGCAGTTGTGGAGAAGACCATATTAAGATATTTCTTACAGAAAACAAGCTCCCACCATCGTGCATTAGATTCTACACTGCCGGACTTTACAAAATGTGGGTACATTCTCCAGGCACTCGGGCTTTTTTCTTTTTCTGCCCACGTAGCTAAGCTTGTTAAATGCCCTTCGCTTCACAATATGCCCTGTTTTGGTTTTCAATGTAAATGTGAAGAAAGAGACTTGGACTGAAAGATACCTTGCCGTGGGCAGGGACCAAATTTGTAACCTTCGAATAATAGATCCGATACTCTACCAACTGAGCTTCCACCGCATCCATCTCCCTGTCCACTTAATGGGGTATATATAAATTAAAAATGGGAGCGTGGCCAGTAGCCGTGACGATGAATGTGGAACACTTTTTTTTTTGTCTGTTGGGCGTCGTGTAGTTTGTGACTTATAATGAGTTGGCAGCTGACCAATGATTTCTTTATACTACCTGAAGGCACCAAGTCTGTCAGAACGAGACCCTCGCTATGAATGAAAGAAAGACGTACATTTAAGGGTTTGTTTTCTTTGTTTGACACAATAATAATGAGATCTAACAGACTGTCATGCCATTTAGCAAGATTGTTCTTTTGATCTTATTATTATTGTGTCTGACAGAAAAAAAAGATTCCTTAAATGTACTTCTATTGTTTGGCATGATTGATTGATATCATTAATATTGCATATAACAAAGAAAACAAGCCATTAAATGTACTTCTATCCTTTTTTTCGTTTCAACACTACGGTACTGATGGGTAATCTATTGATGTTACTAATTGGTTATGAATGCCTCATTTACTGTGACAGATGCATTGCACGTGGACATGTAAGGTGTTCCATAACAGGCTCAAGTCATAGCACCCATTAACATTAAAAAAGTTCACCTGAAAAACTGGTAAATGAATGCTCCCTGTCTTTTGCAAAATGAGGTACACTTACCAGAAACAACTTAGAAGTTTATAATAACGCTATTCCCGAAACATATTTCTTCCTTTACTTTTCTATAGCATCAAGTTTAATTGCAATGGGCCCCACCGCGGTGGTCTAGTGGCTGAAGTACTTGGCCACGGGATCGAATCCCGGCTGCGGCAGCTGCATTTTCGACGGAGGCGAAAATGCTGTAGGCCAGTGTACTCAGATTTCGGTGCACATTAAAGAAGCCCTGGTGGTCAAAATTTCCGGAGCCCTCCACTACGGCGTCTCTCATAATCATATGGTGGTTTTGGCACGGAAACCCCACATATCAATCAATCAATTAATTGCAATGGCATCGAGCTGAGTTGTGATGAATGAAAAAATATTCACGAATCGCCTCCCGTTTTTTTTTTTTTTTCACCGCAGTTGAATAGCGAGCAAAATCAAGTTTTACGGTTCCTTGCATCATGGCAAACACATGATTTTAGGATAAATATCACGCCAAAGAGGCATACACACGCTCAGGGATTCACTTTTAGGAAAATTAAACTGCACTAAAAACGAGACATGAGAAGTGGACAGGACGATCGCAGATCCACTTCGTTCTCGTGTATCATTTTCAGCGCAGTTCAATTTCCCCAAATGGCTTACCAACTATCCCCCATCATACGCTTCTCGGATTTACGTTGGGCACCACTTCGTCCATCGCAACACAATCCGAGCATACACCACGGCGTCCATCGTGAAACGGTCCGCGAATACATTGCCAGCAGCCGCGAAAACAGTTGGCAGCAAAAAGCCCAAACATTACGGCGTCCGTCATGTCTGCGTCGCACGGACGGCTCCATCAGTACGGAGCGGGGCTTCGTACATTCGGGGCTTCAAAGACATGATCGCACGCCAAAAGGGCATGCACTAAACACTGCCGAATTGATGCTAATCACCATTGCGTCCATCTCAGAACGATCTGCACTGTCGCGCGTAACACATGTCAGCGAAAAACCCGAATTTCTAGGCGCGTACGGCTTCAACCAGCTTCGCAAAACCACTCTGCGAGCGCCGCCATCTTGCATAAAAGGAAACAAAAAACAGAAACTTGTTTGTATCACGTGACCATCTTCAGCCATTAGTGGCACCGCATTCCGGGTTAGTGTACAGGGAGGAGCTGTGGCTGCTGCAGTTGGCATGAATAGCCGCAAGATGGCGCCACTTCAGTTTGGGCTGTAACCTCACACATTATACTTCCACCATATGATTATGAAAGACGCCGTAGAAAGATGCTCCGGAAATTCGACCACCTGCGGTGCTTTAACATGCACCTAAATCTAGGTACACCACGGAGGAAGAAAAAATGTAAGGAGAGGGTAGAGTGCCTAGAATATTTCCCCTAGTGTCGTGAACGGGCCGGCCGAGGGGAAATGGTATGCGATACAGCCGCCAGGTAGCAGTACCGCTCTCTGGCGCGCTGCTTTTTCGGCAAGCTGGGGAGGCAGCAAGCCGGAGCAGACGCTTTGCGTTGAAATTGCAGTGGTGGTTTCATGGCTTAGCACGCGATTGCCTTGTTATCCTGCGTTTTCCATGCAGACTGTAAATAAAGCGTGTGAATTTGAACGAAATGTATGCGAGCTCTCCGCCTTGTTGAGATTTTGTGTCCTCCTGCCGTGCCGCCTCTTCATAGATTGGCCGCTCGCGCGTTACCAATGCTACTTTTTAAATTGCGGTAATTAAGGGGTGGCCAACCGGGGGCTCCCAGCGGTACGACTGTTCAACACAAAAAATCACATATTTCTCTCCTCATCCGCGACCACCATTCCCTCCCGTAGGCTGCTGTCGCGACTTTGTTGTCATGTGCAGAATCGCAGGCACTGTACAAACCCTCTTCTCGCAACTTTTTATATATACAATGTATTATGGACACTTACTTTCCCTGCACTCGGTGGCAGGCCTGGACGCACCCACGTACAAGGGTCATTATCTCTTCGATTGGCCCACGCCTCGAAGTAATCAGAAAAATAAATAATGCCGAAGCAATGACAGTGCGCCAGACGAAACCACTGGCGAACAGGACCCCCTGCGAATGAGTTACCAGTAGTAAGGAACAACAAACCAATACAAAATGTCAATTTACAATATCAACATTTATTGCAGAAGTCAGTGTCAAGAATTTATTTACATTTTTCACTTTGGCAGCTCCGAACTCCTAACAGATTCACAATGCCAGATTTCTTAATTACAAAAGCCACTGTACCAAGAACTTATTTACATTTTTTACATGAACAGCACTGAACACCTTACTGACACCGCCGCATTTTCAAGAGCTTTTGCTTCTCTCGCTTAGAGGACAGGCTCTTCATTGTTTCTTTCGTGAAGAAGTGCAGTCTGGTGAGTGCGTAAAACTTAATAATCGCTGTAGTGAGCTTACGACCGTGCTCAATGCAGCCAACTTTTTCAAGTTCATGACCCTGAAGAAAAAGCAAGAAGCTAACCAAGCTTTCGGCATGAAGCTTGTTCCGGCTGAAAAACACAGTGAAAGCATTTTCAAGCTTTGTGATGAGCTTTTCAAGAGCGTCTGATGGGTAGAGCAGGCCCCCATGGTTGAACTGATTCGTCAGCATGGCATTGCAGTTCGATTCTGCTTGCAGAGGCATAATGCAGAGACAAGATGCACAATCAGGGCATGGAAATTTTTTCAGATATTTGCGCACAACATAGCCAGCTATATAGAAAATTAGCCGGCTATCGCTCTTTTCTTCTACCATGCCATCATGGTCAAGCAGGGAGGCATGCCTTTCCAGCACTTCTTCAGCATGCGGCAGGTTTCCTTCATCCAGAAGGCTATCAACAAGGGCTGTTACACGAGCTCCCTTTTGTTCGGGCACATCAGAAGGCTCTAAGAGAGCAGTAACCAGTTCAGGAGGAGAGTTACCTCCTTTAGGGGGTCTGGCGAGGCTGTAAAATGCCATCGTTTGAATAAACTTCCCCGTAGACTGTGTTATCTTAAACGTCTTAACTAGGTGGTCCTTGAAAAGAAAAATCCCTTTCAAAACTGCGCCTTAGCCAGCTTCTTCTTGGCCCGGAACAACTGCACAGACTTCCTAGAAATGCGCTGCTTGAATGTGCCTCTGCGTTTCTTCTTCAGTCTGTTCCGCTGATTTTGAATCAGTCTCCTCAGGTACTTGCACCTCAAGCAAGCTTTCCCATCCTGCGTAGTAACCAAGCACTTGGGCGAAAAACATCCGCTTCCGAAACGGACGCACTTAGTGCCAGCGGCAGGCTCAATTTCGCAGCCGCAACAAAGAAGCAGATCGTCGGCCCTTTTCAGAAGCATTGTGCCATGCGAAGTACAATGCTTCTGGGTTACTGGGCAAGCAAATTTTGCTGCAAAATGCCGACGGCGGCGTTATGCTGTGAAACGGGTGCGGCGCCTGTGCTGTTTCCTCGCCAGCGGCAGCATCGTCACAGGCCTGGGAAGTCGTGGGTTCATTCGGCGCTTTACGCTTAGCAGGCGGAGCTGTGCAGACAGCAATATTCCTCTCTTTTCTTTTTCGAGGCACTGGTTTAGTCAGGTAGCGAAACGTAGCGAGAACACGCTTCACCACACAGACAAGTCGCCACCCGACACAACGTTGAAAGGCCCGGCCGGCACGCAAACTGACGCGCCAGTTGCAAGTAGCGCCCCCTAACGCTGAATCCAAATCAATTTCCCTGTCGCCGATGGGGCAGGCGCCTGTTCAGGACACTAGGAGAATATTCTAGGCACTCTAAAACCACTCTGCGGGCGCCGCCATCTTGCATAAAAGGAAACAAAAACAGAAACTTGTTGGTATCACGTGACCACCTTCAGCCAATAGTGGCACCGCATTTTGGGTTAGTGTACAGGGAGGAGCTGTGGCTGCTGCAGTTGGCATTGACAGCCGCGAGATAGCACCACTTAAGTTTCGGCTGTCACTATACTTCCACCCATACGATTATGAAAGACGCCGTAAAAAATGCTCCGGAAATTCGGACACCTGGGGTGCTTTAACATGCACCTAAATCTTGGTACATGCACCTCAGTATTTGCGCCTCCGCCGAAAATGTAGCCGCCGTAGCCGGGATTCGATCTCGTGACATGCGCTTGCATACATCGCGCTTAATAGTCTTGTGTTTAATTGCTGACACGTCCACGAAAAGCTTTCTGAATGGGTTTGTTTGTACTGCATTCCAAGCAAAACGAGATGTCAAAGCTGCAGCGCATGGTCCGGCCCGCCGTGGTAGTCTAGTGGCTAAGGTACTCGGCTGCTGACCCGCAGGTCACGGGATCAAATCCCGGCTGCGGCGGCTGCATTTCCGATGGAGGCAGAATGTTGTAGGCCCGTGTGCTCAGATTTGGGTGCACGTTAAAGAACCCCAGGTGGTCAAAATTTCCGGAACCCTCCACTACGGCGTCTCTTTTAATCAGATCGTGCTTTTGGCCCGTTAAACCCCACAAATCAATCAAATCGACGCAAGGTCCGAATGCGGGTATTAACAAACGACGGGGATGCAGTCATCCCTGGAGAAACTGCCTGCAGTTTTTCAAGCTCGTTTGTGAACGAATAAAAAATTTGGAAGATAGAGGTATCAAAGGATTATCTATAAACCCGAAAGTTTCTTGTATATTACTGCTGCATCGAGTCGTAGTCTGCACACTGTGACAGCTTCGACTTTCTTCGTTACGCGCGCGGAACCGTTCTTGTCGATAGTTCCATCATATGTGGATAAGGTGACAAAACTGCCATTTGATTGAGAAGCACGCCGTAGCTGAAGACTTGGGAATAATTATGACAATTTTGGGTCCTTAAACGATTACGCGCCCGCCGAAATACTGCTGCTGTGGCCGGCATATTGCACTGTACAGTCAAAAAGAAACATGACTTGGCACCACTGTCAGACTGTAAGAAGAAACCCTTCTTTATTTACGAGCCCGCATACTGCAGTGAACAGTAACACCGATCAAATTGTACGCCATTCCGTGGAATTGTCAGTTCACGATGAATTCATCACGGTGGCACCTTTAAGAACACCGACTGATTTTCGCATGCAGTGTTTTTTGTTGTTTGTTTGTTCTGCCTCTCGAAACTGGTTGATACTCTTCACGAAAAATTAAGTCGTGACCGCACGTAAATTACCACTCTCTTTAACACGAGATGCGGTGCGATCGAGCTCATATATATTGATACAAAACAGTCGCTAAACATGGCTGCATGAAAGAGGAGGACGAAGTCAGTTTTCGTTAGATGCTGGTCTGGCGCTATCATGCTCGTCGAGTTCTGTGCGCTGCAAATAGATCATTAAACAAGTTACTCGTAACATTATTGGTGGAGGTGGCCGACCCCCGTACCTCGATGGAGACGCGCAGCGGTCGCACCATCGGCGACCTTTCGACTGCTTCGACTGCTGGTACTTCCTCTACGCCGCCCTCATCAGTCCAAGCCACCACCTATGTCACACTCCCGCACCTCCGGGATCCCGGCACTTTCTCCGGTGATGGTACGATCGACCTCGACACTTGGCTGAAGCGGTACGAGCGCGTCAGTGCAACTCACCGCTGGGATCCCACGCTCATGCTCGCCAACGTGCTTTTCTACCTGGACGGCACTCCCCGAACATGGTTCGAAAGCCAAGAAGCCGACATAACGAGCTGGGATCTCTTCAAAGAAGAGATACGTGACCTGTTTGGCGATTCATCTGGTCGTCAGCTCGCTGCGAAGAAGACTCTAGCCACACGGGCCCAGTCATCTACCGAATCGTACGTCTCCTACATTCTTGACGTTTTGGCCCTTTGTTCCAAGGCCGACCAGTCCATGTCGGAATACGAAAAGGTTACCACGTCTTGAAAGGCATTGCCGACGATGCTTTCAACCTGCTGGTTTTTAACAACCTGCTGGTTTTTAACCATCCTTAAAGAATACCGACGTCTCGAACAAGCTAAAGCCCGCCGTGTAGCCCAAAACATCGTGCGCCTTCCGAGCACAGCGGCCACTTCTTCGTGTGACGACGCCTTCCGCCAGGCCCCTCTATGTGACAACCTCACACGCATCATTCGTCGAGAAGTCGAGGCAGCACAACCGGTAGCCACGCCACTACCGACGCCTACGCCTTCCCCGACCACGATTTCTTTGATACAAGCCGTCGTTCGTCAAGAGCTATCGAATGTCGGCCTACATCCTGTTCCTGCCGTATACTCTGCTGCGCCTTCTTTTCGTCCTCCTTCTGCTCCTCGCATACAACGCAATCCGTCCGAATGGCGTACCCTTGATGACAGGCCCATATGTTTCAACTGTCGATGCGTTGGTCATATCGCACGTCACTGCCGCAGCCGCTGGGCTGCACCGTCCCATTATGCACCTCAGTATCAGTGATGGGGACGACTGCTCGCCAGTCGTCCCCATCACTTTCTCCGTCAACGCCGACCACATTTTCCGCTCCTACAGCACCTCTGAGCAGACCTCGCTACGACCGGTCACCGTCTCCTGCTCATCGTCAGTCCCGGTCGCCCCCACAACGCCGTGCTGCCTCTCCGACATATTCGCAGCATCTCCGACCGTTAAACTAGGCCGTGCAGCTTCTGGAGGTGGTGCTGCGTTGACGACCTTCGTAAGAAATCCTCGATTAACGTTAACAACGAACCGGAACCTTTTGGAAGTTACTGTCGACAATGTTCGTGTCAGTGCATTCATAGATACTGGCGCGCATGTGCCCATTATGAGTGCTAACCTTCGCCGCCGACTTAGAAAAGTTGTCACGCCCACCCTCAACCGATCTGTACGAGTCGCCGATGGAGGAACTGCCGTAATTCTTGGCATGTGCTCTGCGCGAGTGTCTATTGGGGAGAGAAGCACTGTCGTTCTTTTCGCCGTTATCGAACATTGCCCTCATGAACTCATTCTCGGTATGGATTTTCTAGCCACGCACTCTGCCCTCATAGACTGTTCAGCTGGCTCTCTCCATCTCGATTTACCCCTCTTTTCCGACCCGCCTAGCCCATCGCAAACCAGCCTCTGCTGCATTGATTTCACGCGCCTCCCTCCTAACTCTGTCACACATGTCGACTTATCCTCCACGCCGCCAGTACCTGATGGTGATTACATGGTGGCCCCGATTCCTGCAGTGATGCTTACGCATGGGGTTGCTGTGCCGCATATGATTCTGACGATTAAGAGAAACCGCACCTTCCTTCCACTGGTCAACTTTTCACTCACCACCCAAGTTCTGCCACAGGGTATCTCCCTGGCCAAAATTACCGCTCTCCAAGATGACCATGTCGAGCCCTTCAGAGTTGACGATTGCTGCAGCTCAGTCAGTGGTTCCACTCCATCACGTTCTTGGGGCGCCGACATCGAGCGAATGGTGTCATCGGACCTCACGTCTGAGCAAGCTGCAACGCTTTGCCACGTTCTTGAGGGCTATCGTAGCGTTTTCGACATTGCCAGCAACTCTTTAGGCCAAAACGACCATTGTCACCCATCGCATAAATACTGGCAATGCAACCCCCATTCACCGGCGCCCCTACCGTGTGTCTGCGTCGGAGCGTGCAATATTACAACATGAAGTCGGCAAAATGCTTGCAAAAAACATTATCGAGCCTTCATGCAGCCCATGGGCTTCTCCAGTCGTCCTTGTTAAAAAGAAAGATGGAACATGGCGCTTTTGTGTCGATTACCGTCACCTTAACAAAATCACCAAAAAAGACGTTTATCCTTTACCTCGCATCGACGACGCCCTCGACTGCCTGTACGGTGCCACTTATTTTTCAACTATTGACCTTCGGTCAGGGTACTGGCAGATAGCCGTCAACGAGATGGACCGCGAGAAGACCGCATTCATCACTCCTGATATTCTTTATCAGTTTAGAGTGATGCCCTTTGGACTCTGCAATGCACCAGCCACATTTGAAAGAATGATGGACTCATTGCTGCAAGGGTTGAAATGGTCCACCTGCTTGTGTTACCTTGACGATGTTATTGTCTTTTCGCCCACATTCGACTCGCATCTTGATCGTTTGTCAGCTATTCTGGACGTTTTTCGTCGAGCCGGACTCCAGCTTAACGCCTCCAAGTGCCGCTTCGCTCGTCGTCAAATTTCCGTGCTCGGTCACCTTGTCGATGCTCAAGGCGTGCGTCCAGACCCAGAGAAAATTCGCGCAGTCACGAACTTTCCCGTTCTGAAGACCACAAAGGATGTCCGCAGTTTTGTGGGGTTGTGCTCATATTTCAGACGCTTTGTTAAAGACTTTGCGACCATAGCACGCCCACTCACAGACCTCTTGAAGAAAGACGCCTCGTTTACCTGGGGCCATGACCAAGCGTCATCGTTTTCGCAACTTACGACACTGCTTACGACGCCACCAATCTTGGCTCACTTTGATTCATTAGCCCCAACCGAGGTTCACACGGACGCTAGTGGACACGACATAGGAGCTGTGCTATTGCAGCAAGAACGTGGACACGACCGTGTTATAGCCTACGCAAGTCGACTGCTATCTCCAGCTGAGCGCAACTATTCCATCACGGAGCGCGAGTGCCTCGCCCTTGTATGGGCAGTCGCCAAGCTTCGCCCATACCTGTACGGGCTCTCATTCCGTGTTGTCACGGATCATCACGCGCTCTGCTGGCTAGCCTCCCTGAAGGACCCCACGGGACGTCTCGCTCGTTGGGCTCTACGCCTTCAAGAGTACACGTTCTTTGTAATGTACAAAACAGGGCGATTACATCAGGATGCGGATTGTTTATCCCGCTACCCTGTTGACGAAGCAACCGATACCGACGCTATCACGGACGTTTTTTCCGTGTCGCAGCTGTTAAACATTGGCGAAGAGCAACGTCGGGATGCTTCTTTACGAGCCATCATTGACAACCTGGAGTCAACGCCTCGCGACCCGTCCTTACGAATGTTTTTGGTGAAAGACGGAATCCTATATCGCCGAAACCTTGATTCCTTCGGATCAGACTTACTTCCTGTCATCCCAGCGCACCTGCGTTCCACTGTCCTGCATCAAATTCATGACGATCCCATGACGGGTCATTTGGGCGTTTCTCGCACGTACGATCGGGTACGACGTCGGTTTTTTTTTTTTGGCCTGGACTTTCCCGCTCTGTTCGACATTATGTCGCCGCTTGTGAGCCCTGTCAGCGTCGCAAAACGCCGTCTGCCCTCCCAGCCGGCTACCTTCAGCCGATCGACGTTCCCAACGAGCCTTTCTTTCGAGTTGGTCTCGACCTGTTGGGCCCTTTTCCACTCTCCACAGCCGGAAATAAATGAATTGCTGTTGCCACGGACTACGCGACGCGGTACGAAATCACACGAGCACTCCCGACCAGCTGCGCTACCGACGTTGCGGACTTTCTGCTGTACGACATAATATTAGTGCACGGTGCTCCCCGTCAACTTCTCACCGACCGTGGCCGCACGTTCTTATCAGCTGTCGTTCATGAAATCCTGAGGTCTTGCCATACCAAGCACAAATTTACTACTTCGTACCATCCCCAGTCAAATAGTCTCATGGAGCGCCTTAACAGGACCCTAACCGACATGCTTGCCAAATACGTTGCGCCAGACCACCATGATTGGGACATTCATTTGCCGTATGTGACGTTCGCCTACAATTCATCTCGTCACAGCACTGCCGGATATTCGCCCTTCTATCTACTATATGGCCGGGACCCAACTATACCTTTAGACTCGTTACTACCTGCGGCCACTGAATATCCTGGGGAAGCCATTGCCCGCGCCGACCATGCGCGCCAAGTCGCCCGTAACCGTCTACAGGCTTCACAGGCGCGCCAGCAACAGCTCTACAATTCTCACCATAAGGACGTGCACTTTTCTCCGGGTTCTCTCGTGCTCCTCTGGTCACTTACTCGGCATGTGGGACTGTCTGAAAAACTGTTGTCGCCCTACACTGGACCATTTCGTATCATTCGCCAAGTGACAGACGACACGTACGGGATTGTTCAAACCGATCCAACAAAGTCATCGTCAGCTCCGAGCGACACCGTTCACGTGGCTCGGCTAAAGCCCTATTACCCCCCTTCGACATCATCTGCGCAAATTTAGCACCGGGACGGTGCTTCTACCGCCGGGGGTTATGATACAAAACAGCCGCTAAACACGGCTGCATGAAAGAGGAGGACGAAGTCAGTTTTCGTTGGATGCTGGTCTGGCGCCATCTTGCTCGTCGAGTTCTGTGCGCTGCAAATAGATCATTAAACAAGTTACTCGTAACAATATTGAAGGTAAGCAAAGCTTGAGTAAGCGTTCCAGCGAAGCTGCAGTTCCTGTAGTGTTCGCCACCTCGGGTTCGTAGTCAGCAGGAATGTCCATCGATAAACCTGAATCAGTGGCCTCACCGTCCACGCAGGGTGCTGCGCTTTTTTTAAAGATGGTATAGATTCGACCACCGTGTTCTTCCGCTTTATCTGAGGCTTTGGGTGCGGGGCTTTCTTCGATAAGTACCTTGGAGCGTTGGGCTGTAACATCAGCACGGCGTCCGGCGTTAGCTCTGGTCTCCTACGTGGTACGCGAACTTCTTCGCCATTTATGACGTGCACGTAGTTTTCGGGAACACATGAAGGCTCGAAGTGTAGCCCACATACAGAGCAGCTTTTGTTCAAAGTCCCATCCTTTCGAAGTAAATTCTGTTCCCACACCTTCCTCGATGCTGCGTCTTTGGGTGCAGAGAAAAGAGCGGCTGCTCACCTTTTTTCCCAATGGTATATCCTGTTTCGCACCTAGGTTCAAAGCAGTGTCGCTGCCGCCGATGACTCGGCATTGCCTCACTGTCACGTGGCCAGCAAAAACATTGCCAGAAAAATTTTCGTTAAGCGGGGGCGAACACAAGAAACAGGTCACCAAACAGTATCTGAGAAGGCAGGGCGGCGTAGAGGAGACAATCCGACCAGCCCATGCTACGGCAGCACCACCTTGAGAACCGGTTTTTTGTCCACTAGCGCCGCTTCACGCGATGTATGGCGAGAGAGGGTGCCTGAACACACTACCCCATATTCCATACATCTCTTGGGATATGATACGAAAACTCGCCGCCGGGTGAGTCGACGTACGTGTTTTTTTTTTGCCATGCGCGAAAAACTCGACTACATGTGACAGTCTCCTACTGCGATGCAACAGAGATCCACGAAACAGAGAAAATGCCGGGTGTGTGTGCAGCATCCAGTGGCGACTGTGAGTGAATGTCACCCGAAAGCTGAGTGTCGTTCCATCATCGCGGCACCCGAGCGGTTATGGGTTTTAATGCATGGGCCTTATGGGGAGTTTTTCCCCTAGAGTCTGTATATTAATTCCATGCATCGTTCGCCACAGGGATGAGATGGGCGTCAGGAGGATCAGCCAGACCAAGGTGACCCAGGCTCTCGCCATGGCTGCTCCCCTTGCTCCGGCCGAGACAGAATTAAGAGGACGCCGTTTGAGCCAACGGAGAAGAATGTACATCCTTAAACGAGAGTAAAAACTTCACTCGTAGGGTCCACCCAAGGAGGATTAAAAAAATGCTGGAGTGGAAATGATTGCGCAGAAGTGAAGCCGTTCCTCTGGCAAGATGGCGAATTAAAACGAAGCGTTTCCCTCGAACGCCCAACGAGTTTAATGTGGAAACTTTTCTGGGTCACATAAAGCTCCAAGTGCGTCTTACAGTTACTAGTTTTCCTTAGTGAGCCTCTAATTGGAGGCAAAGTTCTTTAAAGATTCAGTCATCCATACTCGTTTCTGTGTGTAATTTCGTCGGGAACAACCATCTTTTAATATAGAACTGACGTAGCATATGCATAACATATCAAAACCACTTGATCTTTAAGTAAGCACTATGAGAAAAAAAGCATGTTTCCGCCATCTTGGCAGAGGCAAAAGCTGGCTTCACTTCTGCCGGCAAGGCGTTGCGGGAGCTTCCACTCCAGCAATTTTTTCTTTAATCCTCCTTGGGTCCACCCAATACGGAGTCAACTCGTACCTCGCGGCGCCGGATAACAATTGCATAGGGATAGAGTGTGGGGCGTTGACCTCCACTTTGACCACAACCAGCTAAGTGAAATGATCATCGAGCCAAGAAACCTGAAAGGCCTCGAAGTGAAACGCATCAAGGACACTATTACGATCATTGTTCGGTTCGATAGACTCAAAGGGCCTAATTATGCCTTGGGCTGTGCCAACGTGCTTCGCTGTACGCTCCACAGACGCCAGACGGACTTATGCTACGTCTGTGGCAGGCTACGCCACCGTGCCTACGTGTTCCTGGCCCTGGAACACGATTTGCAGGGGATGTGGTAATGCGTCTCTTGGAGAAGACAACGAGTGCTCACACAACATTACCCTTTTCGGGGGCCCTCATCTCACAGCGGACAACGATTGCAATCAACGCTTCCGAGTGCTCTGTGTCGTCCGCCGCAGAAGGAAGCACTGCAAACGTGCTGCACCTGCGACGGCGGTGGAATCGAGCTGCCAAGAACATGATTACCCGTTTTTCATTCTAATGTAACTAAGTAAAAAATACGTCATGACTTCAATTCGCACGAACGATTTTGAGCTAGACAAAAGAGGGAATCACTAATTCAAACCGCAAACAATAGCTTTGCCATTTGGGCTGAGAAAAGTGGTCTGAAATCATAAGCTTTCGCCACAGCCAACCACAAGTTGCACACAGTAATCTAAAATTCGCGCGAGTGAGATCAAAACAGAAAGCGCGGGTAAAAATTGTTCTCACCAACCACCAGGTGCGTTAAGGTCTATCGAACCACCGGCGTGTCCGCTCTTGAATTTTTTTTCTTTCTCTATGTAGCGCCCGTGTTCGTCTCCCTTCCTGTTGTACGGTTCTCTTGCACGATTTACAGTCATTGGAATTTAATAATTAGACGAAGTCCTAATATTTATTGTTTTTAAGTGATGAACATCAATAGAGGCTTTCTGCGGTAAAATTTATTTTATCTTTCCTTTTTGCCGAGCCAGTTGTTATAACTTTTTTTACTTATTTCAGGTGATGTAATTAGAATTTGTCTATACCTGACTAGATAGGAAGACTTCTACATATCGTTGAATATTGTTGCGCACAACGACAAAGCAAACGAAGACCGGTGCACGTGCTTGCTGCTCCGAGGCAGCTAGAAGGAAGACGAAGAAGCTGAGACGTCCAAGCACGATTACCTACATTGCCTTGCCGTTTTCGTATCCTAACGGTTCAGACGTTTCTGAAATTTTATATCTATGCGCCAAGACAATCTGAGTATGATTTTATAAATGACCCAGACAGCTTTTTTTCTTGCCCATTGGTCACGCTTTCGATCACCTCAAATTGCTTTTGTCCAGAAACAACTAGATAGGTTAAATGTAAAAATTCGAGATGTAATTGCTGCGCAGGATACAAATCAAATTCTTAAGATTGAATTCGATGAGATTTTTCCCTCTAAGCCCAAATTACAATCCTATAGGGTCTTAAATAGCCGACTGCAGGATTATCTTGCCCACGCAGAAACGAATAATATTATAGCCACAGATGCTTCAGTAATGGATGAAAAGACAGGTGTAGGTATATACTCCCATTCGCTTGACTGGTCTTTTTCATTAAAATTACCGGATTTCACCCCAGTTTTTGAAGCTGAACTGTTGGCAATAGTTCTAGCGCTGCGAAAGCTACCTTTGAATGCTGCTAACGCGATCATAATCACGGATTCTCTGTCAGTATGTACGTCGATTACGGCGTCAACAAAATCGATGGCCTTAAAGACGCTCCTTATGCTAGTTCCTCCTCAGCTGCAGCTACTGGAATTAGTATGGGTACCCGGTCATTGCGGCTTAGAAGTAAATGAAATCGCCGACTCTCTAGCACGAGCAGCATTGGAAGGGCCAGTACTATCAGTCCTTCCTGAAGTGGCCACTATAACTGCGACAAGATACAGAAAACTTGCGCTTAGTGCAGACGCTATGGAAGCAATATTGTCAACACCAGAATTTGCTCATTTAAGATTTCTATGGAAAATTCATTGGTGTCCTACAAAACAGTTGGAAACCATAATAACTAGATTTCGATGTCGTGTCCCCTCGTTAAATTTCTATTCACATAGGGCTGGTCTGGCGATATCACCACTATGCAACTTTTGTTCAGAATTGGAAACAATAGAGCACTATTTTTTGTCATGTCGCCGATACAAATTGCTCAGAAAAAAAAAACTCTTAGTCCTCCCATTCGCTAGCCTAGGGCTGAATTTCACTATAGAAAACATACTTTCCTTCGGTGCTTACGATCTGGGCTTCAGCCACGAGAACGTTTTCTATGCAGTTTGCAAGTACCTAAAAGAAAGTAAAAGAATTAAGCTTTTAATTGCGTGATTATTATTTGTGCAAAAAAAGAAAAAAAACTGCAACTCACACAAGAGCATTATTTAACCATGCTGATTCCTGTTCAATGTAATGAATAATTGTCTTATCTGAACAAGTGACAAACAACTATTGCACTCCTTTCATTCTGCCTAGGCTGTCTGTTCTTTTTTCTTTCTTTTTTCTGGTGGGTGGTTTCGATATTAAAAAAATCTTACTGAATTAAGTCATCTATTCTTGGCCGATCCCCCTGAGTGGGTACGAGCCACGGCTTTGGAATCATCATCATCAAACTGTTTGTGTCCTTGTCGGCGTTCCATCGGCGATTGTCGGCTTGGGCCGACGCCGCGACGGTCAGTCATGTATGGAGGAGCACCGACTACAAGGCGACCAGGTGTTTAACGATCACGACAGATTCCTCACACTGGGGAGCAAGAGGTCAGTCCAACGGTGCGCCGGCCGAGTCCTGCTGAAGAAACGCCAATAATACTGCCATGAAGCTCTGGCTGGAAGAAGCCCTCGGACGACACCAGGCCAGAGCAAGAGCCAAGCAGCGGCTGGTAGGCGGAGCACAGTTCGAGGTTTAGGAGAGGCTCCAGCTGGTTCGGCGGTGAGGGCAGTTTCGGAGGCGGCCATTAGGGAAGAGGAGGAGGAAGCAGAGCATGTTTCAAGTGCAATAAGGACACCTCAGGAAAGAGCCCACCCTTTGCTCCACCTGCTGAGCCTGCTGAGGATCCGTGGGACGACCTCATGGCCTCCCTGCTGACTGCACTGCGCGCGGTTGGCGACGTGCTCCCTCAAGAACACCCGTTGCGTGCTGTCTGCCTTGCAGCGCTCAGTGCTTAGCCCGGAACGAGCCAGCTCAACTAGCAGAGGCCTGCTGCTGGGGCCGAGGTGCCCCCCTACCTTCGAGACGCTCCATAAGACTCGCCCACCACTGGTTGCTGCAGCAGCAGTTGCGCCTTCCTTGTACTGCCACTTCCGTCCTGCTCACTGCTTCTCTTGCTATCCTCTACTTTTCTGCTCTTCACTCCCCTCCTCCAAACCCTCTGCAATACGCTGCGCCGAGCTACCTCAAGGTCTGCAGAAATTAGGCGTCTTTTCCGTACCTTAACCACAACCACTGCCCGTACGCAGCCTCTGGGGGCGGTTGTGAAAGCGGCTGTTTAAAGTGTGGAGAGGAAGGTCATCTGAGTCGCCATTTGATAAGTCGGTCATAACGGCTGCTCTGGTGGCAGAGACTGCTTCAATTAAGAGTGGTCAGGAAGGCCACATAAGCCGAGACTGTCGAATCTCTGGTTCCTAGGGTGGCGTAAGATGTGGTGGAAGAGCAAGCTTCTTTAAATGTGGCGATCTAGGAGGGCCACATCAGTCCAGTTTGCCCGACAACTTCCAGCAATGAAAGACTTGTGAGGGGATGGTTTAGCTGTGGGTACGACGGTCATACGAGTGGGCACTGCCCGAACCCCCCGAAGGAGCGGTGCTCCAAGGTATGTTTCAAGTGGGGCTAGTAGGGTTATACGAGCCCCGACTGCCCCAACCCGGACGCTGGAGGTGGACGAGGTGAAGTCCACTCAGGAGACGGTGGTGACTGGCCCTGCGGTTGATTCATGTGGCAGCAAGAGGGCAACATCAGAAGCACTGCACGAACGAGTCTGTGCCTCACATGGGCCCCAAAGACAAGCTAATGGAGGCACCCTATGTTCCACCCTCTCTTCCCGCGGATGAGGACATCGTACTCTTGACCATCTCCACCGGTCAATTTCGAGAAGTACGATGTCATTCCCGTGGTTCCGGATTCCATTCACGAGCTTCGAGGAAATGGGCCTCTGGAACAAGCTGCTGTGGGCCTTGCGCTGCGCCAAGTATGTCAAGCCGATGCCAGTACAGAAGTACGCTGCTGAGGTTGCTTTGGCCGGCAAGGATTTGATCACCTGCGCACAGACGGGATCTGGAAAGACCGTGTTATTCATGCTGCTCATTCTGTCTGCACATGCTACTGAGTGAAGCTGGCCTTGAGAACCCGTCTTACCAGCCCGTATACAGTCTCCCATGGCGGTGATAATGCCAGCGACACATGAGTTCCGAAGATACCAGGATGCACACAAGTACGCCTAGGACTCTGTCTTCAAGGCCGCGCTTGTGAATGGAGGGACGTCGGTGCAGCACCAGCTGGCCGTCTCTTCCCGAGGCTGCCGCATCCTGGAAGCCACCACCAGTGTTAATTTATTTTTGTACCTATGCGACACAACTACATATATCGGTCATAATTTAATTACTGATTTCATTGTTATTGTTATATCATTGTTATTGTTACGCATTTTATTGTTATTACGGTTATACCGTTATTGTTAATACTCATTTAAATTAATACAATATTTATTCAAGTTCGAGCAAGACTCTTCAAACAATATTTAGGACCCAATTTCGCATAGTATTGGTTACTTTGATACTTTTACTTTCATATATTTTTCTTTGTGTTATGAATCTCGCATTTTTATTCATTTGATTGTGAAATGCGTAATCATTTGAAACGAGAATCATGCAAGAGCGTTGCAATAAAAAAGAAATAGGCAGATGCCACGTACCTTGGCAATCTATGTTATGCTAATCATGCGGATGGAAGGTGACCGTGTTGTAAGTTTTGTGAATGTATATGTTATTAGGCTAAGGTAGGTCACCACCTTCAAAAAACGAATTTTCTAAAAAAATGTTTGTTTGTTTCGAATTGACATTTTCACAATTTTTGAGTATTCAAGAGCATTTATAAAGAAAATATTGACACATATCTCGAGCCGTCTGAAAGTTATGATCGTTTTTAGACCCCGCCTCTTTTGGATGCATTTCGAAACCGAAACTGAACCTTTCTGATTGCACAACGTCTGCAGTATTGTCATTAGTGTTTTTTTTTGTTAGGCATATTACTTAATGCTAAGTTGCTTAAGTAAATTCTAAAGCTTGTGGGGTATGATGTCGTTTTGTTCTTAAAATTCCTACTACATGTAAACGGCACTCGTTCTTTACTCGCCTATCTGTAGTATGCCAATGAAAACACGTAGAGCGTCTACAGATGCTGCAAAAGTTAGCCCAAAAAGCAAGTAACACAGCAAAGGGTGTGCTCCAATACTTCAGTCAGCCAGAGCTACGCTGTCGTCGGAGATCGTGAGGGCACAACCGGTCGGCACGGAATCCAGCGAGTGAATCGAAGCTTTATTGGATACATATATTGTGGTGTGGGGCCGTAAGCATTCCGGTAATAGCAAAACAGAAAAAGAAAAAAAAACAGTACAAAGCAGTTGCCACAATAAGACGCTCTACCATGTATTTGGTACGAAAAAATTGTAACCTACCATGATTTTGGCGGGAAAATCTTACTATATCATGCCAATTTGGCAAAACTGAAAGTAAACAATTTACAAATTGCAAGTGTTACTTCAAACAGCTTTACCATACCGTTGCCTCCGAAGATGAGCACGCCACTGAAGTTTCTCCGCAAGCCACAGGATGTAGTTGGCCCAGGAAGAAAAAAAAAAGAAAGTCACAGCTTTGCCGCAAAGGCTAAGCAATGAACACGATAGCAACAAATTGGAAGGTCACGCGAAGAATATGGCATGCAGGTCAAAAAGTGCCCCGCCTTTCTCACGCACGAATGTCGCAAGAAACGTAATCACAGGTACAAATGGACGTGAATAACTTGTGACAAACGCTACAGAACCTGCAAAACATGCTGCCGCTGCATACCTATCTCTGTCTCAAGAAGCTTTCTCGGTGGCTATGAATACTCGCGCACATGTTGCCAAGTGCAGTTTTTGTGACTGTGGCAGGGATGTTTGCACAAATCACTTTCACCCAAAAAGGATGAGGCAATGAATGTGATAGCGACAAATTGCAATGTTATACAAAGTGAGTCTTGCAGTCAACTCATTCAGATTCGATCTCACGTAGCTCTACAAAACGTCGGTGTGAGAACACGGCCACTCTTGGCATACACTCTTGGCACCGTTGTTTCGTGTTGAAAGCGCAGCCCGTAGAAGCTGCCGCCTGCCGTGTGGCCACAAGGCGGGCGCTGATGGTTGCCGCAATAGTGTGGCAATCCTATAATGCCCCCCCCCCCCCTCTTATGCGCTCACGAGATAAGCGCGCGCGCAGACGACTGGGGCGGGAAAGGCGACGTTCGCTCCGCAGAAAGAGGAGGCTATAGCGCATCCTTCCGTATATACATTTACATGAATATACATATACTAACGACGGAGACGGCAGTGACGACGGCAGAAAACCAGCTGAGACTGTCCATATAATTGCTGCCGCAATATTAAAAAAAAAAACGTGCCCAGCTTGCACTGCTGGCGCAAGGATGGAATAAACAGCGGGACTAGTGTTCGGACTCCCGAGGAACAAGCTGCCTTCCCAAGCCTGTTTCCCCACTACGCTTAGACAAAATTAGTTTGGCGGGTGCATGCTATGCGACAACTAGCTGATACATCATTTTACGTTTTTACGTCGCGTGATTAGTGTTGCGTGACTTTGCGTGGTCTAGCCCCCTTGCTATATACTATACTACGCATGGCTACGCTATGCGATTAACTGCTTGTCACATACACACCGGCAGTGGCGCTTGAATACAAGGCTGGGCCAACCACAACTCTTTCCCCTCCTCTTTTCCTTCCTCCTTACACTTGCATATATCTTATTCGTTATCTTCGCCGCCCTCTTTCTAATCTATACTGTATTATGCATAGCTATGCTATGTTAGCGGACCTGCTGGACACATACCCGCTTTATGCGGTAGAGATGGTTCATAATGAGGATAACCTTTTGGTGAGAATACGTGGAATGTCGCCAAAGCCTAAACATCTTCATTGTTTAAACGACGCTACATTTTTGACGGTGTCTTAAATAAATTCAAATACTGTTCGCACTACCTATATTTTCACCAGAAGAGGGGTTTTGCCAGTTTTTTTTTTTTTATGCGAGAGCGTTACTAAATTGGTTGAGTGACCATGCTTTATATAGCTATAGAAATTCGTGGTAGAAAGGCATTGCAGACATAGGCAGGTGCAGGAGGGGGGCATCTGGTCTTTATGAGGACGCCAAACAAAACGTTCTCATAAAGAGTGTGCTACACTCGCCGCTATGGCTACAGATGGCGCTGACTGGCAGACTGACACTCCCACGTTGAAATTCACATATAAAACCAATAAAGTGGCTTGAGGGATGGCCGCCGTGGTATCCTCAGTGGTAGAGCATCGAACGCGTTATTCGAAGGTCGCAGGTTTGGTTCCTGCTCACGGCAAACTGTCTTTTCACCCACTTTTCGTTGTTCACATTTACATTACAATTACCTTCCCCTATACATTCCTTGGCATTAGTGTCTGTTAGATTTAATTTATATTGTGTCAAAACATGGAGAAAACGAGCACTTAAGAATACACTTCTTTCCCGTATATATATATATGTGTGTGTGCAGACACTCCGGCTGATCATGCAAACTCGCGGAAAACAATACATGCATGTGCTCAGCCGCACAATGCCATTGTCGCTCATAAACTGCGACACAAAACTAAGATAGCAGATAGTGTTGAATAGGTGACCGGTAATATGGGCGATCGCAGGGAACTGTGGGATACGGCGGCTTCCGGTTCGACGCACCACGCGGGTTAGCAGCGGCACACGCGCATTTTTGTACCACTCCATTGAAAAAAACACCTTTCCGTGCGGTGTCAGTGCTTTAGAGGTCGTGTTTTTTTTTTTTTTTTGCTAACCGTGACTGCGACGATGACAAGTTACAAAAGCCATGAATGGTAAGAAAACGTTTTTTATCGCACTATAATGATCTGCAATGTTTTTATGCTGCTCGGGGGTACTGTCAGTTTGGCTAGCAGATCAGTCGATATAGAAAACAGTTTTCATTGTATGATACGTTACTGCAGATAAAAAACACTATTCTAAAGATCTCAGGGGATGGGGATGACTGTAGCAGTGCGCTAACAGTTCATTTCGGGATCGCTGTTTCGGCCGACATCGTCGATCGATCGGCATGAAGCGCTGCATTTATTGAGAGCATTGCGATTTTTTTTTCTCGCCTTCTGCGCTTTAAGATGCATTCGTTAGTCGAAGCCAAATGCTTATTAAAACTCTTATCTTGATCAAGCTGGTGGCACGGCGGCACATAAAAAATACAGTTAGACATATATGGTGCCGAATAATAGAAACCCTGTGCTTGTTTAACGCACTTCTTCCTTTGAGTGCAGTCCTGGTGCACAGTTTGACCAAGATAAACGCAAATGCACTCGTCCAGCGCTTCGTGTAAACTTACTCTTGAGTGAAGCTTTTGCCTTTTTTGTCATATATATGGATGCAATGGATGGCGCTCATCTCGTATGGCAGGTAGCCCCGCCCTGGTGGTCTAGTGGCTAAGGTACTCGGCTGCTGACCCGCAGGTCGCGGGTTCAAATCCCGGCTGCGGCGGCTGCACTTCCGATGGAGTCGGAAATGTTGTAGGCCCGTGTGCTCAGATTTGGGTGCACGTTAAAGAACCCCAGGTGGTCGAAATTTCCGGAGCCCTCCACTACGGCGTCTCTCATAATCATATTGTGGTTTGGGACGTTAAACTCCACATATATATCAATCAATCAAACGTATGGCAGGTAGATTTCACCCGCACGTTCCCATAATATCTTTGCTAGGCGCGCCTGCGCGACAATTTATTTCTCAATATAATATTCGCAGCAAATTCGTGCGTAAGCTTTTTTTAGTGCGGAATACACACGTATCTGCGATAAAATGGTATTCGCACACTCTGGCTTCAACGTTCCGTACTCAAAGACTATCTGTCGCTGTGGCTCTCTTCGCAGCAGCCGCAGGCCATCTCATTTTTCTTTCTTCCTTTCATGGCAATCGATACATGTGTTTGCCTTTCACGCTCGAGTCTGAGCAGCCAACGGCTGAACAACCGACCACGGTTTATCATAACGGAGATAAATGGGCGACCGCGCGCGCAAGTCCCAAATAATCTAACCCCCGTATTCTAGAACGCTCCTCGACTCGACTTTCACCCTTCACTTGACAGAGTTGCGCACTGCGCCGCTGCTCGGCTGAAAACGACGCTGTGCTACCCCAGAAAAGCAGCAATTTATCATTGATATGCAGTGACATTTCCTGCCTAGAGATGGCGCTCCCATCGGGTTTCTCATGTGAAGCTGGAGCGTTGAGTGAAGGGGCGTTCTAGAATACGGGGGTAAATCTTGCGGCGAAGCGCTTCACCGTCGTCTACTCTTCTCAAACCGGAAGCCGGTAGCAGACGGTGCATCCAACAATCCCTCGTTCTTTTACTGGTCACCTATTGTAACGTCTTGTTTGTTATCTACAAAGGAAGTTACGTGCGGGTGTATAGTGAGGCAACCACCGCGACTTCGCAATCCACAGATTCCCGCCAATATACCGTCCATCACTTTTTGGTCATTTCAACACTAACCACATTCCCGACGTTGGCAGGATTTTCATAGCAACTGTTCAGTCATTGAGTTCAATAGCTTTATCGTACAAGTTGCACTTTGAACACGCATTCGACTCTATCACAGAAATATGTAGCGTGAATGGATTCGCTTAAACACGCACACGCACACACACAAAAAAGGAGAGGGGGTGGAGGTAAAGAAGGTCAAGCTACATCAAAGATGTCACGTTAAAATATCGTGCATGCGCGTGCGCACACAAACTGGGAAACGACGCATGCTTGAAATGACGGAGAAGAAAGTTCACGAACGTTGAAATTCTGCGATATTTACAATTTCTCTAGACAGAGGTATACTGTTCATCAAGGCAACTACCGTGCGAGCTTTTGTTCAAAGATTAATTCAAATTCATTCATCAATGGCCACCGAACGAGTGGATCACGAGATCACATGAATCAATATCCCAGTTATTACAACGACACCTAAATTAAGACACGCATGTTTACGTAATAGGGCATTTATATAGTAAGCGAAGAACCACGCACATGCCACTGCAGTGAGACAATGTGTACGCTAACTTTAGGCGAACTGAGTGGGGCGAATGCACTCGAGCTGCTTGTGTGTGCTGTGCAGTTGTTTTGGGATTCGCAAACTGAATTTCACGGATGCATTGGAAAGCTCGCAGTACCATGTTTGTATTGTATATATCCCTTCATAGGTGGAGACAAGAATTCGCTTTCACCGCGGGATCTTTCATGGCTATGCATATATATGTATACATTTCGTTTAGGGCAGCACGTACATTATACCAATTCGTCACGTGCAGTGCACCATGCAATCACTTGCAACCTCGAGTACTGCGTGATAATTCACATAATTGATGGCTACCTTGTCTGCATCGCTCATGGGCGACACCTGAATGACACGTGTCACACGCTTGACAGCGTCTAACAATTGAAAGCACTCGCATTTCTCGATGATTAGACGTCCGTGGACTGTGACATGGTCGCGCTGTAGATCAAAGCATATAATATCGCTCAACAAGTCCTTGAAACAATGCTACAACTAAAAAAAGAAAGGCATCCTCCTCATATTTGAAGCGGCACCTGTTGAGGGTCAGCTCGACCGATGTTATTGCGAACCTGTTTGCAAACCGTGAGGGTTTGCGAGACTTGATCGCAAACCCTCCGGTTCACCGGTCGAAACCGTTGGAAGTAATATTAAAGCAACCGCAAAGAAGTTGTGTTGCTTCTCTTCCAAATTACGTTTGGCCCATTATAAAAACTTCTTCAGTGTATATATATATATATATATATATATATATATATATATATATATAACCGAAAAAGCTCTAAACTCTATAATGCATACGATCCCCATTAGGCCTTTAACGCTCTGTTAAACGAGGCGTTATTTATTTATTTATTTGTTTATTAAGTACCTCCGCTATCAAGTCGCAATGCACTGGTCTTTTAATTGCGCCGAAAAACGCCGCCTATAATCATAATCGTAATCCTCATCACGTAGCTGTAGACAATACCGTTATTAGAGCACTGCATAAACTCCACCACATGAATTTCGTAATGGGCGTGGCCCTGCTTTGTTGCCAAATACAAGGGTGACTGGCGAGAGACACTAGAAGGGAGCCTGTCCTCCCCTCGAAAAGGAAGGAGGAGTGGGTGGGAGCGCAGTCAGAGGTACACCGTCGTGACTGATATTTCGCAAACCTTAAAGACCGCGTTGCTGTCCACCGTGTTTTTTCCGAGAAACAGACCATAACGTGGTTGTTGTTGTTTCTTCCCTTATTCGCGCGCGCTCCAGGTAAAGTAAATTTAATGGCGTAGACTGGACAATGCGGGAGGTGAACTGAGTGCATTAAGAAACCCCGTGGAGGTTATTACTGCGAGGCATATACGAAACAAGGGCTGCGCGGGGTGCAGCCTCGCGGTGCAGCAGTCGTTGCAGGAACCCCTGCACGGCGAACTCTCTTCGTAGCCTGTCGCTCTTCAAACACCGTCAGACATACCCAGTCAACGCGGGGTGCCGCACACGTATACCGTATTCAAAAAAATAGGTTTTCCCAAAAATAAGAAGTAAGTTTCTTCAAGGGGAAATTGTCACGTGCTGCGGACGCGCCCATAAAATCTGGAATCACGCCAGTTCGAATTTAATTAACTAAAATTCACCTACTGACACCTCAATTTTCACGAATTGTAGCTGGTGAGTTAGCAAGGCGTATATACATACAAGGCGTTAGCAAGGCGCGTACGCAAATTCGTATACAACAAACTTGCGGGTCGATATTCACATCGAGTTATTATTTCATTCTGACGTGTGCCGTGAAATATATGCATGGGCGGATCCAGTTACCTTTGCGTTTCAGTGTTCGATATGCGGTGGTTCGTCCCAAAAGTAACTGGCACAACAGTGCCTTTTATATTCCGCAAGTTCGATGGCGCACATTCCAACAAGTCACGCCATCTTGCATTGTCTTCCAAGTGAATATAGGCATTACAAGCTCCCCGTTGAATGTGTACCACTATACGTAATTCATGGAACAAGTCATTTTTGATTGGTTGGCATAGTTAACAATATATTAGCGTAGTTTTTGAATTTACATATGTGTCCACCACACCAGACCGTTCACTGTATTGAAAAACTATTCGTTAATTTACATTACACGAGCTTCGAGTACTGCGCGTTCAGGCTTCTCTTACAGGCGATAATAATGCCTCATACATCACGTCGGGCTACATATCGAAGTGGCTCAGAAAGCGAAAAGCAAGCTCAGGAGTACCTATATCCAGAGGCACTCCTATTTTCTCCCTCCTTCCCCTTCTTTTTTTATGCAGGGGTTTTCATGTGTAAGTCGATCTAACTGCATTATGGGAGCATGCAAAATAAGTGATTAATTGTTCTCACCAAAAAGTTGGGGCACCCATGCCGACAGCAACGTATGCATTATTCAATCAATCAAACATACGTACTGGCTTGTACCAAAAGCACGGCTGCCAAACATGTGTGGATGTCTTCGCGACCGGAAAATTTTGGACGACACAATTTGTGTATCAGTGGGATCATGCTCGTATACATATGTCAACAATATAACCTCAAGTGCACTAAAGCGGCTTTTCTTTTTGAGAAGACGCCTTCATCTGGCACCCCCAAATACAAAGCTGCTGGCATACAAGATGCTTGTCAGACGAATGTTAGAATACGCCAATATTGTTTGGTTTCCGTACACAAAGGAACTAATTGCAAGAATCGAAGGGGTGCTGAGGAAGGCAGTAAGATTCATTTGTAATAAATATAGGCAAACCGATTCTCCTACAGAATTATTACACAAAGCTGGTCTGTCAACACTACAAAGTCGGGCGAAAATAGCAAGACTAAAGTTTTTGTTTCAGTTAATTCATGGAGACATAAACATCGACGCGTCAAAACTAATCTCTTTAAATCGATCTAGGTTAACACGTTACCGGCACAAGCACTTAATGAGTACACTTTTCATTCAAACTGCTTTAAATATTCATATTTCCCGCAAACCATAAGAAATTGGAACCAACTTAGAACCCTTCTGTTACGAACACTTCATCTTTGAATGTGTTCTTAGATATGGTAGAAGCAAAGGTACACGCTGAGGAGTTTTTCTGAAAATTGTTGTTCTTTTTCTTTTATTTTGTCATCTTGTAATTCGTATGCAGGCTCTGTATATTGATAACGTGATTGCATCATTGTAGATTTTGTCTTTACAGTTGTTGTAATTCGTAGTTTTGCAGAGATTTGCACCCTCACCTTGCTCATTGCTACTACTGATTCTCATGTATCGATTGCTTATTGTTTTGCATGCTAGAAATGATTGCTTCGTGTTTCTTTTCTGTATCATAGGTATGCCCTCCCAGCAATGATCTCCTTGTGAGATGGGCAGTATTGTTAAATAAATAAATAAATAAATAAATAAATGTAGGCGAAGTGACGCATGACAGCTTTCGAGAGTGGAACGGGACAGTGCCGTCGGGCTCCGTCGCCTTCTTTCCACGCTCCTGGTGGCCAGCATGCGGGGCGCGAAGAATGGGACGTCGGTGCGCGTGACAACTACCTCGGATGTGTAGTTGCGAATTGCGACGACAACGACATTATTCGTCATTATACACGAATCAGCGACGCAGCTATAGACTGCGCATCACGCACGCCTGTTCAGCTGCACACTTCGTTGACGATGGGATTGATGATCGTGGTGATGAATTATGCTTGAGCGTTTTGTAATTGGTCTCTACACCACTCACTGCTTGCGCAGTTCATATGCATTGCGATGCCTGGTGTGGGTCTGCAAACGTGACTCCAGGCCTAACGTGGCGCTTGTGTGAGACTTTTTTTTTCTTTTTTTGTCGGTTTCAACTACTGGCGTGGCTCTGTGGCAGAACAGCTAGATGACACGCAGAATACATGGGTTCTATTTATGCTTGAACCCTCTATTTTTATTATTCGCTTCCATCGCGACCTTTCGATCACGGACAAAGTATAGATTTTAGTAATAACTTGCAGGAATCAGCCCAAACCCACGATACGATTTCGAGCGGCACTCCGTAAAGAGCTCCGGAAACATAGACCATCTGATGGTGTTTAACGTGACATCGCAAAGCACTAGGCCCACTGATATTTTGTCGCCATCGAAATGCGACTGGTGCGGTCGGGATCGAGGCCAGTTTCTGGTCAGCAGCTGAGCACCACAACCAGAGCCGAGCACCAGAACCAACGCCGCCGACGCCGAAATTTTTGCGACGTGTACTTTTTTAAAACGATAGCGTTAAACATTCAGTTAAGGCTGAAAGACGTTCCACGTGAGTCAAATTTGGTGACAAGACAGAAGCGACGTCAAGAAAGCACAGGCACGGGGATCATTCAAAACCTCAAAGCAAGGTTTCCATCGAACGCTGAAGGGTGACTTGTGCGTTGCCTAATCCATTTGTCCTAACTTTCAACCGAGAAAGACGATGGAGGGCTATAAACCAGGTATTTTTTCTCGCCAAGTCAGTGACCACCATCTGCAAGTATAAAATTCTGTATATTTCTTTTCGCGGTTCAGACATCTTGAAAACACTTTCAGGCCTGTACTCATACCGCTTCATCAAAACCAAGACGCTCATGGCGAGCTGACTTTGACTTGTTGACCACCTGAGGTCCGGACGGTTAAACATAATCCCCACGGGCCGTGTGTAGGAAGCTTGCAAGCTTGCTAGCATGGTCCAGATTCACTGAGAAGGCGATGCCACGTGGCGATCCGAAATGAGCCGCGGAAGTGAGGGCGAGGCCAAGAACAGGAACAATAACGAAACAAAAAAACTACGCGGTGAAGGGCGAGCACTCAGTAGCCCAACAAGGAGGGGCTCGCGTATGCATTGGAATGGATCGAACGGCCCTTGAGCGAGGAAAACGCAGCGCCAGCGCGAATTGCCGAGACACGCGCGAGAGGTGAAGCTTGACAGGCCGTCAAAGGAAAGCGAGAGAGAGAGAGAGAGAGAAGGCGGGTTCTTTATTGAGAATTCTTCCGGCGTATGTAAAGCTACCTCGAAGGAAAACACTTTACAGAACCCTTACTAGTGCTGAAGGTAAACTGAGCAATAATTGAAGTAACGAACTCCAAGCAAGGTGCAACCGTGTACCATGCTGCTCTCTCTGTATAGGGGAAGGGGACCACATGGGGACAGAAAGGCAGAAACACACACACACACACACACACACACACACACACACACACACACACACACACACACACACACACATATATATATATATATATATATATATATATATATATATATATATATATATATATCATCTCATTCACTGGAGCAAACAAAAAAGAAAGAAAAAAGAAAAAAAGAAGAAAAGAAACAGGGCGTAAGAGGAGAGAGGAAGAGGGGGCTAGGGCGGCTTCCGCGACGCGTCTTCGAAGGTCACGGAGAGACATTGTGGATGAGCTTGGATGGCAGGCAATTACTTGTAGCAAGACGAGGGACTCCGGCAGGAAGAGTGCCTCATTCGGACCCTTCTGTGGTCAGTTAGGAAAAGGAAAGGAGAAACACGTGTTTCGTTTTCACTGACACTATACTGATACATTCCATATGTGGGCGATGGGGGGGGGGGGGGGGGGGGTCAGATTTCGGGGCAAAGATGGTGAAAGCACAAAAGACGGTTCGGAAAGTAAGGGCGGGAAGGCACATGTTGTCAATATGACTGGGTGCGTGTCTACAGCCCTTTTGTACCACTCCCAGAAGCGCCTGTGGTTGAAATCGGCTGGTGCTCGTTGGGCTCTCCCACTTACAGATAATAAGACAAACATAAGTTAAAAAGGATGGCAAAGAAATTATTAAGAAAGCTGAACAGAGAAAATGAAACGAATAATAACAAACATAATGGAATGGGCGATATTGTGCGAGAGATATGTGCACAAATCCAGAAACTCTGGGAAATGCAGAAAGACAAGAAGTAACACAAAAATGAAATAAATATGATCAATTATTAATAAAATAATAAAGAAATAGAAATCACACAACAAAGGTACATATACGAAAAGTACATGGAAAATTTTTTCGTTTGGTCCATTACCCCGATAACTATTGGGCTCCTCTGTTGAGCATATCGAGGATTAATAATAATAATAATAATAATACTATTTTTAAAAATAACAGTTACAGTTAAAAATGATTTTTTTAAATTTTAAAGTTATTAAAAACACTTGAAAAGATTAAAAAAATGAAAACTCTGCCAAACCCGATTCCTGTCCCATCTCACCACTGCACGACCTAAGGAACGATAAGTTGCCGATGCTTCCATTGATACCGTGTGTTAGTGTTTGGAATTTGTGGATGAAGTATGACTCCCTTTGTTCCCGTTCATGAGTCCCACGGAAGCCTGACTGGAGGAGGGTGACTCGTATTTTCTCGAATGAGTGCCCTGGCAAGTTCGGATGCTAGGAAAAAGGCAGATCTGGCAGACTACGTGCGTGGGCTCTGTGGTTATTGAACCGTAGTCTGAATGCCGTGCCAGTCTGACCGAAATACTGCTGGCCACAGACATCGTAATGCAGCACGTTCTGGCTGTCACAATTCAGCGTGTCCTTAATTTTGAATGTGAAGTCTGAGGACGAAGCCTCGGCAACAGAGGTTGTGGTCGTGTGTTTGCAGACTTGGCAGCGTTGTTTCCCGCATGGCTTACAACCCCATCCACTGCTTTCAGACTCGGTCGTTTTGGCTCTAACTAGGATGCCCTTTTATGTTCTTTCCGCGGCGGTAGACCACTCCCGGCGGCTCCGTGAAAATTGAGGATGGACGCGCACTATGCTGTATAATGTTTTGAAAGGATATTGTTGAGGTGCGGTAGTGTGAACGAGTATGTGATGACAAGGTTAGTTTGGCTTTTTGAATGGCATGGTTTGGAGCCCGACAAAATTTCATCCCTATCTAAACTACGTGCCCGGCTTATAGCATCATCGATCATTTTCTCTGGGTACTCTTTTGCCACAAGGGCCGTTTTAAGACCCTTGGCATGACCTTCGAAATCTGACACGTCCGAACAAATTCGGCGGTATCAGTGCACTTGCGAGTATCGCATGGGTGTCTTACAGTGATGCGGATGGCAACTCTTAAAATGTAGGTACTGATGGCGATCCGTTGGTTTTTTGTATAGGTCTCTGCAAATTCGTTTCTCATTAATTTGAACAGTGACATCGAGAAAGTTTATAGTTGGCTTAGAGTAGGTGTGTGTGAACGAGATTGATGAGTGAGTTGAATTAAAATCATCTATGAACGACAGCAGACTTTCCTCTCCATATATATATATATATATATATATATATATATATAAAATAAGGGAAAGATGTGTATACCTAAGGGCTCGTTTTTCCGTGTTTTAACACAATAATAATGAGATATAACAGACAGTAATGCCAAGGAATGTACAGGGGAAGTTATTAAAACCAATGGAATGTAAATAAGAAGAAAGAAAAGTGGATGAAAAAATTACCAACTGTGAGCAGGAAACGAACCTACGACCTTCGAATTACGCGTTCGATGCTCTAACCACTGAGCTATCACAGCGGCCCTCCCTCCATCCACTTTTTTGGGTTTATCTGTGAATTTAGAAGTAGGAGTGACAGTCAGCGCCATCTATAAGCCAAACGACGAGCGTGAAAACACTCTTATGCGCATGTTTGGCGTCACGTAGCACGTGAACTTATTATGAGCGGGCAGCTGATTAATTGTCCCTCTTATACAACCTAAACACACCAAGTCTGCCAGTACGAGACCCTCGTTCAATGAAATAAGGGAAAGATGTGTATACCTAAGGGCTCGTTTTTCCGTGTTTTAACACAATAATAATGAGATATAACAGACAGTAATGCCAAGGAATGTACAGGGGAAGTTATTAAAACCAATGGAATGTAAATAAGAAGAAAGAAAAGTGGATGAAAAAATTACCAACTGTGAGTTGGCTCACAGTTGGTAATTTTTTCATCCACTTTTCTTTCTTCTTATTTACATTCCATTGGTTTTAATAACTTCCCCTGTACATTCCTTGGCATTACTGTCTGTTATATCTCATTATTATATATATATATATATATATATATATATATATATATATATATATATATATATATATATATATATATATATGCTCTATCGCGAAGGAGGTTGCACGCCCATATTCTCGCAGGTTTTAAAATAAGTTACCTCATTACCGCTTTAGCGAACAGAAAAATGTAGCAAGCTGTGTTTGCCACACATTACGTGTTGCCGGAGGCAAGGCTCATTTCCGTCTTCTATATTGCTCATTTCAGCGGTCCGCATCACGTCGACAAGCTCCAAAAATACTTACGGGTGACCCTGGGATCCTGTGACCTCTGACACCAGTGACTCCGTTGGCGCATCTTTGTGCTGCACATCAGGTGCCCCCTGCCGGGCGCCACAAGTCGTCCGGTCTGCGCGCGTATACGTTACCCGTTATTGTTCGCGTTGATCGTCCCCGCGGGCTTCGGCGTGGACGTGCCGCGGATAACAAGTTCGTCGTCACGATCAACGGCGAGCTCGGCAGTGCCTCCCACGCACACTGTCTCCATTCCATACTGTGGGAGAGCACGAGCATCGCCCATTGAGGCAAGGCATTATTAAAGCTACGCTCGGCTAAGCGAACTTTTCCGTTCGTCAGCTTGCACGTGCGGGGATGTGTTTTATACAAGCTCTCGTTCCCCCCTGTGACCAAATACCTGACGCTCTTGTCAATGAGATCGACAACGGTAATAGAAGCGCCAGAAGGCAAAGGAGAAAAGAGGCGCCAAGTAATCAGCGAGACACTCGGCACCCAATCAGTCTCAGCGTCTGCGAATCCATCGCACAGCGTGTTGCACCCCGACACCCGATACACGTATAAAACCGGCAATCGGCGGCACTGCGCCCACTCGCAACTTCTGGCCCAATCAACGGCCCTGGGGCCTGCGACACCGGATACACCGGCGCACCGCAAGAGGTCTCCGACTCGAGTAGCAGTGAGGAAGCCCGTTGCGTACTCAACCTACCCCTTCGATGAGGCACCGCACACGAACTGCAAATGTGCGGAAATGAGCATACCGTGGGTGCCGGACCTTAGGCCTGGCGTAGTGACCTCCGTGGACGCCTCGTTGCACGGCATGCGTAAGGAGTAATCGAGACAGCACTCGTCCTTTTCTGGGTCACCAGCAAAAGAGGCATCTGCTTGCAGAGGCCAGCTAATCGGCGCTGCTCTCTCTCGTGTCACTCCTCGCACGGACTGTAGCGAGGCCCTATTATGCACCCGACAGATCGGTCTTCATGGCATCACCATGCACACACTCAGGGAAGGGCTTTTAATCGGTGTTTTACACTGAACTGCACACGAATACGTGACACGACTCTTCCAGTTAGCAACTTCCTTCTGTCTGTCGATAATGATACGTATCTACTCACTACGAGTGCATAGATTATAACCGGCTCGTCCAGCTTAAGTTACACGTGCGCGCACATGAGTTGAACTCCACTTCTGCCTCATTCATCGTTTTGCCGCGGCGAGCTCCAGCAGGATGGTAAACAGGAAGATTAAAAGTTCCCTCTACAAGTAACGTACCAGCCGATATACCAGCTTCTGTGATAGTTACGTATATAAATAATTGTACAATATGCTCAGTTGGGAGCCGTCTCGGCGCTAAACGATGTAGTCAAACAATAAAAACGAAATTTATTAAGCGAAGGCTGTCTTGCACTGACTCGACAGCATCATGCATAAGAAATTGTTACGTTTGAAAGAGACTGTTCGACGTTGAAAGGGGCCGTTTATTAGGTCGTGAGGGGCAGCTCAGATGCGGCCGACTGGTCAAAGATCCTCCTGACCCTTCTCTTCCTCTCTCGCTCTGGGCGACAAGTGCGTTCACCGTATACGCTTCTTTGTCTTCGTGCATGTATGCAACAATATCAAAGAAAGCGGGAAAAAGGAAAAGGAAGAAAAAAGGAAATCAAATTCACAACTCGACAACAAAATGTATATATTAAATGTAGAGTGCCTGAAGCGAGAGTTTCTGAAAAGAGATGGTGCCTCCAAGTATAGTTTATATATATATATACACACCACTTCGAGCTGTTTTCATTTGACACATATTTAAGTACTCCATCGTTTTTTCTATATATTAAATGCGACTCCGGTGGCAGGGATTTGAACCTGCGACGTCGTGCTGAGCGAACAACGACGCATATCCACCAGGAACGGCATTTATTCATAAGACGCGTGTCCATGCGGTTTAAAGCACACAGCGGAACACTATATGTTGACTATATACGTTAAAGCGTATCTGTAGAATGCGTTACTCAATGCGTTACTCAACAGGGACCAGAGTGAACAGTATAGTGAAAACACCCTGAACACAACTAACACGCGTCATGCAGCGATCTATTGATCCATCTGCTGAAAAGACCATATATCAGCTGATGTGTTCTAAAAACATTTTTAACACTTACCAGGATAATTTTGCTGCTGCACGTATCTTATGAAAAGCATGCAACCAACTACCTTTGCGTCAATTCACTTCTAGAACACGATACAGTAAAAGCAATTATATCTCAAGTGGAACGTATAAGTTTTTTTTATCCGTGTCACAAACGAACGCTGCCAATCCGAGATTGTCGTCACTCTTAAGCGAAAATATTTGTGCACACACTTTGTTTCATATTTTTGTGTGTATTTGCATTATTATACCACGTTTATAATTTTATGACGTTTCACATAATCGCGTATATTTACGTTATTCAACTGTTGCAGCTTATCATTGAATGCTACTTTGTTGCATTCGGTTGGCTGATTATAACTTTATTTCATTGACCTGCACATTTTATGGCGACCCGTGCCCAGGTTTCACACGATGGGACGTAAAGGTATTGTCCGACTTCACGGGTAGCCACGCCCCGCCGCGGTGGTCTAGTGGCTAAGGTACTCGGCTGCTGACCCGCAGGGCGCGGGTTCGAATCCCGGCTGCGGCGGCTGCATTTCCGATGGAGGCGGAAATGTTGTAGGCCCGTGTGCTCAGATTTGGGTGCACGTTAAAGAACCCCAGGTGGTCTAAATTTCCGGAGCCCTCCACTACGGCGTCTCTCATAATCATATAGTGGTTTTGGGACGTTAAACCCCACATATCAGTCAATCAATCAATCACGGGTAGCCACGCTATCGCGGGCCTGCTCGACGGTCCAGAGTTGGTCGCCAAGGTCAGCGATAGGGTCTCGAAGTTCAACTCATTAGTGTGCTGAGCTTTGCAATCCTATATCATGTGTGAGTGTAGCAGTTTCCTGTTTGCATATCGTACATGTATCTTTTTTGTGTACTTCGGGAAACATCCACTTCAGATAAAATGGATTCAGGAAGGTATTTGTTTGCAGTTGGTGTACGGTCACTGCTTGCACCCTGTTAATGTCTTGCTCAGGTGGTGGGGTGTTCTTCTGCTTTGCCTTTCTCTGATTATATTCATCTGCACGCGATTACTAACAGGAGATCCCCTTTCAGTAATGTGATATCGAACCTGCTTCTTTATTATACACCCCAAGCACGTATTTCATTGCAAATAACCAAATATTTTTCGTTTGATTTTAAGCATGCCCGCAATGAGGCAACAAGAGAGATAAATAAACGAAGGAGAAACGCAGGGAGCTTAATCAAGCTTTGGCTCTGTTGGAATTGCTCTTCACGTGGGGTGGGGGAAAACAGTCCTGTTTGTGTTTCGTCTTCGTTTTTTGTGTTTTTCAAGTTTCCTCTTGTGGGGAAAGCTCTCACAGCTTCAGTGGTATTTGCACGTGCGAAAAGGAAGTTACACGTTAAAAATATGCATAGGTGGCCTCAGTGACAGCGATGATGCGGGGCAAGGGTCACTTGCGTGACTCGCCAACGATACAGACACAGAGCGAGGGAGTTTTTACGCATAATTCTCCAAAGAACTGCGATATTTATCTCTCCTTTCATTACTCCAGGCCACTTAAACCGGAGTTCTGCTTAACTTCTGACTATATTAGCATTTTCTGCTTTCGTTCATTCTGCACCCGTTCGGGTGGTTCGGGAAATAAAATTATAGCGCAAACAGAAAGAAATTGAAAAGAGAGGCCGGGCTTCATTAGCAAGTTAAATGGAAAAGGAAAGCAGGTAGAGGCGAAGGCTATTTCCGATGAGACGATATTGCACATATTCCGCGCGGTGCGCGAAGCACCTTCGATGCATGAATGAAAACACGCGCGAAGAGTCCCCCCCCCCCCCCACACACACACACATCGGCTCCTTGGATGAAAGGCCCACCACCAGAAGGGCAGTGGGCCGTTGAAGAAAGGGGCGCGCCCACCTCAGTGCCGAGAACTTTCGGGGCCGGAGGCAGCAAGGAACTGGCACGCTTTCTCGGGATTCCTGAGCTTTGGAACTCCCGCGCCGCCGAGGCCAGCGCGTTGGCCCCTTCGGGGGAGGCCGGCGCTCGGAGAGGGGGCCTGACAGACCTCTTTTGTCCCCCTTGCCGCACCGGTTTCTCAGCGCGGCCGCCGGCGCGCGCGATCGTGCGCTCCAGAAGCATGACGCGGCCCGGCGAAGCCATGTCGGCGACTGACGTTTCTAGGAGAAGCCCGCGAACGATGCAGCGCAGGTGACCCACCGTGTTGTCGTACACTATGCTGCTGTTCCTGCTGCTCGAGCTGTGCTCGGCGGCGGTTCTCGGTGACCACAGGGACCTACATGCCCCGTTCAACATGGCAGGGGTGCAAGGCGAAGTTCGGCTGAGCCCGACCGATTCTACCAGCGTCAACATAACGGTGCGTCTCGTCGGGCCCCCAGGCGAGTTCAGCTGGAGCGTGCGCGAGATGCCGGCCCTGTTCGACGCGGCGTCGCCGTGTGGAGACTTGGGCCGCGCACGCCACGACCTGTCGCGGCGCCACGGGCCGCTCGAGCTCAACGGCACCGAACTGAGCTTCGAGGACGATCAGCTGCAGCTGCAGGGCTCGGGAAGTGTGTGGGGCCGCGCGCTATTGCTGCAGCAGGGCAAGACGCAGGCATGCGCCAACCTGCTCCTCGAAGAAGGTTCGCTCCACTGGGCCGAAGCGCTGTTTGCTGGCCCACGTGTCGCCGGACGCGTGCTCTTCCTTGCGTCGCCCAGCGCGTCGCTGCTGACCGTGCTGCTCTTCCAGGCAGGCCGCTCGTCGCGATACACATGGCACCTGCTCGAGGCCGACGTGTTGGACGCGGCACCCGGCTGCCGCTTCCTGCAGATGCTCTACGATCCGGACCGCGCTGACGGCGAAGGCTGCGGACGCAGCGCGCACGAACGTTGCCGTGCGGGTGACCTGACCGCCAAACACGGGCCCGTGAGCGTCGGCTCGCCGCGCGGATCGCGCCGCGCCGTTCTGGACACGCACTTGCCGCTCGGCCACCGGCGGCTCTTCCTGGCGCTTCGCGAAGAGGACACCATGGCGTTTGCAGCGTGTGCACCGCTACGCGTGCTCGAGGCACGCACAGTGCACGCTAAGTTTCCGGACGGTGGCCAACTCAGCTTCACCCAGCAGAGCCCCTTTCAGCCGACGCTACTGCGCGCAAAGGGGCTGCTGGGCGCCAGCTTCGCAGTGCATCCGGCCCCTTACTGCGAGGGACCACTGCGTGGAGCCCCGGCCTATCAGCTGTTGGCCCCAGTCTCTCTGGAACCGCAGGCTCGTTCTCTTCGGACCCCGTCGCATCATCGGCCGCTGGATATCCGTGACGCGTGCCGATGGCGGCCAGGCCGAGTGCGCGCGCGTCGGTTTTCCCGGACCTACTGTGGTGGGCAAGGCAACCTTTCATTACCCCGTCTCCGGTCAGGTGTTTCTGCGTCAGGACGCCGATGACGAACAGTCGGAGACTGCTGTGCTCGTTAAATTCGACCCGTACGGTTTCAACGACACCACCCAGTACAAACTGCAAGTGCACGAGCGCCGGCCGGGCCGTGACTTTTACAACTGGACTGCGCGGTGCGTGAGCGCCGGCGACGTATTCGACCCCCTCAAGGTGGGATCGGGACCGTGTCCACATCCTTTGCTCTGTCCCATTGGTGCTTTGACAGCGAAGGGAGCCAAGTTGACGGGGCCCAAGAACTTCTTTTACACGGACCTACACCTGCCGCTGTCGGGTCCGAACAGCGTACTGCAGCGTTCGATGGTGCTGCACGACAGCGGAGCACCACCGCACCGCGGTGACCGGCTGGCGTGTGCCCATGTGCTTCCCCTGCACCCGATGTCGGCGGCCGTGCGACGCTGGCTGCCCGCCGAGCAGGGCGTCCTCGGCTATATGGTCTGGTCGCAGGACACTCCCGAAGACACTGTGCACGTGGAAGTGCGCCTTCGAGGACTAGGTGGTCGGGCGAGTGAGTACCGGGTGCACGCTCTGCCGGTGCCACTCGAGCAGCACTTCCCCTGCAAGGCCGTGCGCGAGGCCCACGGTGCTGTCACGGAGCTGAGCGACCGCTACGGGAATCTGGCCGGCAAGAATGACGAGTCACTGAAGGCACTTGACACCGAGCTGCAGCTGTTCGGCAACACCAGCGTGGTGGGGAAGTCAGTGGTCATCCAGATGGGTGAGCGCCGCTCAGCCTGTGGCACCATCCTGCCCGAGATAGAGTCCCGCCAGGGCCGCGAGCTAGTGGCCATAGCCACCTTCGACCACCCGGAATCCGCACTGCAGGGCTACATCCGGCTGGTGAGTAGCACTCCGAGTTTTCTCGTAATGTGATTAGCCTGAACGATGTGTTCTATGCATGCAGAGGCAGCTCGAGTACAAAGATGGCGGCACCAGTGACACGTTCATTTTGGTTGACTTGCGATATCCAGGGAAGTACAACCGAAACCAGGTAAGTCACCATCTCTTCGTGCGTAAAGCATCCGCGATGTTGCGCATACATGAGAGGCTAACGACGTATCACGCACGGGGCCATGACTGAGAAAGGTAACCATTGCTAGAAAAGTTAAGCTGTGCGCTGAGAGTGAGCGAGGTACACAAAGTGATCCTGTCATTGTTGAGATAAACATTTAGACTGAGTAAGGTACATTGCAGCATTATACCTCATGTCTAGAAAAAAAATGACGCCTAAGTAAGTCTCCTAAGGAATGCGGCATGGGGGGAGGGGGGCAAGTGCCTCCACTGCCCCATCCTTCCTCTTTCCGTGATTGGTGCATACGTACATAGCCGAAGACTATGTTAATTTCACTGTGGCTCTCTCATACATAGACCAGGGGTCACCATTGGGCCGTGTACGTGAACCAAGTGGCGCACGATGCTGTGGAGAAGAGCGAAAAGTCACGTTGCATCGCGGCCGGCTACCGCTGGAACCCCTACCTGGCCCAGTCGGACAAGGTAAGTGCATGACGGCGATTCTCGAAGTTTCCGGAACACGTTCGTGAGGCTCGTGTACATGTGCGCGCGTACTGCAGGACAGCTACCACAGCGAGTGCAGCCCACAGACACCCCTCCGGTGCGAGATGGGTGACCTGTCGGGAAAGCTGGGGCAGCTCAGCATCGGAACGGGCCCCGCCATTTACACAGACACAAACCTACCACTGGTTGGGAACTTCTCAGGTACAGAAGCCATTTTGATCTTTAGCTCACGGGAAGTGACCTACGTTTACGTACTTTCACCTGGACAAGATACTTCCTCGATGTGCACTCGGTGACTTTACAAGAGGTTATGCTCGTGACTCCTTGATTTTATTTTTTTTTTCATTACAGGAGACCTAAATAAAACTGCTCGTGTGCCACACTCACATCCTGAGTGATGGACAAGCTTGATTTTTTCCTAGAGTAAACGCGTTGCGCTCCATTGAGGCAAGCGCTTGCCACTGCCGTTTTCAGATTGTCTGCCATTTTGGCTACCGTTTTTGGAACAGGTGAATCTGAGCAAATGTGCCAAGGAACTTGACTGCAACGTCTTTCTGTGTCACCTTGAGCGCGAGTGGACACGTGCACATGGAGCTAAGGCAAGCGTTCCGGTGTTCGTGGTAGCGGTTATCGCAATAGCGACACACTTCTGCCTATAAGAAAATGTACGTGCACAAACATACTAACTGTGCACCGTTAGGACCCTACGAACGGTAGGGTGATTTCCTTTTTTCACTATATATGCTCACTTATTAGACCCTTTTCATAATTCGCAAGTGCGCTTCTCGGCACTGCATCTTTGCCCTACTAATGGCGGCATCTGTCCTACTTCAAATGGAGACCAGGTCCTTGTTAAACACGCTGGAGCTCGTCTATTACGCGCATTAATGTCGAGATATCTAAACCTTCATTTTCCGTGTCTTAAGTGCAAGTAAACTGCGCTTGAACACTCTGTTTGCAGAAACTGACCAGCCGCCATTAGTAGGGCAAACTGCCTAGCAGGAAAGCTAGTTTTACAATTATGAAAAGGGTACGTATATGTTGATAGAAGAAAATAGCGCGAAACCACAAAGACGAAAAAAAAAAGCAACCACGACTTGCGCTGACTACCAACAACTATGTTAATTTTTTCACTGCAAGTATAGACACATTCTGGAAAGGAGAAAACAGAGAGAAAGGAGACGATTTTCCTATCACATGCGTAGATGCCCACGCGGACGAATATGACGATTGATTGATGTGCGGGGTTTAACGTCCCAAAACAACGATTTCATTATGAGAAATGCCGTAGTGGAGGGCTCTGAAAATGTAGACAACCTTTGGTTCTTTAACGCGCACCCAAATTAGCGGGCACACGGGCCTACAGCATTTTCGTGGGCGAATATGGTGTGGAATGAACCATTAACACTAAGCACAAAATCTTGATCTTGGCATTTGTTGTGACGTTGGTCGATAGAAGCCACCACTGCTGCGGGTTCAATTGTGCTCGTATGCCAATTAGCTTCAAACATGGTTCTCTGAAATATGTTTGCACCGCAACTTACTTTTATTAAACAAGGCTTCACTTGAAGGAGAAAGTTCTCACTCTTTTATACAGCACCGATAACTTTCTCTTCAGTGTTGAACAAGAAAAGTAAGAGGAATCGACGGCCTCGGTCTTTTAAGTTGTCACAATTGTTCACATGAAACCAAAAAACAAAGAAGCCAGTGGAAGCATACAGATATTGAAGTGTTTTTCAACTGAAATGTAGAAATGATACAACGAAAGCTATAGGGTTCATTGACCAGATATACCTAAACGTAAAGTTGACGTTATATGTGGAGGCTGAGGGTGAAATGACATTCATATTTGTCCCAATATCCATGTGTGACGCTGGCTACCACTCTTCTGCAGGGCTGTATCTGGCACATGTGCACGAGTTCACGCACGGAAACACAAGTTTCGGAGAAGTGAACGAGTAGATTGCCGTTTTGTTCATTTGGCACCACGCGCGTAAATGAACACGATGACACGTATGTGGACAGTTGGTTGTTCTTTCTATTCATTATGGGAAACTCCTTATCATTTCCACGCCAAAAAGAGAAGAAAGGAAAATCAATTGAATGTCCCCTTTGTTTTCCTCTGCAACATTGTCTGGCGGAATAAACAGTCTCGTGGTGGCAAGGCAAGATCTGAGGAGAGTCGAAGAGGACGGGCGCACAGCACAGCGGCCGACGTCTCTGGAATTACGAGGCAGCAGGCAACATTGAGCATCATTTAGGGCACGCCAAATTTTCCTGCTCCACTCCTCCTCTCGTATCGTCTCAATCTTTCCTCTTATCATTTTCCTTCTTGCAAACCATACTTTATTACGATTCATGTACGCTTTTTGTCTCTCACTCTGCGCAGCACGGACACGCGAGAGCGTTGGTTGTTTGCACCGCATCAGCTGCAGTACAAGATTCACGTCGGCCTTTACTTCACGTCAGCCATGCCCTCTCCTGCTGTGCATACATCAACGTGACCTGATGTTGTTGCATGCTTATATAACCACAAACTCTAGACCTAAACTAAAGGGGTCAGTCCTAATTATTGTTCATACTGTGCAATTAACATTTCGTTTTTTCCCCTATTGTTTCATCAGATGGAAATGTCGTGCAGAAAGCGTTGTATATATCCAAGCTGCAGTGTCGACGCTGTTGAGTGCCGTTTCGCGCAAGCGTCAATGGTTCAAATCCTGCACGCAGTGCTGGGCCGCTCCATCATCGTGTTCGCCCAGGACGGCTCGATGCTGCGCAAGGCCTGCGCCAACATCAAGCACGACATCCACCTGGTGCGGCACGTCTCGGTGCGAAAGTTCCCCGGCTTCTCCAGGTACGGCACGCGTGGCCGCCGAAAATGTAGCCCACACGCGCGTAGCCGTGCGCGCTGCATTTTCCGCATTCCGGCTGCAAACGCGAAAGCTCGAGTGTTATACGCAAGCGCGAATTCTGGACATGGCGCGCGAAGTCTCGCACTGTGAGGAGCAAGAGAAGTCTGGATATACCGAGGAAGCCACATAAAATACGGCCTCTTGTGTTGGTCAAATAACACCAGCAACCGCTCACACACAAAGTCACGTACGATTTTTTTGTTCTTTTGTAGACTTTACTCCCATCCAAACAGACTTTGCTGCGCAGCACGCGAAAGTATGCGAGCATCACCAAGGGCAAAAAAGGATTATCGGCAGGTTTTTGGGACCCGCGAGGAACGAAAGCAATTGGTGTTCCTCGCGACCAGGATCGTGAACCTGGGGTAAAATTGATATCTGCCGCCACACACAAGTGAACACCTTCGTCTACGGTTATCGCTGTAGGTGTTTATAGGCTACGAGACGTTTGGGGTTCTCTGCGGACTCAGAGCCTTCGAAAGAGGCATAATGCCAGCAGTCTAAACAGGCTTCGGGTTTCCTATACTAGTACATAGGCCCCTGCATCCAGCAGAACACAAGTAATATCCTCCGCTTTGCATGCCAATGAACGTAATTAAAAAATGGCGCATCTTTAACTATACCTCGCTGCGCAGAACTTGCATATAAGCAGAGGAAGCCAATGAGTACTTAAGGCGTATCTGTTGTTAACACGTTCCACGGCCAGTGTGCAAAACTTGAGGAAAGAACACTGGCGCGTCGCTCACTGAAATATACGGCTAGAGTGAATGGACGAAACTGGAGCAAGCAGGCATATCGAGGCCAAATTTTGGTGGCAAGCATGCCTATAAATTGGACTTTAGTTTCATGTTTATAGCATACGCCTTCAAGCAGACGAATGAGAAGTTGCTTAGTCATTTTAGGCATTGCAATGCCTTTGTGCGTCATGACAAACAAAGGATTATATCGCGCTATTTAGATGCCGAAGGGCACCAAAACATGACGCCTTAAAAAAAGTACTTCTTTATGCGTATTGCGGCCATGTGAGCAATTAATAGAACCCGCCTTAAACGCCATTCGACCCGCGAACGCTTTCCTTGCTGTTTCAAGCATTGCTTTTTCGGCTGAGCAGGTTTTAAAGGGCTGAAAAGTAAGTGCATTCGGTTCAGTCTTTCTATCGTCGACATCCGTGTGTTCGTTCTTTTTTTGTTTTTGTATTTATAAGCTTTGTGTGTGCACTCTTTAGTTGCATGATGTAAGGCAGGGGTGGGCAACCTTGAAGCCGAAATGGCGGAGACCACGCGACGTATCTGGGAAGGGGGATGGGGTTTTTCCAGGCAAACAGAAAATCTGCCGAACTGACCAGAATTCTGTACGGAACCAGAAAAGAATAATATGTGGAGTATAACGCCCGCCCCAAAACCACGATATGGTTATGACAGACACCGTAGCAGAGGGCTTCGGAAATTTCGACCACCTGGGGCTTTTTAGCGTGCTCCTAGATATATGCACACGGGCCTCAATCATTTCTGCCTCCATCGAAAATGCAGCCGCTGCAGCCGGGATTCGATACCGTGACCTTCGTAATAGCAGTAGGCACAATAACCACCGTGGCGGGGCGGAACTCTAAAAGAGAAATAGTTTATTACAGCCTTGTAAAATGCCCCGCCGCGGTGGTCTATATAGTGGCTAAGGTACTCGGCTGCTGACCCGCAGGTCGCGGGTTTGAATCCCGGCTGCGACGGCTGCATTTCCCATGGAGGCGGAAATGTTGTAGGCCCGTGTGCTCAGATTCGGGTGCACGTTAAAGAACCCCAGAAGGTCGAAATTTCCGGAGCCCTCCACTACGGTGTCTCTCGTAATCATATGGTGGTTTTGGGACGTAAAACCCCACAAATCAATCAGTCAGTCTTGTAAAATGCATGTCACATGTAAGGTAGCAATTTATAAACATAGATTACAAGAAATAAAAAAACAGAAAAAAACTTTCAGTGCGACTTTTGGTCTACACCAAGGATGTCCACCTACAGACGCAGGCAGTCATGGCGGTGCTTATTGGTTTATTGATCATTTGTTCTTTCGTCATGCGTGCTAAGGCTGTTTTGGAAACATACCTACTCACGAAATCTGCGTGCCTTCTTCATCGGGGCCGCGTAAATACCACGGCGCTGGCCAGAGGTTGCCGACCGCTGATGTATGGAATGCGCTCCTAATATACTTTGAAAGATATTTGGACAGCAAGAAGGACACAGCTAAATTAAGTATCGAACGTTATACCGAAAGTTCGGCTTGAAATTCACGCTATTCTGCATCGAATCCGCGAAGGCGATGGAGAGAGAAGGGAGGTGGTGCGAGCGGGTCTGCAGTTTTGCGGCCTGGTTTAATTATCAAATTCAAAGGGTGTTGCTTACCTCAGCGTAATGTACGATTTTGTCATGAACAAGTCGACTCGCTCTGATGAGCACTCAAATAGTGCGACCATTTCAAAGAGGAGATAAACAGCGCCAAACAGGGCATCGACGAAAAAAAAATGAAACGTTAGGACGGCCACCCATTCTCATGTCTTGTTTTGTTAGTTCCGCGTATGCGCGGTTAATCTTTTCCTTGAGACGTGAGCCAATCAAACGAAGGGAAAATGCCAGCTCCACCCGCAGAACTGCTGCGCGCATGCAGCTCTTCCCCCGTTACACCCGTATAACGGGAACACTTGTGTTCATACCGTAAAGTCAACTATCTGAAACACTCGTGAAGTGCTTGACCTCGCGATAATCAGTTAGTGATATTTGAAAGAGCATTCATGCGAATTATCTCTTCAAAGTGGGGAAGGAAGCGATTGCTGTGGGCGGAGCGGACTTTTTTTTTCTTAGGTTGGAACGGCGTATAGCCTGCTTTTAAACAAACGCCGCATGAACAAGTGAGAAAAAAAGAGCGATAAAGACACGCACTGCAGTGCGTATTTTTCACGCTCTCGTATTCTCCCTTCGGGTTCAAGTTAACTCCGTTCCTCTCTTGCGACACAAAGAAAGACCGCGGAATAAAAACAACATGTCACTTCTAAGTTCGTGGTGACCTTTGATGTCGCCGTGTATATGCAGCTGTATTGACAAGACACGAGTCGCTGATTCAGTCTGCGGGCGAGCGGGACGCGTTAGCAAGAACACGAATCTTTTGCGCTGCGCTAGCTCTTATTGACTTTGGACAGCATTGCCCCGCCGCGGTGGTCTAGTGGCTATAAGGTACTAGGCTGCTGACCCGCAGGTCGTGGGATCGAATCCCAGTGGCGGCGGCTGCATTTGCGATGAAGGCGGAAGTGTTGTAGGCCCGTGTGCTCAGATTTGGCTGCACGTTAAAGAACTTCAGGTGGTCGAAATTTCCGGAGCCCTCCACCACGGCGTCTCTCATAATCATATGGTGGTTTTGGGACGTTAAACCCCACATATCAATCAATCATTTGGACAGCATTTAGTTGACACACTTTCTTCCACGCGTGCATGCAGTGTGAATACATATACACCATAGACGGCTTGTCGGTTTCTTTATTTGATACTTGTACCGCTATATTATCTAGGGTTATACGTCCCACAACCATGGTACGATTGTGAGAGACGCCGCAGTGAAACGCTCCTGAAATTTTGACCCTCTGGGGCTCTTTAACGTGTGCTGACATAGCACAAGCCTTTATACCATTTCGCCTCCATCTAAATTGGACCGCCCCGGCCAGAATCGAACCCACGACCTTTGGGTAAGCAGCCGAGCACCGTGTAGCCACCGTTCCACCGAGGCGGACGATGCTTGTATACCTTTTACGTACACTTGGTACAGACCATTGTTAGTTGATCGAAACCAACTAGCCGACAAGTTCACTCTTAACCATTATCGAGTACCGGTCGTGGCGGTCGCATTTTCGATGGATGCGAAAATTCTTGAGGCCCGTGTACATAGATTTATTCATCATCATCATCATAATCATCGGCCTGACTACGCCCACTGCAGGGCAAAGGCCTCTCCCATGATCCGTCAATCAATCTGGTCTTGTGCTTTCCGTTGCCACGTTATACCTGCGAACATTTTAATTTCATCGGCCCACCTATCTCACTGTCTCCCCTTCATGTGTTTGCCTTCTCTGGGAATGAAGTCAGTTAGCCTTAAATACCAGCGGTTTAGATGCACGTTAAACAACCCCAGGTGGTAGTAATTTCTTGGGCTCTCCACTACGGCGTCACTTATAATAATATCGTGGTTCTGGGATGTTAAACCCCAACAATTTTATTATTATTATTATTATTATTATTATTATTATTATTATTATTATTATTATTATTATTATTATTATTATTATTATTATTATTATTATTATTATTATTATTATTATTATTATTATTATTATTATTATATTATTATTATTGCAGCAACATACATATATTTCGCTTTCAAAGGTATGTACGGTAGAGATTTGAACACTTCTTGCGGCATAACTTTGATACAGAAAACTTCATGCAGAGAATGGGCGAATCGATAGCAGAAAAAAAGAGTGTTAAAGCTTTGCTTGGCATTCCTTGAACTTCTTTAAAGAAAGATCTTTTGACGAAAAATTAGAGCGCATACTTTGAAAGTGGACAAAATATTACGCAATGTATGTCATACCTTACTTCATAGACCAACAACGTTCGACACTTATGAAGCTCCCGCGTTAACTGTATATGTGACATCCTGGCGAGCTACTGCAGCAAGCTCGGATAGACAGATAACTGATAGACAGATAACGGATAGACAGATAGCTCGGATAGACAGATAACGCATTGTGGTATGTTGCACGCGCGTTGAAAGATTCAAAAACGTCGTCCAATGAGGCGACGGTCCGCGCTTCGGCATCTCCTCGCCGGCAAGCTGTGGAGATGCACCGACCCTAGGTAGCTTTGTGACATCGTGTTGACACATACTGCTTCTAAATTACACACATTCTTATTCCGTAAGCTTTGCTGAAGTGATGTCTGCAGAATTAGACAAGAAAAAAGAAGTATACCACGTGTGCTTATTTTTTCAATATATGTATATATATGAATTTATTCTGTTTACGCGTCGTTGTCGTCAGGCTCCTACGCTCCATAAGCAAAATTTAAACGAATCATTAGCACATTACTAATGTTGGTAAGAAGCACTTACGTGCCGGGAACATCAACTTGTTAGGTAATTAGACCAAAGAATGCGGGATTTTCCGGCGCGGCGGTGAGTGTCTTTGAGCAACTCCTTTGCGCGCTGTTTGCATAGGCAAACCGCCGAGCACCGAACGGGGCTATAGTGCTCGATGCACGAAATATCCGTTGCTATTCTCGGCCAGCGTACGGGGGCGAGATAGGTTTCTCCTTGGAGCTTTGCGTCCTGCGCGGAAGGTTTCGTCACACACCATGAACAGAAGCGAACGAGCGGCGTCGATCAAGTGACGCTCACCGCTAACATTCCATGGGAGTTTCGCGAGCAAGTTCCAGTGAGCACGATCTCACCGTATAAGAAGAACCTCTACGATTTCGCCAAAGGGTGGTTAATGCATAAACGCTATACCGAATCCTCTGAACTCGGGAAACTTTGCACACCTTTTCCCTTCCACCTCCATGAACCGGTACATTTTCTACGAAAGCTGCCATTTCTTCGTTAATGCAGATTAACGTTAGTTCATTATAAAGAGGTCAATACGTCAATCAAGCAGCCTTCTTCTTCACCAAAAAGAGGCAAGCACGTGGAAACAATACACGCACGGAAGCACTCATGCGATCCTGTATATGTCACATGCGCTGTCGTAGGATGGACACACAAGCACGCCCCATAACATTCGCATGAATCTAGCGGGAACGCAGTGAAAAATAGGGCCACCCCGCTTTAAGAGAAAACCTCATAAGCGCGAAAATGCACGCGACAGCGACGAGCGACGCTATGAGCGACGAAACAGGGCGTTCGCGCGACGTGTCGCGTGCTCGTTTTCGCGCGATCGCTCGGTTCTCCAGATTTGGAAACCGTCGCTCATCGCCTGGAAGTGCTGGGCTCAAGCAGCCAATAGCGAAAAACCGGAAAAGACAAAGACTACATAGGTGCACGTGACCCTGCCCGAGTCACGTATGCGCAACAAGAAATAACGCAATGTTTATTGCGCATGTGCATATAAAAATTGCTGCAAGGCAATAATAAATACTTTCCGTTTCATTACACAACAATATATCTTATTTTTAAATTGCATACCGCTCGCTACGCGGTTTTCTTGGTGCGAGTTGACGGCCTCATGCCAGCAACAGTGAAGTTTGCTCGCCGAAGCCGTCGCGTGAATGAGGTTTGCCTGCGCTAGCGACTGATCGCGCGAAAACGATCTACGTCGCGTCGCTGTCACGTGCATTTTCGCGCTTATGAGGTTTGGGCTTTAGGCTTTGCTCGTATGTGCGAATGGACGCGCACAGTGGCAGCAGAAATGGGGACGAAAACCCGCATGCGTTGCTGTTTAGACAAAACCTTCCTTCAACGACCTTCTTCAGGTTGCAGTTCTTCTCAATCTCCGCAGTGACAAACTTAATTGTTGGTTGAAAGGGCACGGGGCATTTGTCCCAATTGGGCGCACTTGTGTTCGTCCGCGAAGAACAAAGAGGCACGAGCGGAGCAGCCGACGCCTAGAAAAACCGAGAGCCGGAACGGGAGCAACTCGGCGTCGCGAGATGCTGGAAGAAAAGCATTGCGTAAGCGACACAAAAGAGGCGTAGGCAACGAGAGGAACTCTGCCGGCGGCGTTCGGCGCTTTCTACACGCGCCGTCGTTACGTCGCGAAGCGGCCCGTTTAAAAAGCCGCGGATGACTCGGGGCAGTTATGCAGACCCTGCAACAAAAGAGACGGAACGTTTTGTGCGGGGACATGCAGGTATTCTCTCACGTCTCGCGTTCTCCGTACTCGAAGCGCAAAGCGTATTCCGAAGGCGAAGTCGCAATGAGAGCCTGCTTTCCAGGCCACGGGTCAAGCCGCGCTAGTGGCCTGACTGGACATCAAGCCGTCTCAAAGAAAACATATTCCGACTCAAATGGTGTTGCCGCGGGTTGGACTAGCGGGTATAGGGGGGCTCGTCATCTTTCGGAAACTATTTCCACATTGAATGTGTATGTTTGAGCGCATACAAACACATGCACAAACATACTTAACGGGGGGGGGGGCGAGTGTCAGACAGCCCCCCTCCCCCCCAAAAAGATTTCTGGCTATGATATACTTTTGTTTAAATGTGGAGCATGGTTACATGAGGTCATAGAAATTGTAATTTGGAGACAAAATGATAATTTCGGCTAGACCTAGCGTGGTAGCAGCATCGAATCTGGAAACTTACGCGATGGTCTCGCAATACAGTGAACTTGGCGAACAGCGCAGCCACCATCGAGACATGTAGTACGACCAGGACAAGTGTGTTGTTTGCGCTGTCCGCCATGTCTTACGAACTTGAAGGCGTCCTGCCAATGCTATTATACGGCCATAAAACTTTGTTAATTAACTTTGTAATAATTAACTACTTATTGAGGTGCGTTATGATTACCGAACTGAAGTGAGCTAGTACGCAGAGCGTGGCCTTTTTGCTAAATTGTTTGTCTTGCACCAGATTCGAGGAATGCGGAATGCCGAAACGTATACCATACATTCCCGCACATTGCTGCTGCAGTAAACAGCTTGCTAAAGTGCGTTATTTTGACGTTGCGGAAACATTAATTGGAGCATCAGTGCATCTGACTGGAATTCGAGCGCTTATTTCTCAAAACTTGTGGAAGCCTCTCAATTTCCAGCACAAGCTTACGTACTGGCAAGTTGTAGTTGTACATTACAAACTACATCAGGCCCTGGAGTCGATCGCCATAATCATTAGACTATACCATAACGCACCATTAACGCACACTCATATACGTCATTCATCAGAACGACCAACACGCGATACGCCTCACTCATGACGAGACACTCACAGAATTCTACGTGTCTGCTTTGTGTCTGTCCGCCATAGAGGCCAAGTAAGCAAAGCTTTCCGCGTAGAACATACGTATACAGATATATACTTATCACGTACCTATAAGGTGTATACAGGGCAGGACAGATGTTAACGCGAGAGCGTCGAAGAGCTCGTTTCGCAGAACTTTCGGCGTGAGCTTCGTTGGTTGCGAGAAAAAAATCATGATCTTGTGCTTGATCAAAAAATCTAGAAAGATGCAAATAAAGTTAAAGAAAAGCCTGAGTGGGAATCGAACCCGGGTTGTTTGCGTGGCACGCCGATGTTCTAACATACAGCCACATGTTTGCTTGTGAATACGACGAAAATATCGTCACCTGCTTAGAAATGCAGAGAAATTAACTGTCGTCCTTACAAATACACGAGTTCTAAACACATGCTTCCCAACACACTGTCTAGTGCTTAGAAAAAATCAAATAGACATTAGAGACTCCTTTAATTCACTTAGTGTAACATTCGATTTGCCAATGAAGTGGACAAATCACGTCACCTAAATTCAAAAAGGAATTGGATGAGGCAGTTGTTTTTCCTTCCAGATCTCGTTTTGATTTCTTTACCCGCTTTAAGCTAATTATCTATTATGCTGTGTTTCAATCGCACATAAATTTTTGCCACTTGGTTCGGGGCACTGCATCAGAAACTAACCTTAACAGACTACTAGTACTACATAAGAAAGGCATGAGGCATGAGACATGAGACACGCAGCACTATCACATGCAGCATAGAGTTTCCCACAATAGAGGGAACTCTGGCGCTAGTGTCTATGGGAGTTGCAACACACGGCGCTTCAGCGAGCATGGGAATGGTGGGTAGTACACACATTTGTCTGATTTTCGTACTTCTGGCCTGCCTCTGGCTCCGTGTGTGTTCGTGTGGCTTGGAGCTGTTTTTTCACAAAAACATAAATTAGCAAATGTTCACCGTTTGCGCTTCACAACCTTATTCTTTTAAGCTTACTATTTCGAATCAAGTCCCTAAGTTCAAAGGGTTCGTTCTTTCTTTCAAAACAAAACCGAAACACAGCAATAAACGAAGCCGCAAGTACGATTCGCCGCCCGCAAGTACAAAGACTAGGCAAATGCGTGTGCTACCCATCATTCCCAAGGTCGCTGAACGATTGCAGCGCCAGAGTGCCTTCTAGTTAATTTTGGGAAACTCTGTGACATGCAGCGAAAGTCGGAGGAGCGGCCTTCGCGTCCGAAGTTAGCTATCTTGGGGCGACCGCTACAAGTACACCTGCAAGGTACCCACTACGCCATGAATAATCATAACTTTGTTAAGTAGGCAAGCACCCCCTATGCCATCATTCGTCATTCTGCGGAGAAGCGAGGTACCCGCTACACTGGAATTGTGCACGCATTGTTGATGCTGTGGTGGCTGTAGCTCATGGCAATCAAGAATTATGGCTGAGCCATTTCCTCTGTAATGATTTGAAATCATTTTGTTGATGCTAGAAGATTACGATAAACAATTGTGGCTGAACTTCTTTGTAATAAGTTTTAAGAATTAAGCGACCCACTCGTCATACCATTTGCATTGTGTGACAACTGGCTGGTGTTTTTTTTCTTTTTAACATGAATTATTATGCATGTAAATGCCAAACGCTACCAAGTGCGCGAAACTTTAGTCCAATGTTTGCCCACTATACGTGGTACAAAGGAAGACGCCAACTTCGACGCTGGCAGGCATCGGGGTAACAGCGGTTAGTGAAAGTTGCATTTTGTCCGCCATATTCAACCAAACAGTTTCAAAAACTGCTACAAGAGCCGTTCTAATTGATTGATTGATATGTAAGGTTTAACGCCCCCAAAACCACCATATGATTATGAGAGACGCCGTAGTGGAGGGCTCCGGAAATTTAGACCACCTGGGGTTCTTTAACGTGCACCCAAATCTGAGCACACGGGCCTACAACACTTCCGCCTCAAGGGCTGTTCTAGATTGTCTCAAAAGCACTGGGGACTGGGTACTAAGCTGTAGGGTAATTACTGTGCTACTATACATACGCACCACCTCTTTCTGTTCCCATCGTCACTCTTCATCTCTCTCTCTTTTTTTCCCCTTCCAATAGGGTCGCAGACTAGAGAGCATTAGCTCTGACCAACCCGTCTGCTTTCTAATAAATTATCACTCTGTCGATTCCTTGCCCGACGTTACACCTGTATAAGGTCTTTTTGCGAAGGAGTATCAAGCTCCGGCGTATATAGCTGCGGGGTAGAATACTCGACTGCCACTCTCAAACCTCACCCGATCCTGGATATTACCGCGAAAGCTGTTACCAGATCACAACGGCAGTGGCGGTGCGGTGGTTGTCCACCGCCGCCGCCAGCCGTAACCAGTATCGCGACAAATTCGAAAAAATTAGACCAGAAAAAAATTGTTCTCACTGACCATCATCATCAATCAAGCATAAGCACCTTAGCGGGTTAGGTTCCGTGCCATTCAACCTCGCTGTTCAAGAACAACCAATGGAATTAACTATAGATACCACCGGTGGCGGCTGTTATTCTTTGCTTCCACCCACTTGGCCAGGAGCAGCCCTGTACTTTGTGCTCTTCGCCATGACTCTGGCAACAGTGATGGTGGTTGAGGCTCTTATTATATTACAGTGTAAACTGTACTGATATCAAAAAAAGCGACAATTCAGGCGCCGTAGTTGTACGCCTCCACCAACGCTACTCTTCGTAACCGCTGCGTTAATTATTGCGAGAAATGAAATAGTATATGTAATTTAAAAAATTTTCGGAGTGTATGGGATTTGAACCCATGGCCTTAGCGTGGCCATCGAGTATTCACAGAGCCACGCTCGTTAGCGAAACTCCTTCGCTGAAACACGCTACGCCGGCGTTCATTGATTGATATGTGGGGTTTAACGTCCCAAAACCACCATATGATTATGAGATATGCCATAATGAAGGGTTCTGGAAATTTCGACCACCTGGGGTTCTTTAACGTGCACCCAAATCTCCAGCATTTTCGCCTCTATCGGAAATGCGACCACCGAAAAAGCCTACAGCATTTTCACCTCCATCGGAAATGCAGCCGCCGCAGCCGGGATTCAGTCCCGCGACCTGCGGGTCAGCAGCCGAGTACCTTAGCCACTAGACCACCGCGGCGGGGCGCTATGCATTCGTCATGTCGGGCAAGAAACCGTGTGAACACATATATAATATAGCATCGTAGACAACTAAAATAACGACCAGGCGCCACACAATGCGAATTGCGCAACGAATGCCTCCGACCCAATATAAAAGACTGAGCCACATCTCTTCACCGTCATCAGCACAAAGTGCGCATAATGCCTCACATATGCGTAGCGGGTACATCGCTTATCCGCAGAATAACGAAGAACAGCATATTGGGTGCTTCCTAAAACATATACGGTGTCATTTATGGCGTAATGGGTACCATGCATACATGCATGCTCGTGTTAGTTGTCCCAAGAGAGTCTACAGTGGTCTCCGGAAAGTACGTCCTTCCAGTTTTCGTCCTGACTGTTCTGCCTGTTCTTGTTCTTTTTCACCTTCTACTTTGGCTCACATTCACTGTGGGGGATCGGCCAAGAATTGAGAGGTTTCACAAAATCTTATGGTAATTTTGAATAATAGCGCTTATAGAATAGAAACAGTACAAATTTTATATGAAATTCTGTGCTCACTAAAATGTACAAATAATAATACTTTTTCATTAGTAATAGACAATAAATTAAATCTACACCTACAAGGCGCCGGTAGAGCATTGGACTGAAGAAGCCGAAAGGATAAAAGAGAAAACTCAAAAAATGGGGTTATCATAAGTTCTCAATGTTTTGAGAGCGAGGGTGTGCATTATATTCCTAATCATCATTTTTTTACGTTCTGAAAATACTATGCATGACAAGAATATCACTTCAGAGCCTGCACAAGGTGGTTGCCATTGATATTTGGGGCTCGAGTTGGGAGCGCACGAGTCGTTGCAATCTCTTTGAGACGATGCAGCATGAGGAACCATGCAGGCGTGTCTCACCTTTTTCTGAAATACATGTTTTAAAGTTTATTTTTTTTTTCAGAATAGCGTTACAAGTTCGCCAGCGTGAGCACCTCGTGGACTATGTTGCAACATAGTGATACCTGGTCCACTACCACTATTTTTTATATCTCATTACTATTTCGTCTAACAAAGAAAACTAGCCCTTAAATGTGCACTTCTGGTCCACCACCTAGATTTCTAAGCGAAGTAGTGGCTTCTTACGGAATCCTTAAAGCACATTTTAGCATTGATATTCTGTGGTCAGTCCCAAAGGAAAAAGCTTTGTAAGAACGTAACACATGTACCATAATAGATCAAAATACTTCTTGGATTCAGAACGCAATGTACTTAAAAACAGAGCGACGACATTCATTGAATCTACTTTTAAAAAACAATATATGAACGTCACGTTGTGGAAGGGGCCTCCTTAACGCATCATATATTACGTGGCAGAAGCGTATCGCGCTATGCGTCAAAGGATGTGAACGTGCAAAGGGTGATTTAAAGGCCCACTCATTACGGAGCACTCAGACATACTTAATCACCATTATCTGCAGAACCATCAACAAAGTGAACAACAGCTGCGTAGGTTCGCGTGTGGCCCTACGTGGACGCCCTTCGCCGATTTGCGAAGAAATAATTATGGCGTGGTGGGCACCGCTCAACTGTGTTTGCAATAGGTGTTAAATAACACTTTGAAACGACCAATGTTACGGGCTCAGTCGTTCGTTTCCTCTAGGCACGGTTGAGGCATGCGTCGAGAACCGAAGTACGCTATAGCACTTCCGAAGGCGATGCGCACAAGGCATGCATGATTACGCTATCGCGACCCACTCTTGAAGGCGAAACTCAATCTTCCTTCAATATGTATTATTCGTACTCATTCAGGTGCATAGTTAAAGACGGGGAGCTGACGGACTGTGGAACATATCGCTTCATATTAAAAAAAATGCGTTGATTGATGAAGTTGCTCTGTTCGTTTTTTTTTTTTTTCATCGTAGTTCTTCATGTACCGCGACAATGCTTCAGCCATTGTACCTTATTTTGGACGAAGTTCGACGATGTGTATAACAGGACGAAATAATAGGGCATGACAGGGCGCACACGTGTTATCGAACGTGAACTACCAGCTACGAATACTGCAGGAAAAGGTGCGAAAGGGTGAGAGAGGAAAGTAATTGAAAGAGAATAGTGCTGTCACCTTAGCACCATTTAGAAGGGGAATGCGCATCAAAAGGAAGAGAATGGGCAAAAAAGGCACGTCTTTCGACAAGTCGTGCAGCCGCCGTTATGGATATATAATGAATAAACTCGATGCAGCGCATAGCAATTTAATTCCTTATGCGTATGCTTTGTATACTGCACAAGTAGTGTTTTCCTTCGGAACGGCGGATGAAGAAGAACGGCTACCTGTTGACGCCTCAAAAGCTCACAAACTATACATACTGTCTCTGCTTCGAAATGCATGAAAACTATATTGGGAGCACTTTGCTATGACGCATAAACTGCGCTGGCATGCGCTTTCGGCGAGCCGTGCAAGGAATCTCTGCTCCGCAGTTGCTCCATATAGAGCAGCTCATGCCTATGAATTTTCCGCCTTACGGATGCGTCATTTCTCGTGCATCACATTACACATTCCTGATATAATCATATTAAACCAGCAAGTAATAAAGATAATCCAACCATAAGGGAATTCATTTTTGTAGCTTCAATTTATGAATAAGATTTATAAAGGACAGAAAAATCAAAGGATGAAACAACAATTTGGGAGCATTGTTGAGAGCCCAACCAGGCTGCCGTCGGTTTTCATGGTGCACAAAATTAACTGAGCCACGGACAGTATATATATCTACAAAACAAACATTTGTGTTTCTGTTTCCAGTCTATTGTGTCCGTACTTGCAGATCTTACTTTTTTGTTTTATGCCGTGAATCCACTCAAAAGTCGGTGACAGGCTAAGAACAAATAGAGACTCCACCAACGAGGCCGCAATGTCCTTGTTTTTCATGCCTCCGCTGTGTTGCTTCTTCACGATGCGGAAACAATGGAACGCGATAAAGCGTTTCGTAACACTCCGAGCTGCTGCAGCTTCGGTGCACGTCAAACGCGGCGCAATCACAAACTTCGATTGATGTGCGGGGTTTAACATCCCAAAACCACCATGATTATGAGAGACGCCGTAGTGGAGGGCTCCGGAGATTTCGACCACCTTGGGTTCTTTAACGTGCACCCAAATCTGAGCACACGGGCCTACAACATTTCCGCCTCCATCGGAAATGCAGCCGCCGCAGCCGGGATTCGATCCCGCGAACTGCAGGTCAGCAGCCGAGTACCTTAGCCACTAGACCACCGCGGCGGGGCAATCACAAAGTTCAACTGCATCGTATGAGGACCAGCGACGCTGACGCTGTGCACCTGTAGATAAAGGTATATTTTAATTGGTACTTGCTAACCATTACGGCATAACAAATGGCAGCTTTAGCTATACGCGCATAAAACGAATGAATAGGGGTACACTTTACTTTTTTTTTATTCTTAGCTTGTCACCGACTATAGTTATAGCTCAACTTTTTGTCAATGCCGTCGGTGAGTTTGAGTCCCACAGGTGGCAAATTGTATTTACTTTACTTTACCCTGTGAGTGTCAGACCGCAATTGGAACTACAAGCAAGTTCTCCCATGCTTTGATTAGGTTTTATACAATTTTCGTCAAACCAAAAAAGGAACCACCAGTCGCTTTCTATTCCTGGCACAAGCATGAAAAAAGAAAAAGAAAAACACGCCTTACGGTGGAATTTTTCAAATCGCCCTGTGACCTCTCCCTGCCGTGCCACCGCTGCTAAGTTTTGTCCTCTAAAAAGTTCGGCTTTTACGTTTGGTCCTCTGGTCAGTTTGTCACCTTGAACATGCACTATGAAGCACGGCAGCTGAACTGTAGAGCATAATGGAAGCAGTTATCTAATTATTCGGAAACCACAAGAATGACATATCACCGTCACGTACTTCAAAGAAGTCCCATATATAGAACATATACGAGCATAAATATGGCGATTCATCGCACATATACACCGAACTAGTATTTCTGTGTATATGTAACCCCTTATGTAATACCCCCTTGAGGGGTCTTTAAGGAAGTAAAGCGATGTGATGTGATGAATATGCCGCTTCTATGGATCTTTCAACTGTCGGGTCGGTGTCGCTTCAACTGCTTCAACTGAGGCACTCATCGTACCGGACTTGTAGATTAGAGTAAACGCTTCCACCTCGATCGCCTTGTTGTTGTCAATCATAAGGCGATTCGTTATTATATCAGTTATTATATTAGATTGTTGTCATTCATGAGGCGATTCGTTATTATATCAACGGAGCTGCTTCAAGTCCGGACTATACTGGCGTTGCGGCACCGAGTTGCACGACTCTTTCCAGCGAACTGGTCCCCGCATAACGCTTCAATGCATGGATTACGGGACACTGTGGCTTACGTGTAAATGGGCTCGCCAGCGTTGATACTAAACATTACCCACAAAAAGGCCGCGTAAACGCGGGCCTTATATAGCAGCGAAGCTGCGTAAGCTGGAGTTACAAGAGTTAGGTGCACGCAGGAAAAAAAAAAAAGGCCCTCGCCGAGCGACAACGACGTCACCATGCGTCGCCTCGCAACGTGTTGGGGGAAGGAAGAAAGAAGGAGAAGTCGAGAGGAAGAAAAGGCGGAGAGATAAATTGGCGAGGCGCCATTTTATGTCTATGTCTACGTCTGTGTCTATGTCTATAGACTTAAGTGTCTGTCTGCTAAGGAAATATGTCTAGATCTGCTGTTCCTTGACTGCAAAGCTGCCTTAATTTTTTTTTCTTTAACGGGCCAGTAATTTGTGTAACACAATATATTGTGCGCTGATATGGTGACGACGATGACAGTTTCTGCCGTCAGGCTGATCCTTTTAACGCTGCTAAGGTTTAGTAACGTGAGTAATCAGAAAATGTCAGTCAAGCAAGACGGTGTCCCGCGGCTTTATTGTCGTTGTTTTTATCACAGTCATTTCGTTCTCGTTTCACGCTCGCGTTTCGCATTGAGTTTCAGTTAACCGAGAGAGTGGTTAGCGGACGCTTTTACCGAAGGGTTGGAGACGAGTTGGGAGGAATGCGGTAAACTTGTCAATGGAAGAAGCCGAGATTGTCAGCGCATGTGACACAAGCACGATACATGACGGCGCATCATTGTAATCGCTGAGAGAGAAAGAAAGCAACAAATTTAATAAAGTAAGGCTTGTTTGCTGATTCTTCAGAGGTTTACATAGCTAGCAACACAAACGAATACAAAAATGAGACTGCCATCATGGAATCACACATAATTCAGGAAAGAAGTGTAAGTTCAAGGGCTCGTCTTCTTTGTCAGACACATTACGTGTATTAATGTTTGTTATAGTTCTCGTTAACAATACATTCATAATTCGTAATTCAAAGGCTGTGGGTTTGGATTTCCCAGACGAAAAGGGTGATATTTCGTCTACTTTAATTTCTTTCAATTTAAGTGAGAATAATTACATTACAGTGAATAATAATGTTTCCTGCGATTTGCTCTGCTTAATTATTTGTCGGTTTAATTAGTTGTGTACAAGAAAGAAGACGAAACACTCGGACAATACTTTTGTGTACTCATAGTTCTGTATTTTGTGTCTCCTGTGTGCCAGAACCTCATTTTGTACTATTCCACAGAAAAGTCTATATTTTCTTTTGTTCAGAAAAACTTGTTCTTGTGCATGTGTGTGTAACTTGTGCCATTTTATTTTGTTCTGTTTCCGTATATACCATACTCGTGTACCTTTTTATATCATTTGATTCGGGAAACAGCAGTAGTCAGCGCTGCCTACACGCGAAATTATTTGCTTCCATTCAGGAAATAATAATAAAAATAACTGGTGCAAAATGTTAACAACACAACGTAAAAACTATGCTATAAAAATACATTGATAGAATGTAGAACAGCATATCGCATTCCCGCAGTGACCGACATTTCATTTGTATTAAAAACACATGAAGGCCACACGTGGCGCAGAAAAAGCCGGAAGTGGCTCCTCAATCACTCCTGGCTACTTCTGCACTTCGTGAGCCAATTTTTTCGAGAGCATGCAGCGTGCCTCTGAAACGCCCGAGCGGTCATCCGATCGCCCAGTGATGTGAATAGACTTGTGTGATGCTTACGTGATGTGCTTGTGTTGGAGCTGAAGTATGCCTGATCGGGTATGTTGCCAATGGACGCCCTTTTAATTGCAGCGGGGCTTTCATGGACCACATGCGCACCATGCTGAATGGCAGTGATTGGTTGGTCATGTCGGACTCCCAGGCAGAGCAGGACATCCTGGAGGGACAGTGCACCCAACTTACGGTGCACTTTTTCGGTACGTCTGCACACGGCCAGCGCTTCGGGGTACCTCACTCGTGTCCCAATGACGTATACACAAAACAATCCACATGACGTACGTAAAACAGAGAACATAATCTGACAGTATACGACATACATGTTCGTGCACAGAGGGCGTCCTGTCCACTGAGCTGCCTTGTGGCGAGCTGTATCCCACGCGCAGTCAGTGTGCACATGATCGCTGAAGTGTCACGAATAGCTGTCTGATTTGATTGATTTGTGGGGCTTAACGTCCCGAAACCACCATATAATTACGAGAGACAACGTAGTGAAGGGGCACCGGAAGTTTCGACCACCTGGGGTTCTTTACCGTGCGTCCAAATCTGAGCACACGGGCCTACAGCATTTCCTCCTCCATCGGAAATACAGCAGCCGCAGCTGCGATTCGATCCCGCGACCTGCGGGTCAGCAGCAGAGTACCTTAGACCACCGCGGCGGGGCACGAATAGCTGTCTGATTCTTCGGAGACCTTGTGCACTCGGCGTGTTCTGAAGAGTGCTTCGAATTTTATTAACCTTGTTTCGTGATGTCAGGATGGTTTTATGAATGCGAAATGTATGGGTCGAAGTAATTTGCATGATGCGCAACGTATTCCTACTAAATGTAATGAATCCAAGACTACACTGCGTTTCATAGCAGGTGGTGTTCGGGCGGAGCTATTTCCGGCAGCATTTGCGTGGTCAGGGCCGCCTGCTGCAAAAATGATTGTCCCTCTTCATCCGAGGTACAGCAGCAACACAGTAAAACTAGCTACTTTTGCACCTTTTGAACTTTCCGTGTGCCTAGGCAGAGAAAATGAGCTACAGTTGTAACAAGTGAGATTTATTATCTACCCAAAATGCATACTCGTTGAGGCATGTTGACTGGTAAGACAAGAGGCGTACGCGAAGTGAAATGGGGGGGGGGGGGGGGATTGAGCAAGCTACATATTTTTACCCTGTCCGACCCGGCCTGTCGCACATTCAGTGCTATGGCCAAGCAGTTTGTTTTGACGACGGTGGCAGACATTGTATTCCAAGAACATTTACCCCGGCAAAGCTGGTGACCAAGGGCAGGCGACTGCGAGCAGCAAATCAGCTTCATATCCATCATTGCATCCATTGCGACACTTGGTTGCATTCGCCCATTTGTAGGGAGGGGACAGCGGGGAATCTTCTCTTCCTAAGTGAGGAACCCCGCGGACCCCCTACAAATACGGCACATTGTCAGCGGAAAGTTTCAGCACTCCTTTAGCACTGAAACAGCAGCTCAAGGATTTTGTGGTCATGCAAGAAAGTCTGCAGGTGAATTGTTACACTCTGGCTTTGTCTCAGAGTAACTTGCGAAAATTGGGGCGCGCGCATTTCAAGATGTCTGTCAGTCGTGTCACGCGCAGTACTACTGCATGAAGGATATAGAAGTTATATTGTGATGACCACTGACCAATGGTCGTCTCTCAACACCAACTGAGGCTCTGGCCGTACAAGATTACAGCTAGCCAGTGGGAACCTGGGAACAACGACTGAGGGTTGGTCACATGTTCTCAGTGGTAAGCGATGGATGAGTTTTTATTGAACAGCGAGACTGCCTTTTTCAGTAAAACATATGGTCATATCTTGTAGCCCGGTGTTACTCGCATGGCGATCTTTTCCCGTCTTGCTAATTCATCTGCCTTGACGAAATCAGCTAAATTAATTCAAAAACGAAACTTCATGTAACCGGGTCGAAATATGCGGACCTGTTCTTTAATGAAGCTTCATTTCAATTCGTTTGAGTCTACATCGCTGCTCGTTGGAAAAGAATGTTGAGAGGCCCAACAGTAAAAAAAAGGGTACCCAAAAAAATCAGCTTCATAATTCCCTGCTCCCCGTTCTGACACAAAGTGTACCCAAGGAAGACAACGCACGAATCCGATAGCATCACGCAAACTACATTATTCTACATTAAGAACCCGTAAGAGAGAAGGGAAAAAAAGAAGCTGCTGGCTTCTACATAGGTAACCCACCACACGACAAAACAGTCATTCAAAATTAGTACAATGAGTAATAATCAAGTGTAATGAGATAATCAGAATAAGGAGGAAATCAGTAGGATGTTCAACGAAACGGATGAACGCGACGAATGAAAAATCTCAAAAGTGAGCAAGCGAATTCATTAGGTAACAGTGAAAAAGATGTAACCATACATAACTGACCTACGATCGCAACATGCCTTCCGATCACGTGCATAAAATTTCACGTGCTATAGTGTCGTGCCGAACGAGATCTCACAGGTCCAGTACAGGTGCATGCACTCCTGTTACAGACAGCTCCAGGAGCTTTCGCGGAAGGCTGCTGATCCGCAGGTCGGAGATTCGGAACAAGTCAGTCATAATGGTGTTTGGCGCAGTCGCTATAGACAACGGACAAACGACAGGACGCAGATGCAACGCATGATGCCATTGTAATGTTTTGCCAGTCGCCGGAAAAAAAAATGTTTTCGTGGTAGGACTCAGCCATTCCTGTACTGCGGGATATGATCCTATACGGGATATGCATCAGCCTTTCTTTTTTTACGTGTCAGGTAGCCAAATCGAAATAAACTACGATCTCCCTGCTGCTCGCGAGTATACACGCAAAAGCCAAGCGCTCGTTTGTACACATAAGTGCGCAGTTGCGGACCGCGAACATTTTTCGCGATAATCTTTACGCTTACAGATAAAGCAAGTTGATTGATATGTGGGGTTTAACGTCCCAAAACCACTATATGATTATGAGAGACGCCGTAGTGGAGGGCTCCGGAAATTTAGACCACCTGGGGTTCTTTAACGTGCGCCCAAATCTGAGCACACGGGCCTACAACATTTCCGCCTCCATCGGAAATGCAGCCGCCGCAGCCGGGATTCGAACCCGCGCCCTGCGGGTCAGCAGCCGAGTACCTTAGCCACTAGACCACCGCGGCGGGGCCAGATAAAGCAAGTTGTCGCGCACTAAACCCTCCCCCCCTCCCCCCGATCTGCTGCATCCTGCAAACAAGTCACAAAACACCCTCTTTGCTTTATCAATCGTGGGAATTGCCAAGCTGCAACGCTTTAAAAGATTTTATCTGAAGCCACGGGCGGCATAAAAATTCCTACTTAGTAAGAGTCAAGGAGGAAGCGGTAGCACTTTTTGTTTTCTTTTTGAAATACTAAGTGGTGCCTCATGTTTTGAGAACGATAATATAGAAAAAAAACAGACAAAAAAGTGCCGCCTTCAAGGTTCGCCTCATAGATGTCCTTGAAGACGCAATTAAAGAAAATGCGGATTCTAAAATACGCGCTGCGGAGTTCAGATGCGCGCCTCCGGCGCAATGTGAATCGTCGTCGTCCCACTTTTTTTTCTTCTTTTTTTCAGTCGAATAATTTACGCGCGCTAAGCGGTGTTGCACGATTGTACAAAGTGCACTCAGAGGCAGAAATAGAAGTGTTTATAAAGAATGCATTGGATGAGATACATTTTGAAGGGACGCTAAAGAGCATAACGATTTGTCGCGTATTAATGATATACGATTTCACAATTGCAAAAACACCACTCTTGCCTCGACACGACGCTTGGTAGATGCGCGGAAAGAAAAAGCGAGTGCAGATACCACCTTGAGATTCCCGCACCAAACACCATGACGTCATAAATTTTGAAGTTGTCTAAAGGTCCTACGTGTATCTTCTAATTGATAAATATATGAAGTACACTGTCACCTGTGGGAGTCATAGACCTAGAATACGAAGTAGCAGTAGCAGTACAAAAATTTATTATAGTCTCTAAAAATTTCATTGCGCCAATGTCGCGAAAATAGAAAAAAAATGCAGCTCGGGTTTTTTTGTTTTTTTACGTCACGCGGCGAGATATGGGCGCGAATTTTAAAAATGAAACTTCAACTCTATTTTTATCTGCTAATAATGAACTTATGATAGCGAAACATATGACGTTAAGAGTTCTTAGAGTACAGTTTGCCAATCCAAACCAAGTCAGTGTGTCTTTTTTGTGTCCCTTTAATCAATAAGGCTTCCAATGAATCTACATTTTTTTAACATCTCTGCAGTACCCACCGTTCGTACAACAAGCTTGTTGTTGATTACACACGGAGCACAGACATAATATGAGAAGCTTGCGCAAGCGGGGCTCGTGGCCGACCAGAAATATTAGCAAACTTTCAGCGCGGTCCCACCTCTACAATGATCAGGGAACATCTACGCATAGTCTCAATCCGTGAGGTTATCTCTCTTTAGATATGCTCCAGTCTGTTCCTTCCTCTTGCGTTTAGCTGTTCTTAGCTGCAGATGGCACACACACAATGTAAAGCGTTTACATTGTAGCATAAATGAATGGATAGACATGATGGATGTAGATGAATCGGACACGATCCATTGAGGTTGATACAATGGGTGCAGATCCACCGTGTTCAACCTTAATGAATGTGCTGGCCACAGGTCTTGTTATCCGCCAAATTACTAGGCGGTAGAGGTCACTCTACTTTGACTATCGTTATTTCGGGAATGTACGTCGCCAAGAGCGAATTGCATTCACTTATATAGTCCATCCTAAGACGAATATATAGGAGGACGAAGAGAGAGCCCACCAGTTGAGTTTACAAGCGCTAGGCGCGGCTTAGTTTCCATGGTCACTCGAAACGGCGGAACAAAAGTTCAGACAGCTCCGCTGTTCGTTGGTGAAGGCTAAATCAGCACATTCAGCTTGAGCGCTGATGCAAGCGCGCTCTGCCAGTCGCTCACGCGGAGCAAGCGATCCACGAATAAGGCATGCCTGCTTCTTTCGAACCGAACTGCTGCGTTTATACGCGAGTATCCACGGTGGTGTATATATCTGTTACACCGCTAATGGTTAACCTGTTATGACTGTTCCCCCGGGCACGCTGAAGCATTCCAGATGGCCTCGGGCTGCTCTACACGCGCGCCCTTGCCCTAGCCCGGCCAGAAATAGTCGTGGGTATACCGCCACGAGCCGTTTTTACTGTGTACACAACGACAGGTCACGATTGCTGCTGGCCAGCGAGCTTTCAGCGGTCATTAAAGAAAGACGCCGACCCGTGCCCTGAATGCGGGCATAATGAGACGCGTTGAGGACGTCGTTCGTCGCTATGGCAAGTATATATATACGCTGACACACGGCACTCGAAAGAACCCACCTTTGATTCTGCGAACCGTAGTTCGCATTCACGTTCGTAATTCTCTGACATTGGCGGGCCGCCTTCGACAATAATAGGTACACCAGTCTAGTTGGATGAACTGTTTTCTTACGCGATGTAGTTAGTGAGCACTGGCGCTGGTGAAGATTAACCACGAAAACAGTGCTGCAACCTATACAAGTCACTAACCGTAACAACAATATGTTGTGTTTTGCATGCCGTAAACACGATACGATTCTGGGGCGTGCTGTTGCAGAGAACTCCGGGTATTGCTAACTCCGATAGGGTTCTCAGACGTGACCTATCAGTCTATAGGGACACGGGCCCGTAACATTTCGCCTCCATCGAAATTTGACCACCGTGGCAGGGGGATCGAACACGCTACTATCAAGTGGAACTGTGAAAGCAAGAAACGCGGAAATTTAGGCTCGGAATAGCAGATAACAGTTCACTGCAGGAAATCATCTTTGTGTGTGCATATAGCGGACGTGCGAGCGCGATTGGGCGAATAAAAACACCCAGAAAAATATTGCCGATGACTCTGTCAAGCGAAGTTTTTGTAATATGAAACACTTTCCCTTGGCAGTTATATCGCGTTGTCATTCTAAACGCTTTAGACTTTTTCTGGCGGAAGTAATCGACACCGTTAATGCCCCTTCATTACAGTTCCATTCTTCACTCTTTTTACAGTGTACCTGTTATGGTCAAGGTTCGCTGTTTGTCGTAGAACGAAACCTATCGTCATCACTAACCGGCACGTGCCCAATCAATGCCCAACCAAAGCATTGTGTACAGATGGTCAACAAGAGAAGCTGAAACGTGCCCATCAGCTCTGCTGTGATCCAGCCCGACGCGACTTGATGCACGCTGCGCCATTTTCGAGAACGCATGCTGCAGTTGCGACAAAGTTGTGACGTCAGTGAAGTCTGCACATCACAACAACACGGAAGAATGCGTGTCAGAGGAACCCTGCATGGACAGCCTCTGAAAATACAAAGAACGAGCGCGTCGTTTTCTTTTGCGGCACACTTAGCGACGTCAGTAGTTCGTTCACGTGACGTCACATGTAAATAAGCTCACGATTGATCCATACATTACAGTTGTGAATTGCCATGATTTTCCATGAAGTCTCGCGCCAGTGCTGTCTTGTCGCCCCGCCGCGGTGGTCTAGTGGCCAAGGTACTCGGCTGCGGCGGCTGCATTTCCGATGGAGGCGGAAACGTTGTAGGCCCGTGTGCTCACATTTGGGCGCCCGTTAAAGAACCCCAGGTGGTCGAAATTTCCGGAGCCCTTTACTACGGCGTCTCTCATTATCATATGGTGGTTTTGGGACGTTAAACCCCACAAATCAATTAATCAGTTCTGCCTTGTCTCAAATTACTATTATTCGCGATATGTACCCATTGTTTTGTGCGATTTCGACTGTAACAGCGCGTAGCCTAAAAGTGTGAAATCCTGATAGGCTCAACGCTTACTGCAGACGTTGTCCACGTGATTCATGAAGAAACTGGTGTCAAGGAGTAAAGAGTGCTTGTAGGAAGGGTATTGAAGGTGAAAAAGAAAGCACTTTCTCGTCGTTCCACTCTAGGTGGTTCACAGACCCTTTGAAGCACGGTTATTTAACCGGAAAGTTCCGCACAATAGACGAAACAGTAGGACAAATAAACCGAAGCATTCTCTTATCGGGAATATGCTCTTGAGCAGTGGATACCTAACAATTGAAGCCTGGAGCGATATAAAAAGTCCGAGGAATTCTCAGATCTCAAGTAGGAATTTTCAAAAATCGTTCCGAACTTGGTGGAAGAGATTAGAGGGCTTTGTCTCAAAGGTGCGCTAAGTGCGGTTTAATGGGATTACATTAACCGCTCTTTGAGATCACTTAATTTTCATTACTATGACCTTTCTAATGAAAATAATAGTGACGAAATCAAAGAGGGGATCTTCAGCACAAAGCCGTATGCAAGAGGTTCCAATTAATAAAAAAATAATTACCAATTGCGAATATCAGCTGTAATTTATTTTTTATTGTTAACCGTGAAAGCCATAGGCATATTGGAGTGCCATCATCTAAAACAAAAACAACTGCGAACGGATTAGAAGTATGACAAATATTATAAGTAAGTAAAATATGTATATACGTAATCAAACTGACTTGAATATTGGCAGTTTACAAGCACCCGCTCAGTCCAGCTATGAAATTGTTTTACTGCTGCTGATACTATAGCAGTTCCTGAGTGAGATGCACAAAAAAAAAAAACTACGCATTGCTTTCCACAATTCGCCGGCACCATAAAGGGATCTATGGTTGTTGTATACGCGAAATATCTCCGGCCGTTCCTTTTCTGTATCGTTCAAACACAGTCGATGCCCGCGAGTCTTCCTAATCTGCTCTCCATATCATGCAATTCAGGACATCGCTTTTAGTTCACAGTTTTTCACACCAGGTGGCATACAGACCTTCATGCTGTACATTTAAATGTACATCACATCTGCAGACTCTTACTGATGTTTTACCTTGATCAACGTTCACTTTCTCATCGATTTACCGACAGATGATTCTTTTACCCCTGTAATGCTGTTTTTCTGCACTGCCGAAATTGGGAAAGCTCTTCAGGAAGAAATCCACCCAGCGTTATACCACAAAATTAGAAACACAAAAACAGGTTGTCCTATTGTACATGTCACTAGAGTGCAATTAGCGAATAACGTATCCTTGCACTACAATTAGCTTTTCAAAAATCACCCCATACGTTTTCAATGAATACATAAGAGTGTCTGGGGAAAAATATAAGAGGCCAACTAAAACTAATCGCGTAGTAGAGCATAAAAATATTGTCAGAATTGAGTGCCTGAAGTGCAATTAGCGAAAAAACCAGGCATTGCTCAGTAATCTTTTTTTTTTTTTTTTGAAGAACGCTCCCCATACCGTTACGCCCAACGCTTCTCCTTGAGGTCAGCTTTGCCGCACTATTCGAGGTCCCAGAGTTGTGGGCATGCATCGCGTATTCCGGCGTCATAAAATGTTCCGCATGTCACCGCACCGAGAATCCACAAGAGACAGCGTCGGCTGCACCAGTTGCGGTACTGTGTGCTTAGACGCAGTCCCGATAATTTAATTTGGCATCGTATATATATATATATATATATATATATATATCATATATATATATATATATATATATATATATATAATTAATTATTATATATTATTATATATATTATATTAATATTATATATTATATATTATTATATATATAATATATAATTTAATTTGGCATCGTATATATATATAATATATATATATATATATATATATATATATATATATATATATATATGAGATATAACAGACAGTAATGCCAAGGAATGTACAGGGGAAGTTATTAAAACCAATAGAATGTAAATAAGAAGAAAGAAAAGTGGATGAAAAAATTACCAACTGTGAGCAGGAATCGAACCTACGACCTTCGAATTACGCGTTCGATGCTCTAACCACTGAGCTATCACAGCGGCCCTCCATCCATCCACTTTTTTGGGTTTATCTGTGAATTTAGAAGTAGGAGTGACAGTTCACAGATAAACACAGATAAACCCAAAAAAGTGGATGGAGGGAGGGCCGCTGTGATAGCTCAGTGGTTAGAGCATCGAACGCGTAATTCGAAGTTCGTAGGTTCGATTCCTGCTCACAGTTGGTAATTTTTTCATCCACTTTCTTTCTTCTTATTTACATTCTATTGGTTTTAATAACTTCCCCTGTACATTCCTTGGCATTACTGTCTGTTATATCTCATTAATATTGTGTTAAAACACGGAAAAACGAGCCCTTAGGTATACACTTCTTTCTCTTTTATATATATATATATATATATATATATATATATATATATATATATATATATACATACGATTATTTCCTTATTTCATTGAACGAGGGTCTCGTACTGGCAGACTTGGTGTGTTTAGGCTGTATAAAAGGGACAATTAATCAGCTGCCCGCTCATAATAAGTTTACGTGCTACGTGACGCCAAACGTGCGCATAAGAGTGTTTTCACACTCGTCGTTTGGCCTATAGATGGCGCTGACTGTCACTCCTACTTCTAAATTCACATATAAACCCAAAAAAGTGGATGGAGGGAAGGCCGCTGTGGTAGCTCAGTGGTTAGAGCATCGAACGCGTTATTCGAAGGTCGTAGGTTCGATTCCTGCTCGCGGCTGGTTATTTTTTCATCCACTTTTCTTTATTCTTATTTACATTCCATTGGTTCTAATAACTTCCACTGTACATTCCTTGGCATTACTGTCTGTTAGATCTCATATATATATATATATATATATATATATATATATATCACCTCTTACATGCACCTCTTTTGGTATCAGCTGCGAGCTGATACCAAAAGAGGTGCATGTAATTTTACGGCAGAACCCCCAGCAATGTCGCAAGGACGTACTTGAGTAGGACGTCCTTTTGTGGGGCAGTTGTTCCACACTTCGAGGAAGGCCGAAACTTAGCGAGCCCCGCCGCGGTGGTCTATATAGTGGCTAAGGTACTTGGCTGCTGACCAGCAGGTCGCGGGTTTGAATCCCGGCTGCGGCGGCTGCGATTTCGATGGAGGCGGAAATGTTGTAGGCCCGTGTGCTCAGAATTGGGTGCACGTTAAAGAACCCCAGGTGGTCGAAATTTCCGGAGCCCTCCACTACGGCGTCTCTCTTAATCATGCGGTGGTTTTGGGACGTTAAGCCCCACATATAAATCAAACTAAACAAAAAACAAGGACAGGTGGAAGTAACGGACATGACACGACAGGCTCACACTAGTAACAGTTTACGTGTGTTAATCAAAACACAAGCGTGTACGCGCAAGACAGGGCCGGAGCAGGGGGTGGGGGTGGAGTGGTTAATTTCACGGAATTTTTTTTCAGTTGTGCTGGCGTATACACAAACACACACACATGTACAAACGCACGCGAAAGCATACGTAAAGTATGTTTTTTTTTATTAAGAGATATGTATTCGTTCGGCGTCTCCCTGATGTTCGTTCGGTCAGAGCCTTCGTCGCACAGTTTGTCTGCACATGTTTCAATGACGACGTGGTCACGTGCCTAGGTTCTTGCGTGCACATGCTCGTGCTTTGATTAAAAATAATGAGCAGTTGGCGCCTTGCCTCCATATCGTTCGTTCATTTCGCATCTACTCGTTTTTTTTGTGTGTTTTTCTCTTTCGTGAAAACATGTAATCCCTTGAGAAGTGTGCTCCGCCTCATCAACCATGTGTATTGCGGTGAAAGATACATCTGCCAACCAGGGCGGCTCCTGGATGGTTCGCCTGTGCACCTTTACAACTCCCTAAAACGTTTGCTTCAGCATAAGGACTCAGAACCACCGCGCAAAACGTTGACCTGTGGGAAATGCGCACGACTGTGCGACCATTTAGGAATGAATGAATGAATGAATGAATGAATGAATGAATGAATGAATGAATGACACGCACGAAAATGTGCATATTAACGCCAGCGAGGAATAGAACTCCGAATCCCAGGATTTCTTTTTTTTTCGCAATTCAGTGGGTCCCGTGTTGCATAACACTCACCTGATTACAGCCTTTAAGCAGCTTAAGGGGGCATGGATGTCGTCGTCGCTTTGCGTAACGCAGGCAAAAGCGCATATATAGCATGGCCAGCTTTAGCGTATTGAGTGCGCGCTCACTCCAAATACAGATAGATAAATGCTTTTATTAGAAAAAGGGAGGCCCCATGGCATTAATGGAGTGATTAAGGGAGGGTCAGGCATATTAGGTCACACGCGCAATAGCCAGTGGTGATTCCAAAGTGGCCCAATGTGACAAGCCGATGAGGATATGCCCTTTTGTTCCGCTTCCAAATCGGGATGCAGAAAAAAAATGGTAGATCCCACGTACGGTGGGAATCGATGATATGCGAAGCACGAATGAGGGAGGTTGACATGTCACTTTAAGATGAGCACAACTACACGAGGCGGACGTAAATTATGCCGTACATGACTTCCATGTCATGATTATCATGTTTGCGCCTGGCATTTGTACTCAGTCGTCAATTCACGTCACGTAATACCAAATTTCGTATATGTGAAGCTAGCGAAACGGCCGCGAGCGCATCATGAGCGTGGCATGTAGTCATGTTCTTACATGACACGCATATCACGATTTCCACGTGAGGGCCTGTCACTTACGTTCGCCATGCAGCCATGTCATACCATACAAGTTTTGCGATATGCGAACGAAACCACCGCAGGAGAAGGAAAACCCCTGACATGTAATTCATGACATACATGTCATGATTCTCATGTTATGGCTAGTCACTTTGGCTCGCCGTGCACTCATGTTATGTCATACCGATTTTGGTATAGATCCCATTATCCAAACGGCCAGAAGAACTAAAGGTCACAGACGGACGGACGGACGGACGGACGGACGGACGGACGGACGGACGGACGGATGGACAGACAGACAGACAGACAGACAGACAGACAGACAGACAGACAGACAGACAGACAGACAGACAGATAGACAGATAGATAGATAGATAGATAGATAGATAGATAGATAGATAGATAGATAGATAGATAGATAGATAGATAGATACGCTCAAGGTCGCCGAAGAAATGCTTCGCATTTAAAATTGCGTTGTTCTTTCGATAATGATGTACGGCAGGACAGTGTAGAATGAGGTGCTCTGTGTTGGCTTTAGATAAAGAGTGGCAAAAGTATACATATGCAGGGGGTGGAGGTGTCAATGCCCCTCTTCGGGTCAGCAAGAGTCTGTCGTTATAAATTATGTGAGGCGTAGTGGCTGCGTTGCAAGTACTTTGTTATTGAATATTTCCTAGGATCGGCTGAGGGCAAGGGTCCGAAAGATACGAGGAGGGGTGACATCATTGAGTCTCTCCTGGTTAATATACCTTAAGAAGCGCTGTGTGCGCGCCATTTAAAAGTGAGAGCTCGGTGACAAATTCTAGTAGGGGTGGCTATACTGAGATCGGAAGATTCATGTGGGAGAGGTCGGGGATGGTGGTGGTGGTAGTGGTTAGAAGATGAGAAAAGGCACCTAGTTTCTGCAACCCGGTCAGGAGCACGGCGCAGTGCCTGATCGGGGATGATAAGATAAAACTCCAGCATTTGACGTGGTGTGTGCCTCCTCATCACTTCTTCCTTGGATCCACACGTGACACGGCGTTCAGGTAACTCTAGTCTCAATGTCATTCTTCTGTTCGTGCAGGAGAATGTTACGGAAACGTAACGCTGCGAGATCTGTATCTGGATTCCATATATCCTTCAATGCTTCGAATATAGGTGGCGGCACTAATGTTATCCTGTAGGGCGGTCCAGATGGCCAAAAATTCGGCTTTTGTAGGCGCCGCATAGCAAGTCTACTTCCTCTTGTTCATCGAGCGCCTTGATGACTATATGAAGTGCGGAAATCGATCCTATGACTTGAGAAATACGACAACACAGACCACGTATAAAATCGGAAGATGACGCAAGCAAAAATACAAAGAGAGAGGGTGGAAGAAATGTAGAGAAAAATAGAAATGAATAGAAACAAGGACACAAGAACACACGAGAAACTGGAAAAGATAACAGGAAAAAAAGAAGAGGAAAGGAAAAGAAAACCGAAGAGAAAGCTGTTCAGCTCCACGCTTCCTTCAGGCACTAGGGCGAAGCCGCCTTAATTTTTGGTTCCACCTCGAAGCCCCAGTATTTAATTTTCTGCTCGGCGAAGGTGGCTCCTCCAAGTACACGATACTGAACGACAGCTCTTCAGTGCCATCAGACTGACACTAGATGCCGTATCTATAGAGAAAACAAACACCTGGGGCGCGTTCACAAAAAAAAAAACAAGGAATCGCTTGACTCGTCTTTTTTTTTTTACCGTCGTCGTGATCATTGATCACTACCCAGGTAGCACAACGTGTTCAATGATCAGTCAGTTGGCGCCACCTCACTCAACCCGTTCGGCGCTGAGAGTGACGTGAACCAACCCGAGTAGGGAAGAAGGGCGTCCCTCATTTTTCGCCCCTGATTGTCCCAGGCCTCACGAATGGATCACTGGCGCACAGTGGGAGAGTCCTCCTTTGCCATTTTCTATTCGGTATGCGACTCTCGTTGAAAAAAAAAAACATTGACTGACGATAATCGCTCGTTTCGTTTCACTGCACGGATTCGGTGAGGCGCGGTGTGGGTTATCGTACGCATTTCCTTTGTTTGACGCCCGCCTCATTCGAGTGAGTGGTCACTGCGCGTGTACATGATGTCGCTGCTAGCGTAGGATGCGAAAACCGGCCCATCGGCCAGACATGCACACGAAAGCGATAGCTGCGGAGATAGCCGTAAGATGTCTTCACTGTTATTATTATTATTATTATTATTATTATTATTATTATTATTATTATTATTATTATTATTATTATTATTATTATTATTATTATTATTATTACCTCTTGAATAGCAGATCAAAAAGTTTGGACAAGCATTATCCATATCTTGTTACGACTGGCAGAGCAAGGACATTGCCCTGCAAGAGACAGAGATCGGTGAGCCCTGCTAACGCGGTCCGCGTCTTGCAGCAACGCAAGAGGCGTCCGTGTGCGCCACATCGAACGCGCATCAGCGTCGCTGAGACGCGCAGTCGGCGTCGTACAAGACGCGCGTGAACGGACGCGGGTATAAAAAGAGCGTCGCGTGTTCGCTCAGCGCTCTCTCTCTGTCTGGCCTTCGCTTGGGCATGTGGTCTCCCATGTCATGGCGCGTCTCGACGCCTATAGTCTATTGAACTCCTGTAAATATGTGAATAAATTATGTTTGTGTGTCGTCAAGAAGCCTCGCAAGAGTTTCTCCTGTCCCGGCGCCTATAGGTGTCCGCCTGTAGCCCATTCCTCGGTCGCATCAATCCATAGGCCTCTTTCAACGTCGCACGGTCAAAAGAAATTCGCGAACTCCGACCCGGCACGTATCATGAGGAAGCCGTACTTTAACTTGACGAGCAAAAGAGGAAAACCATACAGGACTAGCCTTTCCAACTGATCCCGCTTTTATTTTCATTTTCGTCCACATTTTAGTTCTTGTATAAGAAATCCAATCGCTCGAAAGATGGGAGTCTCTGTCGTTAATATAAACGCCGAAAGCAGCTCCATCTTTTTATAGCCAAGACGCGACATGCTGAACGCACGTTATTTCCTTCAGTACAGTGTTGATTGATTGATTGATTGATTGATTGATTGATTGATTGATTGATTGATTGATTGATTGATTGATATGTGGGGTTTAACGTCTCAAAACCACCATATGATTATGAGAGACGCCATAGTGGAGGGCTCCGGAAATTTCGACCACCTGGGGATCTTTTAACGTGCACCCAAATCTGAGCACACGGGCCTACACCATTTCCGCCTCCATCGGAAATGCAGCCGCCGCAGCCGGGATTCGAACCCGCGACCTGCGGGTCAGCAGCCGAGTACCTTAGCCACTAGACCACCGCGGCGGGGTCTTCAGTACAGTGTGCATTCCGTACAAGAGAAAGCGATGGAAAAAAACCGAGCCACAAATGATCGGCTCCTGATCGAGTTCGACGTTTGACATAGGTCACGGTGTTAGTTATACGCGACGTGCGCTGGTGCTGCGCACGCCAACTCTAAAAAAGGGTATATAAAAAAGAGCACCCAGATAACCCCCTTGGATCAGTGCATGCTCACGGCTAACGCAAATGAGACGTACAGCGTAGTTTGTCGCTTTCGCCTATTCAACCAGAGGGTTCGCTGTGGAAACAGAACTCGACTGTATACACTGGCTTATTAGACGGGCAATTTTAGTGACACTTTGAGCAACTGACACTATTCGGCGGGCAATGCCGTGTACTTGGGCGGCGGGCGCCCTGACGGAACGTAAAACATTAAGTTGGAAATGAGATAGCACGCGGTCAGTAGATCAGTCAGCACAATGTACACAGCACGTTATACTTGGAAGTATAACGTGCTGTGTATACGGCAAAGTGAGGGCGATACAGAGGAATTGAGTATACGGCTTCCGTCGGCAGAGGACAAAGGCAAATTTTCTGTGAGGCTCAAACAGTCTTATGTAACACAATGGCGTCACGATTGAAAATCATTTTCGAAACACCGATACTACTGTTACAAAGTGTTTGACACGGCGAAGTTAAGCAACGAAATGCGCTAAACCGGGCCAGGAAGAACTTCCCGTCCTCGTCTAGTTTTGCGCATTTCATTCTCCATTATCGTCGTGACCCGACTGCCCCCTCCAATAAGTTTAACTGAACTTCGGCAAACGCCATTGCTGGCCGAATGCGATCTGCACAGGCTGTCATTAAACTTTTTCGTATACACGGTATACAGCCTGCGACCAGCGCACGCGGAGACAATGGGCGAGAATTACTCAACTCCTTGGTGGGTACCTGTATATTTTTCACACGGTAACTAACAAAGTGCCCGCGTAATATCAAAATAACACACCAACAAATAGTATGAAGCAATTTTCACCAAAATACGACCATTAGTTTGCAAGGAAAAAAAAGTGGGGCGTATGTGTCCCCATTGACGCGCCTTTGAAAGAGTGGGACAACACCTGTCCCATTGACTGATAAGCGCATCAAGCTGCGATCCTTTCGCCAAATTTCACGCACAAAATGATTTGAAGCCAGTGGTTCAGAGGGGGCACTTCATTACCTGTGCAAAAAAAGAAATACCCTTTCCGGCTGTGGTACAGCGAAATGGGCGCCTGCGCCTGTTGTGATCATGCAACAACCATTTCAGCGCCTTTCTCTATCTTCCGTACGTGTAGACAAGGACAAGCACCTCAAACGTGCCTGAATTTCCGCACGTGAATAAATTTGCGGCTATGAATCAAGGTATAAGCCACACCGCGCAACGTACGTGGTGTTTCCGAATTCACGGAATTTCCGCAAATGCATTTACGAACTCCATCCATGCCTGACGTATTCGCTTGTCTCCTAGCTTTTGTACATTAGTGTTCGATTTCGCTTCCTCAAGGTCCAAAGAAGGGGTCAGCAAGCTGTCCCCCGCTGTGCTCTGTTGCGGCCCACGGCAAAACATAAGAGCCTCCCCCCCCCCCCTTCTCTTTGTCACTTCCTATCTCGACAGCTACTTTCTATCTCTAATGTAAAGAAACTATGTTGGCATTGAACATGATTGCTCTGTCAGTTTAAATAAACATGATTTCTATTCATGTTGCGCACATTACGGCCAATTAACCATTTTTTTTTCGTCTTGCCAGCAAAACCCCCCTCCGAATAGCTTTGTGCCCCCCCCCCCCCAAGTCGGCTTCACTTAAACTTGGCCCTCCACCTCAAGAGGTTTGCCGACCATATATAAGTCTAGAGTATCAATCGCGTCATTCTTTTTTTTTTTTTGGCTCTGAATTTCCGGGACAACTTCCTAGCCACAACTCATGGTCTCTTTGCCACTGGTACCGTATAGACGTTAAAAAGGGCAAAAAAAAAAATTCAGGGCTTTCTCGGTCGGAAAGTGTGTCTTGCGACGTAATAGTGCCCATAAAGGTTGAACTAAACATTTATGGAGGATTTTTTTTTTTTTTTGTAGTTGGACTTAACAAGAAACTGCTTGAGTTGTGTGCGAGTGCGCTTGGACACGCTTGTTGGCCAATTTACTGCTCCAATTTTGAGACAAAGTCCAAAGATTCATACCACCACTTCTCTCGAAATTCAGAAAAGGAGAAAAAACACCATAAATCTATATAGAAGTTTAGCTATCTTGCTCGCAATAAAACAACAATTTTAAAAATATTCCAGAGGCCCCGCCGCGGTGGTCTAGTGGCTAAGGTACTCGGCTGCTGACCCGCAGGTCGCGGGATGGAATCCCGGCTGCAGCGGCTGCATTTCCGATGGAGGCGGAAATGTTGTAGGCCCGTGTGCTCAGATTTGGGTGCACGTTAAAGAACCCCAGCTGGTCGAAATTTCCGGAGCCCTCCACTACGGCGTCTCTCATAATCATATGGTGGTTTTGGGACGTTAAACACCCACAAATCATCAAATCATCAAAAATATTCCATAGAGCAAAGCAAATTTCAACACAACGCATCACTGACCCCACATATCGTTAACTTGAGAAATATTCTTTTTGGATTTTTAATTATTTTTGCCCACTACATCATAATATCATAGGGCCGATTTGGACGCGCAGTTGAGAGGGAAGCTTTTTTACAGAAAAACAGAAAAAGTACGACCGATTCGTTCCATTGCCCATCAGAGGGTTGACCAGAGATGGCACGCTGACGAACTTCAAAACTAATTAATATCCCTTGGTACCTTCAGGTATTCTGTCGAAAGCGCAAATGTTCGTGTGCCAGCGGCCAACTTTTGGTGCCCTTGATTGCGTTCCGTATAGCATCGCCGGAGAGGGAGAAGAGGCACAGACTATAGAGACATATGCATACACTTCCTTATTGACAAGATCTACCCACGCGTCGCTTTAGCTGGATCAGTAGAATTTTTATTGCGGCGATTAGTGAATGAATAGCGTTAATCAATTTATATTGCAAAGCTATACCAAGTCGGCTAAAGTATTTAAAGCAATCACTCCAACAACGACGCGCTAGCAACAGATATCACTGCTGTAATCAACCAGGTGTTCCGTGATGTTTGCATACTCAGTATAAAGGTGTTCGACGGAAAGCGACACCCGGGACGAGGGCTGCATTTAGTTGAGACATTGTAGCTTGTTACGTTTATAATTGTAGTGAAGCGAAGGAGTGACTTAATAGCGAAAAATAGAGCTTCGGTGCTGAGCGAGAGATTTAAAGTCGGTGCGACTCAAGGTACACAACAGCGCGGCTATGTCTGCAGTCCTGGGTGCCCACTGCCGTCTTCAGATACGAAAGAGGTGCTCAAACCGGAAACATTACGTACCGTTAAGAGCTCCTCTGAAGTTCCTCCACGAAAAGCGCCATCGACGAATGACACCCGCGTCGGATAGCAACTTCACGTTTCGTGTCCGGTGGGAGCGTTAAGTCAAGGCCGCTCTGTTAGCTGTGACGAGTTAGTTGGGTTACGAATCAGTTAAAAAATGGAGCGATAAAGTTTAATCGACACGAAACAACTTGATTTTCCGCATATGCGGTGTCTCAATCATTGGATAGGTGCAGACTATAATAAACACAACGCCGAAAGTCTTAGAAACAAAATTAGCAAAAACAAAAAGAGGAAAAATAAAAACCAGTTACTTCCTCAAAGGAATCGCCAGCTGTTCGGATCCGAGGGTAACAACACGGCAAGGCCTAATAGCGCAGTCGGTATTGCCAGGTGCATCACTTTTCCGCACATGCAAGCGCACCTCGTCCGCCAACGGTTTTCGCCCGTGCCAGTCGAGATCCATGCATGCGTCGGACTGCGTGTGGGATGGCGTCTTCCGCGTCTGAGGTGGCATGAAAAAAAAAAAAGAAAACAAAATACAGGAGTAGTAAGACACCACTGGGAGCTCCATCGGGAGCGTGCCAGGACGGTCGGCGGCCAGGTGAGAAGTGGCGTCGACAGCGAGTGCTTTCAGGGGCGCCCCTCACCTCGACTCGGAAGACGCGCGGCCGGCGTTGCGCAACGCGGGAAGACGTGGGCGGCCAGCGTCCCACAGTCGCCGCCGCCGGAGAGTTTCGCGTAGGCTTGCACGGCTGCCGAACACCTGTGGCCAGCTGAGTGCCGGCCGCTCACTTCGGACGACCGGGTGGACGCCCGACTGGACGTTTCCGCTTTGCACGTGCCGAAAAGACGCCCCTCCCGTCGGCGCAGCCTCCGACGCGCGATAGATGGACCGCGATGCGCTCGGCTGTTCTGGCGGCACAATGACGCGCGCCGAGGATCGGTCAAGGCTGCGTCTCCTGCCCGGGGGGAGACCGGATGCCGGCTGAGTAGTACACTACTCGGTCTTTTTGCCTTTCTTTCCTTTCTTTCTTTCGTTCTTTCTTTTCCTTTTCTTCTTTCTTTCTTTCTTCTTTCTTTCTTTCTTTCTTTCTTCTTTATCCTTTTTTTTCTTCCGCCTAAAGTGGAAAGCGGCTCGTCCATATTTTCCGTCACCTGCATACTCACGCTGCAAACCTGTCACATCTTCGCTTTATCATATTAGAGCGTTTGGGCGCTACTCTTTGGGCCAGTTTCGGGAAAGAAAGAAAGAAAGAAAGAAGAAAGAAGAAAGAAAGAAGAAAGAAAGAAGAAAGAAGAAAGAAAGAAAGAAAGAAAGAAAGAAAGAAGAATAATTACAAGAAAATTTAAGGAAGTCGTTTAAAGGTCCGCGAGAAAAAGAGATAACACCGGAGCGAATGCAAGCGAGTTCGATAAACGGCACGGCCTCGTATTCACAGGAAAGTTGTCTTATAACTGCTGGGAAATTAAGTGGCTAAACCAAGACACGAATATAAGGCACAGTGAGGGATAGAATAACGTATACATATATAGTGAGGGACTCGGCATCAACTTTGACCACCTGGGGTTCTTTAACGTGCACATCTGTCATTCCACTTGCGTCTCGCGCCCTCAACCAAATGCGACTGCCGAGGCCGGGAATCGAACCCGCGCCCTCTAGCTTAACGACGCGACACTTGCTAAGCTAGCGCAGATGGTAAGCAAGTTGTTTCATGCACTATATAACTCTGGAACGGTTCATAAAGGCATACGTGAAGGAGTCAACCAATGGAGAGACAGAACAGTTCTTACAAATGAACAGCTTCACGAATCCCAGATCTTCCGCTTCAGGTCATCTTACGCTCAGCGCATTGCTAACGTGCGGTAAACATTCTTCGTTGATGAGACTTCGGGCAAGCATTTGTGATATCTTTATTAATATGTAAAATATGCCACGCTTCCCGAACTGCGGCGGGCTGCCAAACCTACTTTTGCGCACAGAATAGAGCCGACCACGGTGAATCGGGCACACTGATGTGAAACACTGCCAGCTGCGCACATCTGTATGCGCGGTTTCGCAAGCCTACAAATTGTGCGATCAGCAGGCGAGAGACGAAAGGCGTCGCCAGTCGTCCCCGCTGGGCGCGCTCCTTGGGCCGCTGCTTTGGCCCTGTGCTAATTGGGCGCACACTCATCTGCGCCGCCAGCACAACGCGGACCGTGCTGAGTGAGTTCCGGATGTGGCCACCAATCGAGCGGAGCACCAAAGATACGCGCGGGGGAAAAAAAGAACGCGAAAAGAAGAGACAGGGAGAGAAGATGAACTTAATTTAGGCTCACGTGATGCACAATCGGGATTAAAGAAAAAGACAGCAAAAAGAAAGACTATAGAAAAGATTCTAATAGTTCGCCTGAGCAACTGTCGCTTCAGTGAAGGTTTTGCGTAGCAGTTGACCTCAGCCGAAAGCGGCATCCCTATGGAAAAAAAAACGTACTCGCAAATTAAAAGCTTCCTGAATGCGGCACAAAGATATCACAGAATACTTCACGAGGTGTCGCCCATGCTTTACATGAAATAAAGATTCTGGAGATGAAGAACGTGAATATCATTATCAAACTACAGTTAAACATGATCCTTTTTTTTCTTTCAAGTGCTGAATTGGGGCGTGGCGGGCGTTTATGCTTTAGTTCACCTGGCGTTCACCCGTAAGCATATCAACCGATATGTGGACTGCAGAACCCGCGCGGAGCTGTAAAGGCCAGAAGACCAATCGAGAAGCGCTCTCCTTGAACAGAGCTGCTCGAGCTAAGACGGATGACCACACACACACACAAAAGCGATAACCATCACGAACTGTTACGTGCCACTGAAATCGTGGTCCACTAAAAATGATGCAGGCCAGAAGCGGGCGGCAAACGCTAATATTTCTGGACAGACGAAACGAGTAAATGAGAGAAGCTTTATAAACCATGCCGGGATTAACCCAGTGATGAACACCCACAACCGGAAGGCGAGCATAGCATATATCCTTGTATATAGCGGCGGGAAAGGGAAGTAATAATAATAATAATAATAATAATAATAATATGTCGGGCTTTACTTCTCCAAACCACGATACAATTATGAGAGACGCCGTAGTGAATTGAAGGGCTCCGAAAATTCCGACCACCTGGAGTTCTTTGAAGCGCACAGTAGTATACACTGCATCGCAGTGGGCAAAGGAGGAGGGAAAAGAGAAAGTATAGGGACGAGAAATTGAGGGAAGAAAGACAGAAATAGAAAGCAAGACAGGCGTAATCAAAGCAGGAAAGAAACGAGGAGGATAAAAATACAAGAAAATAAAACAAAATAATCGACAGAAATAAACAAAACATAAATATAGAAACACAAAGAACCGAAGAAAGAGAGAGAGAAAGTAAACGGCGTTAGCCGAAAGACTTGATTTGATTGATATGTGGGGTTTAACGTCCCAAAACCACCACATTATTATGAGAAACGTCGTAGTGGAGGGCTCCGGATAATTTGACCACCTGGGGTTCTTTAACGTGCACCCAAATCTGAGCCGAAAGATTAGAGGATCGAAAATGGCTTCGCTGTGCCAAGCGTACCACGACATTCTGCAAACTTCCGACGTGTTTTTTTTTCTTTTAATAGTAAAAAAAGGTTAGGTTAGATTTATACGTTCACGTTTCTCACAGAAACGACATAACAGACGTAACTACTGAACAGCTCGTGTTCTTGTATACGAGCGTTTCTATAGAGCGAAAACTGCGCGTATACATACATGGCCGCGTGCGTGCTTTTGTGAACGAGGTGATCAGAACTATACATATATTGAACCCCTCGCTATAACACCCGACGTATTACCCGTAATGTGTGCCACTGCGCATATATATATATGCACGTGCCACCGGACACGGCATGCGGAAAACGTTGGTGAACACGTAACAGCGTGTTTTCGGAATGACATCGCCCTTGAACGGAGACGAGAATATCATCTATCTATAGCTCCTGCATTCGACGGCTGGCCTATTGTGTTACCGGAGCGTTATATGTTGTCCCGCCCATCTTTTCGGAGGAGTCGGTCGGCTAAAGAGGGATTATTTCATGGTTCCCCCCCCCTTCCCCCTGTGGATACGTGCTTTTCGCAAACAAATAACTCGCGCCTCATGTCTGTTTCGAAACGTTCTGACGGCGAAAGCCGGGAAGCGTTCTGGGATATTTATTACGGCGGCCTATACATTAAAGTCCTCTTTTCGCCAGAAACAAGCGCGCAAGTTCAGCGGGAATAATGCAAAAGAAAATCGCCTCGGGACTTGGGGAAAACAGATGTTGAACAACAAGCGAAAACATGCCAGGAAAGAAAAGGAGCCGATATATACACCTTGCATAATTGCATAAGCTCGCAATCGCCAACCGAGTTAGGCCACGTACACGATGTATATACCGCTTTGGGGAGCGTCACGTACATCATAGGCTGCGCAGGGAATGTGGTGAGAGAAATTAGTGGGACTGCACATTCCCCTCCCCCCCCCCCCCTGGGGGCCACTTTTTTTTATTTCAAGCCGCGTCGAGCCAACACCACCTCTAGTTCTAGGTGGTGTTGGTCGAGCGCATCCGACTGACATCTCGCGAGATCTCGCGAGATGTCGCACGCGCTGCACGACGGGAAAGTGATCGGTCGGGAACATCTTACAATGAAGCGTCGCGCGATTGCAGATATACGTAGCGCTCAAGGTCACCGACTCGCTCGATTCGAAGTGTTGTTGCAGAGCGCGCGACATAACCAGCAGGCGTGCCGCGCATAATTACCCTCAAGGTAAAATAGTTTCGTTGCGTAAGGCCTCCTTTAACTTCGGTCGGCCGGGACGCGCGCCGCCATTTTGGAAACGATCGCGCGTGACACGTGCGCCAACTCGACCCATGCTTACGCAACTGTTTCGATATACGAATGTCCATTGCTGTTGTGCAGAATGACCCCGAAGCGGCGCGCCGACAACATTCCACAGACCGCGACACATGACCGCACTGAGTAACAATGCGCGAGCGATGTTTTGATGCATGTCGAAACGCGAGCATTTCAACGAAAGCTCCGGATTTGTTTTTCCCGCAACAAGCTTCACAATACGGGATTTTTTTCCTTTTTTTCTTTTTAATGCACTTCGTGAATAGATAGATAGATAGATAGATAGATAGATAGATAGATAGATAGATAGATAGATAGATAGATAGATAGATAGATAGATAGATAGATAGATAGATAGATAGATAGATAGATAGATAGATAGATAGATAGATAGATAGATAGATTAGATAGATAGATAGATAGATAGATAGATAGATAGATAGATAGATATAATCTGTCGTTCATGACCCTTTGTCAGAGTAAGGAGCGCTGCAAACAAACAGAGCACAGTTGTTTGATCCCTTTTCCGCCACATTCGACGGGTGGAAATTAAGTCCGAGGGTTCGACTGCATGCAGATAACAGAATTTATAAACGTTCAAGCTGCTCTTGCAACTCGAACGGATTTCTTTGTTGCGCAAACACACGCCTCTCATCGGCACCTCCCTTTCTCTCGCTATGCCGATATATGTCACGGAAGATTAGCTCTTACGTATGCTGTGCACGTAAGCAACAAGTGACCCCGGTACCCATTGTGGAAGCGCGTTCTCGCGGCAGCTTTCGGAATACACAGAAGCCGCGCAAAAATCCATCTCAGCCGGAAGGAGCAGGCTTGAAAATGGGGTTCACAGACACTGCTCGCTTTTCTGAGAGCACTATAGTTTCCAGATTCGACCAACAGGGTCGCTACGACGTTCATTTTCTTCAAGCTTTTCTTCGCTGAGAGAGAGAGAGAGAGGACCACGCACTAGCGCTTTCGATAAGAAGCTCACATCGATTTTTCCCCCAGCCCTCTGCTCATCGTGCAGGTTTGGCACGCTCGAATGACCGAAGGTACCTACAGAGTTCCATTCATTATGTCGCATGCTTATGAGACAGGTACAGGTGAGAGGAGGTGCAGGGTTCCTCACGTCAGGAGGCAGCGCCAAAAGAAAATAAAAGAAGTAGTGGTTTCGTGCATAGTAGAAGCGTTGGGAAACGTACACTTTTCCACTACAAATAGCGCGCAGGAACAGGACATGTACGCGCACAAACACACACACGCACGTACGTGGTGTGAAACGGTTTGCACCCTTAGGAGTGTATCACGTGTACTAACACCCTACATTAAGGGTGTTCTGACAAACCAAAACACCCATGACATGTTTCGGTTTGTCAAAACACCCTTATTGTAGGGTGTTGGTTACAGGCACGCGAAACTAGTTTACAGTGGGTGAATCATGGAGAGAAGAAAGAGATGACCTATAGAGTATAATGTAAAGAAGAAAGTACTTAGTAGGCGTGCCCGTTCTTCTTATTGTTTTGTATATTCTGCCTTAAAGCAAAAAAAATAATATTAGCTATGTATAAATACTTAACGCGTATGAACGAATATGTGAATAGGGCCATGAAGCCAATGAACGCACGTGTAGTTTGTTAGTCAGCTAGTGTCTTAGCTTGTGCAACTACAGTCTCTCGAGTCATGTCAAAAAACGCAGTGTTGAGGTGAGATTCCAGGAGTTTTATAGAGCACCTAGACACGAATGAATTCGGCTCAGAAAATTTTTGTCGAGTCTGAGTGAGTCCAAGGCACTAAATTTCTTAAGTGAGCCCGAGCCAGTTCCACTTTTTTTTTTACCAATCTATGGTTTTATCTACTCGTTTTCAACATAGCTGCGAGCCTCACCTTGATGAAAGTTTACATTCATGCGTACACGCATTCCCAATTATTGTCATTCACAGAGCACTTCGACAATTATGATTAGAGGTGCGAAGTACGTAGGGGGTGGGTGCCTTGCCCCCCCCCGTTAAATCTTCCAGGAAAGTCTGTCATAAATAAACCGCATGTTGTCATCTCTTTCAAGAAAAAAATGATCTTACTGTCTAATTACGAGCACTCGTAACTCGTATTCGAATGAATTATATCAAAAAGGCACCAAGAAGAGCACCGATTATGGAAGATGTTGTTGTGAAAGAGCACCGACACCATGGCCGAAAATGCCCATTCAATTAAAACGGACTCAGTTCGAGCCGCGAGTATGAGCGATTACGGATGAGTAATGACACGGCAAGCCCGAGTGGGTCCGGTTGAAGAAAATTTTCGTGGGTGCCAGTCCGAGCGAGTGCAGCGCAGGGAAATTTCGGTGAGCCTTAAGCGCCAAATATCCGAGTGAGCTCCACAAGTTTTTTCGACCTACGCGTGACAGATGCCACACGAGGTTCCGAAATACACACGCCGCGCACTGGCCGTTATCTAACGCCATCTACAAATGCGCGCGATTGTTTCAGGCCAGAGGAAATTCAATTTGCGGCTGCGTACACGCGTTCAATGGCCTCCGACGTGTTAAGAGCCGTTCAGGTGTACCTAACTGCCGCGCATCTGCACGCCCGTTCGCACCTGATTCCAAATGGAGCCAAAAACTGCGATACTGTGGCGGACATGTTCTCCTCCCACTCAGTAAGAACGGAGGGAGAAATGTCCAAACGAACGGTCCCGAATTCGCAAGTGTAATTGAGGTGTTTGTAATTTGCATCAGTGCTATTCAGCATATTGCGCTGTTAATGAACATATCTCGTAGCCACGTCATGCGCATGAAATCTTATCTGTACGGACTCTGTCCGAGGTAATACGTCCGACCACACTGTCCGACAACACTGCGAGTATTCAACTCTTCACCACGGAGGTCGCCTTCATACGCCAGAGAACGTATGTGTACATAATGCTCCTGACCGTCGTTATTATTTTGCGCTCTTTTTCTTGTTTCGAGTCTTTCTTTTTTTCAATATTGATATCGTTATGATGGGATAGCCGGGCGTACCTTACCGTCATCCTTCATTCGTCTGTCACCACGTCACCGAAGAGGTACTGGGCCATTTCCTAGCGAGCGGCCAACTTGAAAGTGACGAAAAAAAAATGCCAGCCCGACCGAGAAAGAATAAGCGCACGTTCATTTGAGCGCGTGCCGGCGGAGCTCCAGTCGTGGAGTACGTTCTTGTGATTGATCGCTGGCGGCATCTACGGCTTTATGGTTAGTACACACGCGGAATTACGCTGACAAACACGCCTGACGCAGCTGCTCTAGAGTGTGCGTATTGCTGGACTGTTGTATAAGCGGTGGTGGAGGTGCGGAGGGCGCATCAATACGTCGACAACGACAGCGTCTTTCGCAAGATACCCACGAGGAGCGTCATTAAGCGCACACAAAATGTCACAGTTCGGGCGCGGCCTTCTGGCCCTACTACGAGGTCGGCCGTCTCCACTGCAGAGTCCTCTCCCGTCTCTTTGGCTAATGAAACATCACGGCCTCACGCCAAGGCATCTCATCTGCGTTCATCTCAGGGATGTTCGTTCATTATACTCAGCGAATAAGCCGAGTGCCGCAATATCAGCGAGAAGAGCACGGCGATAAAAAAAAGCGGCACGACCGGCAGCAAACTGGCTTGGGCGAACGGCGCGCGATACCGATGGGGGAGCGCTGCGACCACCCGAAAGCCCCGCCCCTCTTGTCGACCGTGACGTCATTCGTGACGTAGAGCCTCGGCGTGACCGCGTGGCGAAAGCGCGTACGCACCGTGACCTCCTCTCCCTCGAAAGCACCGGCGGCCTGAATGAGCGCGCCGTGCGGGGCTACAGTAGGGGGCGGGCACGCCACCGCAACGCCAGCTGTGAAGTAACCCGTTACTCGGCGCCACCAGCGCGACCCGAGAGACCGCGGCGTGTAGTACGACTTATCGCCAGTGACCGACTCGCAATCTCCGTTCGACCGTTTTACGCGCGCGCCGCTGCGTGCGCGCATGGCGCCCGGTTGACACTGGTATCCCTGCTCCTCAACCCATCGGAGAGAAAAAAATAAACGCAGGACGCGTGACGATAAAGAAAAGCAATTATCCACAAAAACGCGAACTACCAGCTGCGCAATAAGCGTCCACGTCTCGTTAAGCGAAGCAAGCAGGCGTGCTTGCCTTTGCACATTGCCGCTTTCATTAACAAAAAAAGACGGACGTGTGTATGCGTGAGGAGGTTGCCACCATGAGCACCCAGTAAAAACACATTTATGAATAACTCGCAAGCGTAATGGCCCTTGAACGTCTGTAACTGCACCGCACAGGTTTTCCGTAACTTTTACTCTGCAATTGCAGTCCAGCGAGTTTTCACATTGACGGTTTGAGTGTGCATACAAAGATTGTGGTACAAAGATCTAAATAATGAACCAAAAACGGAATAACTACAACATACAGCTTACGTTTTGTACTTGCATGCTTTATTTATACAACCAATCAAGAGACGATGCAGAATACAAATGCTTGTACAAGAAACAGACATTAAGCAGGTAGCTGCCCTCGTCATTTTCGGTATGGGCGGCAAAATGCTACCACACGAAAGAATGAACTAACGTGCAGTGTGCCACTAATTACATATTGTTAACACAATTTCATTGTTTGCCCGACCAGAGCGAAATTGCATAATTCTGCACCTGAAGTCTGTTGGTGAGGCCACAGCTGTTGCAAACTGACCATAACTAAGTAGATGCTATAGCAGAACAGTGCTACTTTTGGCTCCAATTTCCTTTAGTGTGCATACTTGGTGACTTGACTTGCTCTTGTTCATCCAGGTCCCGAAGCACATCGTCTCCAAATTGAGTTTGGCAATCTGATCAGTTTTGGCAGCGTTCGTCGACAGACAAGGACTGGTCTGAAGCTAATCAAGACCTTCTACCGGCCTTGCAAAACACGTGAGTAATAAAAATTCCCCAGGGGAACCAACATACAATTATAAAATAATAATCTCACAACATTTCATATAAACCCACTAGCTTCTTTGAGTATGATGTGGTTTTACCACTTAACAATAGAGAGACTCTTTTCCAACAGTCAATAAAGATATTCATTCCATCATAATGTGTAAACTGTATAAAAAGCCCCACTCACTGTAAAGGCACAAGTGAATCAATATGTCTTGAGAAAAGTAGTTGTGCACTTGAGCAAGCGGCACCTGCACGGTGCAGCGTTGTGCACCACATCTGAGTGCAGTGTGACAAAGAGTATGCATCAGGAAGCTCGTTTGAATTGCAGTGGACGAAGAGCTGAGTGACCAGTCCGTCCGTGTGGCAGTGAGTCTCCCATTGCTGCTGCTGCTCCTGCTGCTGCCCCTGGCGACGGTTTAGGACGGAGGGTTGCGCCGGGCCCGAGACTGCTTGCGTGCCAGCAGGAGGAACACTGCGGCCAGCACCAAGAGCAGAGCGAAGAGCACCACAAGCAAGACGAAGAGGTTGAGGCCAATGCTGGGCGTCGACGGCTCAGCAGCAGGAATGGCATTTGTCGCGTTGATCATGAAACCCAGTGACCAGCCTAATTCATAGCCATTGGCTGTCTTTTCAAATGACAGGTTGGGCCAGGTCTCCTCGGAGAAGCCGTACATGTCTAGCAACAGCTCTCGGATATACATAGCTTGCAGGCAGTAGCGAGAGAGGAATCGCTCGGGTATGCCAGTCTTCACAGCTTCATCCCAGGGGACCGAGCAAATCCAGTCTGAGGCATTCTTGAAACCACTAAGGGATTTGTGTGTCGAGTTGAGAGCATTCAGGGTATAGTAGTAGGCAGAAACACCCTGAAAAAAAAAAAAAAAAGGGTGCACGATCCTTGAATTCCCACACCATGAAGGAGACAAAACGGGGACAAACTTACAAGAAACTTCATCTGATGAGGTACAGGAACTGAGGGTTTCTCCATGCAGCTAGTATAGTTTTTCTTGCACTCGTTAGGGTCCAACAACTGCTGAATATACTTTTGACATCCAGCACTTGTGCCATCTCCAACAAATGTGAAAACCTGAAAGAAAAACATTGTGACAGCTTTGTTTTATTTAATTGAAAATAAAGATTATTTTGACATGATGTTGTTGTCACTGTCTGAGTAAATGCAAAGTTCCATCTCTGGACTTACTGCATTGGGATGATCCTTCCGCCATTGCTCAGTTTCAGAAGTCTTCGTGCAGAAGTTGTCAAACACCTCCTCTGCTGTTGTATTGAAGCTGAAGCCAGAGTTGTGACATGGACTTTTCATAGGTGTTGCATATTCGTAGTTCTGAAATAGCAGCACCAATGCAAGCATAAGAGAAACCAAGTCAGCTTGTCGGAGCTCACCTGCTCAGTGATTATCTTGGCCAGGTACCTCCGATGCAGTTCATTCACTCCATAACACAGGTATGACACAGCAAAGACGTTGTAGCGCCGGCCATATAGCTGCAGGCTGCTTATATCGTTTCCCGATGTATCGGCATCGACGGCAAAAGATATTTGCGTAGACGCTCCTCCGAGGTCCAAGGCACCAATGGTCATGGGATCTCCCTGCACACAGACAAGAGGAAAGTAGCAGGCCAGTGGGAGATGAGCAGGTATCTCACCGATTTTGGAGGGATCACTTCGAATAAGTAGTTGGTAGAGAGCCAGGCAAAAAGTCCCTCATCGTGGCCGCTCAGGATGGAAGCTCGCTGCAGGCCGAGTGGCTTGAGTGCACACTCCACAGCCATGAGGATGGCATCAGCTTCCATCGGGTTGGTGAGGCTGCAAATTGAATGATTAGAGCTCAGTGCTGGTGAGCCGTGAAGGGGGCAGCTTACTTGAGCACCCGCATGCCCGCTGTGGCGCCGAGGTAGACAGGTGCATCGAGCTCTCCGCGCACCTCGTTCACGGCTCGCTCCAGAGCGGGGCCCGTCTTGCGCGGCCCGAGGCTGCTGATGCCACCGTCGATTTCGCGGAAGTCCACCTGCACGACGCGGCCCGTGCCGAAGTACTTGGCGCCCTCCCAGTAGTAGAGCGTGGCCTGGCTGTGACTGGAGCCGGCGTCCACCACGACGCCGTGCACGAAGGGCACGCGGCCGCCCGTCAGCCCGTACGCCATGGACACGAGCAGCAGGCCGAGCAGTCCGAGCACCGCGCAGATGACGCCCAGCAGCCCCCAGTTGGCCAGGAACAGGTGCGGCGAGCGCTGGTGGCGCACGTACAGCGTGTCACCGGGCTGCACACGCATGGCCTGCAGCGACGCTCCTCCGCGCAGCGGCTCGTTGGAGTGCGTGTAGAGCGCCAGCCGCGGGTCGTAGTCCTGGCCCAGGTCGTGGCAGAACGCGCCAAGCAGGCTGTCGACCGTGGCGCCCGCATGCGTGCGCACGGTCACCGGGCTGCGGTCGGGTGCCGCGGCGCTCTTCAGCTTCACCTCCATGCTCGACGATTAGCAGCGGCCCTGCAAAAGCACCATGTCAATCTGCGGCCACGGGCCGGCGCCCGCAGCCCGCCGCGCGCTTGCGGACCACAGCCACGCGCGCTGACGCGCACTGACGTAGCAACGCGTCAGCGCCTGTTTGCCGATCAATGGAGACCTACTATTTCGGGGACGGCGCAGCATCGCAAGCCGCGGCTCGGAGCCACGTGTCCGAGAAACGGCAGGTGCGCGAAGCACGCCCGGATAATTCCCGCAGCCGGGCCTCCGTCGCCATGGCGACGCGCCGTAAATGAAAGCTGCCCGAGCGGCCCGACGTCAGCGTGACGTCGCGCTCGGAAAAGTTCGGCTACTCTCGTTGACCAAATATGGACAGCGCTCCGGCGGGGAGTCACGGCTGCGGCCAGCATGCGATTTACGCTGGCCCCCGGGGGCCGCCCGGGGTTTCTAGCTCGACCCGGGGCCGTTAAATCGGCGGCTACGGCCGGAAAGTGCCGCCTGGCACCGTCAGCGCGGACCCCGAGCAGTTAGCGGCTGCGCGGGAGACCCTTTAAACATCATAAGGTGGCGCAGTGAATGAAGCCAACGTCAGAGCGACGTCAGGCGCTCCGCGCGCCGCGATTGGCTGCGGGGGGTTCCGGCTCGCCAAATAAGGCAGCGGGGCTCCCCGGGGCCCATTCATACGGCGGCGGCGGCCCGCGAGTGCGTACGTCGCAGACACACGGATGGGGACTCCCTAGCCGTCATGACGATGGACGGCCTGGACACGCTGTCTCGCGACTGCCTCCAGTTCAACCTGAGTTTCGAATCGTTCAAGGCGACTGGCGCCAGCGGCCTCGCGCCACCCGAGGGCTCCGACGATCCGCTGAACACGCCCGTGTCCACGACCGCCGAGTTGATCACCTTCTTCGCCACCGATGCCGTCATCCCCGACCCCGTGCCCATCTCGGGTGAGCCGGCCCACCGCTGGCCCGAGAGACCGGCCAGCCCACTGCGCGATGCGGAGCAGCCGAAGGACCCGTACGGCCGGCTCGCCTACCGCGGCACTTTCACCACCGCCTGGCCCGGCCCCGACGCGGCGCCGTTCTTCGAGCAGCCCGAGCCTTTTCCCCCGCTCGATTCGTTCAAAGCCGCCCCGTACACGGCAGAGAGCGAGCAGGCGAAGTACCCCTGGTTCGCCTACGAACACCCCGCACCCCCGGCGGCACCTTCCTCGTCGGCGGCCAAGCCCGAGGAGCCGTCGGCGACACTGGCGGAGTACAACCAGGCGACCAGCAAGGGCCACGAGATCCTGAGCCAGGCGTACCAGAACAGCCCCGTGCCGCTGAAGCTGGTGCCCGTGAAGCCCCGGAAGTACCCGAACCGGCCGAGCAAAACGCCGGTGCACGAGAGGCCGTACGCGTGCCCCATCGAGGGCTGCGACCGGCGGTTCTCGCGCTCCGACGAGCTGACGCGCCACATCCGCATCCACACGGGCCAGAAGCCGTTCCGCTGCAACATCTGCCTGCGCTCCTTCTCGCGGTCCGACCACCTCAACACGCACATTCGGACTCACACGGGCGAGAAGCCCTTCACCTGCGACGCGTGCGGCAGAAAGTTCGCGCGCTCCGACGAGCGAAAGCGGCACGGCAAGGTGCACCTCAAGCACCGGCTCAAGAAGGAGGACCATCCGTGAACGCGGCCGCCCCTGTACATAGTGCTCTGTACATAACCCGACCCCATCTCTCATCTCCCCGAATAAAACGGTGCGCATCGACTCCCGGTTCGTCCCTCGCTTCGGCGCACCACCTGGTGACCGGGGTGCCCGCGCGACGCAGCCACCTGTTCGCCACCTGGTCGTTCGAGCACCCGTGGTCCGGACCTACGGCGTCTAGGAACGCCGGAGACCTGGTCAGGTCGTCAAAGGGCCCGGAAATGTTCATCTTCGCGCGAATACCGGCTCCGACCGCTGCGCGAACGCCAGATATCGGCGAACAGGTGGCTGCAAGGCGCGCAACAGGTGATCGAAGTGGCGGCGGAATGGAAGGGGGGGGGGGGGGGGTGCTGCGCCTATAGTGGCTTCTAGCGCTCCGCTATGCGCGAATGTTCGCATAACGACGCGCGTTCGCAGCTGCAAATTGATCGCGACGTTTGCAGCTGCACTCGCTGCTTTTGTGTCCGCGTGCTTGCTTGGCATCGCCTCTCTCCACGAGCTTGGCGCTTTGTTTGCGGAAATACGAGTATTTTTGGCAATCTCATCACCAGCGACCTGTGTGCCGCTGGTGGTGGGAACGCTACACTTTCGTGAAAATTCGCTGTCGCACCTTAGACTCAAAAGCGACAAGAAGGAACGGTTCCAGTTACTTTGATGAGAATGCTCAGTTCCATGTATACCCGTTGTCCTAAAACACAATTGACGGGGTTGATTGAAATGTCTAGCTCCACAATCGGAACCACGCTCTTGGTGCGCTTGTAACACTAACCATGCAGGCTGAGGAATCGGACTACCGGTTCATTAAGAAATGCCCCCTTAATTTTGTCGCGAGAAAAAAAAAAACTCATTCGCGCATTTCGACGAAAAGTGCCACTTTAAGTCGGCCCTTTTCGACGAAACTCGCGCTGGCCGCCCTTTAATCCGGCCGCGAACTTTCATCTGGCCCGTTTCGCAGTTGGGTAACATTACGGAGCCATGACTCACGGGGGCAACAAGCGATCGCCAGATGTTGGTTTGCGCAAGTGTCGCGCAGCAACCGACCCCGATCGGCGGTTGCCGGGAGCACAATCCAGCTTCCACCATCACAAACCGACACTGGATCGCGTTATTTCCCGGATTAGCGAGGGATAAAACGAAAATCGAGCGAGCGACACGAGCAGATTGCGGCGGTGACGTATACACTGGCGTGCGCCTGGTTTTTCGCGTGCCTCGCTGGAGAGAGAGAGGCGAGACACTCACCAGGATGAGCGGTGCACACGAACAAGGACCAGCTGGCAGCAGCGATGGAATTGACGAGCGTCAACGAGGCGCCACAAAGGTGAGTGAACGCGGAATTCGATCTGCGACGCCTCGCTGTCCGTGCCGTGGATTCAAACCCCGAGTGATTCATTTTTTTTTTTTCAATCGGGACTCCAAATCGGACGACTAGACTGCATGATGGTCGAGATTTCACCTATCAACATTTACTATAATCTTTCAACGGCAACTATAGTGATAATAATAGAGGGCCGGGCCACCGAAACTGTCGATACAGGCGACTCTATACGCTTTCTTACGACATCTTTCATTTCAAACAAAAAAAGTTGCCCCGCAACGCAGTCACGTGCGTATACGGATGAAACATTACGTTCTGATACGTTCCGGTTAGCTACAAGCGCGGCTGTTTGGAGCAGATGCATCTATGGGGGGGGGGGGGGGATTTCCTTAAATACCGATTTTTTCTTTCAGCAGAATGTTGAAAGCGACAAGTTCGTGTTTAAACTTCCACATAGAAGTGCAAAGAAGTGGGTAAACAGTGGCGATTACCCAGTGTCCGAACGGTGAGAAGAGTACTGCCCGGCGACGTGAACTCGCCCCCACCACGAAAAGGGAACGGCGTTTGTCCTCTACTTCGTGATATACTGCTCGTGCAACAGCTGTGCGCTTTCCGGCCACGGTCAGGGGAACTACACCGCAGCGCACCATATCACAGCACTCGCCTCCATTTAGCGCCGAGAATGACAAGGATGTCTCTCTTCCGATGAGGACTTTTAATAGGAATGTTTTATTTTTTTTCTGCTACGTTCTCACCAACACGCGCGAACGCGTTGATGAGAACACACACACACAAGAGAGACACTGTCACCTTGACTTTTTTTTTTACGTTACGAGTCAGGCTTACCTGCCAGGAAAGTAAAACAGTGACGATTGACAGACACGAATGCTTCTTCCAGCGTAGCAAGTCTCCAAAGCATGATTGATTGATTGATTGATTTGTGGGTTTTAACATCCCAAAACCAGCATATGATTATGAGAGACGCCGTAGTGGAGGGCTCCGGAAATTTCGACCACCTGGAGTTCTCTAACGTGCACCCGAATCTGAGCACACGAGCCTACAACATTTCCGCCTCCATCGGAAATGCAGCCGCCGCAGCCGGCATTTGATCCCGCGACCTGCGGGTCAGCAGCCGAGTACCTTAGCCACTAGATTCATCACGCTAACACACCGTTCCTGCACTAACATTGGGTGAAATAGTGGTTTTATAATTTCGAAAAAAATTGCTCCCAGCGTGCCGGGTAGTACCATGCCGAACTTCCGGGGGCTTCAAATACCTCCTCACCCGCCCTCCTTGCTTTTTTAGCTCAAAGATGTGGCATGTTCACAAGAGTCATGCGGGAAAAAAAACAAAACAAAAGCCCCATCCCTCCTCTTTAAAATTAATTACATTGTCAACCGTTCGTGTGGCATGTCGATTTTTCGCCAAGTTACACAGTGGTCTATAGATGGAACTGGGCATTACGTATACTGTTTCCATTTGGCGGGAATAAGGGGCACGTTATATTAGTTATACGCCGGCAAAATTCAAATTACGTGGACTGATTAAAGCCTGCGTATTTACGTATTCCCGCGCTGTAGAAAGTATACATAAATTATTCAGCTTTAAGAGCGGCGCAACATTTCGTACGTGGGGAGCATAATTCCACATACGATCGAGATTAAATTTAAAAACAAAAATGACTGGCCACCTACAGCATAAATAAGTGCACGAAGCTAAACGTATCTGCACTTCGCACCATTTTCCCAACTATAATAATAATAATAATAATAATAATAATAATAATAATAATAATAATAATAATAATAATAATAATAATAATAATAAAGGGCACGAAAGCGTGACGCTGCCTCTTTCAGGCACTTTTCGAAAAGTATTCAATTGTTGGCGTTTAACGTCCCAAAACCGCCATATGATTATGAGAGACGCCGTAGAGAAGTGCTCCGGAAATTCGACCTCCTGGGGTTCTTTAACGTGCACCCAAATCTAAGACGATAGTTATAGCGCGAGAACGAAACGACGACACAGAGACAAGAAGGACACGAAAGACACAAGCGTCTTTCGTGTCCCTCTTGTCTCTGTGTCGTCGTTTTGTTCTCGCGCTATAACTATCGTCTTGCCATCATACCAACTAGCCCAAGCGGCCACACTTACAATATAAGCACACGAGCTTCAAGCATTTTCGGCTCCGCCGAAAATGCAGCCGCCCGACCACCACGGGGGTTATGGTGCTTCACAACGGTGTAAACATAACATGTTACAAGATATTTACATTTTGTAGAAATATGGTCCACCTTAAAGGGACACTAAAAGCGAGACATTGAGTTAGTTTAAAGGATAAGTTATACTCTAGAAACTATACCGTCATTAATGTAATCACCGCAGGTTTGTTAACGCTAAAGAAACTCGAGGTGAAAGTGTACCTATTTTTAATTTCGCGCCGTAATCCCCGCAGGTGTTGCCAGGAATTTCAACGTTTCTTTTCTATTTTTTTCCTCGCATGCCGCTAATATTAGTTCTACGAAATTTTGATGATATGTGGGGTTTAACGTCCCAAAACCACCATATGGTTATGAAAGACGCCGAGGTTGAGGGATCAGGAAATTTTGACCACCTGGGGCTCTTTTTAACGTGCACCCAAGTCTGAGCACACGGGCCTACAACAATTTCGCCTCCATCGGGAATGCAGCCGCCGCAGCCGGGAATCGAACCCGCGACCTGCGGGTCCGCAGCCGAGTACCTTAGCCACTAGACCACCGCGGCGGGGCTCTCCGAAATTTTTGGAAACTTTATATGCTAAGTATCCGGCCGTCTCGAAGGACAATCAATGTACTTCCTTTTTACCAACAAGGAGTGACGTACGCCCTATTACACGCATAGAGTTTCCTACAATACTTAATAGAGGGCACTCTGGCGCTAGTGTATATATGGGAGCTACAACGCACGGCGCTTCAGCGAGCATGCGAATGATGGGTAGTACAAACATTTGTCTAATTTTCGTACTTCTGGCCTGCTTTTGGCTCCGTGTGTGTTCGTGTGGCTTGGAGCTGTTTTCTTACGAAACAAGTAATTAGCAAATGTTCAGCGGTTGCGCTTCACCATTTTATTTTTTTTAGACTTACTTTCCAAATCGGCTCACGAAGTTCAAAAGGGTTCAATCTTTCTTTCAAAACAAAACCGAAACACAGCAATAAACGAAGCCGCAAGTACGAATCGCCACCCGCAAGTACAAAGACTAGGCAAATGTGTGTACTACCCATCATTCCCACGGTCACTGAACGATCGCAGCGCCAGAGTGCCTTCTAGTTAATTTTAGGAAACTCTACGATTACACGGCATCGAAATTCACGACGGCTAGGCAATGGGTGCGGGAATTTCAAGGTGGCTTCTTTAGCCGAATTTTCCTTCTGCACGTCTCTTCGCTAACAAAGCGTTCTCGCGGCTTTAGGTATAGCGAAAAAAAAATAATAATAATAGACTAATTCGAGAAATATTAGTTCTCCTCTTTAGTGTCCCTTCAAGCACAATGCGTCGCGAAATCCTAACATTTCTGATTTAACAGGAAGGATTACAAATACCGATTAAAACCCTCGGTTTCTTTGTGTTATCATGCATTAGAGATTAGTCTGGAGTCTTAGTTGAACTGAACGAAGCGTCTCGCTCTTGTTCGGAGAATGTAAGGACCATATTGTGCGTGACGTGCAGGCAAAGTAGAAAATGGATGGGATAACTACGGCATCAGCTATAAATTACGAAAGTCAGCCATCCGGACCGTTATAATAGGTCTGCTTGGAAAACAACGCATAATGTATGCCGCGGCCTTAGAGAGAACTCCAAGCGCAACCGACATTAAATTCAGTAAAAAAAAATGCAGAAACGAGGAGTGCGAAACACAACGGTCAGCGTTACGGCACGAAGTAAAAGTTGAGAATTAGTTCCGTTGTAAAAAAAAAATCACCAACTAGTGCTTAAAAGCATTACATCAATATTTTGAAGTATATGCGACTTGGGCAACCATTTCTTATTGCAACGATCCACAACAAATAGTCCACTAGAAATTATGGCAATTATGCAAGGTCGCTCAAGCCAGCTGCTTATTTTTTTTTTTCAGTAACCACTTATGCGCCAAGGAAATTAGTCTTCAACCTGATGTGCCATGACTGGACTGAAAAAAAAAAGAAAACACTGCTGCTAAAATGGCACAATAAAGAGAGACATTCGAGAATGGATCTTGTAGCTTCCTAACTGTGCTATGAAAGTTGAGAAAACATTGCGAAAAGCAGCTTTAACATTGCAGTGCGACAAAAGAGGGCACCGCTGAGTGGACTACTTACTTTAGAGTCACTGAAAAATCATCCCTAGACTAGGCATGCTCGCACTTAAGCACAGCGACTTGACTACGGTTGGCTGGAAGTCCAATTAAATGTGGAGGATTTACAATATTAGACTATGCGCACAGCTGTAGGGAAAACTACGCTAAGGGCGCGGCCGCTGCGAAATGTTTACGTTCTTGCATTCCAGAACAGTTCAGGGAGGGGGGGGGACAGTCCCGCCAGCTACAGTTGCGCAGAACCTACGCTCGAATATAGGCAGCTGGATGCGAATTACGTAATAGCGCGCATTGCTCTTTCAGTAACGAGAACACAGAGTGCGCATATATATGTATTTTTTTCCCCTGGGTGCGGTTATATCACTGCTTTCCCACAATAACCTGACGCACGGGTCACGCATCGGAAACGCTTGCTTTTATCGTTTCTGCGTTCAGTTTACGCTAAACAGAATCACATTTCATGGGCAGTCCGCACTATTTCAGAGCGCTTCCCTAGCTGCCTATAACGTTCGCAAGTGTTCCGTGGCGTGGTTACCACTAGAGTAAACATCAAAGGCGAGCATGGTGGAAGAATGCCACGGTCGCGAGCCACCACGCAGATCTCAGAAATGCAAGGTCAGTACTTACCAAGTCCTCCACGTCGACTGCTTTTAAAACGCGCAGAACTGACGCGACGGAGCAGAGCGATAAATCTGCCAAGCGCACGACAAATCTGACGCGGCCCCGCCTCCTTCGAGTAATCAGAGGCGCGGTTACACTGAAGCGTGTATTCGGTGTCGCGTCCAAAACCGCAGACGATATTACAGCATCGACGCGGACGATAACGTGCGGTTAATGACCGAAAACATCGAAGCCTACATTTTCCGAGGAAAAAGAAAAGAGGGGGCGAATGTAATTATTTGTTTACATAGATGGGTTGGATGGTTTCGGATATTCCGGAGCAAGACATCCACTTCGGAAGGCAACCGTGTAGGCAGCTCCAGGCAATAAACAATATCTAGAGAAACTCCTTCTCCTAGATACACGCTATGAAAGCGAGTCATCACCGTCTATCTGCTTGCGACGTTCACAACACGCTAAAACCCATCTCACATCAATGTACTGCATTCGGCGAGAGATTCTATTAAATCGGGGGTCACCATGTATAGTCTCTTTAAAAAAAATCACGGCTCCAGACGCGATCCATCTTCGGCTTGTTCGCACAACTATTAGTCGACTTCGTCGATTGAATTTCTAATTAGCGATTCATGACTAAACGAAAACGAGACCCAGCACATCACCATTTGAAACTAATCACAACTAAAGCTACCGAATTTCGGATGCAATCTGCAGCAGTTACAGCGGCAATTGAGCCGTTTATCGAGCATCACAAAGCTGTCGTCAACTTCGCGCATGTTTAGGAGTTGCCGAAAAACGAAGGCCGCCCACCAGGCACGATGCGGCGACTGGTAGCGGTACGTACCAATGCGCACCGGCAGCAGCGAAGTCTCCTGGGTGACTACCCGCGCCGAAAGCTCCCACACGTACTCGGAGCTGTTTACGCAACCGCGAAGCCACTAGCATCTCATACAATCGATCTTTGACCTCCCTTGAAGGCCAGACGAGATTCATGCAATCACGTTGCGAGTACAACAACACGACGAGCAAGATAGAAGAGAAAGCTTACCATTAATTTGTGCGATTCGGGTGCTTGCTGCAGACCCCGAGGCGGTCCCTGCACCGTTCACAGCTGGTGCAGCGATTTAAGCAGCTGTGCAACACGTGCATAGGCCCCGAAAATGTTTGTGCTAGTAGAAGAATAAAATTAAATGGTAAAACATTTTACAAGGTCAATAAGGAAAAAAAATGCACTCAGGGTGCCAAGATTCCCGTGCAGTTGGCCAGCGGCGCGAAATTTGCGCGCTTGCAATCCAATACCGTCCAAGAAGCCGCACGCCGCTCGCAGGTATAATTAGCTGCAAAATAAATAGCGCTAAATAACAATTTAAGAAGCATAAAACTAACTAAGCATGCATAAAACTTACCTTTTCATTGTTTTAAATAAGTTAGATTATAAATATATATATATATTTAAAATAGTTTTGTTGTGTCAGGCCGCTGCAATCGACATCGACAAGCCAGCTGGTCAGGGCTGTAATCTTGCTGTAAGTGTTCTGTTGTAGCGTCGTCCTCTGCTGCGACTATGGTGGAATCGAGTGTTTTGTGTCGTGATGTCTTTGCAGGTGTACTCCTGGAGCTTTTAAAAGAATGGCTACGCAGGGTGTATAGTGCGGTTGCGGTCATCAGCGCAGGCACCGAGTAGCGATCACTGCGTTGAACACCACCACTCTACTGAGTCACGATGGAGTCTTGTTTAGCTGTTGAGCGTGAGATTGACAAAGTGCTTAGTAAATTTGGCACTCTGAACGAACACACGCAAACCACGCTGAGTGACTTGATAGCCCAGGGACAAGAAATGTACCGAGAGCTCGGCGAAGGTAACTACCTCTTGGCTGTCGCTTTGAAACTGCTAACATTTCTGTTTTGGTTTTGCGCAGTACCTGCCGACGCTGACGTGACGGCTTCGCATGGCATAGCCCTCACGCAGTGCGCTCAGAAAATGAAGGACCTGAGCAGTTCGCTTGCGACAGAGCACCGAGATTTGCACGGAACCGTGTCTAAAGTTGGCAAAGCCATAGACAAGGTGAGTCGGTCAAGATTTGCCACGGCTTTACCGTATGGGGGTGCACGTTACATTTGCAGAACTTCGTGCCCGACTTCTGGGCCACAAGCAACGAGGATGTGTTCGATGAGAGCAACAAGAAGACGGCGCTCAACCAGGTGATCGCGGAGCACCTGCTGCGCCAGGGCATGCTGGACATCGCCGAAGAACTGTCGCGCGAGGCACGTCTAGAGTCCGCCCAGAAGGAGCCATTCGCCGAACTCAACAACGTCCTGGACGCGCTGAAGCGACGCGATCTGGGACCCGCGCTCGACTGGGTGGAGCAGCACGAACTTCAGGGCACGGCCCTGCACTTCCAGCTACACCGGCTTCACCTTGTGGGGCTGCTGCAGCGCGCAGCGGCGGCCGAGGCAATCGAGTACGCCCGCGCCCATCTCGCGCCGTTGGCACGGCAGCACGAGCGCGATCTGCAAGTGCTGATGGGTAGCCTAGCGTTCCTGCGGGTGCCCGGCGGCCTGACGCGGTCGCCGTACGCCTTTCTGCTCGAGCCGACGCTCTGGAGCGATACGTGCGAAGCGTTCACGCGCGATGCGTGCGCGCTTCTCGGCCTGTCGGTGCGCAGCCCGCTGGCGGTGTGCGTCGAGGCGGGATGCCTGGCCCTGCCTGCGCTGCTCAACATCAAGCAAGTGATGATGCAGCGCCAGGTGGCCGGCGTGTGGAGCACGCGCGACGAGCTCCCCATCGAGATCCGGCTGAGCCGTCAGTTCCACTCAGTGTTCGCCTGCCCCATACTGCGCCAGCAGAGCAGCGATTCCAACCCACCCATGAGGCTCGTCTGCGGACACGTCATTTCGCGCGACGCCCTTCACAAGCTGGCCAGTGGCAGCAAGCTCAAGTGTCCCTACTGCCCGGTGGAGCAGAACCCTTCCGATGCCCGGCTTATTCATTTCTGAGTGTACTATAAACTATGAAATCGACCAACTCCTCGCGATACTGGTGATTGATGCATGGCTGCCCGATAAATATTCTGGCGTGATGAACTGTAAAATTTTAATATGTGTGATGGCGTGAAAGTTGTAAATCGTGCAAAGCCGCAGTGTACATGCAATGATTGCCATTTTGGTATGTTTGACTTGAGTGAACAAGTCCTTGATCAAAGACTTGTTTGCACTCTGATGCAGACCTTTTTCTGCTCGCATTCACATTGTGAAGTTTTATGTTTTGCAAACAAACTTTAAAAATTTGGCAGTGCATTTTTTCTGAATTTCGTTTACGGTGGAAAATGTGTAGTGCGCCATATTTTTTCATGTCAGGCCACGTATGGTGCTCTGTTGGAAAATAAATTTGGTGTTCGTGCATTCATTACCTTTTGTTTCATTAGTTTTGTCCAATACTTTGTGGTATTTCTGTTTTATTAAATATGCTGTCTTTATGCCTAGGTTTTCGAGTCTCTTGAAGCTACAATTCGCCTTGCCAGTTTTACAAATCTGGTAGCAGAGTTTTGGCGAATTTCATTCAGTCGAGTCAGGTTGTCGACAGAAAAAAAAATTGATAAAGCACCTGTACATATACATGCAGAATGTGCGTACAAAGTCGAAATTAGTTTCTTGCTACATCGCTGACTTGGAGTGCCAAGCATTAAGCCAAATTCTCTGCAGGTGACAAGTGGTGGTTCTGTCCGCAAGGATACAAAACATATTATTGTTAGCTTTGCCGCTGCAACACCTCATTGCTTTCACATGCTTGGAGAATGTCAGTGCGAAAGCAATATCCAAAACTGCAGGCTCCATTCTCGGATTTTCATGGAAAAAATGTGTGCCACATAGAGGCATGAAAACAGTGGCCACTCTTAGATACTTAAGGGCTTGTGTAGAGAACATGGAAGCAAAGCATCTTTAGCATGCAATGCAAAAGCAAACATCACATTGAGCAGCTAGTATCCAAAGTACAATCAAACCTGTAGAATGAAGTTTGGAGGTTGCTGCTCACTGCCAATGGGTAGACAACTGTTCAGCATGTACAGGGCTCACAAATAGAGATGTGATGTCAAAACTTTTAACATAACTGGTATGTTCAACTGCTCAAGATTAGTGCATTATAGGTGGGGAGTTCAACCAGTTTAGGACAACCGCTTTGCTACCCTAAATATGGGAACAAGATGGGAGATATTGAAAGATGTAATGAAAAAAGTGATGTAGTAATCTCTGATGCTAGTGTTCAACTTGAAATTGCAACACTGACACGAACTGAACACAATGGAGATGAAAGTATGTGAAATGTATAAGCTTGTGCGAATAGTAAATTTTAGGTTCGGAGCGAATGGTGGTTCGGTTAGAATAATTTCGGATCAACTTTGAAGAGTATATATGTTATAAAAAAAATTAGCTTATTTGTCATGACGTATGTCATGTGCAATATTATTTTTTTGTTAATTGAAACGAGTGTACAAGTGTCATTCTTTTTGGTTAAAAAAAAACTGGAAGCATTTTTGAATAGTGGCATGATTTGACTTTCGGTAGAATGTTAGTGATAACCTGTAAAATATGCTGCATTTTTGCTATACTTCGAGCATAAAAACCACCAGGCCTGCACGGAACGTGCAGCACAGTTGCAGCGAAAGCTGGAAGAGCGGCCTTTCAAAGCTTTTTTTTTTTTTTAACACTCAGAGTAACGGCTACAACCACACTTGCAGGGTACCCACTATACCATAAATCATAATTTTTGAGTAGTAGGCAGGCATTCGCTATGCCATGCTTTGGAGAAGCGTGGTACGTGCTACACATTTGCAAGAAATTTCGTTGCAGTTTTTCGATGCTGAGGTGGATGATGAAGAATTGTGCCTGAAGCTTTAGTAATGGGGTTCGAGAATTCAATGACCCCAGCCACTTGTTGTGGAAGGTGCATTGTCCGATGCCTGGATGTTCCTAGTTGTAAAACGCTTTATTACTTATATTAACGCGAATCCTTTGCCGACATCAAGCCTGCCTAGGGTCAGTTTGGAACGGAGTTTCAAGCACAAGCTTGGCTCAGTGGTAGAACAATGGTCTGGCACGCAAAAGACCCGAGTTCGAATAATGTCATGTTCTTGGTATTTTTATATATTAAGTTTTTCTTCCTTATCACGTGATAGTGATAATGGACATCGGCCATATCATCGGACATATATTCATTGAACCTTTAAGTAGGGCTTTGCAGCTGTGCAGAGTTTCCTTGGAAAGGTGTGTTAATGGTACAGGATACTGCAGTGAAACTACCTTCAAAGAGGGAGGGGGCTACACGCAGATTTACGTACACCTATTCATTCATTTCAAATACTTCAAAATTTCCAATAATTTAAGTTTGAATTGAAGCCAATTCAAATATTTTTTCTAATATTCGAAGTGCTCAAATATTTGCACAACCCTAGAAGTATATAACCCTAAATTATTGCATTCCAATTCGTGATCACTGTACAATCTGAGGCACTTGCTACTTAAATGGCCTCTTTTTGTACTTTCTAATGCTTAATGTAAACAAATACGGCCATATTAAACTTGGAGGGGTTCTGAGCAAAAAACGTTTTCCTGTTAAAAGTTAATTACCCATTCACAATATCAAAAACACCACTCTTCATAAAAGACAGCAGTTGGTAAACTAGAACATACAAAAAGAAAATACATGACAGCACCACCTCCAGGTACCAGCACCAATCATTCATAATGTGCCAGATTTTGACGGCATCTGCTACAGCTACATAGTCCACAACTGGCAGGAGTAAAAGACAGGCTTCACAGTTTGAAACGTGAAAACTTAGAGCAAAGTAGTGCGAGTACTTCGGTTAGCACCAGCTTGTGTGTACCATCAGTGTAATATTGCCACGCAAGCACACTTGCATTGGCCTTCGTTTTGTAGTGATCGCTTACAATGTCAGCAGGACAATATATATATATACTTTTGGCTAGCAAATCAATGAAGCAATGACGGAAAGGTTTTCACAGCATTTAATGACAGGCTTTCGAAGTGAGAAATCACCAATGCACCACCCATGGCTTTAGCGCTGTTGCTTAAAAAAAAGTTTCCTCAATCTGTAGCCTAGAGCAATGGAATTTTCGCTGTGTAAGTTGCATAGTTTTCATTTTGTACCATGACAATGTATAATATGTAGTTCTTCTTGGACAATTTTTTTCTGCCATAAAACTGTTATCGTTCTGGGCCATTAACTCATATTGTTCCACATTAACTTCGAATGCAAATAACTAACAAGAAAGTGCATGTAAGACATTTTAATGGACAAGAAAAATTATAATGTGAGAAGTATCAGTATGCTCAGCCCATACTAATTACTTACTTTAGGTTTGTAATAATTATGTAGGTGATGTCAAGTTTTTAAAGAAGATACACTCTTCATATGTTAAGCAATATGTGGGCCATATTTCATCCTGATCTAGCTATCGAAAGTACCAAAAACATAATGCCAAAACTCATGAAGTTGCCCAAAAATGAATATTGAGAAAACTCATTTTAATGGTATAAGTGAAAGCTCATCTATGTAGCAAAGATATATATTTACTAATGATTTTTTCCATCATGGTAGTTTGGGAATTATGGTCATTTTGAGCATGTGGCTTAGGTGAACTGCTCATGCAAAATGCAATGGCAAGCAGCCAGTTTTAATACCTACCTAGTGCTTTTTAAAAGGAATTTTTACCAAATAAAAATTATATATATTAACTTAAAAAAAAAGTGTTTTGACTTTCATCTCTCCTTAAATTGTTCTAAATTAGGTGAAGAGCAGCACTTCTAAACCAAGAGGCAGAGCAACGTTATTAGTGCACTTTCGTGCCAAGCGTAATTTGCAAAGGGCAGACGATGCGTTGCAGGCTCGACCTCTCGTGTTATCTGGAAAGGAGAAGGGGTTGTACTTTTTTTTATTGGCACTTGCCAATCAACAATGCCTGGCTGTTTTGCTGACCAATAGAGGTCACCGAAAGCAGCCATGCTTGCTCTCGCTCCAACATGGAGGAGCTGTAAGCAGCTGCTGCTACCGCAGGCCACATGCTCACGTGTTTCCTTTCACAGGAAAAAAAACACTCTACATTGTGCTTCAAAGAAAACTAGTTTCAGAAAAATTTATTATGCAAATGTGGTTAAATACTTGTTTTAAAAATTGCTGACAATTACGATACTCCGTAACGCGAAATGTGAGCACATCTGTATGAATGTTTTCCATTTCGCCAGGCAACATAAATCCCAGCAGCATGAATTGTGCGCGTTTCACCACAAGTAACATACTTTTCATACTAGTGAGCATAATAAGTTGTCATTCAATGCTGCTTTATCCTTTTGAACATTATAAAGATGCAAAAGGTGAACATGACGTGTATATGTACATTAGCACCAGTAGTATGTCTTTTCATTGAAAGGTCTCAATGCACATGCACTTTCGTCGAGAAAATGTTATACCAAGATGCACAAAGAACAGAGCTATGTCATAAGAAGACAACGCCATGACACAAGGCTGCATTTTCAACTCTGGTTGGTAGGGGCACAAACTATATGGCACTCCAATGTTTTTCTTTAATCTTTTGATGCACTCATTAACTCTGTTACAATGAGCAATAAGGTATGCCAAAGCTCAATGCAGTAACGGGCACCTAAGAGATGCACTTTGAAAGCCCTTTTAAATTTGTGGTGTCATGCTGATAAATTATACATAAGGCTATATTGGTATGACATTTAAAAATTTACTTTCAGTTTCTCTTTCAATAACAAATTCATAATTACGGGATAACAACGAATAATTTGCAAGCCTAACCTGATTTGCCATAATTCAGCGCCCCATTAATTTTTTTTTTGCACTCTGCTCTCTCATCAAATCATTTGTTTTTTAAAATAAGGAATCGTTAACAAAAATAACATCTATATACAACTAATCACTGAATGCACATAAGAAAACTACAGTTAAGGACTGACAGTTTTAACAATTCATTAATTAGTAACTTAGTTTTTCAAAGGCTTCACTTTTCTTGCAAGCACTGCGTGCCTACTTAGACTACAGGGGAAGAAGGAGGGGTGCATGGTCGTCAGCAGGGTAATCTCTTGGGGGGTGCGAACCAGTGTTACATCGCAGCTTGGGTAGGAGGAAAGCACTGGTATAGAATTGTGAGAGGGCAAGTGAGGCTTGAGAGGGGGCAAGTGCCCCTTTCGCACCCCGCTGCCGACGCCCATAAAGGGATGGGAGAGAGGAAGGAGTAGACACACAATTAAGCAGCTGCATACATGCCTCTTTGCCTCAACGTCTATGCCAAGGCTAGGGTAGTAAGATTATGGCTAGAACTTGTTACTGGAGGCAATCCATAGGCTACAATATCAATACTACCTCTGATTATTCTACTGTCATCTCGCAGTACTTGTGGGCGGAATTCCATGAGGTCTTCATCACCTGAGACAACATGGTGGTCTAGATAAATCCCATGTGAATAATTTCAAATGGCAACTGCAAAAATGTGGCTAAATTACTTCTGGAGGCACCCTACTTCATGCTCAAGATAAAAATAGTTCCAGAGTTAACTATGAAAAAGTCTGAAAGCAACAGGTAATGCATTCAAGTGTATTTGCTGGCACTCCTGAAAGGTTCATAATAGCTGTGATTGTTTGAAGGCTAGAAATGTTTTGTTGACGTGTGTGTGTACACAAACAACTTTTAGATACCGGGGTGCTACTGTGTATGTGTATGTGTATATATATATATATATATATGTATATATATATATATAGAGAGAGAGAGAGCATCGAACGCGTTATTCGGAGGTCGTAGGTTCAATTCCTGCTCACGGCAAGTTATTTTTTCACCCACTTTTCTTTGTTCTTATTTACTTTACATTGGTTCTAATAACTTCCCCTATACATTCCTTAACATTATTGTCTGTTAGATCTCATTATTTGTGTCAAATCGAGCCCTCAGGTATACACTTCTTTCCCTTATATATATATATATATATATATATATATATATATATATATATATATATATATATATATATATATATATATATATATATATATATATATATATATATATCGCAGCACATCCACAGAGTGAATGATGAGGGGGACGAAGCGTTTGTCAGCCCGTCCGTACTTTCGTTTGTCTGCGCCTCCGCCGGTCCATTCATTCTTGCTTCCATCCATCTGTGCACCCGCGCATCCGTCCGTCTGCTAGTCTGTCTGTCCGTTCGTCCATGCATCCATCTAGTGCACACTCTAAGTACCCCCATCTCGCATCCCCTGTGGCACATGCCCGCTTTAGAGCGGGTATGTGCCACCGGTGGCTACTTACTACAACTACATACATCGGAGGATCTACAGACCCACGCCTTAAGGAGCTTCGCCCCAAAAACATTTGAGAATGTATGATGTAGCTTATGCCGAGTGATAACACTTGTAGCAGTTTAGCCGATAGAAGGCGGCAGTACGAGAAAGATGAAAGCTTGAAGAGATGAAAACATTGTGAACAAGGTCTACAATTAAGCATGTAAACTAGGGAGAAAATAAGCACTTGAAGAGCCCCCAAAACAGCCCAACCAGCCACTAGCATTTATAACCAAATATTCAAGTGCACTCCTGAACACAAATATTATGCTTCGCAAGTATTACCCGATATCACCAGGCAACAAGAGCCTTAGAACACTGTTTTCCTGAGTACCAAACATCTTGCATCACCATGATAGGAACTTCAAGGACATGTCAGTGCATGCAAAAGTAAACCCGAATTATAGTGCCTGCATAACTCCTTGCTGTCATCCCAGATGTAAGACTTGCAAACACCTTCGAAATGAAATTGTAGTTAAAATTATTGAAAGTGATTACGTCTGTCATATAAAATATAGTCATACTTGCATTGGTTGAAAAGTTATGTACATGATCAGATGTTCATATTGTCGACGTATGCTGCACAGTACAGAACAAAGTAAAAATTAGATAGGGACGAGCGCAGGCCCTAGCCCACTCGTCCACTTCGATTAGTTCATATTGTTACAAAGTACATGGGCAAAACAGGACAGCCTGCCAGACTTCGTGCAGACACAGTTAAGAAATTTCTGAAAGCAGTGTCACAGCATTTTGAGGTGGCAGGTCCCAATTTCGACGATCTTAAGCTTTGCATACTTGAGTCAAACTTTCGGTCCCCGATAGATAACATAGAGTCATTCCTTATTCACAAGTTTGATACTCTCCAGCCAACAGGCACAAATGTTTCAAAGGGGTCTATTGAATCTATCGGCTATGGTACATATGCAATGAAGACTAGCGAGAAATAAGCCTTTAGTCTAGCAATTTCTAACCATGCCTATCAACATGAAATTATCATTGTTAGAAAAATTGGAATATCGTGGTCAAGCAGCCACAATTCAATGAAATGCCATCCTTTTGTTCTACCTTTCGACACAAATGCCTCCAACCACCCAACACTTTCTTTTCACCGACTGCTTCCACTTTCCTTATGAATCGATCAATTCATTAAGCCGCCCCCTTTTTTCTCCTGCCCCTTTCCCCTCACCCACTTTCTGCAGCTGCCCTTTTTTCCACTTTTGTTTGGGTTGGAGGAAATGGCACGAAGCATCTATGCACATGCACTAACGAAAGCAGTTGCAGCCTTGAAGCAAACAAGCTCGCTCGTCGAATTCGTTATCACCAGCAACACTTCATGTTCATAAAGTTTTAGCATGTGAAACATGGTGGTTAAAAAACAGGCTCACGCATGTGAATATATATTGAATTTCAGGATATAATGAAAATCCACGTTCTTTTCACTACAATCTTCATGTTTACTGTTAGCATTCCACAACAAGCACTTAACTATTTTTAATAATGATGAAAGAACTTTCTTTTTATTCATTAAAAGGTACTATTTTTAATGGTACCATAAGCAATGCATCCAATCACCTAAATTCTTGATCATGCGATAGTATCACCATTGCAGCTCACCTTGGTCGCAAGCCACGATAGCATGCATCACTGATTCCTTGGCTGTGTACTTTCCTGAAAATATTTGTAGCCACTGCATCTGTTACAAATGTTTATGATCTGCAGAAAAACCATTTATTTAAAAAGCTTGGCATATCTGTGCCCCCTGAGGCTTGCTGGGATGTGCCATTGTTGCATCTGTTTTTGTGCGTTGGAGGGGTGGAGAGGAAGGGAAGTGAAGGCGCCACCAGCCTTAAAGGGGCCCTGAAACACTTTTTCAAGTAACCATGGAATGAATTCACTAGAAGGGCTTATTGCCTTACGAATTCAACACCGCAAAAATTTTAAGAATCCATCCGGTTTGAGTGGAGTTACAAAGGTTTGTCGCATGCTGTAATTGCATCTCTCTTCTCTCGTCCTGATGAAAGTGCTGAAAGCTAAGCAGGGAGGTATGGTGGCAGGGCCACAGAAAATTCACGCACGACTCGTGACCTTGAGCACTTTTTTTTTTCTTCGAATGCGCAACTTTTTCAGTGTGATCGCGCGCGCACACGTGGAGAGAGAAGAGAAAGCAATTTTTAACTGACTTTGATCATTTATTGTGCATTCCAGGCCGCATGCTGTGCTATAATATTTGACTCGCCTGTTGTCGGGAGTCTCTACTACCGATCGGCAGTGTTTTCTGACCATGCTCAAAAAGTGTTGGAAAGCCCCTTTAAACAGGCGGCATTGCACTGGTAGGCTACCATGCATCTTCAAGGCGGTACACAGAGTAGAGCGGGCTGCCCTGCAGTGCACCACAGTTCTCATCGCCCCGCCGGTGCACACGCAAGTCAAGGCACTGGGGTGGCGTGGGTGCCTCACGTCGCATGCTCAGGTCCAGCACATGGCAGTCTGAGGGCGCCTCATCCAGCCGCCAGCATGGTGGCCGGTCCTCACCACGCAGGTGCAGCTCAAACGGCAGCAGCAGTCTGAATGGAATGAGTGCACAATTTTTGAGCCAAGCAATATTTTTGTTTTTTGTGTTACCAAAGTCTACACCCCCGAATAAATACTAGCAAGCACTCTAATTGCCTAAATGTTCTAGTGAGTGTTTCTATGAACGGGTTTTTGTACTTGCAAGAGTGACGTGTCATGTCATCATAAATTAGCTCCCTCTATTCATGTAACTACTGCAGCAGCCACGAGAAATGCTTGCAACACTCTACAACCTTTTAATGCTACCATAATCAGCATAATAGTTTCAAAACTTTCTGTGTGCGATGGTGTGATAATGATATGTCGGTGGTACCTATGCCGACTGTATATAAGTATATCCTTGCCCGCCAACCTATGAAAGTATGTGTTTTTAAGATTTTGTTAACAGAACTACCCAAGAAGGTAGGGGGGACATTGTATTGTTTTAAAAAACTTTTTAACCTTGCCCCAAGCTTTTTCAGCGATGCATATGCACTTATTAAACATTAATGGCGGCATAACTGTTTTGTATACTAAAACAACTTTTTCGGTAACATTGGTGCTGCATATTTAGGCTGCTTCAATACTTGTGTGTATCAACTTCCTTTACGAGAAAATCAGTTCAAAAGCAGTTGCATGGGAAGTTGAGCAACTGTGTCAGGCCAGCATTACTGAGATTTATAGCTGATTCAATAAATAACACTGTTATCATAGAGACTCGTGAACTGATGACATTACTTGAGGTAGTTATTATGTAAGTCTTTGCAATTATTGGTTCAAAATGCCCATAAGAACTCTTAGATACCACAATATCTTGAGCAAAGTCTCACAAGCCTGCCGCCTGCTGCTAACTCAGGAGCATCCATGGAGAGCCCAGTTTCGATCTTGCCAGCTTCTGTAGACACCCTTCCAGAGACAGAAATTGAGCTAGCTAATAGGGATTTATGAAAGAGTTTATAGCCAATGTTTCTGTTGCCTGGTTTCCTTAATTTGTGCCCCTATCTACATGCCTTACCTTTTGTCACGATGGCACCTTTGGCATACAAATAACTCATGCACAATAAACCCACTAACTTTGAAATGTGATCCCTCAACCTCTGGGCACGTTCAAGCATAACTATGCAGAAGCAGATTCCACTCTTAACAGGATCAATGGTAGTCTACACTGGTATGAGCACCAAAGGCAAGCAGGTGGTTCCATCCACCGTGGTGTTTAAGTACCCATCCATATGTGCCAAATATCCATACGGCCTTTCAACTGCAGTTCCATTCAAAAGAGCGGTACGAGTTGGGCAAGTTGGTCAAAGTTCACGATGGGTGGGAACGCAAAAAACAAAGATGAAACTGGTCAAGAAACAAGACGCTAAACCGAAAACTCAAAATTTCTTGAAAAAAAAAAAAAAGTAAGATATAGGTATTAGTACACTACGCACATCTCAAAATCTGCTAGCTCTATCGGTCAGAGTCTTAACAAGCGCACGCAGTAGTCGTATTATTATTAGTTATCTCTTTATCATAGCCAAAATTTTTGTGGTATTGATACCATGTTGTCGCAAACGTTTCTTATCCAATTTCCACATGAACATAATGCAGCCTGAATGCTGTTTAACTTTTCACGACAAACACAAAAAAGTACATTACAGTCCATGTTTTGGGAACACAGGCATTGAACAAAGTGTTCAAGTACTGCACTATGACATCTAATACAACACACTTAAATAGGTGAATTAAAACAAGCCAGCTACATTAAATAAAGCTCAGTGCCCTTTTTACAGAAAGTACGCAAACATGTATCCTGGTATGCAATGCATGCTAAGGAGCTTCAGGATAACTTTGGGAATCAATAGAACGTTTGGGGGTGCTATCATCCCCTGCAAAGTCGTTTTTGCCTCGTGGCACACATGCATCCAGCAAATTAGTTGACCTAAACACAGCTGAGCGAGAGGCGGCACTGTGCTCATGTGGTGTACAGTGCCTCAATGCTAACAGCCCCTTTATGGTGTTGCCATTTTTTGAATGGGGTGCCGCCGCTGTGATGTCATTTTTGGCCGTAAAGAAGTGAGACGCTGGCAAGATGCCATGGGCACGAATATTGCAGCTGTGCCCCAGTAGACGCTGCATGTCCTCACCCTAGAGCGGAGAAAGCTTGCATAAAAGCACCCTTGCGGTGTGCGAGACTGACGTGGTGGTGCCAGCAGCGCCCCTGGCAGGAGCGAGGTTATTTAAGCACCTATGGAAGATTTCTTTCTCGCTGCACTTGAGGAAGACTTCTTTCTCCTTTGGGGCTTGGCGCTGTTAGCAACTGCTGGCTCCTGAGAGGGGGTCCATGGGTGCAATACTGCAGCTCGCTACCGCAGGCCCTCGTGGCGACTAGACATCAGCGACTTTACATATGTGGTACATAGCTTGTGTTTGGTTGTTTTGTGTGTATTATGTTCTCTGTGTGTTGTATTGACATTATATTGGATTATTTGTCATGTAACTAATCATTAGAAGATTGAGCTGATGCGTTCGCTGTGATGTAAAAGCAGTTAAGAAATGTTCACAGGTTTCTTTTTTTGCTCAACAGCATGACTATATCCGTTTGTTCTGATAGTTTGAAAGCAGCCTTACTGAAGCCAATACGGCAGATAAAATATGAAAACGACACAAGATGAACTTCATGGACAAAGATACGAATGAGTGCTACCTAAACCTTGTAAAAAGACAAGTCATTGCATGTCACGCAAGCTCTATTAAAGAGGTCTTGAACCAACCACTTTTTCTAGTGACATTGAATGACCTCACTATCAGAGTCTACTACTTCATGAAGCGATTGCCGCAAAATTTCTCGAAGCGATTGCCGCAAAATTTCTCGAATACATGAAGAATGAGCGGCGTTACAGGGATTAGTAATTCACTCTGAATGCTTCCTCTTTTCTTTCATCCTAATGAGCACACAGCAAGCTACACAGGAAGAGATGGCACTGGGAAAAACTTCATATAAGTGCGCATCATGACCTTGAATGCGCAAGTACAGTGGCTAGAAAGGAGAATGTGTGACGACCGGCGAGCAGCTTCTATGGGAGGCGCTGAAGCCTGAGGAGAGGGAACCTTGTGGGGGTGCTTGCTTCCGCATTCACTCGCTGAAGCTCCATCGCACTGAAAAGCGCCGTTTCTTTTCCTTCAGTGCCATGTGCGTGTGGTTAATTTTACGGACCTGCATGCATAGTTTCACCCCGTCCTCTGTAGCCATGCCGCGGAGGCACGGTCACTGTTTCATGACTTGGTGTACGACACACTACAGTCGCCGACAGATTTTTTGGACTCCAAAAATTTGAACTCGTTGGATATTTTGGATTTCACAAATGCACCGTAAAAGTTCCCATTACGCTGATGCATTTTCGTGACACATTTTTCGGATTAATTTATGCACCAAAGTTCGATTTTTCTGGCTAAATCGGTCGTTTTGAGCTATGCTGGTCGATTTTGAAAGCTGCCATGTTAAATTTTTTGTTGGTTTGGTCGAGTTTGGCTTTCAGTGGCTAGTTGTGTGGCTTCCACGATTAGAAGCGCGCACAATCTTCCAGTTTCGCTGGCCATATCTAATTTTTTCTTGGCTAGCAAAACTGCAAAACTTTTCTTTTTCAGTGAGCTCTATCATCATCATTAATACGCCGGTAGGTTGTTTTTATTTTCTGGGCATTTGTTTTTCTGGTTGTCATTGCGCACGTGGTCATGTTATTGATGTGTCGAATGTGTTTGAGCCATCGTGCGCATCACATGTTCGCTGCTGCTCGCGGTTGCTCAGTAGGCACACAGAACACATGGTGGTTCGTGGTCACGGTGCTCGGCTACTCCTAGAACACACGGGTTCGATCGCGGCCGCGGCGGTAGCATTTTGATAGTGCCAAAACGCTAAAGGCGCACTGTGTGATGTAGGAGCAGGTGAAAGAAGCCCATATGGTGTTGTTAAATTTCACCAAACAGGCGAGAAGTAGCATGCATCTTTTTGCGACCGGCATCAAGTTTTGTTTTGCATGATTCCATGGAGCCACCAACTTTGTCGCCCGCAACGGTTGGCGGCAGCAGTTGCCAAGGCGATTGCCAGTGACGTTACCGTAGCTCAAATAGAACAAAATTTGCCTGTCCCCAAGAACAGCGTGGAGCATGGCATTATTGGGGATTTTTTTATAGGCTTTTTTCAATCTGAATAAACTTCATTTTCACGGCTTGACTATTTTTTCGGACTATTTCGCGGTCCCCGCAGGTAAAAAGAATCGGTCTGCAACTGTATAAGTCTAATAGATTTAACTGTCCTTGTTTGGTCTAGCGAAGGACCCAGCCTTGCTCGCACAGTGGCAACGCACTGTTCCTTGCACCGAAAGAAAATTCTGCAGTGTGTGAACTTAACTTTGGCGACAGGTTCAGTTCTAGATACTTTGAGCACACTTTGAAATGCGAGCTCGTCCGAACTGACAGAACCAGGCCTGTGCTGCTTGAGGGAGCAGTTCCAACACAGTTGCCGAACCTCCCTACCCATTGCTCAAAGAGGCTACCATCGGAGAAAAGCGCCCTACAAGGATTGACCAGTATGCCTCACTGAGGAAGGAATGTGCACAAAAAACTTCCACATCAGTAAGTGCTGAGAACGTGATCGACAGCGATTCATACATGCCCTTTGACAATCTCCCCTTACCGTCGCCTTCCAGGGGGAAGCATACATTCAGTGTACCTCCGCTAATTGTTGGTTACAGCACGTGTGAACCAGGAAAAGTCAACACCACGCACATGTGACTATACTATAGTCACATGTGCGTGGTGGTGGTTGAGGCACGTAATGAGGGACAGGTTCGGAGCATATTTTGGTGTAAAACACGCGGGTCTTGAGTCCCAATGAGATAGTTAACGAAGATGTAAACAATTCATTTGTGGATTTTATACTGCTCTTATGCAAAATAAGTACCTCATATACCAATATATCAAGAAAATGACAATGCACTGATGTAATAAGCACTTGTTTTCTCTGTGCTTTCAACAATTCGACATTTGGTTAATTCCAACATTTTTTCCAGTCTAGTGAAATCCAAATTAATTAGCTTTTACTGTATATGTACAGAAAACTATGTTAACATATTTTTATTTTTGCTGGCTGAAGTTTATGTCACTTCAGAATAATACTGGCTGATACACTTAAGGGTGTCTACCATTTTTATTTTTTTTTAATTTCCTGACTTTTCCAGGTTTTCCATGATGATCAAAAACGAACTTTACGACCATTACGTCTGCTAAAACTCTGCACACAGAAAACAAACTTTCAAGAGAAAAAAAAGTAATAGTCAGGCGCTCTTATAGATCAACTAAACATATTTACCGCACGCGGCCAAAATGTTCTGAGCGTGTGCCGTAATTATGAAAAAGTACATCTGGCCAAAATAAAACATCTGAGCTAAGCAGTGAGCAAGTTGGCTCTTTGATGTTTGGAAGAACCAGGAAGCAAACTCATGAATTAAAATTATTCGCAGCTGAAAATTTGAAGAAGCCTGCGATAGTTCAACAACACAGCCAAAACTGCTATGAAATATAGAAATGGTGCCTTCTCATGGCAACCGTGTAAAAGGAGGAAGCAGAAGCCCGGCCGGTTCTGCCACTGAAGTATACTTTAGTTCAATATAATGGCTACAGCCCAGGTCGCTCAGGATGTGGATTGGACTGGATTAGATTGACATGGAATGCTGTATTCACTATTGATTTGCATCTCCGCCTAATTTGCACACCTCTAAAATATACTTTTCAGCCAAAAAGAATAACTACTACTCGCATATTCTGTGCCCCTTGCCTTGACGACGACTAACAACAATGTGGCAAGAACGGAACCGTACTGCAAAATCCTCTTCCTTTTTTTTTTTTTCCCTCCACGAGAACATGCTTGTTGGTGTTTTATTTCTCCGAACTTTGAGGCTTGGAGCACGATGATGTTCTCAGATGCCTGCAATAAAAGCTGGCGGTAGCGCTTAATCAGCTGACATTTGAAAAATATGATGGCAAGAAGGAATCTGTCAGGTCGGAACAGCTACCTTGATTACTTGGATGAATCACGAATGCCAGCATGTAACCTTCGTTTACGAACTCTTATATGAACGTGACACTAAAATATAATCGCAGATTAAATAACACAATCTCAAGAAACTGAAATAAGAAATTTAGCTGAAAATACTCAATGCTGCCCTTCAAATGTGAGCTGCCAGCAATAAGCGTGTAGCTGAGGACGTTTGTCATTGCATTGCCAATAATAAAAAATAATAATAATAACAATTAAAGACACGATATACCCCAGCAAGCCTCTGCTGATGGCAGTTCTAGCCTAACCAGAAGGCCTTCAAGTCAAGCCAAAATCGTGGCCAAATCAAACATGCACAAATTTACCTACATGAGTAATGTTGTGGTTGGAAACTCAGTTATGCTGTGTGATGCAACAGACATATAAATATATCATGTACGAATATGGAAGCTAAGAAATGATATAGTCAACGTGAAGGACAAGTTGCTGAGTGGGAATTTCCCCGATCTTGTTCACACCATAGGCTCCCACAAATGTGACAACCTGTACAACAGCAGAATAGGCGATTTGAAGAAGAGTTAAACAACATTAACATGATGTCACGAAATGATGCGTGGCCTCGAATGCCCTTGCTGAACATGTGGAATCTACAAGCCATCAAATTGACTACTAGTCAAGCACACATGTTCTGGCAAAAAAAAAAAATCAAGCTAGCATCAAGCCTGCACGTGGAATCCCTGCACATAAACACAACTGCCCTTATGATGAACAGGAGTGATGGGACACTTCCGACAATGTACTCTTCGGGTTATGTCACGTACTTAGGCGTACCTAAAAGGACACTAAAGCGAAACAGTGACTTCATTTAGAGTGACAAACTGAGAACTCTAATGCCTTATTTTTTACTATCATAAGGAGAAAACAAAGGTTGAAGTTTCATTTTTAAGTTTTGTGCTGAAATCTCTGCTTGTGAAGATATATTTCAAAATGCATTTTTTGTATTTTTGTGACATTTGCTTGAGGAAATTTCCTAGAACTTCGTATGCTAGAACTATGGCACCTACAGATGACAATCTACTTCAGTTTTATCGAGTAGAAGTTATATAGGAACCAGCAGCCGCTTTCAAAATTTATGACGTCATGGCGTTTGGTACAGGAATCTAAAGGTGGCGGGCGTCCTCACTCGCTTTTTTTTTTTTACGCATGTTCTCGCTTACCAAAGGTCGTGTCACGGTAAGAATGGTGTTTTAGGGATTATGAAATTGTACTTCACTATAACGGCAAAAATAGGCTCGCTCTTTAACGTACCTTTAAATACAGTGTCTTTCTTTTATGGCTTTTATTGTGAACAAGGTCTTTGCATGAGGTGGCGAAATGTCAGTAAACTGTGTTCTTTTGGTTGGTGTATCTTTTCCTGATTGCACTAAGAAGTGACACTTGTGCACTGCGTTATTTTCCGACCTATTCTAGCTCTTCACAGTAGTCAGCCAAAGGAGCGATGATCAAGCTTCGATCAATGCTTATTTTTGTGATGGACGCACAGACTGCTATCAGTTTCCATGTCCTGGCCAGGTTTTTCAGAAATTCCCTAACTTTTCCAGGTTTTCCAGGTTGGTAGACACACGCTGCACTTACATTAAGGCCCACGCTGCCTTTAGAAGTGGCCAGACTTGTAGCAGGGTCATTCCACTCCAACTGTCCCAAACATGGCGTAAGCCAAAATTCAATTTCTATTAAAAAAAACTCAGAATATTACACACACATAGACATTAGTTTTAAAGCATGTTCCCAAAATATTTTGAGGGGCAAAATTTTTTACGCATTGTACCCGTCATTTAAAATTCACAAAATGGTGGAAAAACCTGGTAAGAAAAAATATTTCTCATAAATAGATCATTTTATGCATTTGTTCATCACTTGCTTTTATGCAGTTCTCAAGCATCATGGTTTTATTATAGGTGAATTCCTTATAGTCGCTTAATATTTTTCACTTCATAATGGAACAGCAATGCAACCACGCATGGACAGAGACAGAGAAAAGAGCGTACACGAAACACAGGTGTGACACAACTTCAGAGTGTCAGCGCTGTGTTTCATGCACCTTCTTTTCTTTGTCCGTGTGTGGCTGCACTGCAGTTTCATTATGAAGCATGACCATCTAGCCCAAGTTTATGTTTTGTTACATTTTTCACTCCTTAGCACGTTGGCAAAACTAAGTAAATTATAGCGCTTGGGGGAATTTTCCTACAAAGACAATTATTAATAAAACAGATAAATTACTTCTGTCAAACTCTCCATAAAGTAAACTATCTCCTAATAGTTTTTTGTTTTGCCTGTATGCAGCAGATAGGCTTTATAGTGTGTGCAGCAGATAGGCTTTATAGTAAAATTCTGAATTTGGCAAAAATGACACTTTGGCTTATGTTGAGACATTTGTAGCACCCTCAGGTGGTCCAAGAAGAAATTGGCACAAAAGCGCATACGACTGAGAATCATAGCAACTTTATAGCAACTTTGTTTACAGCAAGTATAATCAAGGCAATTTTTCTTTCAATAAAGAAAAACCTTTCCGACATCCCACTATTGCATTATTTCACTATGGTTTCAATACAAGTCAACTGAATTTGCTGCATAAGAAAGAGTGGTAGTGTGGTCATAAAACATGGTTTCATGTAGTTTTTGTTAGTACTTTATCTTGTATACTACATATCAAAGTGATAATAAAAGAGGTAAAAATATAACAATGTGATAGGTTCAGATACCGCTACGCCCCCATAATGAACCGCATACAGGCAAAACAAAAATATAAGGAGATAGTACATTTTACGGAGAGTTTGACCAAAGTAATTCATGCATTTTATAAATATAATTGTCTGATGTAGAAAATTCCCCAAAACACTACAATTTACTTAATGTCGCACATGTGTTAAGGAGTGAAAGATATAAAGCCATCATGGGACTGTCCGATAATAAGATGACGATGCTAAAAAATGCAAAAAAAAAGCAAGTGCTGAAAGAAGGCACAAAATGGTCGATTTACACAGATTTTTTTTTTTCGCACTTGGTTTTTCACATTTTTTTTGAAATACAAATGGTCACGTGCGGAAAAAATTTTTGGCGCTCAAAAATTTTGAAAAAATACTGTAGAACTAATGTCTATATGTGCATAATTTTCTCACAATCTTTTATAGAAAATAATTTTTGATGAGCCATGGTAGGGATGGTTGCCGTGAAATGACCCAGACACAAGATGCTCAGGTGTTTTCAGGTCGCATGTAATTCTTCACGCACTGTACAATTAACTGAGAATGCAGCACATGAAGAGGATACTACACAACTACCTTAATTGACTGGAATGAAGATAATAAAGTATACAGAGGGGTAAAGGGGGGGGGGGCAATTCTGCAGATAGGATGAAAAGCATGGCATTGTTTATGAACTCCTAAAACATCAATCTATGTGCACATTTGGCGTGCTGATGCAACATAGCATGCAAGGCAACTCCTGCATAGGCTGTAACACTACAGTCGAACCCTGCTACAAGGAAACTGACAGGGCGCAGAAAAATTTTCGTTGAAGCAAAAATTTCGTTGTAGTGAAACCGAAAAAATATAGCTGATCTGAGCTAGCAAAATAAAGGAATATTTATTCTCAAAATTCAAAAAATGTCCGCTGCTTCCTATTCTTTCCCATCAGTGCCTCGACGTCATTTTCACCTATGTATAGCGAGGTCATGGTGAAAAGTACGCTGAAACAACGCCTAAAACCATTTTCGTGAACGAACCAAACAGTTGCATTAACACGTTAACACCAGCAGCTGTCCGCAGTCAAAAGCATCCGACAACACTGAGATGGAAGCAGGGTATCGTAGAGCGGCGACTTTTGCATTATTCTATGCCATTCTTTTAATCAATCACTCCCAGCTAGCTGCTTTTGTTGATAATGTGGACAAACAGCCGCTCTGATTAGTTACCACACCGGCCAAGCACAAGCATAACGACAGGCATCGGAATCAGAAAAGCCATCGTTCTGCGGTTGCACCCAGCAGCTGCATGAAGGAAACTATATTAACTGTGCGACTCAGCTTCAGCTTCGGATCGTCTACAGCTAGAAAGCAAGCCAGTGGCGAAAGCAAGGCCAGGGCAGTCTCATTGCCATCGCTATCGAGCAATGGCGGCGCCCTTGCTTGCTGAACAGCGGTGGTATAGCGGCGGTTTCTGGTGGTGCCAACGCGTGTTTTAGACTTCGATGGCACATTTTCGGCTCTGAAAATGCATTGAAATGTTGAAGATTGGGTTTACTGCATAGCAATAAGTATTTGAGCTTGGAATTGCATCGTGAAAGTTCGTTAAAGCGGGACGATCGAAGAAAAAGTGTTCGTTGTGGCGACAATATGCATTGACTCCTATGGACTGCTGACAGAATATTGTGAATTTTTCGTTGTAGCGGAAATTTCGTTGAAGGGGCGTTCGTTGAAGCGAAGTTCGACTGTACTAGTAGTATTGCAGGCGTAGCAACCTTGATACTGCATGAAATAAGCCAGTGTGAGCCCACGCCCACTGAATTTAACATGTCTAACATAATCTATATTCAGTGGGCGACATTTGATACACCTAAAATTCACAGCCCTTTCCAATAAGACCAGTCCGTACTGTTTTGCCTGCGAGTCCACACTGAACGTCCATGCCTCTGAAAAGGGGCAATCTGTGTCAAGGCCAGCACGCGAGCCCACCTGACGCGAACAATTCAACGGAGTCATCATACGGCGGTGCCTTTCTGTCGCGCACGCACAGCGAGCCCGTCGAAGCAATCGGCGCCTTCCTGTCTGGCGAGTCTGACGCAATGCATGGCGACGTCACTCGTCCTTGGGTGCAGCCACGTGCAGCTCAGCGGCTCCAGATTCGATGAGAATGACGCGGCCCAGCAGCGACCCCATTGGAGGATTCTGACCTCACGGCCAGCGGCGCTTCTGGTTGGACATTTGGTTACTCAAAGAATCCTCCCGATGCATATAAAAAAAGCCCTACGGCGCGTCGCGAGAGTAGACCTATGTGTTAGAGAGGAGAGCTCGGCTCTTCGGGTCTCTAGGCTGTCGGCCCCAGTGCCGAATTTGTAACGCCTCTGTATATATGCTGTACATAAACCTTGTTCAACTCACCGTCGTCTCGTCCGCTCGTTTATCAGCTCTGCGCAGAAGCAGTCGCGAGCTGAGAAACCTAGGCTACCAAACGGCTGGTGACCTTCCCGGCGGAGTTCGAAGCAGTGGCGCCCTTCGTAACGTCGTCGGAGGCGCGCTTCGCAACAGTGGTGGCAGCTATCGTGACAGTACACACAGCAGCTCGGCACCTAGTATGCTTACTATATTAGTGGTACTGACAACCAATTATTATGACACCCATTTCCTCAACTGCAATCAAAAGCTGAAAAGTCCGAGTATCCACATGCACAGAGATACCGTATTTACTCGCTTAATTCTCACACTCGCATAATTTTCGCACCCCCCACATTGCCCAACAAAAATACGACTTCTTTTTTTCCTCGAGTAATTATCGCACCCCCAAAAACTGCTGCAATAATGTCATCTGCTCGTTCCAGCCACTGATGATGATAGCGTGCACCATCTGGTGCCATCTCTTAAGCATCAAGCGTACTATTCCTGCACGGAGATCCAATCCAAGCCAAGCCGAAGTGGCAATTGCGCGTTGCGGCATGCTTTATATGTTGTGTTGGTAATCTTGTCACGTTATGGGGCGATACTGAAGCTACACGACTACTTTCAAGTTGAAAGTGATAGATCATGCACTAAACAACGACAACAGGGCCGCCAGTAGGCCCTTCGGAGTCTACGAGTTTTGTGTTCGCTACTGGTGACGGCAGCTGAAAGCCACCAAGACGCGTTAAGGCTGCCGTGTGCCTAAAACTGGGATTGATCGTAAACTTTATTTCTTCAGAAGCAAACTGCGGACAATTCTATTAAATAGCCATCAGCAAAATACTGACATCCTACGCTTACCTTATGAGGGCTCCTGTTGCGCGACGAATGCTACCGCTACAGCCGCAACACCCACGAGGTTTGTGTATGGTATTCTAATTCTCGACTATTTGCTTGCACTTTTAGTGTCTCAAATTAATCTTGCCTTGTGTTGAACCAATGCTTTTAATGTTGAGGTAAGTTTTAATCAGTACTTCTCAAAGCTTGCTGTTAGTTGCTGGTGTGATAATACCGATTTGCGGCCACTTCATTTTCTTTTTTGCACTGTACGTTTTCGTGGAAAGTTTTCCCCGCGTAATTCTCGCACCCCCCAACTTTGCATCGGTTTTCTGCCAAAAAAAAGTGCGAGGATTATGCGAGTAAATACGGTAACACGGAAAATTCAACGATGGTGGAAACCTGCAAGAAACATGTTGAATTTTAATAGCGGAGTCGGAGCAAGTTGGTATGGGTTCATATTGATTCATCTGCTCCTTTTGGGGTAAGTGTGTCCCAATGAGAGAGTCGGAGTGGATTCAGAGCAGGAGTGACTCCGAGGAGCAGGAGAAGTTGCTCCACTGAAATTGACGAAGTGGACTCTGCATGCCTGGCCGCTGTGTCAATGCCCTTAATACATTCACCTGCTTGGGGGAGCTGCCGCTGTCGCATGTTTTGCCAGTAATGGTGCACGACATGGCGTACTGGGCAAATCAATTCGTCACAGAGTGGCAGCGAACAACCGCGTACGAAGAATTCGACACAGGAATCAGCGAAATGGAATGCTACACGCGAGGTGTTCTGAGCAACTCAACCACTTCTGCTTCAAACTTGCTTCCCATACTAGCTCCAGCAGTGTGGATTGTGCTCCAATTGCAGATTTGGAGGTGTTGCTCTATGCCAGAGTCGAATGCTCACTTGCAGTTTATTGGCTGCTCTCACTCTGCCATTGCAATTCAACAAAAGTAATCGTTACAGCATTTATAAGACAACATCATAGGCAGGCAAACAACTGGAGCCCTGGCTTTATGAAGTAATATTTTGTCAAGCAAGCAGTTATTTTTATTGTTTTTGTTTTTTAAGGTGTTGAATTATTTCCACAACAATATGTAAGTGCTTTCATGGTTTTCAGTCCAGCTGCTTTCATAATATACAAGTGGTAACATACGCCAGTAGTGCTGATTATGCACACTGGCACGCATGCAGTTACGACACATTAGGCCTTATGCAAAATTGCTGCCATCTGTTGAAGGTTTGATGAAGCTGCCGATGCGGCATTATGTAGGAAGCTTTTGTCCTTTTGTCAAGTTTTACTGTTGTTGCTGCTACAGGTGTTTGTATTTACTTTGAGCACCATCATTCACTGCATAAAAATATCTTATTACAGTGCAAGGTCCTGTCCACAAGTGAAATTTCTTACCGACTTTCCAAAGAGTTATTAGGTCTAATAAACCGGAGACAGAAAGTTAGGCGGGTAGATGAGTTTAAGAAGTTTGCAGGTGTAATGTGGCAGCAGAAAGCACAGGACCTAATTGATTGGTGGAACATGGGAGAAGCCTTTGCCCTGCAGTGGGTGTAGTCAGGCTGACGATGATGATTAGGTCTAAAGAACTACCTCACGACACTGAAGATAGAAGTTTGTCACCACGTCACATGTGAGCCTGCCGTTGCTGAGAAGGAAGCAGTGTGCAAGGTCATAAACATGGGCGTCAGCAAGGAAGCGTAAAAGGGGCAGTAGCCCCGCTATAGCTAGACCAGCACCTGCCCTCGCCCAAGCTACACCAGTGCTTTCCGCCTCACCCAGCCACACATGCTCACACTTCCAAGACGAAATCCTGCTGATACCTATAGACATAAATATTGTCTTCCTGTTGTAATTGTGGCAAATAAGGAGTTTACCTATCTGAATATCCCGGATGTAGTGCAGAAGTGGGCACCGTGAGGATGTTAAAGGGACACTGAAGAGCAAAATGATTTTGCTCGTATAGTAAAGTACCATTTCGAAATCTCAAATACACCAACCTTACCATGACACGACACTTAGTAAGCAAGAAAACGTGAAAAAAATAAATGTGGGTGGAGACACTACCTTGAGATTCTCGCATCATACACCTTGACATAATAGATTTGGAAGGTTTCTGCCGAGTCCTACGTAGCTTCTCATGGATAAAAACTCAGTACATTGTATCTATATGTGCCATAGACCTCGCATACGAAGTTTCAAGAAATTTTGTCAAGCCAAGTCGCAAAAATATGAAAAATAAATTTTAAAATTTTCGATGTCACAGGCAGTGATTTTGACTCGAAATTTAGAATTGAAACTTCAACGTTCATTTTCTCTGCTAATAATAAACTTATGATTGAGAAAGATGTGTCATTAGAGTTCTCAAAGTGAAGTTTGTCAATCTAAACCAAGTAATCGTTTCTCTTCAGTATCCTTTTAAATAAGAAAGTGATGCTGATCAATTTCAAAGCATGCTTCATATTCGGCAGGGTACATATGAATTGTGGCAGGAACATATTAACCTTCTACACCAAAAAAGGCCACTACAGTGATCCAGCTTCTTTCATTTTATCCAAAATGGGGGCAGAAGCCACTTGCATTTGAGAGCACAATACTGTTAATTTAAAATGTAATAGTTTAGGGGGCATAGCCATCTCTCAATAACAAATGGTACTTTCAACTGTTCGAACTCTTGCTGAAATTTTAAAGAAGTAGGCAACGGACTCTAGGGTAGCCAGCACCACCAACTACTGCCAAGACCATGAGTGATAGCACCCGCTAAAATATTGAGGGTTGTATCTATAATCTACGCATGGATACCCGACAGAAGATTAACAAAATGGCATTGAGTAGCTCAAATGTCTTTGATAAATGTGTAGGCATGTGTCTGGATCCTACCTACAACAAGTTCTTCACTTCGTCCACATTTAGTTTTGGTCATGCTAGCATTTCTATATATTTCAATTAAATAAAGCAAGTCACTGATGTGTTTTTTTTTTTATGTCTGTTGGCTTAGCATCATTCCACTTAAGGTTAAATAATGAAAAAAATTTCACTGAGGTCTGTTGGCCGAAACATGAATAGAATGCAAGAGTCTATAACATTTACTTTTCTAGATCAGGCAGAGTGCAACTGGGAAAATATAAAGCACACTACAGGAGTGTACATACATTTGCATACAGCATTAAAGCAGTTTTTTAAAATAAACATTGACCAACACACCTTTCATAATGGCGACGTGTACAGGTCGCTGCGCTTGTGCTGCTTGGGTCACCTCCCAATTGGTCGTAGACCTGCTTCCACTGCTTGCGTCCCGTGATCTGCAGCAACCATAAGATAAATATAAAAATTACCCCACAGCATTTAGTTTACCTTGCACACTGATAGTGTGCAAAATAGCGGTTTCCAGCCGTGATAAAATGGGTCGTGAGCTACCTATTGCAAAAAAAAAGTGCAAAATTTTTGTGTCACAGCTCCTTTAGGTGAGAGTTCACTGTAATGCTTTCATTCCAACTGTTGCATCAGGACAGTTTCACTGAAGCCAGGGAGATGACAGAATTGCAGGAATGAGTGTTCGTACAGGTTTTCAAGGCAAACATTCAAGGATATTAAAGGACTTTCCAGGACCTGTCACAAGTTTTTCAAAAACTCAAAGTGGCATGCAAAGTAGCAATTTTCCCCTGCAAAGTTATAAGAAAAGATTCATCTTATTGCGCTTACAAGAAAAAACTAATATTGCAATTATAACAAAAACATCTAGTCTTAATTCAAGATCACAACTCACAATTAAAGCTCTTAAAGCGGTTGAGATTTTTTCAGTGTAGGTTTGAAGTTACTCAAGTAAATTCAAATTGTCCTATGTAACGTTATTTCACTTATATAAATAAATGTATAACTTAATGATATAACAATGAGTTGCCTGGATCACAGTAAAAACAAAAAGCTCGCAACACAATGGACTTTTACAGCAGCGGTTGAGATTTCTTTACTGTATGCTCTGTACCAAACATTCAAAACATTCAGCTTAATGTTGTTTGACTAATACAAGGATTAACAAACGTATAACAGGCATGAACTTGACGTCATATGCGAGGAGCCGTAGCGGCGGGGTCGCCATTTTGCAGGTCCGTGCAGCAGCCGCACGCGAAAGAAGTATGCAGCACGTGCGAGAGTGTTTTTTTTTCCCCCAATTTTGAAGAAAAATATAAGAAGCTATCAGGAAAGCACCAAGCACTGTGTTGGAGAAGCTGGAAAGCTATGTGTACACAGATTTTGCCTTCGCAACAGGTCTGTCTGGCTAACTCAGACCCGGTAGCAGTGGCGAGATAGGGGGAAGAAAGCCTGCTGTTGCTGCGTTTACGAGGTCGCAATGATATTTCTAAATATATGATAATACTAAATGATATTATTCCATGTCTACAATACCAGTCTGCGGTTCTCCTTGAGGCACACATCAAACTTTCAATTAACTTCACTGTTACAAGGATCAGGTCATCCGTTTTATTGCCGCCATCGCACTTAAGCTCAGTTCTTGCTTTGTCAACACATTCACAATATTCAAGGACAGGAAAAACATACAGGACTTTCAAGGGCCTTTCAAGCGCATTTTTCTAATTCAAGGGTTTTCAAGAATTTCAAGAACCTATACACACCCTGATGAATATGTTAACATCTCAAGCACTAGTAGTAACTTGAAGGGCATTACTTCAAGTGTGTCTCAAGGAGAACTGCCGACTGGTATATAGACATGGAACAATATGCAGAACAGTGAAAAAACTCATTTGAAGTTTCACCAACTTGCACAAACTCTTCAAAGTGAGAGCTTGATATTATAGACATGGAAACACAATGTCCAAAAGCAAAAGTATAAACAAAATTCTTTGTGTTCAGTCTCTATGCATCGTGACATTGCATAAACACACTGCTACTAATATAAGTATGCTATGGAACATTAATCTGAACATAATTATCTGAAAAAATATTGTCTACCCCTGGCTATAACTAGTACCATATATCTATTTCACTCTAAAAAATTAAAGGGGCCCTGCAACATTTTTTGAGCATGGTCAGAAAACGCTGACGATCGGTAGTAGAGGCTCCCAACAACACCCGAGCCAAATATTATAGCCCAGCACACAGTCTGGAATTCACAATAAATTATCAAAGTCAGCTAAAAATAGATTTCTCTTCTCTCAACAAATCATGCTATAAGCCCAAAAATCACTTGTAGTAAGCCCATTTATCAGCCATTAGCGGATTTGAACATGGCACGCTCTGTTGTTACAAAGGTTGCCGTAAAAAACCATCACTTGTCCACGCGTGCGATCGCACTGAAAAAGCCATATATTCGAAGGAAAAAAAAGAAAAAAGTGCTCAAGTTCACGAAGCACGAGTGCGTTTTTTGTTTGCCCCTCCCATCCCTCCCTGCTTAGCTTCCAGCAAATTCGTCGGGACGAGAGAAGAGAGAATGCGATTGCAGCGTGTGACAAATCTTTTAAATTCCGCTCATACTAGACGGCTTCCTAAAATTTTTGCGGTGTTGAATTTGTGAGATCATACGGTTTTCAAGCCAATTATTTCCATGGTTACTCAAAAAAGTGTTTCAGGGCCCCTTTAACAGTCTTTTAGTTTTCCTAGGCACACTAGTACAACTTTCTGACGATTATAGTTCACAGAACTGGCAAAAACTCACCACCACTTATTCAAACCAGTAAAGTCATGCTGTAAAATCCCAACCACAGAAAGAGACTTGGTAAACTAAAGGAAAAGCATGCAAGGTGCTATTGTACACTATATAAATAAAGCCATAACAGCTTTCATGAGTACTCATGATGTTTACTGAAGGTTTCTGGCAGCCAAGTCACGAAGAAGCCTTATTTTGACTGGAGGAATGATGTCTCAGAAACCCTAAATTGCAACATTGGTGCCATACCTTTTCATAACCCCCAAGCCGTTGAGAAAACTGGTAGAAATGGTAGAGGTCAACTGTGAGGAAGAAAAAAAAAAGGAGTTCAATGAGCCTTGGCGAAATACAACCAATCAACACTTGTAATCAAATAATCAAATGAGGCAACATAAATTGGGAAAACATGTCGCAGTGTGCATGTGGTCATGATGGTCTACTGCCGAACGTTACAGGTTCAACTTTCTTTTACAGTGGCTGCAATGGGAGCCGAAATACCAAAATGATTGTGTGCCTAGATATCAGAGAATAAAGAGGCCTTAGACATCACAACCAACAAAGAGATCCCACTCTATCACCGCTCATGCTGTTGTGCCTCATTGTGCACTGTGCAACATTGAACATTAAATCCTACTGTTTCTTTAGAAGTTCTCCAAAGAGAATAATAATTCTAGAAAATAAATGTAGTTCAAGCATTAAAAAGAAATCTTCCTAAAATTTAGTAGTTTTAGTCTAAAGCAACTAGGTAAGTTTTCAGGCTTTTCAATAAATATTACTATCCTTCAGCACATTTCTTTTTCTTTTTTTTTTGAAATAGCATTTACAATATGCTGAGGAATCATTTCTAGACATTTTTTTAAAGCTTGCATCAAATGAAAAGTATCATGAAGAAAGACACAACGGGTCTCAAGAGAAGCAAGTGCTAATGTCTCGGAGTTTACTAAACACAGCTAACACTCTTAAACATTGGCAAGAAGTTATTGAAACAAAAAGATAAATGAAAAAATTATAGCTTATAAGCAGTGATTCTACTGCAAAACATTCCACTGTTATTGATGGTAACACAATGCACATGCATGGACTGTGTAGCTACCCCCATTCAGATTGATTGATTGATATGTGGGGTTTAACGTCCCAAAACCACCATATGATTATGAGAGACGCCGTAGTGGAGGGCTCCGGAAATTTCGACCACCTAATGTGAGCACACGGGCCTACAACACTAGCTACCCCATTCAAAAAAGCTTGTGTGGGGTCTAGTTGGAACATCCTGCAGAAAAAGGCTGCACTGCAAAGTTCAGGATGAAAAACTGTGCCAGTCCAGTTTTTCGTCCTCAACTTTGCAGCGCAGCCTTTTCTTGTAGCTACCCCATGACTGCAAGTTATAGAACCCATAAATACTTTAAACCATGAGATATGCTTGTGCAGTAATTGCAAAAACAACAAAGTGGAATTTAAGTGACATCACTGATTTTATTCACTTCTTAGGCTATGCAAAGAAAAGTGTGAGAAAGCACCAAGGTTTCTGTTTCATGAGAGCCATTACTTAAACTCAGAGAGCACGAACTACAAAATGTTTTTTAGTGAAAGAGGAGCAAGCTACAAATTATCAGTGCCATATTGGTACCTTTGATCATTATTATTTTTCGCAGCTGACCATAATAATAATAATTGTTGGGGTTTAACGTCCCAAAACCACCATATGATTTATGAGAGACGCCGTAGTGGAGCACTCCGAAAGTTTCGACCACCTGGGGCTATTTAACGTTCAGCCAAATCTGAGCACACGGGCCTCAAGCATTTTTGCCTCCCCTGAAAATGCCTCCGCTGCAGCCGGGATTCGATCCCGCGACCTGCCGGTCAGCAGCCAAGTGTCCTAGCCACTAAACCACCATGTTGGTATTTTAATTTTTTATTATGTTTTTTCCCCACAGCTCATCTGAGCTGCAGTAACTCATAATCATGTTACCAAGCAAAAAAAAAAAAGGTAACTGTTGCATCAAAATAGAGGAGCTGGTATGCTAGAGTGTGCAAACACAAGCTTCTTACCGACGGCGTTCTAGGCCTTTTGCAAGCCCCTATAAGTGTAAGTTAAAGACTTATGCAAAGGGTCACTAACCTGTTTGTATGCTTGCAGAAACTACAGTTGAGAAAGAATTTGAGCATTCATGAAGGGCTGTACAGCCACAACAGCGCTAAATATCAAACTGTTGTTTGCATGCCAAACTACCTCATATTCAGCTTATTCAACAAGCTACGTATAGCAGAAATTGATACAACTTTAGAATGTCAAAACAACCTTCACATAACTTGTTCCTAATGCTGTTAATTGTAATTATTGACTGACATCAACACCAACATATTATGCCACTGTGCCTATCATGAAGAATCCTGTGCTATTTTCTTTCCTCGTAGATCAGACAACAGTACACTGACTAGTCAACAAACCAAAAAAAATGCTACTCGATTAAATGCATTTTTATTTTATTCACATGCCTCACACACTTATGAGGCTTGTGGAAGTGAACTGCTGCCAATGAAGATTACTGTGTGATTCCACGTAAGATCAAACAAAGCATGGTTGGTCGGCCTCTTGAACTTTTTTTCAGAATTTTATATTTTGTTGCCTGATGAGTGGAAAAAAATGATCTGCAATTGGTTTTGCTGGAAAAATATTTTTGTGGCACAGTAAATCAATAATGACGACGAGGTGAAGTGCTACGCTTACCTGCTCTGCTATTTTTTTTTTTCGATTTGGGGATGAATTACACAAAATATGTTAAAGCTACGTACCTCTCATTTATTTAGCTTAATATATGTGTATACTTGCACTTACAATCAAGTATATTTCGATTTTCTGCATAGTGTACATGTTTAAATAAAAATTCTCAGATTTGACTTAAAAACGTTTTTTTGCCTAGTTTGCAGGCCTTTATTTCAAAAAGAGCCTATGACAGAGCGGTGAAAACTGCACAATACTTTCTCAGCATGCTTGTTTATAAAACTGCCAAAACTAATATTAATAACACTTTTGAATCAAAAGATATAATCTCACTTAACTTCAAGAAAAGAGCATGCAAGGGAATCTTCTGATGATGATTAAAAAAAGTATTTTTAATGCTTTTTTTTATATTTGCCCCACTAAATCTTCTGTACATCAGTTTTCACAAAGAATAAAAATATGTTGCATTATATGGTATTACTTGCAGTTACAGCCAATAAAAAAATGCCCTCGTGCAAGGATAGGCAACGATAGATCGAACTTCCTGCCCGCTAAGTATGAAATGCAGGCTTACACTCAAGTTTCTTTAAAGGCGAACAGCTGGCGACTGCACTGAGGAAGCGAATTTCGAAATGGTTTGGTCAAGGAAGCAGCCATGACTCCTGGATTAACGAGCACGTAAGCACGCAGAATCCAGCATGTTCCGGGGCAAAGAGTACTTGTGTATTTAAACCAAAGCATCTCGAGCTGACTGATCTAACTTGGGCACGGCTGGATTCCAACGCACGCGCTTGGTGCGTAAACAGAGGCCATCGGCAAAAGTCGCAGATTCACTATCTGTAGCCCAAGTTCCCTGACCGCATTCGGCGCCCACACAAGAAACACTTTGAGGCATCAACATGGAAGGTGAGGTTTGACTGTGTTCCGTCGGTGGGAAGCACCAGAAAACTCTTGTGAGGAAGCAGCGAGCGCTCGCCTTCCGCACGCGAGTGACAGTCGCTTTATCTAGAGAAACTGTACTGCACGAATTGATTCATCTCAGTGAAAACTATAAAGGCATTCATCCAGGAGCCAAATCATAGGGAAACTGTAGAGAAGCCTCCGAACACTGAAATGGGTCGAACTCTCAAGTGCTTTCTAGTGGGTCTACCCAAAAAGGACGCTGCTCGTGCTGGAAGTCCGTGCTTGGCCGTGACTGTCCCCATTGTGTATGCTCGCTGTGTGCCGGCTAATAAACACCTTAACACTCCTAACAAAATTATTGTGCCAACTACCATTCGAAGCACAAGAAGCTCATTTCAAGGACACGAAATTTTCGCAGAGTTACCGACTTATACATCACAGCTTGACGCCACAGTGCCCCAATGAACCCCACGCGTACAACATTAATTTCTAACCATTAACAATCTTCAGACCCACATGTTGTGCTCAGTCTTGTTCAAAGGCCTTATTTCACGGGCCGTCTTTACAGCAAAACATAAACTGTGTGCGCTTGCTTGCTCGGTAATCCCACACTTATGGCCACTTGACCAAACCATTTCCAAATTGGCGCCCTCAGTGATGTCGATAGCTGTTTCAGTGCTGCTTGTCTTTTAAGAAACTGAAGTATAGGCCTGCATTTCATACTTTAGTGGGCACGATGTCCGATCTACCGTTGCCTACCCTTGTGCAAGGGCATTTTTTGATGGGCCATAACTATAAGTAAAACCAAATAATGCAACATGTTTTTACTGATTGTGAAAGTTGATGTGCAGGAGAATACCGTATTCATTTGAATCTAGACGGATAGTTTTTTTTTTTTTTTTTCAAATTTATTCGCATCAAACTGCAGGGTTGGCTTAGATTCAAGTATTTTGAAAAATGCGTCATTTTTCATTGAGAAAGTGGCACACAACTAGCGCCACTTAGATGATATTACAGCTGTTAGTAGCCAAGCCAGCAGCTGGCTTAAGTACACACGTAAGCTGCCATTTCGATCTTTGTGGCAAGTGCTCAGGCAAGCCATTTGTCATTTCAAGCCGCGTGGCCTGTGTTTAGCGCAGCTTAATGGCGCCAAACAGGTGGTGTCATTATAGTGCTGTTTATAAAAGGAAAGTTGTCCTAGGCGTGGAGTTTCTGTTCAATGTTCAAGCCGAGCGGGACTTAGGAGTGAACGAAAAAACTGTGCGTAGCTGGAGGGGCTGCAGCTAGGAATGCCAGCCGGGGAACTTTGATTGAGCACTCTCTTTTAAGAAGTGCGGCATATCCAATGCGCTTTATGGCCCTGAGGGTTGTGCACTGTTTGAAGACAGTGACAAAGGAAGCAGCGGCAACAACTTGGAATGAGCGCGGCATGGACAAGCACGGCATCTTTTTGATGCAAATAACTAGAAGCAGCGCGGAAAAAAAAACGATGACAGAGACACACAAAACAGGACTAGCAACTGTATGTTTCTCGAGTGAACAAACTGTTTTGTTTGTTCATCTTGATGTTCAATAAATGTTTTCTCTTTGTGAACGCTGTCTTTGCTGTTTCGTTCGGCTTTCGTTCGGCCTACATTCGAGGTAAGCTTTTTTTTTTTTTTACGGGCTTTGGACTTAAGGGAATTGGTTAAAAATCGGGGTCAGTCTAAATACGGTACATGGGGAAAGTACAAAAATATCAAAAAAGTATTTTTTTTAATTGTCATCAGAAGTTTCCCTTGCATTCTTTTTTTCTTGAAGTTAAGTGCAATTATATCTTATTGAAAAGTGTTATTAATACAAGCTTTGGCAGTTTTATAAATTAGCATGCTGAGAAAGTATTATGCAATGTTCACCACTCTGTCATAAGCCCTTTTTGAAATAAAAGCCAGCAAACTAGGCAAAAAAATGTTTCTCAGGTCAAATCTGAGAATTTTTACAAAAAAATGTACACTGTGCAAAAATCAAAATATTATTGATCACAAGTGCAAGCACACATATATTAAGCTAAACAAATGCAAGGTACATAGCTTTAATATATTTTGTGTAATTCATCCCCAAATTTGAAAAAAAAAAAACAGCAGAGCAGGTAAGCGTGGCACTCCACCTTTTCGTCATTATTGATTTACTGTGCTAAAAAATTTTTTTCCAGCAAAACCAATTGTGGATCTCTTCTTTCCACTGATCAGGCAACAACATATAAAATTTTGAAAGGAATTTAAGAGGTCGACCGGCCATGCTTTGTTCGATCTTGTTCTATCATGTTACCATCCATCCCTTGTTACAGCTAGTTAAAAGATGGTGTTTAGATAAATGTGGCTTAGTATTATTCCAAATATGACAAAAACCACCATTTAGCCTACTGACATTGCTTTTATTAATTCCAATTTTATAAGAGAACACTGAAAGGCCTTATAACAATGACAGTTTAAGCCTAAAAATAATAGAGAGATACTTTATCATAAATTTCTAAAGTTGTATGGCACAACACTTTCTTTAACGTTCAACCGAGTTTAACATTCAACAGCTTAATTAAGAAGTCTGTGTTTTAAACCGAGCACATTAATGAATAATTGGTGTTTTTTAAGGCCAACAACAAGTAGACCCCCCCCCCCCCATTCCTGGCTACGGGCCTGCACGTGCTGCTTAGTAAAATATGGCAGTCATCATCATCATCATCAGCCTGACTACGTCCACTGCAGTACAAAGGCCTCTTCCATGTTCCGCCAGTCAACTAGGTCTTGTGCTAGCTGCTGCCAATTTATACCCGCAAACTTCTTAATCTCATAAGCCCACCTAGTCTTCTGTCTCCCCCTACACCGCTTGCCTTCTCTAGGAATCCAGTTAGTTACCCTTAATGACCAGCGGTTATCCTGTCTACGTGCTACATGCCCAGCCGATGTCCATTTCCTCTTCTTGATTTCAACTATGATTTCAACGATATTTTTTTTATGGCAGTATCCTGGGATAATTTACCAATCTCTCATTTTCCAAGTTGATTTTTAGAATCAGTAGAAATGTTGCAAATAAAACACTTTGGCTGCCACTACCAAAAGCAGTTAAGATACCATACTCTACAACCTTAAAGCTATACAACTTATATCTAAAGCTCAGTGTTTTCACAAAAATAAAAAAACCCCAATAAACACTTTCTATAAACACTTTTGATAAACACTTACCGGTAAAACTTTTCACAATTTGGATTTTTTTGATAACCTCCAAGTTCAAAAGGGACTTTTCAACATTAGATTGCATGCCTCCATCAGCGGCAGCAACTTCATAAACTATGCTTGTGTCTACTACAACGCACTTTAAAAAAGTTCTAATATCAACAAATGTAGTTGTTTCATACTCAAGTATTTGTACAAGCATATAATGAATTTGTGCATACAAGCTTTCCGACATCTAAAATACTCTTAGCATGTTCACATGTTTTTGTGTTCATTTATCATTCCATCTGACATTTCATAGTATTGAGAATAATAGTAATGATAAGGTCATTTACTTCACATCGAAATAATGAAGAGGCTGACAGAAACAGGCTGAGAAGCAACTTCACTAGCTCCTGCCCCCTCTCCCAAAAACAGAAATAATAAACAGTACACTTATAGGTGAATTTACAGTAGAACACATCAACAGCCTTAGTAATAGATTAGATGAACAGGAACTGAGACAAAAATGAAAAGAGGGAGAAACAGGATCACCAGCAACAATGCAATGTGTTTTCATTAAAAATAAAATGAATAAGAACACATTGCAACAGCTTATATGCAAAATTAAATGCCAAATTATAGAATATTGTAGGTATACAAGAAATTAACTTCAATAAACACTGAAGTTTCTAGAAAAAATACACAAAAAAAAACTCTTAATTTTAAGAAAATTAAAACTCCAAAAACACGAAGCCTTACTTATACTAATAGCAATATTTAAAACTTTATAACACACAAGTGTGAAGTCTAGCTAACTTACAAATTACAAGGTTGTAACTGAGTGACCCATGCTTACGAAACTTATAAAAGTTCTGATGTACAACAAACTAAATTCCTAATAATAATAATAATAATAATAATAATAATAATAATAATAATAATAATAATAATAATAATAATAATAATAATAATAATTGGTGCACTTTATGTTCCTAGATCATATGACCACTTCGTGTTCTTTACCATGCACTTAACTCTAAGCCTACAGGCTGCCGGCATCTTGCTGCCACTGCCATCTTGCTGGCCGCTGCAGCCAGGATTTTACATGCCAAGTTAGAAACAAAATCATGTACGTTTTTTTCATGCTCTAAAGGCTTTTATATGTACACTGGCAAAGAAAAGCAGTAGTTATCTGCTTGCAATTGCTGTACAATGACTCAAGAAATATGAAATATTGCACACATCAGGCTGCATGCAGGGAGACATATTTTGGTTTATAAATGGCAATAGAGAGCTGCCTAAAATTTACTACAAGGATATTAAATGCAAATAAATTTTCATACTCAACTAATTACATACATGCAAAAGTTTGCCAACCCATTTACATGAAGGTGTTTTTTTTAATAATACTTTTTTATGGAGACCACTACATAATAGCCACTCAAAGAAGCATCCGGTATATTTTTATCTCAATAATTATTTATTTGTAGGCATTATTGACTTTTTAATAGTTATATATTTATAGTAAATTTGTCAACATTGTACTCAAAAGATTCGAGAACATCAACTTAAATAGTTCACAGCACTCTACTTCTTGTGTGCTTCTTTAGTGTGCCTTTTTTGTTTCAGCCCGAAGCTAGCTTATCGTGATATAAAATGCCACTGATATAAGGTATTAATATAAAATATTATTCCAAGACACCAGAAATTTGGTCAGCACTTGTGGCAATGCCAGTAGGTTATGAAGATACCATTTTTTGACATGATTTTTATAACTATAAGATAAAACACAGATTCAGTCATACCGCCTAGACAATAAATCTCTACTGGTCAGTGGCACCTCTCTATCGGAATCTGTCAGATGACTTCAGGGAACAGCTGCTGTCAGCTGGTGAGTTAATCTGCCCCGAGTGAAGAGAAAGCGTTGTCAACTTCGTGTTCCCCTTGCAAGATTCATGCACCTAGCACGGCTACAAAATTTAGCTGACACATTCAAAGCTCTACCTATCCACATATTCACTGTATACGTACACGCACACACATGCATACTTTATTAATATCTGCCATAACACACTACACACAATCTTATAACAATATGACCAGCAGAAAGAGAGTAACAAGCAACACATTAAATGGTTTTAGTATGGATAATGGATATTCTGCTCCATGAACAGGGTGGTTAGATCTGCACCACTTTGATGTGAAGTGCTCTCCGAGTAATTGCGGACAGTATTGTATCACTGTAGCCACTACTCTAATGCCCCCAGGCAAATTATAAAAAATAAATAAAGCCAATATAGGATATAACAAAGGTATTTTTATGTCATTGGCAGTTTGACTGGACCATTAGATGTTGTTTGGTAGATGCGCCATAGCAAGGGTCCCAAACTCACCTCAGGCCGCAGTTACGCGGTTTAGTACCACAAGGGCTGGGTGGGGTAGTTGCTACAAATTGTCAGCTCACTACCACTTGAAAGACAGCCTTTTTTAGTATATCTTATATACAGGTACTTTATGAAGGAGATTCCGCACCAGGATTTCAACGTGTCTATACATATCTCCGCATTAACTAAAATCTGGATGCCGATTCTCAAATATTGTTTTTCTTTCCCAGCTAAGCTTCAACACATGGTGACCACATGGGGTGCCTCCCGAAAACAATGCTTTAGACCAGCCATGCCTGTGCACCTCACGAACACACTTTTTGAGAACATAGAAAAAAAAATGCGTGGTGAAGACAGACATGTAGGTCCATGGGCCCCATGTTTGAGACCTCTGCACCATAGTGTTGCAATTCACTGCAGTACTATCTTACCACACTTATAAATCTTTTCTCCCAGCACAATTTATTTATGTAACAGTATAACTGGTTTAATGGCAGGAGCAAAGGAATATGAGAGCTTGTTTTTGTTGAATAAATACTGGAATGTTGACGTTTAGTTAAGATTTAAGAATTCTTGGAAGAAAAAACTGTCATCCACACATTTGTTGCATGAAGCGACTGAATATACTTAAACGAATCTTTTTTTTTTTTTTTTCAGGCTCCACCACATTAGGGTCCTTAGTCACACGCATACACATTGGTCTTCTATTATAATATTTATCTATGCTTAAAGACATTCTGTTGGATGGCATAATGTGTAGGTTTCACAGCTCAATTTAGTGTTTTTTGCACAGAACAGAGATGCATTTACTGGCACCATTTTGGCGGTCTCAGGATACGACACATTTATAAACCAATATATTCGGCTAGACAGCACCGAAGAACGATTGCCTTTCGGTGCTATCTCGTCGACAAAGCTTGGCATTGATATTTTTGGTGGGAAGACCTAGTGCACAAACACGAATACTTAAAAATTGTCCAAAACAATGGCAAATGCTGCTGCACAATGAATGAGAATTATGTAGTTCAGAAGCTGTGGGCTCAGCTTGTGCCTGAAGCAAGGTGTCTTTTTATTCACTTATGTTTACTTGTTCCTTATTTCACATTTTTATTACAATGAAAGAATTGTATTTTCCCATGATTTCCCCAATTTAATTGTCTGTTTGTTTTGCAATATAGAGTTTCATACTAAAAACAAGAGGACTATCTGGCATGTTGATGGGAATGATGGGAAGCATAGGCTACAGATCAGGAAGTGTAAGCTAACTGTCCACAAGTCTTGCTTCTGCAGAATTTGTTTTGTTCTGTGCAGCAGCTGGACCCTGCTGCAATGTTTGCGGTTTTCTCTGGCCTGAATATTAGGGTGAGGCGCAAAGTGCTCAGGTGGTGCCTTTATAGTTGAAACTGGCTGAGGAATGATAGGTCTTGGTTTATGACAGCATTACAGCTTTGCAGGTTGCATAACACAGTTTCGCTTATGCTTAACCTCTCAAAGATGTAGCAACCTGGGCTAGTGCAGTGCAACTACATAGATTTCTCATGTTCCATAATGTGTCATGCAAAAATGCGGTCAAGTCAGCTGTGAAACATCAGCAAAGCCAAGTGTAAACACCATCACACTCTGCTGAATCAGCTTTACAGCAGAGCAAGAGTTGACGTGTATGCACCACTGCTCTCACAATCATTCTGCACATACGCATTACGGTTCCCATTATGCATTTGCTTGGTCATAATAAATTATTTTTGTGAGCATCAGCACTGTGTCTATTTCTTTTTTCTGTCCATAGTCTAAGGCTGTGGCACTGTTGGTTGTTTTACAATGAACATCTACCAACTAGCCAAACTTGTAATTTTACTTCAGAAGAAGGCTTACTTTGTTTGAACCCAAGATGAGGCACACGTTGAATGGGAGTGTTGCGTTCCTTCATGAACTGGAAGAGGCGCCGTAGAAACTCGTCGGCACCGTTTCGTGTTTTGTCTAAAAGCATTTTGTCATGTGGCTTCCTCTCTTGTGACACTGCGTCAGGCAACAAGTCTTGTGACGTCCTACCGTGAGGCATTGTGTCCAGAGGCACTTTGTCCTGTGCAGTTTTGTCTTTAGGGGTGCCCTCTGGAACACTGTCATGTGAAATTTTTTCTGACTTCACTTTCTCTAACTTGACATCTGCTGTTTTGTCTAGGGCTGTTTTGCCATGATGTACTGAAGGTTTTGATGGTGTGCTACAAGCCGCTGTCACCTCCGAGCTTTCTTCTTCAGAGGATTCAGATCCAGAGTTAGCCTTGCGGATCCGCTTTCGTTGACGGCCCCTTTCCACTGGAGCTGCAAAGCCACGTCACAGAATTTATGTCTCATATGGAACATTTAGGTTACGGTTACGTTATTTTGTGAAAGCGGCCACACCAAGTCACCTCTCCACTTTTGAACTAAACAGAGCACTTTCCAACCCACAGGTGAAAACTTCTTGTAGTGGTGTTATATGCCACCGGCAAGCAAAATTAGGAGAGCCTGTGTGAATATGATAGCTTACTCAATTTTATTTTTTAAAATAGGCGAAGGTAAGTTGTTTTGTCCACTGTAATATTCAAGCAAGAATACAAGAAAAAATGAGGGTAAGATAGAGGGTATGCGGTGTTCAAAAAATTTCCGAGGGGCGTTCTGACAGCAAAATACCCATCTGGATACTCCCCTGCTTGAAAACGCACTTGTGAACAGAAGAACCTTCCCAACTTTATGAAAAGATAGCAAGCCCTGCTTGAAAATGCACTTGTGAACAGAAGAACCTTCCCAACTTTATGAAAAGATAGCAAGCTTTTAACTGATGTGGGGGAAAGGGTTGTTAAAAGAAAGGTATAACAACTGACGTGTAATGCTTCTGACAACCACTACAGTAGACCATAACAAAGTCACAACTTAAAATTTTTATTTATACAATGCAGTAGCTTTAGCTTCTTTCTAGTCAGCATTGGCATGTAATGAATATATTGTACAATTAATATTGTGTCAAACAATATTGTAATGCTCTATATAACAAGGTTCAACTGCACTTAGAATTAACTATAATATAAGTTTAAAAATGTTTGAAGGCTGTGCATAACACGCATTCAGTCATCTATTTCTCCTCTACCAAGTTATCAGAGACCTTTCCCAAGAGGAGTGTGTGGCAATGCTGTAAAAACAACAGAAAACCAATTTGGGTACTTAAGAGTGCCCAATAACAGTATTAAATTTCAAGCACAAAGATTCTTAGCAGCCAGTATTCGAACGCACCATCTTCCAGAACGTTGTTAACGGCACACACACAATTAGGAAACGGTACACAACTTGTGGAGGCCAGCAGCATGTTTACACTGCTATACTGTTAAACCTGCTTATAACGAACCTCCATACAATGAATTCCTCGATATAACGAAGTTTTCCCATTACCCATCATTGCTCCATAGAATCACATGTATTGGTGCCTTCTATGTAACAAAGTAACCGAGGGAGACAACCTTGATATAACGAATTTTCCCCATGGACAATCTAAGAGCTTTGCCCCAGATTTTGGTAAGAGCATGCATCTTCCGCAAATGTCCCGCCTCCGACAAAGCGCAAAGCGGTGGCGGCGCGTACAGTGCAGCAGGAGAAAGCGAGCGCTCGTGATTGTGCATGGGTGAGTGCGAAGCGGGGCTGCGCCCCACGAGCCAGGATTGCTGCCATTCTTGCCGCCGCAGGCGCGGATGTGCCCCTTTTCTCTCGAAATTAAAAAGAAAACTACTTTTACAGTTGTAGTGCCAAGCTCTTAGTTAGCTCTACATATGTGGGGCAACGCTGCACATGGAGGGTACTTTACCAAATAGTTTCCTACAGTATCTGTGTCTGTGTCGTTCGCTTTTCGTTTTCGACGCAATGTGCGCGTCCATGGTTTCATTGCGCACGTATGGTGTCACCCCCAACGACTTTCAGCTTTGCTATTTTGTGGCTTTTTTCTTAAAATGCGGACAATTGTGTCGTCACCGCCGAGGGGCATCAGAATAGGTACTGATGAAAACTCTCAGAGACCACGATGACGACGAATCTTCAGAAGTGGACTCATCACGCGCTTTCATCTTGTGCCATTCTACGAGTCCGCAGGCTCGTAGCTTTCATGATTAGCCAATTAATTCTGGCAACAACATGATGGCCCGTTGAATGCAATGCAACAAACATGATAGCGAAAAATTATGTTGTATGAAGTAAGGCAGTCAGCCAACTCTTTTGAATCTGATATTGCGGAACTCCTACAAAATGCTGATGTGAGCAAATACGGTGACTCCAGCGAGAGGTGCTCTTATTCACGCAGTTCCTTCGCACTGGAAGCCCACTGATACTTGCCAAGATAGCAAGCGCGAGTGATTGCAAATGTCCTTATACTCAAATTTCATTGTTGCTACTCGAGCGATTCCCCCCTCTTACGTTTTTCATGCTCGTTCAAGACAGGTGGTTTCCTCTCTGTTTGAGCATTCGACGTCAGTTCTAACACACGGGGGATGTAATCTTATGTGCCTTCCAGGCGATAGAGATGAACCGACTCATTTGATTTCTGCTTCAGCATCGCTCGCATGCTTTTACTCGCTCGTCGAAGTTACGATGCGTGGGGGCATGTTATCAATTTCAACTTATTACGGAACTTGGCAGCAATAGCGCAAACCCGCAGAGAGTAATTGCTACCGCAACAGTAACGCACTTTTTACCACTAAATAAGTGCTTTGGCTTAGCTCTGCCTTCAATCTCCCTTTTCTTTACTTTGTGCATTAGTTTTCCAAGTATCCGCACCAAACATCCATATAACGAAATTCTCTTTATGAAAACTTTTTCTGGGAATTTATCAATTTTTTTGTATCCAAGTTTAACTGTATCTTCTTAATGGATCATTACCAACTCACCCAAGCTTTAATTCTTACATTATCTCGCTTTCTGCAATTATCTCTTTAAGTGGCATGAACTGATCTTTCACAATCATCAATAATGATCAAGCATAATTGTAAATTTATTGTTTATCATGCCAAGAACTCACTCAAGTATAAGCACACCAGCTTCAATATGGCATTGTCAGACATTCTCACTGAAATAAGCATACACAATAAACAAATGAAGGAAGGGAGAGACTGACACCAAGAATGTTTAAATTGCAATGAGAATGTAGAAAAGAATTCAGTACCTGAGCACGGCTCTTATCATATATATAAGTGACTATGTATTTCACTGTGCACATGTCAATATCGGCAACAATGAACCCCGTCCTTACTTTTTTTTTTTATGTCACTAGCCAATCAACTTGCGAGAAAGCATCTTCAATGTTACTGTATTTATAGCTTAAAACAATACTATTGAATTCCTCAGTGGAAACCCTGCACATTGAGGAACTCACCAAAATGGTGAAGCACCCTCAGTCTGCAGCTACAAAGGTCCTCTTCGAGGTCGAGCATGGAAAGAACCACTTAGCAAACATCATGAAATAGTCCAGTCCTTGCTCTTTTTCATTTTGTTTAAAGAAGGGTAAATCTGTTCATCACAGAAGTTACTATCGCTGCCTATATTAACCGACATTAAGCCAGAGGGCACTCTATCAACAGCATATTCTCTTCACAAAATCAATCATCAACGTTTTCCTAAGCCAGTTCCAACTGCAAAGAAAATATACTCTCGAGGCATATGACCATCTCGTCTTGCTTCAGGCGTGAGGTTATAACATACATGCCCACCGAAGAACGTGGCTTCCCATGGTTAGGTTTGCTGTTTCTTCAGAAAGCTGCCGGAAAGGGCCGTGCCGTGGTTTCCTCACCCATGCTGCTCAAGGGGAAAAAAAGCAGCCTAACTCACCAGAACTTCGCTCCCTTCACCATCAAGTGGCCAGAAAAGCACGCCGCGACGTTCACATAAAAAAAATCTGTCCTGGAGCACTAGCAGTTGCGAAGTGATGTTAAAACGAAAACACCAGAGCAACCAGAAAACAACAGCCTTGAAAACGTTTACATTCGTTCTGCCCCTCAAGCACGCCTCCACCGCAGCCTTCACCACTATGAGAATGCCATAAAGTGGTACTTCGCCACTATGAGCTGCCGTAGAGTGGTAGGTGCAACTGGACAAACAAATGACAACCAGTCTTTTATGTGGCCTAGAAGTTTGTTTCAGCTGACATTGCAGTACTAAAAGTTGCTTCTCATTCGCATTTCTGTGCTTAGTTTTTTTTTTCTTATATATATATATATATATATATATATATATATATATATATATATATTCTGATTTTCGAGTACATTTAGCTTTCATTGCATATTCCTTATTCATGCCAGTATTCTCACACTGTTCACAAGCTGCCACTATGTGTATACCATATACATTCTATTAATGGCTGCACTAGTGTAAGGACCGCTCTCCTCAACTTGGCAGTCCAATTTTTTTTTAAAAAGAAAAAAAAAAAACGCCAGCAAAGAGCAGTGTCATCTTATCTCACATACGGTGCATTTTGCAGGAGCCCCCAGATGGCAATAGCTGTCCTACAGCTTTAGTGTCCCTGTAAATGCTAGCGCAGGATGCAGAGTTGCGTATAACTTGTGCTTGTGCCGCTATTCAACGAGCGCCATTACGTGGTGCAAAATGAAGTCAAATGTTCAATTTCACTGTGGCAAAGCCAACTTTACCGACAGACCAAAAAGCTCCTGCACTGATCCGTTTACGTCAGTTCCATCGTTAAGGTTTTTTTTTAAAGAGAAGCAGCTGTGACAAATTATTAATGACAAATCTTACTCTGTCAGTGGTCACCAGCATAACTGTATGCAGCAGTAGTCTTTTGGTGAACGTCACTGAGCAGCCGGCTTAGGTGCTGTGGAAATATACCACCCTGATTGCTGACCATATCTGCATGAAGTTTCTTTCAAATGCCCTCATAGACAAATAGTTCGTGCCTTCCGGCTACATGATTAAAGGTCATGAGCATGCGCACTACTTTTTGTTGCAAGGTACCGTGTGGTAGGAAACGTACTTTATATAGACCCTATATAGATGGACGCACTTTTGGTCAAAGCCTAGCCATATACAGCTTCACTAAATGCATTACACCATTGGTTCATTTAGGGCACTGTTAAATCAATGTAACACATTTTAGTCGCTTATTAATGCACTATGAATTAGCTCCGAAACTTTTAGTACATTTTATGGGCCTTCAATTCACCTCAATTCTCACTTGGTTCATTCAATGCACATATTGTTGGGCATACGAGCCTGCTCCATGCCTGGCACTGCACCAGGATTCGGCCAAACACTGTAGAACTGTTGTTGTACACGTAATTTTGCCCGCGGACGCAATGAGGTAGAATCTGTAGCCATGCTCAGCTTCACCGTAAGTGTGCAATCTTGTTGAGCGCGTGTAATGGTCTGCAGCATGTCGTGCACGCCGGAACATCACGCTGTGTTTATACCCTGCGCACAATAAGAGGCTTCACTGTGCAGCCATTGAACATAATGGCGACACAACTCGGCTCCCGTAGAGAGCATATCCCGTAACTACATACCATAAGCGGCTTCAGCACTACCTGTGAACTTCGGCTGTGTGGTACCACCTGGGACAACTTGTCGCTTTTCTCCCCAGCAACATTGACCCTTTGTGCCACTACTGATTTTGACAACTGCCCATAGCACAACCATTTGTGATGTAAAAGAAAAAAAATGCTTAACTAGGTTTAAATATGTTCTTCCTTATCTCGATCGAAAATTGTACAGAAATTTCACACTTTCGTTGAAGGACCGCACTCCATCAAAATCACGGAAAGAAGTGCGGCCTTTACAAGGGTGTATACAATACTGGATGTAATATTTTGTTGATGCCATCTTCAACTATACCTCACTTTCAAGATTTCATTTCACTGCACCAGGACACTAATAAATTTAACACAGCAAGCTTTTCTTCATAACTTGAACAAACATTCTTTATGCTATGAGCTGCTTCGGTACCTACCTATATTAATGCATGTTTAGTCTGCCAATTAGCATTAACAAAATCCCATTTTCCTGGACAGGGGACAGCTACTGCACAGCGGTAACGTGTCAGGGTCAAGAAATAGCGTAAATCACTGTCATAGTTGGCATCAGCTGACATGTTCGATTGCATACGGTCACTTTTAACATTCTAGCTGCACCTTTTCTACAAACAGCTGTACCCACCCAAGTGATCACAGATGAGGTCATTGTGTGCAAGTGCCTCGTGATCGAAGGTGTCACGGCAGAACAGCAGGCGGCAGCTCCCACCGCTCCGTGACAGCAACTGGTCAGCCCCAAGGAGCAAGGCAAGGCTGCCCTCAGGAGGCCAGTGGCCTTCAAGGCGCTTGAGAAGGGCACGGTAACGGCAGTAGCGTGGATACGACAGAACCACCACACCTGGGGATGATGCACCCTCAGATGGTGGACCTGCCAGCAGGCCGTGGCTCCACTCCACTTCATCTGTGATGCAGCCCACAAAGTCCTCCAAACGCAGCACTGCCTTTTCCGAGGCTGCCAGCACTTCATGCTGTAAAGGAAGCAAATGTTGCTATTTCTAGAGGAAACTAACAAGGTGTGACCACTCAACTCAGAAGCCATACCATACTGCTCACAAGCACAATATTTACACATTAATCCTAGTTGACTGCTTGGACTCAATATGTCCGGTCACATTATAACCAAGGTGGCATGATAACCAAGGCGGCAAAACAAGGCTGAAAATCAGAGCTTCCTTAAAAGGGAAGTCACTAAGAATAATACTATGCAGGTTTCCCATAAGAAACAAAAGTAGCTAGCTATGCTACTTTCTATTGCTTTCAACGATCCACAAGAGTTCACATAAAATGAATTTTCATGCAAATTATTGCTAAGAAGAAAAGGCTACTCTAAAAGTGAAGGCTTCAAATAAAACGAATATGGAAACATTACATTAAAGCAAGATTTTTTTCACTAAACACTGGCCACAAAAATTGGTGCTGATAATTAGATAGGCCAATGGTGGTAATGCTCATGCTGATTTTCTCAATTCTGAGAACATTTCAAATGCAAGATTATAAAAAAAATCTATGCAGAATCCTTTCCTGAAGTATTCTAAGCGATGTTTAGGTGTTGAATTTCATTATAGTTAGCAGCTGTCTCTAGACCACTGTTTTCAAGCGGCATTTGCATGCTGTCCTTCACCTTCTTTGAAGCATTCGCCAGCCTTTAGAACAGCCGCATGAAATGTCCATCTTGTGATCAGAAAAATGTCTGTTTGAAATTTTCAATTACAAAAGTTAAATTTTCTGATATGTGCAATGCTCGACGTTGACTATTGGCCTTGAAATCTTGGAGTGGCACCCTCTCGCGTGTGACGTCATTTTGTGGACTCTGCTCTCAACCGAGCTGCGGCAGCCGCTACTCCTGTGGACGGATCGTCTGCTTCAGACGGAAACTCTGTCGAACCAACAGCCTCGCGAGGGTCAACTAATGCCCACAACGAATGTTTTCGAGTGATATTATGAATTTGTTTAGTTGCAGCCCAATCAATAGCGCCAAGAAACCTCCTAGATGGCCAATAAGCATGCCAATGCCGCCGACTGCATTGCTGGTCAGAAAGTGAAGTTATGTGCGAGTGTTCATGCTCGTCATCTGCAGTTTCCGCCATGCGATATACTAATTAGTTTGGGTGTTTAGAAATTTCAATCAGCGTGCCTTTCTCTAGCATTTACAAGCATTTAGGTACAGCAAGCGAAACGTTGCAGTCTCTCATGCACGGTTGCCGTGGTGTACGATGCAGGCCACCTTGTTGAATGTACGCAGCCGATGTCATCACTGTAGATTGCATCACCGTCGCGGCTCTGGTTCTGAAAACACATGGACTTGCAAACCCACCACACAACGTCCCTGTGGCGATCGAGTGCTGCGCAATGGTGAGGTACCGATTTGTGCCTCGGTGTTTTTTGTGCGCCAGTGAAAAGGACATTAGCTTTCACAACAATCTTAAATAAAAGGGCACGCCTGCCCTTTTCCTTAGGATATTTTTTTTTTTCTGCTGTGCAATGATAGTGACAGTGAACACAAGGATATGTGTGAGAATCGCTGATTTCTGCCACTCTGGCATATAATTACTGCAGAGCTGATGTTTAAACTGCTGTTTCGGCATGAAATCGACCGTTCATGCCATCTACTAAAAATGCAAAGCAGCATAAAACTACCAAATTTGAGATAATCGTGCTTGGATTGCAGTTATGGGTGTCAGCAAGGTGCAAGCCCATGTTGTATCGTAGCAAGAAACGTCTTGAGGGGTAGGTGCTCGTGTGTCTTGAGAAGGGGCAAGTTCCGTTTTGAAGCACCCCCCGCCCGTTTAAATGACGGCAGTTTGTCTCAGTAATGTTTGTTCAATGAGAGCGACATCATGAAGTAGTTCATATTGCCGCCACATAGTGCCTGCATTCAAACAACGCGCCCATCACCACGCGCACAGGGACATACATGCGCGCCGTCTAGTGTTGCGCAGAGACGATGATGATAGCACGAGAACCCAGCTGGCCCCTGCTGATGTGCGCCACGTGCTTGGGACTATTCTGGAAAAGTAGAAGAAGAAGACATCTTTGGTGTTCTGCTGTAACGTGCTACGACCATAGTCCCTTTGAGTTGTGGGCACAGGTTCGCCCTTTAATAAATACGTTTTATCACACCCCGAGTCCTTCAACATCGTTACAATATTAACACTAAAGAGGGCTGTCGTTCGGGTACCAGAACATAACAAATAGCTATCGCTGATTGTATATACCGCACATAGGGCCGCAAAGATTATATGGGACAACCTTTAGAGAATGTGCACTAAACAGCGACAACAAGTTTCACTTATGAATTTATGATAAGCACTGCCCTAGGTGCACTTGTCTTGATCAGTAAACTACGTATATTTGTAAGTATGTACACCAACCAAATCAAGCTGTAGTCTCAGATGTCCTACACCGCTCCGCTGTGCTCACGAGGCGCGCTTACCTGAGGCGATTCGGAGGCCATGTCGTCGGCTCCTGCGGTAGGTTTGGGACGGCATCTCACCTTGTGTAAGTAGCCTATGTGTGTAGTCTGCATGCAATGAATGGCTGAAGTACTGACGAGGCATTGAAACATAGTTGAGAGCTTACCAAAAAGTGGAGCATAGGGAGAGTATAGCAAAAGTCATTGTAAGCGAAGTGCTTGTTGCACATGGTCGATCAAGGTGCGGGGTGCTTTCCCTCTCAGAGTTTGACTATTCACTTCTTCTTCAGCTTTTCGTCCTTAAGGTAGTTGTGAAAGCTAACGCCCTTTTATAGGTTGGGTGATCATGTAGAGGCACAGAGCAGTACTCCACCATTGCGCAGCCCTCGCCACGGAAACAAGCAGCCGCAGTTTTAAAAAACAAAGCGCTGGGCTTTTAAAATGAGCATTAAAAGCGGACACCCACAACTGTTAGAACACCGTCGGTAGTCACCACACACAAAATAACCAATTCAACTGCTTTTTTCAATTTTACCACGACAGTGATTTTTATACGGCGCCACTCCTCATAAGTGCGTGACTCTTCGAACTGACATCATACAAGCGTAGTTTGCAGTGCCGCCATCAGTCGCACACCAGGACAATAAACGTAGTACTACAGCGGGATTTCATTCCACCAACACAAAACACTTCAATGAAGCATCCATGGCAAATGTTCTGCTTATCGCCTTTTTTTTATTATTATTGCAGGTACAACGTATTTGTATGATTCAGATATATTCTTACTCTGCAAGCATGAGTGTGTGGCCCAGTGACACTCACCTTCCGACAGTGGCGGTTGAAACTCCACTCCACCAAAAAAAATTGTTTTGTTTCTTGATGGTGATGATCCTCTAACGTGACAGAGGAACCGACAGACATTCGGTTGGAAAGTTTTCTTGTTTAGTGAGTATATGAGTGCTTATGCATTTCCATGCAAACACCTTTTTTCCTAATCAACATTAACCCATCCTTTCTCTCAACCTCTTAACCAACAAGTGCAGCATCACAAGCTACCTAAAGGAAATTGGAAATTATGGAACTGCATTAAAAGCAATATTCGTGTATATTAAAGATAAAATGTGTGCTTAAAAATAAACCACTGGCAACAGCTGTAGAAAAGCTACAAACACTAGTACAAGGTTAGCAAGTTGGCAAAAAAAAATTATCAAGATAATATAGCAGTCACGTCTGACCAGAACACTACCAAGTCACAGGTGAAACAGTGTCACCAAGAACACTGTTCCACAGATTGACAGCATGTGGGAGTGCTGATGAACTAAATGCTTTTGTAAGTCTAAATGTCCAAAGATGCCTTATAAACATAAGGGACTGTGCAGTCTGCATCAAGTACGACATGGAGACTACAGAACAAAAAGGTGGGCTAGTTGGTCTTGATTCATAACCTATCGAATGTACAGTGAAGAATACAGAAAAAAAAAGATGAAACATTGCCTGTGTACGTTTCTTCTTCATATTGTATTTTGCACTGTACAATTTCATGCGTTATGAAGTACAACATGGTTCAGAAAGGGGTAAGGTGATTAATTAATCTTGAAGGTTAGCTTACGAAGTAGGAACAGAAAACCAATTTTTCAGCACAAATTCGAAAAATTCACCGACAATTATGATACTGCCTGATGCAAATTCTGAGTGCAGCTTCATGATGAGGCAAGGCCAACTGTGTTAGAAGTTGTAGCTCTTGGCAAGGTATCGACTATGCCATAAATCGTTGTTTTTGTGAAACGTGACAGCACCCACTTTGCTATTACTAATTTTTTTCGAGATGAGTGAGCCCACTACACATCTATATGGTATTATGAGCCCTTTGCTGATGCTGCATGTGGCTGAGTACTTTGCAGTGGCTGGGAAGCATTGAACCATGTACTCGTGCAATTGGCGTGGCGTGATGACTGGTTCTTATCTTAATCTTCCACCATGCTATATTACAGAGGTTAATACAATTCCTTGCCCAACATGACGCCTGTCTAGGGTATTTTTACAAACAAGTTTCAAGCACAAACCTGTTCTGTGGTTGAATACTCGTCTGCCATGCAGGGGGCCCAGGTTCAAATCCAATTCGATCCAAGGTACTTTTTTTTTCATTTAATTTTTTTCATGTCTATCTGTTGTGCCATCGACCGCGACAGAAACAGCGACGGCGATGCCACTCTACAAAGGAAATGGCACTTAAGAGCAGCGCTATAAAAATTGAGAGAAGTGATGTGAATGGTACTGCAATGGTAGCTGTATTTTTGGCAACCAAATGTGCTCCATGGTTGAAGAGTTGAATGAATGTGTCAGATAATCTTGATTTGGTGATGAGAACGCAAAGCACTTCATAGTTTAATGAATAATGAGTGTTTAGAAAGTGACCCTACAGGTTCCAACTTATCTCAACATGACACTGATAAAAATACGATTGTCCATACTTCCTCTAACATTTAAGCACTGCGAGGAAGCTGCACTTCTGGCCCCAAAGGGTGCAACCACATATTAAATCAGAAAGTAAACGGTAGTAAACGGTCTGGCTGCCTCTGCATGATCAGTCAAAATAATGTTTCTGTCACTAAAGGTATCATTTAAAGCTATAAAATAAGGGCATGTGTACAATTCTTCCAAGCTACACTACACATTGCAGAAGGACTTCACATTCCTCACCGGCTGCAAGCCGTTGCCTGTAAAATGATGAAGAATCTATGGAATTTGATAATGTACATAGACAATTTCTAAGCACATAAAACAATCCCAACAACAGACCCAATAGTCATCTTGATGATGCCATTTGCAATAATAATTTGTTATGCTAGTCATTATTAATGAACAAATGGTGCCTTATTTGTGTTTCTTAACATTGCATGCGACAAAGACCCACAAAATATTCACTAATATTACATTTCAAAGTCAGTTTCAGACTGAAAATTTATTCGGGCACTGCCGGAATTGTCAGACAAGATTTTTTTTTGCTCTTTCTCGCTACTTTCAACAGATGCAAAATGCAACTGAAAATATTCCAATAGGAACAACACAATGCCACAGCTAAAAACCAAAAACAAAACACAATGTTTTGATGAACTCAGTTAATGTAAATTCCTTTCTGGAATACTAGAAGGTAATTTTTGAGGGCTTGTTTCCTTGTTTGGCACTATGTTAAGCATTAACATTCCAGAGATATTATGAATGATATTTAATTTCATATATGCAACAGTAGAGCATACCTTTTTGGTTCCTTTACATCACTGTTTTTATGCAAAAGCCCCTAGTGCCTTTGGGGGAGCAGTGGAAAAACAGAATTGAATGCATCAGTTTTTCCTCTGCTCCCTAGAGAGCAACAAGTGTTTTATCGCTTTAATGCTTCAAATGTGTATTCCAAGCACTAAATTGATAAAACCCATTGTGCCTTCTGGGGAGTAGTGAAAGAACTAATGCATGCTTTAAAGTTTAGAAGAATACTCGTCTCCAGTCAGCAGCCTCATCAAGGCTTGGCGTGCTGGATTTGCTAGGCTCGCTCGCCTTGCGCTGCTCATCGCTGGCATCTTTCTGGATGGCGTGCTGCTCTGACCCATGTTTTATTCACACAGTCACCACAGGAATGCACCATCAATAACCTCCTCAATGAGATAAAAGCCACCCAGTATGCGTTTCGCCATGCAAGTTGGGTCGATGTGCTGTGTTGGAGCAGTTGTCCGTAGAAAGTATGGCATGGCCATCAATTGTGAGAACTCCTGAGGAGTGGCATGCTTATGAAGAATAGTGACCAGAACAGAGATAAGGTTTTAAGAAATTAATGACACTTTGCTATGAAACTCCAAGTATAATGATGGATGTGCAGGGCTGTAAATATGCTTTAGCAACTCCCAAGTTTTGATGCTGCTACATGGATGTGCAAGATCACCCACACTTCAGCTTTCTGCCAGCTCCTTGCTGGCAAAAAGAGTCATCGTGAATCGCCTTCAGCATGTCCTAGGTGTTGACATGAAGCGTGCTGTGAAACACTACAAAATACAGATGCCTGTGCCTGCATTCATCAAAGGAACTTATATGGTTTTTGGAACTAGAGATGAGCCATTGGGACTCAAAAACAAAGCAACTGTCTCCGCATCGGGAGCTTTTGGGTTTGTATTTTTCCCATACATTTAGGACCCAAGCAAGAAGACGAAAGAAGCCATTTTCTGGAATGCTAAGAGAATCCTGCAGTTCGATTACCTGGAACATAATAGGGCCTTAAAAAGTGAATGCTATGCCAACAATCTCTAGAAATCCTGTGTAGTCACCATGAAAAAATAAACTATTGGAGACCAAAAGTGTAACAACTCACCATTCTGAATGTCTTGCAATGCTCAGGCTGTCATTCAAGACCATCTTTTGAAACAGCCTTATCACCAATCCAACTGTCTCAATGTGACATCTGATAACTTTTGGCAATCCCAAAGCCAGCACAAGCACATAAAGAGATCAAGGTCCAACAACTAAAAACCAGACTGCCCCAAAACAGCAATTTTTTTTTTTTGCATGAGTGCATGAGTGAGTGCTTAACAGAAGCTTTCCGGAAATGTCAACATAATATTTAAAAAAAAAGCAAAGGACAGTTTTGTTCGTACATGAACAGCAAAAGTTATACCAACACTTTAATGCTGTTATGCTTAGAATTTCATTATCTGAAACTCCAATGGCATCAAAATTTATGGCAGGTGGACATCTTACACCCCTCAGCTACTGTATAGTTATATTGTAGCCCCCTTGAATGACAGCTTGGCCATGGTTGATCCTTTAATATTTATGCACATATCAAGTCATGAACATTCATCATCATATGCCACAGTTCAATTCATGAACGCATTGAACAAAAAATTAAATAGAAGAAGAAAAACGTCCTACGTACAATTAATTGTGTGCAGCATCGCTGGGAGGTACTTCAAAGCATCGGCGATAGTAATCCCGTGTATACAGAAACATTAATTAATCAGCCATAATAAGCGTTATGACGCAGCATAAACGGAGGCAACTACACGGGCAGATAGCGTCGCCGGCCGAAACTGCCTAGGCCGCCGCGTTAGATGTGACCACCACCTTTATATATATGCGTTTCATTGAGCGAACATTTCTTTTCCCTCCGCCTCTTTCTCGGACAATTGTATTTTCAACGTTCGACCTCAGCACGCTACACGCCGATTATTTTAGCGTAAGCGATTTCTCTTTGCGTGATAGAGTGTAGTGACCTTCGCTCACAGTCTAGTCAACATAATGCAAGGAAAGAAAAAGAAGCGATATGAATGCCAAACAAGCAACAGGGGCGCCTGATGTTACGAAGCCAACCGCAGACAGACAAGAAAAGCATTGATGCTCGATTTTACGCACTCTTTTTGTTATTCGGTAAAATAAATGTCAGCGTAATTACGGAGAGATTAAGCCACGCTTCTCCAGGCAGCGCTGGCAACACCCCTGCCCGCTTTCTTTATTTTTTTCAGGGGCCATATAAAGACACTGCCGCGGGTTCCTATTTATTTGCACGCAATGTAACGTAACCTACGGCGTGGGCATGCAACTGGCATCTGAAAATATGCAGAATATTGTACTTAATATTGTTATTAATCAGGTTCTGGCACAGGAATTCAGGCACCGCACACTCTAATACTTAATAGCAATGTGCGGGGGGAAAAAAAGGAAAGAAGCGATAACGCATATTTTACTCCAAAGTTAATTTGGACTGAAATTTTACTTTTTGACGTAATATAATTTTTAATACAAACAAGATTATTGCTACCAAATGGCCCGATTTCACGACGCAATGAAAATGGAGATACGTCAACAGCAGATGCAATTAATTAAAGTGAAGCGAAACGCCCTTGATGGCGTATCGCCCATTACGGGTAATGAAACGAAGTCGCCTAAAGAAGCCTGCAAAATTTAGCCTCGATAATAATGGTGACCTCCAAGCTTATGACTTAGGAAACACACATAATTATAATTGCATTACAAATACTGAACTAAACCTGAAATTCGTATATAGGTCAGCTTATTATGTTTACTTGTCCCAAATTTTTATAACGACATCGGATTCAAAGCGTCGCGATCGTTTCTACGAAAAGAATAAGGTGGTTTAATTCGCTGCTATGCACAGGATTTCTTTTTTTTTTTACTATATACGAAAAGTGGAAGCGAAATAGTTGTATTTCAAAGGTACGACGCAAGCGGCTCTATTCACACGCACTTGTACTACGCTTGAAGGCTTCAAATCAACTGCGAAATTGCGATTTATCTTAGCATTAACAGCTCCCCGGACACTTATAGACTGCGCAGCAATGACATACACTGCGCTACACGGGCACAGCGAGTCGCATTAACTATTGCCAAGCAATGTTTACACGAAACTGCATCACATGGTGCATCAGCAAGATTCACGAAAACAAAGACGTACTGTACCTGGCCCTGGTGGGGTAACCTGCCGTCAGGAGTCTGTTCGGGCAAGAAATATAGCTGAACACTGACCAACTGTGCACTGTGTTGGTGGTCTTTCCACAAAAGCTGCAACTCGGCGATGCAAGGGTCATCGTTGGGCGAAATCCGAACGTATACAAACTGGCCCACGGAGAGGGTGGCAGGACCACTTCGATTCTTGTACTCAAAGCCGCCGTAAAACGTGCAGCTGCCGCTCCGTCCTCGAGGATCGCCCACGAACGACATCGCCGCAGCGCTGAACGTCAAAGTTCAGACGGAAACGTGCAAAGCACACTGTAGTGCACTAGCTTAATCATCAAAAAGAAACACTGCAACCGCTGCAGCTACAACTATGGAGAATAAACATCACAATTGACTTCCCATCGTGCATTGCGCTTGCTAATATGGCGGCAACGTCCCAATACGCGAACTTCGCGTCCCACACCAAGTAATTACCATAACGGTCTCTGCAGCCGAAGTTTTTACCTCAGCATGCGGAGAAAATTAAAACACGAAAACCAACTTGATCGCATGAGTTTATTACGCGCGCATTAATAGCACACACGTCGCCGTACACTAAGCGGTCGTTTGTTTTCAAATTCGCACTAGGAGTTAGTACATCGCAGCAAGATCAACACTACTCTGGGCTGAAATTAAAAAAAAATAATAAAATAACGGTCAACAATGTTTCACCTCAATGTCCACCATCACGGAGAAAAGAGTACCTGCTATGACCTTATGTCAATAAGTCCATTTCTTAGATGTCCATACTCAAACTTCAGGCGCAATTCGCCAACCCGACTACGGGGAAGCACGTCAGGAGTCCACTCAATAACGAACGGCACCGAATGGGGTGGGTTCCCCACTTTCAAGAATGTTTTGAGTTCCAGAGGCCTGATGACCGGTACGCCTTCAGCGTGCAGCTCTTGAGACAAACAAGGAGGTTCATAGGGCTCGAAAGTCCCATCGCGATTCTCTACGAAGGTTCTACTCTCCTCCAACGGCACGTCAGGAGTCTCAAAAATGTGACGCACATGCAAGAGGTTGGTGATGTTCCACGTGCACTTGGCTCCATCCTTCCGCGTAAGTTGCCGGCGCCCACATATCCGCTGCTGCAAACACTCAAAAAACTGGTGAGGCACGTGAAATACAAGCGGCTCAGGCCTACCCGGTCGATCATAGCGCATTGTTTGATTGATGCGCTCCGTGACGCCCGCTAACCACTGCAAAAAGCTGAGAGACGGTTCAGGGTGCTTGGGTGCCACAACACGCAATTTGTCCGCGCTAGTAAGTGCACACATGCACGCGTACGAGTGGACGCAGTTTTGCGATGCACCCTTTCCGCCGCAATCACCGCAGCGCAGCTCACGGCGGGGGCTCACTCGAACATGCACGAAGCCGCCCTGACGGCTCCGCGCCACCAACACTGCCTTGGAGACACGTTGCACGAGCGGCGGGCCCTCGGTTGCGGCCAGCTCCCAGATGGCATCTCGCACGCTCTCCTCTTGGGCTTCCACAACGGAGTCCTTCAGTGGCAGCGCCTGGGCTTGCACCACACATCGCAGAGCGGCCTGCACGTGCGCGCAGCCAGGTGCACCCTCGCAGCCCTCACACTGGGCCCTACCTTCGGCCAACAGCTGCACAAATGTCCGTGCCTCGCCCCGTTGAAGGCGCACCGAATAGAGCTGGCCCGGCGCGTGCAGCCGCACAGCGTCGGCCGCGCGCTTGCGTGCGCCACGCTCGCGAAACACTGCGTCGCACGCCTTGTTCTTGCAGCGCACGCCGCGCGTGCCGTTGTAGGTGCCGCATTTGGGACATTTCCGAATGCCGCGAAGGGTGGCCTTGCCAAGGTCACTGAACAGGCCCTTGCGAGATGACATTGGAGTCGGTGACTCACGAGATGCAACGCTGTTGGACATTGCACCACAGACTAAAGGCGCGAAAGCAAGTACTCCGCGGCCACAGCCTCGCGTGGTTACAGCAGTAGCAGCAGCAGTTGCGCAAGAATGCTGCTGATGCTGCTTGGCGATTTCAGCGACATCGTCCTGGCGGAGAAACAACTTCAATCCGCTCTTTCGGAGTAGTAGCTGTTCGCACGCATAGATGCCGCTGCCAAGCCATGTTTTTACAGCGGCATAGGGGACGTGTAAAGGGCTCAGGTTGATGGCGCAGACTTTTTCAAAGCACTGGGATTTAAAGACAGATAGGACAAAATAGACTTTAAGCGGGTAGAATTAACTATAAGGAGGTTATCTGATTGGTGGCTAAAATCGAGGCACGAGTGAACATTAAACCCTTAACTGCAAAGTATCAGTCCTGAACTTCCCTATTTAAAGGAAGAAAAACAAATAAATCTATTTTTGGTTCACTCAGTATTACGGCTAGTAGGCGTTAGCCACCGCCCGATCTAAAGGGTACAGCCATATCAATCAATCCATTCATTTACCAACGTTTATAGATACGTTGGCTTTTAGGGTTTTGCTTGTTGGCTGAATTCATGCTTGCTAAAGCACATATCAAGGAAAAGGACTGACAGTGTAAATTCCTACATAACACCTCCCTCTCTCACATACAGATAGTAAACCACAAAAACAGTCTGTGTGGGCTATAACTACCGCAGCTATGACATCTGCGTTTTGTTATGCTTATTCATATACTCGTTAATTCACAGTCGTTAGTTTCAACACCATATGTTTATGAATAAACAAAAAAATCAAGCCAAAGTTTTATTTTCAAATTTTGCGCCAAAATTTACGTCGGCGTGACGACACAAATTTTGAGGTGTTCTTTATTGGCTGGACGAGATTGCCTGCATCTTGAGTGGTTTAGTCCCTGGACCCTTCAGAGGACAATCTACTCCATTTTTATCGATTTGGAAAGACGGAAGCTCAGGAGACGCCGTAAAATATCTGCTACCTCACGGTGAGGGGTGCGGGAAGTCCAGGGTGGTACGTGTTGGCAGACTCGCCACCCACACTTTGAGCGAAAAAAAAAATGCAGAAACTTCCGTTGTACCAAGGAGGTGAGCAAATGTACTACGGGTGCGTCGTTTCTGATTAGTTTCGTCTTTTTTTTTCGATCGTTATTTATCCACAAAGGTGACCTTTGTAGGGGTTCCAGTACGAAGGAGGAATAAACTTTATGGACAAGCAGCAATTGAAAAGAAAAAAAATTCTTCCTCTTACTAGGATAAGGATGGGCCAGTGGGGATTAGTGCAGGTCACGTGATTGCATACTTCATGGGCACTACCGAGGGCAAGCTGCGCGAATTCGCACAGCCAGGACGCCAATTTTCCATTGTGGCATCACGCATGTGCAAGTTCCGGCATATCGGTAAGAAGGTAAGAGAATGCGGCGCACCTCGGCCACAAACGTTCTCCTTTCTGGCAAGCGGAGCCGACTGCGTTGGTAAAAGCAACGGGCCCCTGTGAGAAATCGGCACGCTCGCTGACTTGCCGGAAAATTCCAATTATCACGTTAATTCTTGATATTGACCAACTTCTGCTTTCCTTTTTTACTTATTCTCACCCATTACATACGAGAATTTCACACTCCTGATCTCATTCACTCTTTTTTTTTCTTCGACATTAAGCTAGGAAAAGCACCCAAGACCACACCTTCGAGATTACAGTTGAGGAGGAAAAGAGAGGGCTACCCGTGAGTCAGGACGAGGGGACACTCGGTCGCCCTGGGCAGCCAATTTCTTAATCCGTCCCTGCGGCAGCGCCATGCGTGTGACGTTTGCAAACTAGGGAGCACATCAACAGCGCTGAGCTCAGAACTGTTGCTGCTGGCGCGAGGAAGGCGTCGCACGAGTGTTGCGCGCTGCATATTTTTTTTTTTTTCGTTGGGCGGCCGGCCAAAAATCATATAGGTCAGCAAAGCAGAGAGAGCCAGCCCGACAGCCAAAAGAAAAATACCCCACATTTTTATTTTCTCTTATTTTTTTCTACTTTTCCAGTCGAGGTGAAGCAACACAGGTCAGTGTGTCACTGTGTGGCAAAATTTAAATCGTTAAGATCTTTTGTTTCTATTGAGGGAGGGAAGTATATCAACTAATTCTTATTGGCGCTTTTTTATGCAAATGTACGTACGTTTGCTTAAAGCGCCAGACTGGCGCACTTGCCATGGGAATTTACAAAGAAATCTACAAATCTATTCTTGAGGCTGACGAAAAAATAAAAGCTCTATTGTATGTATTCACCGACAACGAAAGAATGCGACTAAAACTGCGTCGAAAATTTGTGCGATGCCTGCATGTGTGTGACAAGTGTTTTCACACATGCGCTTTGGTTATACCTAATTCGATTACTACGACATGATATGTGAGCGAATCTTCAGGGTGTGAAATGCCGTTGAAAACCACCGTTGAAGACCACTGTTGTATTCTGCACTTTCTGAACATTTTTTTTTCTATCCAAAACGTTGTAGAGGACAAAAGTGTTAGCTAAAGCTTATTGATGACCCCTATTACGTATAAGTGACACCATCTCAATTTGTACAGGTATACAATTTTTACAATGCGGTGCTGGTTAAACAAGGACGAGGTTAATCATATGGTGGTTTCGGGACGTTAAACCGCGCATATTAATCACTCAAACAATGATTAGGTGTGAGAATGCGGCGCAATTAACACTTGTTTATTATTTTAACAATGTGCATCTGAGGCAGAAACAATCTGCACATTACATGCTGTCACGGTTGTCGAAATGAAGTGCATAATTCAAGGCAGCTACGCACGGAGCAATACTTTAGGATTAGGATGTCGTAGGTAGCCGGCGCATCCTTGCATAATTTGCAAGCAATTGTCCCGACCGGTTTCCTCTTTGCTAATTGTATCTAGTGTCTTTTAGTAAGTTTGTTTTTCAACTAAGCTAGGACAGGCTATTAAAAAAAAATCGCACCCAGTTATGACGTGAGCCTGCATAAGCCGGCGGCCTCTGTGCTATTCCACATGCAGTATTGTGCCGTTACTCTATCTCACTGCACCATACAGTTGTCACTCATCACCAGTCACATGCGTGGGCTGTAGCATTGAAACATTTTAAAAGAAGTCCTGTTTCTTGAAGATCCAGTGACCACGCGGAAACACAATATCAGTCACGCTGTCACATGGCGAGCCTAAACGTTGCAGCTCCTCACATAAAACCTTGCCGTTCCTTCTTAAGCTCACTACACTTAAGCAAATGGCGCATGTTTATCACCATTTTTCTTCCACTTCGGGCCCAAGGGCGCAGCAGAGAGTCTGATATAGTGGAGCCAGACTGGTGTACGAGCTGATCCTGTTCGGATGCGATGAAGCAAGCAGGCCTCTTCTCTTGATAGCTCTTTTGTCACACTGGCGGGTGAGGCGTCAGCCATAACGAGTGGAAATGCTTGTCAAATTTCTCAGTGAGGCAGGGCATGCACAGGCTCAGCATGATGATTTGATGATTTTCTTTCACACGCAAGGAGGCTGTCGAACGTCGCCGGCTGAAGACGCGAACATTCCCGAATATCCACTTGATATATGCATGCATAAGTATGATTGATTGATTGATCGATTGATTTATATGTGGGGTTTAGTCCCAAAACACGAAGTCCTTTTGTTTTTTCACAGTCCTTTCTTTCTGTACTACAGAACATAGAATAAACTTTGATTTGATTTGAAAAACCACCATATTGATTATGAGACACGCCATGCATGAATATACTTGGCCCGGTATAACGACGCCTGTCCAGGACGTGGCGCTATTCCAACAACCTTTCACGTCACCGTCAAGTGACACGCCTCTTTCCTCCTTCCAATCCTTGGGTCAGAGAAGTGGAAATTTCTTTCCTCCTTCCAATCCGTACTCCAGAGCAGTGGAAATCAAGGTAACCTTCGCGACGGCGCCCCCGAAATCCGCCTGGCGCTCTTTCAGCGGGCTTTCGCAGAGGTTGCCACGGGTGTCTCGGGATATAGGGACCCTCCCCGTTTCCTGTGCATTTAAATAACCAAAATGTTTTCATTATCATCGGCGCAACGACAACGCAGACGAATGAGAGGAACAAACCGCAGCGCTGACTCGCAACTGAATGTTTATTCAAGTTTGCACATCCATGAAAGCTTTCGATTCTTCTTCAGCATATGATAGCGGAATGACAGTGCAAATATGTCGCGGGAACTGATCTCGCGTGACAGCTATATATAGTGTGCCTGCTAAATCATTTTTATGAGCAACAGATGAAAAAAAAAAGTCGGACGTAGAACGTACGTAGTCTGCAGTCGTGTGCATACAAAGACCGAATGCAACTTCACATACTGGTGCTCAGTGGTGGCGGTGCCAACTTTATTTGATAACTATATGCCCTGCACCGCAGGGTGGCTCCACACGGGAAGCGACTGTTTAGCTTTTATACGGGGGTTCCCAAGAGTTCGTCTCATGTCAGTTTTGAGGGAGCCGGCGGGAGATGAACTTATGGGAACTCGTCAGATCTGAACTGATGAGGACCGATTTGGGAGAAAACCTCCGCATAATATGCGATCTTGGATTGCTGGTTCGCTTGTAGACAACAATTTTGACAGCTCTGATTCAATTATCCATGTGTGATAATTTCCAGAATACGAGGACTGGTGAAAGAGCGCGTTTGTAGGCGGATTTTGGCGCGTATACACTTTAGTGAGGTATAGTCCCCTCGGGATTTGTGAGAGCACTTTAAGAAATTAGTGAGTCAACTGTGCAGAGCAGGGCTGAAGGGCGCACCTATAAGTTTTGTTAAACTTCGGGGCGCAGGATGCGGATCTTCATTCCCCACCTTGGGGCACAGACGCACATAAGCACGACGGTTAAGCCGCCCCAGTTTTTGTCCTCACCGGGCGGACACACCCCCTTCAGAGAAATTCGAGACTGCTTGAGAACGTCCGAGCAGAAGTGCTCGCAATGGCCAGTGCGCTGACAGTTGGTTCTGTGACAGTGCCAGAACCACTCCCAACGTGCATAACCCTACTTTTACCTTGGAGCTGGCTTTGGGCCCGGATTCCACCTCCGAGACAAAGCTGCTCGATAAACACAAAAGATTTATTCATTCAAGGACAGAAGGTTGAATTTCTACCATTGTCATGACAATGGCAAAAATTCAAAGTTCTTACCCGAACCAGATGACTATTGCTGTACTCACTGTGATTAAAGAAAACGAATAAATTGGACACAATTTTTTTTCGTGTGTGTGTGCGTGTGAATCGATTGGGTCTATAACTGTTTCCAAACAGAAAAGCTCGTAAATTTGAAACCGGCTAATGTGCATTCAATGTTAACCAGGAAGCCGAATCAAATACGCATGTCGCCGATTTTTAAGGCTGAACTATAAATTCAATCATCTCATAGCCAGGTGCATGCAAAGCTTTTGCTTACACAAATTGTCATTGTTCTTGGCATGGTACATTCACGGCCGCTGGACCTTGTTTTTTTATCTAGCGGCCGTGGTACTGTGGTCCCTAGAATACTATTATAGGGACCATAATTGTACTTCTAATGAATCATTCCATCGTCACAAATGCACGAAAGAAAACAATAAGTTATTTGTCCTCTAAGGGGATAATTTTTTGAAAGGCCATATATGGGCACGCTCCTCAGCGGTGACGTGCGAACAGGGTGCTCTGCGACCACAGGTCCAGCAGCGTTGCCCTTGTGAGCGCAAGGGCGTAGGTAACATTAGCCGCCTCTTTTCTGTGGAACTGAATCAGGTGCCAGCAATGTTGTACAAATCAGCGCGGCGTCAGTCCACCAGCGACCGCGCGGCAGCAGGTGTCCGCGGCGTCCACTGGGTGCCTCAGGATGGTGGGGATCGATGATGCGGAAGCCCGCCGTCCACCTGGGGCCCCCGGCGTGGCGGCTATTTTGGGTGAAGGCCCGCTTGGCGGTGGCCCAGCTGCTTGGGGGCGCCCGGTGTGCGCCCGATTTGGGCAGCCGCTCCCAGCGGGGCAGTAGAGGCGAACATGTCGTCGCGGAGCCCGTCGCCCCGAGCGGGCCGGCGGCCCGCGTTCCTCAGCCAGCCGTCGGTCATCAGCTGGCAGTCTGATCCGACGAGGCCACCCCAATATTTAATCCTCAATCCTATGCACATTGTCAACCTGACGGCTGACAAGACGAAAAGCTGCGCCGTTCGCGCCGCCCAAAGCATCAAGGCGTTCAGCCAACGCTGGTTCTCGCACATTCTGCTGCTGCTCGTTCTGCTCGCGTACGCGGCCATGGGCGCTGCGCTCTTCCAACTCATCGAGGGTCCATTCGAAGACAAGCAGAAGCAGACCATTCTGAACGCGCGCCAGTACATCATCGAGGACCTGGTACTTGCTCAGCGCACCCTTTCCGTGGCCGGATTCCGGCGGCACGCTCTGCGGCGGCTGCGTGAGTTCGAAACGCAGGTGCGTGTGCTCGAGGACGAAGCGCGCATCGTGAGCCACTCGGAGAAAAAGATCTGGTCCTTTTGGGGCGCTCTCTTCTACTGTGGCACCGTTTTCACCACCATCGGTGAGTGCATGCGCCATAGCGGCACCCGACCTACATTCCGGATGTCGCAGGATACGGGAACATCGCCCCGAGCACGATGGGCGGCATGGCGGTGACCATCCTGTACGCCTTCATCGGCATACCGCTGCTGCTCATGGTGCTGGCCGACTTGGGCAAGGTGTTCACGCGCGGCATCAAGTGGCTCTTCCTGTCGCTGCGCCAGCTCGTCCGCACGGGCCGCTGCGGCAAACACAAGGCGAAAGCACCCCCTCCGCAGGTAGGGTCATGTTGAGCGTCCAGTAGGTTACCGCTACAGTTACCGCGCTTTTTTGTTTCCTCGCAGCTACAGTACGTTGCTTTCGTGTGGCGCAAGGTGAATGACACCATGGCGTACGTTCCCTACCCGGCCTACCTGAAGCAGGAGCCCACCACACCTACCGCCGAGGAAGGTGGTGAGGAAGCGAGCAAGGCCGCTAGCGAAGAGGAGCTAGTAATTGACGACCAGTTCAACTTGCCTGTGTCGCTGGCCCTCCTTCTGCTTTCCATCTACATGACGGTCGGCGCCTGCATCTTCACCATATGGGAGGAGTGGAGCTTTTTCGAAGCCTTCTACTTTGTTTTCATTTCGATGAGCACAATAGGATTTGGTGACTACGTCCCAGACCACCCAATGTTTATGATGGCTACTTTCATTTACCTGCTTTTTGGCCTTGCGCTCACTTCCATGTGCATCAACGTTGTGCAGGAGAAGCTATCGGCCATATTTGAAAGAGCTCGAATGCAGTTGGGGACAACCATTGGATTCGACGCCATGGTGATAGACCAAGAGCGAAAGGAGCCTTTAGAGAGCGATATTGACGAGGCAGTGACTAAGGACGCCATCGCCAAAGAAGCTATTGCCAAAGGACTTGCTGCCCAAGAAGCTGCGGCCAAGAACGCTGTGGATAAAAAAGTAGTCTCGAATGACGTTACAATTAAAAATAAGACCCAGCACAAAGAGCCCACCTGAACGGCCTTTTGAAAATAAATTATGCCACCTGTAGGCTCTCGAACTAAGCCATGTGAGGCATGGCAGGAGAGACAAACATGCTGTGAACACACGCGAAAACACCAGACGCTCACCACGGTGCTGCAGTGTAGAGCTGAAAGTTAATCAACAGCCGCACGACAGTGTCCACTATTGCTCATAACTGATGTAGTGCAGATGTGACAGCATTTCTGCTGCTGTGGATCAAGGTGTCACTCAATTTGGTCATAACTTTGGTCAGTTTTTTTACACCATGGAGGTTTGCACCTGTTCATACCGTTTACTACTGCAGCAGCACCAGCTGCATCTTGTGTGATCTTGACAACAGCGCTTTGTATTCAGAACTTTAGATGTGAACATTACATCTACAGAGCTGAATGCACTCATTCCTTGTCGACATTCTTTTAAAATATGATATAGCTGACAAAAAGCATAGAGGGCGCTTCTTAACACATTAATGCAAGCAAGCGTTGCTATTCTCTCCATTTTCTGTTTGTTGCCCCGCCGGTTGCCCTAGTTACCGTGTGTTGCACCGTCAGTGTCGCTAGTGTCGCTGGTTGCTGTTGCTTATCCGTGCTTCTACCACGGTTAACTCGTGGTGGTGGTAAGCGCGATGCATTTCTTCGATGGTTAAAGTTTCCTTGTCTGCTAGAAAGGAATATGTCGATCCGAGGACAGATTTGGGCTGTTCTAGATGTTGTACTGCGGGTGCCGCCGTTGTTTGTGATGGACGCCGTTTTAAGCTGCAGTTTGGGGCTTCGACATGGCAGTGCCGTTCAACCAGGTGTCGATGTAATAAAAGACGGCAGTGACGGGAGCAATTCGTCCACTGCCCTGCTTGAGAACGACATGTTTACGCACTTCGACCTACCGACGTTGTTGTGGTCGTTTTTGTACCTGCAAGGTAAGCCGTCAACAGTTTTGCAATTCATAGCTAACGTTGCGGTAGACGAATGTGCACGTATTCGCGGTTTAGCGCTTGAATATGCTTACCACATTTAACCGTCGACTGCGATTTAGTGTGGAATTCACGACGATGCCTGTTTTCAAGTAAAAGAAAGTGTTGACATGTTGCGTTTGCATATGTGATATTATGGAACATTCGTTCAATGATATGCCCATTCGCTTCATTCATTACGTGTGGCGAACACGCGCGACTGTTTATGTCATCATTGAAGTGAATATCGAGTGAATACCTGACTGTGTTGTATTTTGTGGCTGAAAAAAAAAATGAACAAAGCTGCTTCTAACTCAGCTGTGCTGTCTGAAAGACCGACGCGTAGCGATGATTTCGAACGTATATATATATATATATATATATATATATATATATATATATATATATACATACATACATACACAGATACACTGATATCACTTCAAGGAAAAGATTTTTTTTTTTGCAGAACATATACATATCTTCAATAAGTGTATGTTGCCCTTGCTTGCGCGGACTAAGATGAGGGAGGGAGAGAAGAGAATGCAAAGCTACCTTTCGGCTGGGAAATTTGGCAGTGATGGCATAAACAGAGACAAGGACGATATGTATCTTAAAAGCAATAAGAACGGCCAACTTATCAGGCCAAGGGCGAAGTCGCTTGGGGACTGGGTGGTCAGGCGACGTCTATGGTTCCCCCCTCCCCCCCCCCGCCCGACCCGGCGTCTCCTAGAAGGCATACTTTATGGCAAAAAGGTCGACGCACCCTGCTTACGAAAACATCTGATTTGGAAGTGGCTCCAGCCACTGTGAGTGAACCATTTAACTGCCTACAAACGTTGCCTCTTTTTTTTTAATCCGGGATTGCATTGCAACAGCATTAAATTTGCGTGCTAATCAAAACTGTTGCAATTATATATGTGGCTGTCCACAACAGTGGCAATATAACGCTACCTTACCAGAATCGCAGTCACGGCACCTGCGGCAGGTTGTTCTCAACGTATAGAAAGATGTTCCATCTTTAGTTGCGCCCTACCCATTCAAACTAGATATCACTGTATTGACGATCATGGGGGTCGCTGCACTGAACCTAACACTGATTCACGGTACACTGCTGGGCGTCGTTTTCTCGTTTTGTGCGCGGTGTAGAGTTAACGATACCTATAAACACTGTAAACAGAAACCTAAATTTTATTCTGACAGTGAGCTTTACAGCTAAAAAGAATTTTTTCGACTATTGACCTTCCCTCACAGCCCAGTCAGATTGGAAGAGACTGCCGTATCTTGATTTAGAAAGTGAATCATGTTCAATAAGCACTAAACCTGACATAGGACGCTCTGCGGCAAACTATCAGTAGTTTTAGCATTACTACTCTGCTAGCTTCACTACTTGCACGGGTGGCTTTAGCGGACGTAAGTGTCGCCAAGAGGTAGAGTGAAGAAAGAAAGTAATCAAATTTGTTAACAAGGTTTTTGATTTCACAATTAGGGCAGTTTGTGTTAGTAACTCGTTAAGACAGCCATATCCCAGGACATCTTCTTTTACCAAATACTTTGTCTTTATATCAGAACTCCTGCATTTAAATTATGTGATATAAAATTTAATTATGAACACCCAGGTACACAAACGCTTAAGAATTTCAATATGAAATGCAGTCGACCTCAAATTGTACTCAAGGATTACTTCTTGTTCTAGTCTAAACGTACGCGTAAATTGTGATAATTCAAACAAATTTATTTATACTGTTACGGTGCATCATTGACAGGAGCAAGCGTGGCACTTAGCGAATTTGAAGAAGACGCCTGTGTGTTGGGCTCTTGCGCGAGAGGCAACTCAGACATCTTGTTCGGCTGCCGATTCTTGGTGGACGCTATCCTGTAAGCCTAGACCTCACCCCGTCACAATATATATATATATATATATATATATATATATATATATATATATATATATATATATATATATGTGTGTGTGTGTGTGAATAAAAAGAAGACACACGTCGAAAAATGGAAAGGTTTCTTTACGTTTCGGCCGAAACGAAAAGAAACCTTTCCATTTTTCGACGTGTGTCTTCTTTTTATTCATACTATTTACCGGCGTCCAAGAATTTATTTTCTGCAATTATATATATATATATATACATATATATATATATATATATATATATATTTGCCTGTGCAATTGTGCCCTCGTATAACTGAAGGCTCTACGATGAAATTAACGTACTGTAGCTGCTTCGCCACTAAATGAGTATTGCAACCTGTCAGATGGGTATTTTTCAAAATTTCATGTAGTTTTTATGGGAGATTAGACTTTATGTTGAAGACTTTTGAAATATCAGTATAAGTGATGTCGAATAAATTACTGATAACCATTTGAAGTGCAGGATCGTGAGCGAACTCTGTGTGATTATACTGAACCCACATGTGAGGCCGTGCATTAGATAAAATAATATACTTTAAACAAATTTGAATGTGATTATGCATTGAGAATAGCCAATTAAAATGATTTAAGAACATTGTTAGATATTGCTACATGATTTGAGTGCACTATTTGTAGAAACCCTAACGCCGAAACCGAGCAGGGTGATTTGGAAGAATTTTTGAAATCGTGTCATTGTTGGTAGCGTATAGACAGACCGAAAATTGTTGCTGAATGCATTAAATTTAGTGTAAGATCATTAACATTCTCGTCATGTATTGTGAATGGTCATAAGTCGTTGAAAGCTAACGCAGAGACACAAAACTTACCAGGAAAAGGTTTCAGTACACATGATCGAAAGGGGTGGCACCCGGGGGCAATGGTATCCATGTGGTCCCAGTGTCCCATTCTCTTGAAGGACGTTGTGGAAAAATCCTGGCTCCGTTCCTTATTTGGAGATTCCACCAAATATGTGGCTCTCAAAAAGCTTGCCCGCGTGATGTGTGCTTAAAGACACTAAATTGAGGAGTTCACTCGAAATGCCGCGAAGTACTAGTCGAAAATATTCACCAAAAGTCGAATAAGATCACTATACCAATCAAGGCGCGAGGTGTCAGAGCATAATGAACGCTATAGGCGGTGCGTGAAAGTCTCTCTGAAAGGATGAAACGAGATTTGTAAAGTTGTGTTGAAATGTAGTGTAAAGAGAACTGAACAAGAACGATAGAAAACCGAGATCACAATAGCTTCTGCAGATCTCCAGTTTCTACAGGTAGGAGTGGTCCGCTGCATTATAGTTGCATGTTAGACTCTGTCTGTTGGCTTTACGAAAATTATTTAGTGCCGCATTCGAAATACCGTGCAGCCACCAGATTCCGCTAATTATGCGTTGGCGAATAGAAAAACTCTCCACATGGCCTCAAGTAAAGCAGTCCAACACGCTCTGGTACAAGCCAGACTTCTGTGTTTGAGAAGGGATGCGTGCACATGTGCTCAGTCTATAACTCTTTTCTAGCTTTTGTCGAAATAGAGAGACTAAGGTATCACCGTAAAATTTCTCGTGAAATTCTGCGAGAATGATGCCGGAACTCACCGTCGGATTTCGCGTACAGACCTGTAATGAATGCTTTAAGAACTCTATTCACCTGGTTAGGGCTTTTCAGAGGGTGCCCTCGATTAAGAGAGGCAGTACCGGGACTGCGCTTTTTTTCTTCCTTTTTCCTCTTTTCAAAGCCACTTGGATGCCATGAGCATACTGCAAGATCTACTCCACTTTTTTTCCCTCGTCGGAAGACGAGAGCATCGATTGATCGCGTACACCAGTGACACTGCACGAGAATTACATCCTTAGTTTGGAACGTCGTTTGTTCACCGGATTTTGTCCGAGATCTTCAAAGAGGAGAAAGTTTGCACCAAGGTGGGCCTTCTGAGCAATATTTTCGAACTCGATCTGGCAGTGATGAGTCTTGCAAAGGGTTGTCACCGAAAACAAAGCTTGTATTTAGGAACACGACATCAAGCTGTTCACAAAGCAAGAATGGTTGAAAATGAAAGATGAGCTAAGACTAAGACGGAGACAGAATAAGCCTAATGAAAAACAGCCCGCGAGCGTGGCCAGCGTCCCCTCTCAGCAAAGTGCTGCGTTGCCGTATCAGGCCCTTGTCCAGCTGCCTTGCCGCTGTAGGAGCTGGGCAGCTCAATGGCCTCGTGGTGGATTGTCGAATAGCGAGGTGTGCGCTGTGATGCGGTTTCACGCGTGGGTACCGTGTTGCGCACTTAGAACACTGCACAGCGTGGTGCGACTCAAGTGCATGGATGTCCGTTTGCACGGTTTGCGCTGCGCTAAGGTTTTCTCTCAAGCTGGCTAGAGTCGTTTCAGACCGTAGAGCTACAATCGTCTGTCCCTATTCCAGCTTACACCTCTGTGCATGGGGACACTTCAATTATTCTCCTCTGAGAGTTCGGCAGATTGATCTTAGAACCCCTACTTGACGCGTTCCGAATCGTTCAGCTGCAGTATCATTTAGATCTGTAGTGCATGATCACCATCATCATTTCTTGATCACCGCGCCGTGCCTCTCGCGCAGCTGATGCTAGCTCGAGCTGCGCGAGGTTTAGAACGAGCTTCTGGCCTGGCGGTTTGGGACGTGGACATCCACTGCGGCTCCGCTTCAGGCGTGGAATAAAGTGGCGAGATCGGCACGGCCCCATCGGCCGCCTTCGATGTCATCTCACGTCTCTCTTCTCTCGCCGCTACAGATCCGTTTCGACAGCTCGAAGGCTTTACACAAACTAGAACTGCAGTTTCTGCATGGTTTGTTTTCACCGCCTGACAGAGATTTTTGAAGAGCGCTTCGAGCTTAGAGGTTTTTGACTCGCTGGTGAAACCGTTGCTTGCGAATTCATGCGCCGTCGAAAGGAAGCAGCAATGTGCACGTTTATAGAAGGTTTTTCGAAGCGTCCCTTGCCTGTGGGCACCTCAAAGAAATCAACCGGACGGGCAACATTTAGGGCATTATTTTACTGCACCCACTTGAACTGCTGTGTACATCGCTGTGTTCGTCACTGTGTGCTAGCAGAGTGTGTATGAGAAAGCTAGTCCAAAGACCGCTAGGCCTGTCTCCAAGATGGTTTATTGCGATCGACCATAAATTTATTTCCACCGTGGATACAGGTGGAGGCCAGACAACGAAAAAAAAAACCTTGCCTAGCGGTGGCTTGACTAGTCCGCTGAATGCTGTTATCATGCTTTGGGGTGTGGTTTTGGCTCTACATTACATACATACGAGAGCCTACCGGTATGCCATTTACTCAAGGAGCAGTTCGAAGCGCCTTGCCACGATACTTAATAATATAATTGTACGGGTTTCACGTCCGAAAACCTCGATATGATTACAAGATACACCGTAGTCGAAGGATCCGGAAGTTTCGACTGCCTGGTGTTAAACATGCTGGTCTCTATCATTTTGCCTCGATCGAAATGCAGCCTCAACTGCCGGGGTTCGATCCCGCCACCTTCGTGTCAGCACCGTAACCGCTTCGGTGGGTTTTAATTAAAAGGACACTAATGCGGAAAACAAAGTTATTAGTAAATTGCCCTTTCACAATTCGAGAAGACGCTTGGCAAGTGGAATAACGCGCAAAGACATAATGCGGGTAGCGACTCCAAGCTGAAATTTCGGTCAAATGCCGTGACTTCATAAATTTTGACGGTGTTTACTAAGGTCTGCGCAGCTGCTGATAGGTAAAAATGAAGCACATGGTCTTCTGACAGAACCAAAAACTTACATACCAAGTTTCGGGAAATTTCGTTGAGCAAATGTCGGCAAAATGCAACGAATGCACTTTGAAATTTGTTACCTTAGGCTTGCAGATTTAGGCTCAAAATTTAGAAATGGAAGCATCTTGATTTTCTCCTCTAATAGTGAACTTACGATGGTAAGATCAACATTAGAGTTCTGAGAGAACACTTCATCAATGTAAACTAATTCATCGTTTCACTTTAGTGTCCCTTTAAGGGCACGGTTCCAGACGTGTGCGTTATATCGGCAGACATCAGCAAGCGGCCCACTTCGCGTTGAAATGACCAGCGGCTCCTATATTTTTTCAATGCCAGCCAGATGCGCCCGATCCAGATGTTTACCACCTTCTCCTCTAGCCCGTTTCTGCTCCCGCCCATAGGAATGCCTCGCGCGCATCGAGGCACCCTAGGCAAAGCTCCGGTCGCTCGCACGGGTCGCGCTTGCTTGGCGCACAGAAAACGTTTCCTTTGGGCTTTTATCTCGTATTTCGCACGCTATGGGCGCCACTCCTTCGTCATCCTGGAAAGCATTGATTGATTGATTTGTGGCGTTTAACGTCCCAAAACCACGACATCATTATGAGAGACAACGTAGTGGAGGGCTCCGGAAATTTTGACCACCTGGGGTTCTTTAGCGTGCGCCCAAATCTGAGCACGTGGGTCTACAACATTTCTGCCTCCATCAGAAATGCAGCCGCCGCAGCCAGGATTCCATCCCGCGACCTGCGGGTCTGCAGTCGAGTACCTTAGCCACTAGACCACCGCGGCGGGGTCATCCTGGAAAGCAGGCACACACTCCTGCTGCATTGTGAGCTGCTACAAAAGTTTAGAAATGTCTCAGAGCCGAAAACTACCCGTGAAGTTCTACTGTTTCTAATGCCAGCAGTGCGAGGAGCAAAGGCATCAAGAGTGAATTATGGCAGTTCGTCCATACTTCCGCGATCTTGTCACTTTAAAACATTTTTCATCGTGCACCGTATTACCAACTATTAACGAAGAGAAATGTGATGGCCGGACTCACTTAGCAAAGAAGCGCATTTGTAAACTGAAGCTAGAGCAAATAGACAACTGCTGTACATTCCAAGATCGGGTACCGGCTTTTCGAGACAACCATTTGTAATGCAAAAGCGGCTGAGCTTGCGAGCTTAAACGGACACTAAAGTCAAATAACAGTTTACGTCAGAGTGAAAGTTCAATGTATGACATCTAAAATGACATATAATCAGCAGCACTGCCCTACTTACCGAGAAATTAAGATGAATGTACAAAAATACATGCGGCACCATGGGACATTCTCAAAATGATACCGATGACGTCAGATGAATCGCCTACAATAAATAACTAGTAGTCGATCTAGATGCACTAAATAAAGAACCTTCCGCGCATCAAGAGACGCAAAAAAATGCTGCTTGTTTTTTTCTGTTTGATTCATGAAAAATACAACCGCCGGATGTTACTATGGAAAATGGCGCGAGTGGTTCAAAAATTCCATTTTCGCGTGGTTACAGTGGACATGTGCGATTTAGCGGGACCCAGTTGAGCCAAAACACGCCTGCGATCTTGCAGGAAATCGATCAATGTCCGTTGCTGTGGCTCTCGCTGCTTTCATTATGTCTACTAGTGTCGGCGACTGCGCAGTAAAGCCGGGCAATGTTGTGCACGGCAACAGTGACGTGAGTCGGACCGCTTATTGAGGCGGGTAATTTGAAATGCGCTAACCCGATGCAGGCCACTAAAACGTGATTTTGTTTCAAAATAAGCCCTTCCTTGGCACAAAAGTAACACTACAAGGTTTCTGGACCGCTATTTCAACAATCATTGTTGACTTTATAGTTGCCTTTAGTGTCCCTTTAGTACACCACTGTTAAATACTGTACCGTGAGCCCTGCAAGTGTTCAGCCGATTGCTACAGACTTCTCGTCGCCGCTCAGTGCCAACAGATTTGTGCTGTGTATTTGCGCTGAGCGTTTATATGTACAGGTTTTTCAAACAACACCCACCGATAAGTCAGCATGCTGAGCAACACGCACCGATAAGTCAGCATGCTGAGGTGTTGTGATGCTAGGATCAAAGTCGTGAGTTCGATTCCCACATATGCCAGCTGCATTTCCAAGGAAGCGTAACGTACCAACATTGTGATTAGATTTAGGTGCAAGAATGGCAGACAGGGCGTGTTGGTGTTGCATATTTGAAGCGTACGATTGGATAACGCTCAATTTAAACAGAAGTGGTGCTCGGTGTGTGTGCACCCTGTCTTCGTTGTTGTTTTCACGCCTTACCTTTCAAATAGATCTAGGTGCACGTGAAAGAAACCTCAGGTGGCCGCAATTAATCTAGAGTCTCACACCACGGTGTGCCTCCTAATGATATTATGGTTCTTGTATGTAAAATATTACATCCTGGCATGCGCCTGGGCTGCGGGCGATATACAGCTGCTGCTATGAAAACGAGTTGAAAAAAAAAAAAAATAGACGACAAGGCAGCTGTGAAATTTTCGATGGTTTCGCGAAATTACACGCGATTATCAGGGGCAAATCTCGGCGTAACTAAAAAGTCACAGCTTTGCCGCAAAGGCGAAACAATGAACGCGATAGCAGCAAACTGGAAGGTCACGTGCAGAATGGCAAGTAGATCGAAACATGCCCCGCATGTCTAACGGACAAATGACGCACAAAACCTGCTCACAGGTGCAGATGAATGCAAATAAGCGTCTCAGTTGTCACTTCGATGGATGGATGAATGGATGGATTGATTGATCGATTGATATGGCTGTACCCTTTAGATCGGGCAGTGGCTAACACCACCTAGCCGTAATACTTAGTGAAACAGAAACCAAATTCACCTTTTTTTTCCCCTTTAAATAGTGAAGTTGAGGACTGGTACTTTGCAGTGAAGGGTTTAATTTTCACTTGTGCCTTGACTTTAGCCACCAATCAGATAACCTCCTTCTAGATAATTCAACCCACTTAAGGTCTATTTTGCCATCCCTGTCCATAAAACCCCAGTGCTTTGAAGAACTCTGTGCCATCATCCTGAACTATAGGGTGAAGCCCTTTACCTCTCTGATTATCAAGTCCTCGGCAGTTTCCTCCTCCTCTCCACACGCACTGCATACCGTGTCTACTCCTGACCTGGCCTCAAACACTAGAGAACTACCCCGAGTACTATTATAGATTCTTTCCTTGGCAATTTCCTGCTTAGAAGTTTGATAGATCTCTAGTGCAAACTTCTTAATCATGCCACTTCTCTACATATTGGTCTCCGTTTCCTTCACCTTCTTCTTAACCGATAATTATTTATGGTTCGGCCCCCTGCTCTTTTCTAAATATTTACTTATCAATTTTCTGGTTCGCTTCCTCCATTTTGTATCGACAGTCTTCATGTAAACGTAGCTGAAAACCTTCCTAGCCCAATGCTTCTCCCCCATTTCTCTCAATCGCTTCTCAAATTTTATCTTGCTGCTAGCTTCCCTGCCCTCAAATGATTTCCATCCCATATCACCTTGTACTCCCTGATTTGGTGTATTCCCGTGAGCTCCTAAAGCAAGCCTACCTATTCCACGATGCTTAATTTCTAATCTTGCTTGAACTTCTGATCTCATGCACAAGACCGCATTGCCGATTGTCAAACCAGGAACCATGACACCCGTCCATATTCCTCTCACAACATCATACCTATTGTAATTCCACAGTGCCCTATTTTTTATCACTGCTGCATTCCTGCTACCTTTAGTCGTTACGTATTTTTCGTGTTCCCTTAGATACTTGGTCCCATTGCTTATCCATAAGCCCAGATATTTGTATTTATCTGTTATTTCTAGCAAGACCTCCTGTATCCTAAGCTCACTAACTACCTTCATTATCATTAAAAATCATGACTGCTGATTTTTCCTTGCTGAATCTGAAATCTAAAGTATCTCCTTCATTACCACATTTGTCCACCAATCTTTGCAAATCTTCTTTGTTGTCGGCCATTAGCACTATATCATCTGTGTGCATCAATGTTGGTAGTGCCTGTTTAATGATTTTTCCCTGTTTGATAAAAGAGAGGTTGAAGCCAAGTCCACTCCCCTATAATTTGGCCTCTAATCCTTGTAGGTACATCATGAATAACAAGGGAGACAGGGGACACCCCTGCCTAAGTTCCCGTTTCATCTCTGTGAGCTTGGATACGTGTTTTTCCCACTTTATAACTACCTTGTTACTTTTATAGATATCCTTTAAAAGATTAGTGACTCTGTGGGCTTGGATACCTGTTTTTCCCACTTTATAACTACCTTGTTACTTTTATAGATATCTTTTAAAAGATTAGTGACTCCATCTTCCACACCTAGTGTGTCCAGTATTCCCCACAAGTCCTCTTGCACCACGCTATTGTACACTCCCTTGATATCCAAAAATGCTAGCCACAGGGGCTGTGTTCCTTTTCTGCTATTTCAATGCACTTCGTCAGTGAGAACAGATTGTCTTCCGACCTCCTGTGTTTTCGAAACCCATTCTGCAGTTCCCCCAGCACCCCTCATCCTCTATCCATGCCTGCAGTCTTTCCTTTATAATCTGCATCTCCAGGCTGTAGACCACTGATGTCACTGTTATAGGACGGTAGTTGTTTATGTCAGCTTTGTCCCCCTTTCCTTTATAGAACATGCTCATCCTGCTAAGTTTCCATTCATCGGGGACTTCACCATCGATTATTGTTTTGCTCACTGCCTTTCTCAAAGTCTGTTTAGACTTCGGACCCAATGTCTTTATCAGCATAATTGGAATGCCATCTGGGCCTGTTGATGTACTACTAGGAACCCTCTTCTCAGCTCTTTCCCCCCTCTCGTTGTGAAAATGGAGCCATTGCACCCCTTGATTCATGCTTGTCTGTTGTGGTGCATAAAGCACTTCTTTGTTGAAATTTTCCTGTCACCCTTGTTCTTATATATTCAATAGCTTCGTCCCCTTCTAGCCTAGCACCTTGAGCTGTAGTTATAAACACCTGCTCTAGGCTTGCCTCATTTCTTAGGGAGCTTAGATTGTTTCAAAATTTCGCAGCTGCCTTTCTATCCTTTTTATGTACTTCTGCCAGCCACTGAGCCCCCTTTCTTGTAATCTTTTCATTGATCAGAAGGGATGCTTCCTTTCTACAGCTTAGAAAGATGTCTCATTTTCTTTCAACATCATCTGTCGGTTCACCCTGCTGCTTAGCATGTCTGTGTTCCCTAGAGGTTTCCCGACGTTTTGCTATGGCTCTCTCGACTTCCTCATCCCACCAACTCTTGGGTTTGTGTCTTCTTTTCCGGGATGGCTTGTCACGTGCCTTAGCAAGCTCTAGCTCAAACAGTCTAATTAGATTCGTGTATGTCCACACTGTTTTAGTATCCTCAGTGATTACTTTCTCAATTTGTTTAGTGGCTATTTCAATTGGCCTTTCGGAATAAAAATTTTCTTTTAGTTGCTCATCTTGTCTCATTCCCACTTTCATTGCTCTTTCAAAACTTAGCTTGATACGTTTGTGATCACTACCTAGACTTCTGGAGCCACATTCATCTATGTGCATTCCCCTGAGCCTATCATACATTCTATGTGACATCAGTGCATAATCTGTCATCGACTGTAGACTTCCTGCCTCCCATGTTATTTGCCCTTCACACTTCTCAGTAGTGTTGCAAATGATCGAACCATACCTTTCACACATATCCATGATCATTTTACCTGTTGGGTCGGTATACCCATCTATATCTTCCATGTGCGCATTCACATCTTCTAGTATATTTATCTCGCACTCTCCTCCTAATTTCTCAATGTCCTTTGATATACACTCCACCATTGCCTGGTTTTCCTTTCTGGCCTTTGCTCCCGTCCGCAAGTACACCAAACCAAGGAGTGTCATCTGCCCAGCCACTTTCCCTCGTAACCATAAATGTTCCATGCATCCCTGCTGGACACTTTGCCAACCCATACTTTTATGTATAAATGCACCCAATCCACCCCATTTTTCCTGCCCTCTGTTCTATTGCAACATTCCCATACGTAGTCCGGATTGCAAGGTGGTTGCTCCATGTCCCGAAGATGTGTCTCTACAACCCCATATACCATCAGCTCCTCCTGCCTTAACTGCTCTTATATCTCTTCCCACTTTAACATATTCCTGCCACCCTGCATGTTAATATAGCCTATGTCTGACTTAGCTTGGCCCTTGTGCTTACGTCTATTTCTTCTCCCACGAACCCCATGTGGCTTGAATATTTGTGCCCCTTTAGATCCGTCTTTGGCTACACTGTTGGCCTCAGGGCCCTGGGTTCCCCTAAAAAAGTTGTGGCTTGACGACTGATCTTATTACCAACCCTCTTGCTCGTTGCACCACTGTAATGAATGCCATCCTGTGCAAAGGGGCGAGCACCGGGCTCGTACATGTCTTGGTTTAGCTCCATTACGCTGTATCCGAGCTGCCAGCTCATATTCTTGATCACACAGTTGGCCTCCACTACCCTCCTTTCAATCCCATGAGACTGCCCCCAGACCTCTGGGACTGTGCATATGGTAACGTGCATACTCCCAGAAGCGCGTTGGAGCTTACGCATCCCATTCTCTAACTGTCTCTGAAGGTTCTGATCCTTGTCCTTCAACACATCATTGAGACCAGCATGAATAATGACGAGATTTTCACCCTCCATGCTGTCCACTACAACCTCCTGAGCTTTGGCCAGTGCATCCACCATGCTCTTCCCTGACTGGGCCTCCACCCTCACTCTCCCATCTTCCTTCACTGTCGTGAAGACGCCATCCCTAACCCTGGCCATGTTAGAGTCCCCCATCACTAGGACCCTTCTACGCTCCAATAGCTGGCTTCCTGTTTGTGATGGCGCCCATGTTTGTTTCACCTGTTTCTCTCTCTGCTGTCTGTCCTGTGTTCCTGCCCTGCTCGAAGACTGCCGCGCCACTGAGCTGTGTGTTCTCGGAGCCTCTGCGCTGTGGCCAGACACTGTGGTCCCCTGACCTCCCTTCTCGCCTGTTCCTTCCCGCCATCGCCTTCTCCGCTACCCACACCTTCCGTCTCGCACCACACGGGGCCGGGGCAAAGCCCTATTAGCTCCTTTACCCGTTACTCGAGCTCGGTCCGCCCTTCCCGTTCTTTTCGAAGGTCGCCCTTCATTTGCTCTAATAGGCTGGCGGGAGCCTCCTCCCGCTCACGCAACGCTCCGAGCTGTTTTTGGAGTTCTATCCTCTGCTCCCGTTCCGCCCTAAGCTCCGCCTGAAGCCCCTCGATGCTAGCCTCCATGCGCTGCACGGCGGCCTTCAGTGCCTCGCACAGCCTGCACACGAAGCTCACCTTTTGCGCGTCTGCCAAACTCGCGAATGCTGTCTCGTCCAAGTAGCACCAGTGCTTGCATTCTTCGCACTGCACCAGCTCACTCGCGCTCGTGCTTTTCCTAGCCTCCTTGGCCATCGCCCGCCCGACCATCGGAACGAGTGCCCGACAGCCCCAAGTTAAACCGTAATCGCGAAATTGAGCCGCCTCCTACCTCAACTAACTCCTACCTCAACAACTGTTTGAAGCTGCCGCCTACACCGCTCACGCATGTGTTTAATTTCACTAGTAGCCTCTCATTAGGTTTACTTTGTGTTCGGTTTTAGCTGTTTAACAACTAAACTGGTGCACCGAACTTCTTCAAAACAGTCGCCTACCCTGTTCACGTGGTCAACGTCAGTGCAACGTTGCCCGTGTCCCACACCCACAGTACTCGCAACGCAAGTTATTGATTAGGAGAAAAAAAAAAGCAATTGTGTTCACAAACACAAACAAATAAAGGAAAACTTATTCGCTGTGTCTGAAAAACGCGCCCATTTTGCAAACGAAGACTTTGCAATGATTGCAGTGACCTTTGTGCACCCGGTAACTACAACAGATTCGTTCCGGTGAAATCCCAAGGTCAGCCAAGACGTACGATCCTCCCCACCGTGAGATAAGGGTGCGCGAGCGGGCGACCACCCCCCTCCTCTTTGCGGGGCAAAGTACGCATGGTACATGAGAGCGCGCCGCAGCGTTGTGACGATGCGGCAACGCGCGCCCATTGCGCCATCTTGCTGTTAATGCTGAAAACATGATAGTTCCTCCCGAGATGCCTGTCAACAGCGGTAAGTGGTAGATATAAATAGCTTGCCGTTTGAACAATGAAGGAGGTGCTCCTCTGTGGCTTAGTGGTTCACGTCTGCGCACTCAAGTTTCAGAGGTCCTACATTCGATCCAGTGCACCGTGGTCTTTTTCTGGATTATTTTTCTTTCTTGTGTTTTCATATATATAGATACATATACAGTGAGTGACGTCAACGCAGTGGCAAAATACAGCGGAGTGTGTCCATGTAATTGCTATGCTTGATAAATATGCTTGATACTAGTGGGCATTGTGTATTATGATGAAGACTGAAAGAGCTGTCAAAAAACCAAATTAACATTCGAATCTGTGAACACGCTGCATGATCAGGCATGGATATTAATCCAAAAAGAAACATGTGCAGCACGAAACATGCATTGGCAAAATAGACATAAAATTTGTTTTTTGTGTGCATCATTATGCTTTCAAAGGAGCTGTAAAAAAATTCAAGGAGTAGCATTGAACTTACGATACGACGTGTTTACCATCTGATGAAAACCTCGGCAAAAGTGAAACTCGTATGAAACTGAACACTGCATGTTGCAGTGGTGCCAGGGATTCAACAAAGCAGACGTAAGTATAGTCTCCTCACACTGACCTCCTAATAAATTTAAAGCCATGCGACGAACTTGGCATCCAAGCAGTTGAAATTCGAACGCTAAATACAAAGGCACGCAAAAGCGTGGTAGTGGTTTGCCGACAGCTTCAAGAAGACACGACTGCCGCAGCAAATGCGCATTTTACCGGTAACATACATATAGAATAGAATAGGAAGGCGGCTGCTCACCATTGACATGCACATAGCACTCGCTCAAAGATATCGTGTTCGACTTGCTCGGTCCCGCAAATATTATCAATGAATCGCTCACGATTCTCGTAAAATTCACACCGTGAAAACCTTTTTACAAACTTTTTAAACCTTCAGAGCAAGTCACAGGCTGATGTGACGCTGCAAGTGCAGGGCGACAAAGCCCCTCGATCCAAACTACAGTGCAAGAATACTTTAGGTGAGTGAACAATGCGAAACAAGCGCTTGCGGTGTGCCGATAGATGGCTCGTCAGACTGACGACTGTGGCGGGCTGCTGGCAAATTCTTCAAAGCACATGAGTGACGGTTTCCAAATTTGAGAAAACCGCGTAATCATGCGATATCAATCACACGACACGCATAGAGCGGTGCCGCGAAAGAGAGGGTGATAAGGGAGGAGGTTGACAATGCGGCAAGAGTGTTGTGGCGACGATAAATGAGCACCGCTACTTTCCTACATCACAGGGCTTTCCTACACCGAGACGGGGGGGGGGGAGAAGAAGCTGGGGCATAGAGCCCCTTTTCTCAGGGGTAAAGTTTTTAGTACCATCTACCAAGCTCCAAGCGAAGCAGAACATTATCGGACAGCGGATTGTTCCGGCGTTTGCTCACCTAAAGTAATCTTGCATCATGATCCAAACAACAGTCCGTGGAGAGCACGTGAACATGCTGAGAGAGTGTGCAGGTATAAGGTAGAGTAACTGTATATATAGAGTAACTGAGGGACCATATACTACTCTAGCAGAAGGCGGAAGCAGTGTATCGAGCGACCGGCGTTTGCTAGAAAGGCGGAGAAACGTGCGTGGCGCAGCGCCCCCTGGCTGAGGTTGGGAGGTCTCTCGCCGAGCCTTTGAATGTGCTTTGCGTAGTGTTTCTGAAACATGGTGGCCCACTTCGAACGCCTGCTTTGTAGTGATTTAGGCGTAGTTGTTGAAATATTCACTTCGTTCGCAGCGAACGACTCAGCTTCGATGAGCGAGTATTACAGATAAGTTATCATAGTTATTGGGATAGCTTCCCTTTTCAAACGTCTTTAGACTTAACTAGAAAACCAGTGTAAGCGAATCAGCAATGCAAATGTTTTGGTGTTTGGTGCATGGTTTTTATTTATTTACTTTTATTGTTACTGTAGCGGTTCTTGAAAGAGAAAAGTGAAGAGAGAAGCGCGGGGCTGTTATTGTCTTTCAACACAAAGGTACCTTTGCTGTGCATGGTGACACAAACATTCTTTTTTGTTTCTTTTCACTGGTCTTTTACCCTCTGATAGGTGGCGCCACCGTTCCAGCTGGGGGCACGTAAACGCCATCCCGTTAACCAGAAGGCACTGTGTGTAACGAACGTTTGCGGCACAGTAACACTATTTCGTTAACCCGCGCTATCGCGGCAACGGTAAACTATAAGTAGATGTATGTTGAAAGAAATAAAGGAGGCATTGAAATGACAAACAGCACGATTACTGCTTCGCTTCATGGAACCGCCACATTTCCTTACATCAATTTTATGAAGGGTTACGCAAGATCGGATCAAAAAGACTTAGCTGCGAGCCTAACTTCGTTAAACATTAACCCTGTCCCGTCTCACCCTCTGTCGATGATAATGGCAGTAGCTTATGTGACAGCTCCAAATTATTGGGCCTGGGCGGCATTTCTAAGTGAGACTGTTATGCGCCGTCACCAACGTCACGGAGAGAGCACCATGTGATCTTGCTTTGGCGTCCGACATGGCTAGGGTAACATGGCGTGCCACGTCGCGATGACAGCGGCACCTGAAGAAACTAAAGACCACTTGGGTAGAGTGACCTAGCTTGGGTGCAGTTCCGGCAGAATAATGTGTTTAGTAGCAGGATGGCTGGCACAGCAGAATAGGATTGGCCCAGCCTTGCGCACCTCAATTAGGGTGCCTGCATGTGCGCCCTTCTGTAAAAACGCTTCCGTTTTTTAGAGTGGTGTCAGCCTTTGACCCACCACTTGCTGTCGCCTGCTAAAACACAATGTTGCCAGTCCCGGTTTTCATGGCAACAAGCGCCATGTTGGTTCTCAGGGTTCTTGCGGCTAGTTGTTCCTGCTCCGCATGCTGCATGTTGGCGCAGGTGTGCAAGCTGCGGTATGCCTTGCGTTTGACTACACCGCACCTAGCTTCGGCTACGACACCATATTCGCGCTAAGTGCACCTACAAAAACTTTGAAGAGAAAATGCCAGGGTGCTGTGTGCCGCAATGAAAAATATGTAGACTGTTTCGCTTCCCGACTTGCTCTAGCCCACGGAAACGCTGAATTACACAAGTAAAGCCAGATTGCTTGGAGCCGACTACTTCTCCCCGTGTTTGTGAGGTGAGTACCTATTGTATTGCGAGTGGATTGAGTATATCGCCGCATATTTTGTGAAACGATTGACTTAGTCATACGAGTAAAAGCAGTTCGCACACAGTAAATGCAAAACTTGCACAGCAAAAAAAAAAAAGGGGGCTTCGTTCAGCTATGCTGGGCTATGCGAGCGAAAGCTGGTTAACTTGGGTAGGCTTGTTTATCCTCGTAGTCGAAGCGCAGTTCACCTATCAAATGATATGGCTGGTGGAATGTGTACTACGTGCATTCACTACCTGCGTTTCATCAGTTTCCAAAGCCGTCGCCACATTCGTTGCCAGAAACGCCAGGCCCATGAACCACCAACAGACGCTTGCATTTGCGTCTTCCTTTGCTGGCAGCTGTTCACGTTCCTGCAATTTCACCTCGGTCGCTGAGGAAGTACATTTTGAAAAGTAGACAGACGAGCTGGTGAATGCGTTCCTTGTAGACTCTTGCAGTCTTGCACAGCTCTAACATGACAACTAAATTTTGTGCGGCTTGCCATGGGGTATTCGTTCTTTGCTTCAAGGACACATGGAAATACACACCAAAACTTGCTCAACAATACCATAATGGCTTTTGCTTTGATAATATAGAATGTGACTGATTTACTGCTCATGTCCGTCCATCTGTCTGTCCTGAACGCTTCAGTATGTGTGCACCACGGTGTGTGCACTAAGTAAGCCGGTTGTGGGCCTATAACTCAAATATGCTCTATGGGAGATTGGTATTGCGTCGTGATTTGTGTCGCTTTTTTTGTTTCAAAACAAGCCACAATGATGATTCGATATCGCGAACTCAGTTTCTATTTAGTGCTTGTGGAGAATAAGTGTACAGACTGCATATATGTGTTCGGTGTCACATATGACTATTTGCCTTATTGTTTTATTGTAGGGACACTGCGAGGACACAAGCTTCCAGCAAAGGAGGCAGGACAGTTTGAAAAAGTTAAGGCCAGATGCTGTTCAGATGCTATTTGCAATAAAATCTGACTTGAAAAAACTTGGTTTGTCTCTTGTTGCTCCCCTTTACTTTTCTTCTAGCGTAACTTCAGACTGGGGGGTGGAGGGTTGGTGTAATATGATTGAGTGCCCTACTATTTTCTGGTAATGCTAACTGCTTGTAAGGTTTTTAAGTAGTCCATTGTACGGATTTGTTGACAGGAAGTAAACTTGCTGCAGGAAATTATATTACGAACAAAAGCAACATTTACGGTATGAGAAACAGCTTAGTGGAATTATGTAGTTTAACGAGAACATAGCGAGCTATGCGGTAGTTTGATCCACCATCCCCGTCATTATGGGTTATCATCATCAGCCTGGTTATGTCCACTGCAGGGCAAAACCCTCTCTCATGATCTGCCAGTCAACTTGGTCCTGTGCTTGTTGCTGCCATTTTGTACCCGCAAACTTCCTAATCTCATCTACCCACCTAATTTTTTGTCTCCCCCTAAACCATTTTCCTTCTCTGAGAATCCAGTTAGTTACCCTTAGCGACCAGCGGTTATTCTGCCTACGCGCTACATGCCTAGCTCATGTCAATTTCTTTTTCTTGATTTCAGCTATGATATCCTTAACACCCGTTTGTTCATTAATCCACTCTGCTCTCTTCTTGTCTCTTAAAGTTACACCTACCATTTTCCTTTCCATCACTCGCTACGTCGTCCTCAATTTAAGCTGTACCCTTTTAGTAAGCCTCCAGGTTTCTGCTCCATATGCGAGTATTGGCAAGATGCAGCTGCTATATACCTTTGTTTTGAGGGATAGTGGCAATCTGCTAGTCATGATTTGAGAGTGCTTGCCGAATGTGTTCCACCCCATTCTTATTCTAGTTACTTCAGTCTCGTGGTTCGGCTCTGCAATTACCTGTCCTAAGTGAACGTAGTCTTTTACAACTTCAAGTGCACTATTATCTCGAAGCACTGTTCTCTTTCAAGGTTATTGTACACTACTTTCGTTTTCTGCAGATCGATTTCAAGACCTACCTTTCTGCTCTCCTTCTCTAATTTAGTAATCATGAGTTGCAGTCCCCCGAGTTACTCAGCAATGCAATGTCATCTACGCAGCGCAGGTTACTAAGGTACTCTCCATTAACTCTTATCCCTAACCCTTTCCATTCTAGACCTCTGAAAACCTCCTGTAAGCACACGACAAGCATTTTAAAGATTGTATCCCCTTGTGTCTACACCCTTCTTGATTGGTATTCTGTTGCTTTCTTTATGGAGCACTATGATGGCAGTTGATCCTCTGTAGATTTCTTCCAGGATGTTTATATATGCTTTGTCGACGCTTTTTTATTCAGCTGTGTCTGCATGACTGCCGATACTTCTACTGAATCAAATGCCTTCTCGTAATCTATGAAAGCTATGTATAGTGGTTGGCTGTATTCTGAGCATTTCTCTATGACCTGATTGATAGTATGAATGTGGTCTATTGTTGAGTAGCCTGTTCGAAATTCTGTCATTATGGGTACCGTGAGCACGGTCTCGAGCCTTGCACAAGGCCTATGAGGTGTCTACAGTGGTAAGGTGAACTTGCTTCAGGAATGCTGCGCATGCATTGAATTCTGTTCACAGTGACATCGAGGTTCTCCCTCGCCCAAATAAAGCCTCTCTAAATATCCTCACTAGGCCAATGCAGTGGGTGTACCAGCTGCAAGAAACAAACTGTTTAAACGGTATTTTATGCAAATTGGAGTCAAAATGTTTTTTCTGTTCTACAAAATGGCAGCTAACTTCAGAGAACGACCTTCCAGCTTTCAGAACTTGCTAAATAATAAAACCCACCCCATTTTTGTTGAAATTGCGCTACCTGCAATGTAAACAAGCCACGGCTGAGAACCAACATGGCGGCCCGTCAAGTATGGCGACCGTTATACTGTTGTAAGTAACCATGATCGAACTTTTCACCACTCTAAAAAACGGAGCGGCGCTCACGTGAAGGCCTCTTACCTCAACCCCTGCTTTTACATGGTCCTGTGTTCTATATGGGGAAAGTCAGTCTTAGAGGTGGGTTACGTCGGCTATGTATGTGGGCCAACTCAGCTTTCGAATTTGACCGATTCCGGGTGCGAGACCAAAGTTATAGAGGTGGGCAAAGAAAAATATGGGATTAGTTGTGAATGTCAGTCAATTCAAATCCAACGCGACGCCATCATTTGGTGACGCGAGCGTTTTGCCTTTCAGCTTCATGACGAACTCGACCTCTCCTCCAGAACAGGAAGTAGAGTTTGCCGTGCATGAGCAATGCGATTCCGCATTGAAAGGCACCGACATGCACCCAGTGTCTGTGGAGCCCAGTGGATGGTGTGGCTTATTCGCCTGCATCGTAGCTAAAGTTTTAACCTCCCACCACCAGCAAAGCTGTGAATATCCCAAGACCACTGGCGTAGCCGGAGGGTATGCCAGTGGTCTTAAAATATTGAAAATTACCCAGGGTGCCCCCTGGGTAATTTTCAATATTGCATGTGTATATAAACACACACAACTACATCCAAAAGTTTATGGAGCGTGGGCTCCACTGCGAATGGCGCATTGCTGCTCTGTTAGTGCACGGCACTTCTAACCTGGCAGGCAGCTGTGTAGGTCGCACAGGCTAGAACATCTATTTGGGAGACCATGCTTTCGAGGAAAGCGGGGATATAGCTTTCTCAGCCACTTCGTGCTCCGCAAACTTTTTCGGGGGGCGGGGGTACACATACAAACGCATGAACGTGCAGAAGTATGGTTGAACCCCCTCTAAAGAAAAATAAATGTTCCTGGCAACACCTCTGCCTCAAGACGATTTGGTTTGGCTGGCGCGCAGTGCCCCGTAGTGTTGACATGAGCGATCGTGCAAAGTGAATATGTTGTTGCCTTTACCAAATATCGTACTATGTTGTAATGCAGCCTTCCTAGGTGCCCTGGTGATGGCAGTGCTGCAGACACGCCAGTTGCTGCACGTCTACCTCTGGCTCAGCGCGCAGGGTGCCGTGCTGTGGTCGTACATGTGCAACCGTGAGCTTGTGCGCTATGCCGAGGAGCTTTCACATGACGGCAGCCTGCTGCTTGAGCTGCTGCGGCTCGAGCCTGGGGCGCTGCTACGCACAGGCGCCAACTACGTGCTGCAGCTGCTGCTGGCTTTGCTGCTATCGGCCGGACGGGGTCCCCAGGCCACAGCAGCTCTCGCCCTGGCGCTTCTGGCGCCCACCGTCGCCAGCGTGTGCCTAGTGCCAGTGCCTGGGACCAGCCCAGTGGCAGCAGCTCTCGGTGCGCAGCTGCTGCTCATGACGCCTGCGCTTCGCCACTCGGGCCCGGCACTGGCCGCTGGCCGCCGGGCTGTAACGCGCACGCGTGCCTTGCTCGGCCAGCTGGGTGGCCAAGCGCTGCTCGAGGCCCACTGGGCACGTTTACGGGCGCCCACTGTGCTACGTCTGTTCTGGCTGCTGCGGATGGCAGTTCACGCAGCACTGCTGCAGCCGCAGCTGCCTGCTGTGCAGGCACTGGCAGAGCTTATAGCACAAGGCTGCGATACGAGCGTGGCCCTCCTTGGCATGGCCAGCCTGGTGGCCACGCTGTCGCGGCAGGTGGCTGGCGCGGCACGCCGCCTTCTTCTGCTCGAGGGCAGCCCTGAACGCAGCCTGGCTACCGTGGCAGGCCTCCTGTTCCTAGTGCTGGCTCTACAGACGGGCCTGACGAGCCTCGACCCGCCACACCGGCTCGCCCGGCTGGTGCGAAACCTCTGCCTTTTGGCCACCGCTGTGCTCCACTTTGTACAGGGAATGCTGGGCCCGTTGCTGGTGTCTTTGGGAGCGTCTCGCAGCGGATCGCACCAACGGCACGCACGCGCGCTGGGCCTCAGCCTGGCGTTGGCTGCATGCCCATGCATACTCCTCGCCTACCTGTGGACACACCAGCCAGTGAGCACGTGGCTGCTCGCCGTCAGTGCCTTCAGCGCTGAGCTCGTTGTCAAAGTGGTCATCTCACTGCTCATTTATCTACTCTTTCTAGTGGATGCGCGCCGAGAGACCATGTGGGAGCCGTTGGATGACTATGTTTACTATCTGCGAGCAACAGGCAGTGTCCTTGAGTTCCTGTTTGGAGTCTTCCTCCTCTTCAACGGTGCCTGGATATTTGCATTCGAATCACGTGGAACCATAAGAGCTTTCATGATGTGCTTTCATGCTTACTTCAATATATATCAGCAAGCAAAGGCTGGCTGGAAAGCTTGTGCACGGCGGAGAGCTGCTCTTTATAAACTGCATTCCCTTCAAGAGGCTACAAGCCAGCAGTTGCGTGAACTAGACGATGTGTGTACTATATGTTTTCAAGAACTGCAGACTGCCAGAGTGACTCGATGTCGGCATTTTTTTCACAGTGCATGTCTTCGGAAATGGCTCTATGTGCGAGACATGTGTCCGCTTTGTCACAGCACACTCTACCATCAGTAAGAACTGTATTTTTCAAAATGTATTTATTGCATCAGAACGCCTAAACGACAAACTTTATTCAAACTGTATCACATCAAATCTTTTAAATGACATAACTCAACTCAAATGGCATGAATAATTCGAAGCATTGGGCTTGTGTGCAACGCTAGTCAGATCCCTTCTCTTGACGGCCTTTACAGTGCGTCAGCTTGCCTTCACAAACGCTCAAACAACAAACTAAATTCAAATCGTATCACATGAAATCTTTTAAATGACATAACTCAAACCGCTCAAATGGCATGAATAACTGAATTCGAATCGTATCACATGAAATCTTTTAGATGACATCACTCAAACAGCTCAAATGACATGAATAACTAAATTTGAATTGTATCACATGAAATCTTTTAAAGATATAACTCAAACAGCTCAAATGGCATGAATAATTCGGAGCATCGGGCTTGTGCTCCAGTGCGTTATATCCATTGCACCGCTAGTCAGATCCCTTCTTCGGACGACCTTTGCGGTGCGATGGCTTGCTTTCACTTTCAGCAGGTGGTCTTGGACGTAGCCCAATATACCCGCTGCAATTTTCTGAGCCACAGGCACATGGGATTCTTTCGTTGCCGCGACACTCCAAGTTGTAGTTAAAGGTGAGCTCAGTGCCTGCAAGGAATTGACAATCAAGAAAATATATGCACCACGATAGCCACAGCCTAACTGCACACGATATGGACATATATTGGCACACATGCAAACACCATGGCAGGCTTAAACCTCAAAAGCCTTGACCTTACAAAAAACTCTGATGCCCACCTGATCCTGATCAAGTCGGGAGAACCAACTCACTCAGCCCAGCCTATGAGTCTGATGCTGGGCAAAATTTTCTAGGGCTTGTTCCAGGTGAGTTTTACAGAGCATGATATTCCCGCGTTGACTCTGGCGGACTAATATTTTGGTGAATTTTGAGCACAAGTGAGCCCTGTTGGGAAGGATTTCGATAAATCTGAGTACCAGGCAGCCCCAGTAGACTATGATTTTGATCTGAGTGAGCCCTACACAACATACACACACATTTATATCTGCAGTCAAGTAGACACACGTACAGAGTAGTTTTATTGATGTTACGGCCGCGGGTCCAACCTTCATCGGCATGATTCTGATGAAGGCTGGACACGCGGTTGAAATGTCAATAAAATTACTTCGTGCGTGCGGACCCAGCCTCAGTTCCTTAGTGTGTGTGTGTGTGTGTGTGTGTATACACACACACATGCATGCACACACACGCATGGGGAAATTACTGAATTGATTGATATGTGGGGTTTAACGTCCCAAAACCACCATATGATTATGAGAGATGCCGTAGTGGAGGGCTTCAGAAATTTCGACCACCTGGGGTTCTTTAACGTGCGCCCAAATCTGAGCACACGGGCCTACAACATTTCCGCCTCCATCGGAAATGCAGCTGCCGCAGCCGGGATTTGATCCCGCAACCTGCGGGTCAGCAGCCGAGTACCTTATCCACTAGACCACCGCGGCAGGGCTGGGAGGGGAAATTACTGAAGACGCTCAAAAATTACTCATAGAACGTAGAAAGCCCACCTATCAGTCATTGGCTGATTTGAACATGGCGCACTTGGTCGTTACAGAGGTTGCCACAGGAGGCCGCAAATTGTCCACGCATGCGATCACATTGAAGTAGCCGTGCATGGGGGGGGGAGAGAAAAGTGTTTAAGGTCGCGAGACGCGGCAGAGGTATTTTGTTTGCCCCTGTCATCCCTCCCTGCTTAGCTTTCAGTGCTTTCGTCGGGATGAGAGAAGAGAATAGAAATGCAATGGCAGCATGCGACAAATCTCAAATCTTTATAATTCAACTCGAACTGGACGGATTCTTAAAATTTTTGCACCCTTGAGTTCGTGAGGCAATAAGCTCTTCCAGTGAATTGATTACATGGTTGCATGAAAAAGTGTTTCAAGGCCCCTTTAAACAAAAGTTTGCGAACTATTTTTTTAAATTCCCAGAGTTTCACGGATAAAATTACATGACTGAAGAATCAAAGCAGAGACCGATTTAAGGCAATTTCCTTAAGATTAGCCAATAAACAAAAAAGGAGGACATCTTTCAGCTCATACTGACAGCAGCCGATGCTAAAATATTTCCATCCCCCTTTATACTGTACTACCCGTTTTTTGGCCTTAGCCATGTTTATACATTAGTGACCTGTTCATTAGTTTCGTTTCTCCACCTAAAACTTCTGTCTCTTCAATTCCATGACCAGAGTAGTAAAACCGCTTCGACCAGCTTCTACATGCACATTTGGTTCACATTTTATAATAAATCCCAAATGCACACTTCAATTACACAGGCAAGACTCAATATTGTTTCCATGATAGTTTAAATTTCCCACAGCAATAAAATATAATTGTCTTTTGTATTGGTAAGCTGATAAAAAAGAACGCCACCCATGCTTCATCGAACCCCACTGTACCCTGTTTTTATGAAAGGGAACTGCCACGTGAACAGTAATGAGTGTACGATGACAACTCAATTAAGCACAACCCAAAAAGAAAAAGGGTGAGAGGAAGAAATTAACATTGAGCGTTATGGACTCATACTTGTGAAAATAGTGCCTAAATGATTTTTAGAGCAAAAACTAGATGCCATGGCTCCCAAGGTCTACGACTTGTCTATGCCAGCCATGTCATCACAATACCATGACCTTAAGATGCATTATTTGCTCTGGATAGGCGTTGCAACAGCACTCGCTCAGAGCCTCATCGCAGAGGTACAACAAGACTCATCTTTTCCGACTAGATGGTGTCAAGAGCAACATATGCTGTCCAAAGTGAACAAGAACCTGTTTGTTTGCTAGCAGGTGCACACTTTGAGTGGCATGAAAGAGCACTTCGAGAGGTAGAGAGATGAGCTAATGATTTGAGCATAGTGATGAAACTAGGGCCTTATTCTGATTATCAAACGTGTCTTTACTCCACAAGCATTCGCTGTAGCCTCGTGTACAACTGCAGCGCCATAGCCAAATTTCTACATCTGCATTGTTTCAACATCAAATTTACAATAAAGCCTAACATAAATTAAGAACTGCGTACAGAGGCGTGCGCTTCCACCATGAACACCACACCGTGCGGCCAGCGCTCCTTGGAGCTCCTCTCGTGAACAGTTGAGAAACTAGCGCGCAAATGCAATGACAGCTGTAGATGGGGCCTCACCGAGTAATCTGCTAAAATGCGGGAGTTCCACCAAGCACGATTGCTTTGCGGTGAAGCTAACTTACCTCTCGCTATGCTCACGCAAATTAAGAATAAGGCACAATTTTCGATACACGCAGCAACAACGCCTCGTGCTATCCAGGTTTTGCTCCTCGTGCCAGGCATACCAAATCCATGCAAGAAACTGGCATAATGTCACGAGGTGGTAGAAGCCACTTTGTTGCCATGTGGCTCTGCATAAAAGATTATCCGTAATAGAGCTCAATATGTCTTTTAGACGTTATGTTTAGAAATCGTTTGCTTTATTCGGGACTAGGATTAAGTGATGAAGACACACGTGCCATAATTTTCTGGCTGACTAGCCAAAGTAAGTGTTCCAAACACAGGATGAGAAATTCGGGAAATGGAAATGGACCAACACTCTCACTGATGACATCACCAATCATTATATATTAGGACTGAGACTTTACCTACCCTGCGAAAGCAGTTGACTAAGGCGCAGGAATGCGTCTGGAGTAAATAGCAGATGTGATCTTTTTTCAACATGTATGTGCTGAGCAAACTATACCTGAAGGAGATAAAGCCGCAATGTAAATGGTGCCAGGCAGTGACAGCATATGGCCATATACTGTGGGAATCATGGTGCCAACGGCGGTGGATGTTATGTGCGAACCCTGTCTCGAGCTCTGGGAGGCCATGTGGACGAGCTTCGACCGAGTCGTCCAGACAAGGGTGGCGGAGTGGGCCACACAGGTCGCAGTCAGCCTTGGTCTGATAGTCATCTAACACGGAATAGTTCGCAGGTGCCTTCTGATGAAATAAGGTCTTTCCATCCATCCAATTTGGACAGCACCAATAATTAGTGCATTGAAGCAGAGCCATCAACAAGCGAAGGCCTCCTGAACAATGCTACTACTGATGATGAAAGCATTCAATGTGAATATAACCATGAATGCATTGGTAATGATAATCAACGAGGATAAAGATGCCAACAAACACGCTGAAGTAGAACTGTGGGCAAGCAAATGGGCCTTGAACGGTGACAATTAGAGGCTGGACTATAGGCAAATGCCTATTCTGTTCCTTGCTTTCCTATCGTGCCACTTTGATATATGAACAACAATTAAAGGAAAAGAAGGGCTTTTACAGTGTTTTTATAGTGCCTACAAATGCCTATTTTTGATGTTTCTGCCTAAATTTTTGTAAGTGCCTATAAATGCCTATTTTCAAAATCTACGCTTATATGAATACTATTTAAACTAAAATTTTTCTTTTGAGTACAGCTGGAGATCGGTAGTCACGTTAGCGGGCAAAATTGGGCTTTCGGAACTCTATGGGATGCATCCTATATTCCACCTCGGAAGTTCCTTGCAGCACTGTCAAGGCTAGAAGGCCCTTATTGCCAATAGGAAGGCCGATTAGCCTGTACACATGTATTCATCGCATTGCATCGCCACTCAGCATTTTCCCTGCACCTAGAGCATGATGCAGAACGAATGCAAAACCGTGAAGTGTCATCACTGCTAAGTATAGAGTGTGGGTAAAAACAAAAAGACGAAATGTCGACATCTTTCTTTTGTTTTGTTTTTCATTTACTTAACTGGCACTTCACAGGTCAAATGAGAAATTTATGACACTTGAACTTGTTGGATGCCCATGACAAGCTTTGTACCACAAAAATTTTTTAATTGGTTCATTACGAGCGAAGCCATGAAAGCATAATGCGAGGAAGTAAGCATGAAACCTTTGCTGCTCGCCCTGGTAGACTTTGCAAGCCCAATTCCTTCCCTGCCCTCCTCGGTATCGGAGCAACTCAAAGCCGCAAGATCACACGACGCAGACGCATGAACACGTCATGCACACACAAGCGTTGTTGAGTCATTTCGGCGTTCTATGTATTAAACTGCCTGTTTCTGTGCGATGTATCCCTCTATGCACGCATGTTTGCAGAGGCAGGCACAAATTATATATCGTTACCATGATACACAGAGCCACACTGCTGGAATTGATCTAAGGGATGATGCACCAAAAACAAACCAAGTGTTGTCAGGGCTAGCATCAGCAAAATGCGATAACACCAACGCAAACGAAATGGAGGCAGCCTAGTCTTGCATCTAGCTCGATACGAAGTAAATAAATAAATAAAGCGCACAGATTTCGTTTGCATGTTTTAATATTTCTGTATACCTTCCTACCTCTATCCAAGCACAAGTTACACATGTTGCCTTGAATAATTATTACAATCACATACTACTTTGAACTCCGTATGTAGGACCAGGGTGGTGTTATATATGCAGAAACATTCTCCCAAGGAAGGAGGCTACCATCCCCTGGGCACAAGGCAGGCAAATGGTCATTTCGCACTATGTATGCATGGCGCAAAACCCCCTGGCTAAGCCCCTGCACAGGACCATTCCTTCTACGTCACTTCCACTATGTTGAGGTGCATGGCTGGTAGATGAAGGGCAAGCGGGGTTCAGTTTCACATTTCATCTCTTTCCAGGGCGCATAGCGTTACAAATATTGGCAGACGAGATTATGAGCACCCAGCGGATGCACTTCTCTTGCCAGCTCGAAATGCTAAAACCTGTTGAGAGGCCGTTTAAGGTGTTCACACACAGAGGAAAAATTGCTCTTGTGTGATTAGACTGTTAATACAAAACTAGAAGACCCTTCTGGACTATTAGAGGTCTGGCTATAAGCTCCTCCTGTGATGCCCTTCTCAGCCATGCCGAAACCAAAAGCGTGTTTATTCGATGGTGGTCAGTTAACTCACCATGCTGGACAATAGAAGGAGAGACCGTGTTCTGCAAACGTCGCGGGAAAAATTGCAAAGAATGCTAAACCATTGGAGTCTTTGTATTATTATAAACTAAAACATTTCTTTTTGCTTTCCTGATGTAGGTCCAGCATGTAATTCTTTGAAAATTTCAATCTTTGTAAAAATTTACTGTGTCTATGTCTGCGACTTTGGGGGCCTAAAACTGTGTTTTGCCTGCCTGTTTCTGGCACCAAAAACCTGACTTTTGCCGATAAATCCGGCCTTTAGTGATAATGACGGTGGCAAGAGCATTGAACACGAAGATTAATGTGTTGACAGTGGCGATAATGAATGATGATGATGTGATGAAAGTGCCAAATCAGAGGCATTAACAAGCAGCCATGTAAAGTTTCATCATGATTACGATAATGATTACTTGCATTGAAACAGAGCCATCAGCAAGCAAGGTTCCCACGTATAAAGAAGAAGGATGACGAAGCTAGTGTAAGTGGAGTTCACAGCGTCCTCATATGTGGACACTTGCTTCCTTATAAAAATTAAGCTACATTTCTTAAGTGTTTGGTTTACTCCCACTTCCATGTGTATAGCACAAAAAAAAAAAAATTTACTTGTGTAACTAAATTGACTGTGGGATACAAATGGCACAATGGAAAGAGCTTTGTTGAGTCATTTAACTGTGTTGTAGTAATTATGATATAAATTATGAGAAAATTAAAGTGGACTAAAAACAACTTGCTGCCAGAAGAGACCCAACTAGCAGCGATCAGGGAAAAACACAGTTAAAAGATTACAATGTTCACTATACCTTCCTTGGCTTAGTTGCCCATTCATTTTCATTGAGATTGTATTTAACATATAAAAAAATGAGCCTTTAAAATTCCACTTCTTTACTCTCATTCGTTCATTCCCAGTGAGGGTCTTAATCTGGCAGATTCCATGCCTTCAGGCAGTAAGAAAGGGATTATTGATCATATGTGAGCTCGACAACAGATCGCATGCTGTGAGACACCAGCTGGCAAAAAAGTGTTCCACACTCCCCATTATTGCTAAATGTGGCTGACTAATACTCCCAGGTGTACATACACAAAAATACCCAATAAAGTGGCTGGGAAGACAACAGCCCCTGTAGCTTGTTTAGTACAGCATCAAAAGCTTTCTCGAAAGGTTGCACATTAAATCCCTACTGGTGGCAAGTTGTCTTTTTGTCCACTTCAATTTCTTGAAATTTATATCATAACCTATCGAAGTTCATAAGTCGAATGATTTCATGGCTGCTTTTTATGCATTATGTTCATTTCATGTTACAATATGTTCGCTTGTATATGTTTTCTTTCCTTTTGTTTTGTTTTCTCTCTTGTTGTAATGCCCCTCCTTCTTGGGCCACAGTATTGGCCTGCAATATTTCTAAATAATATATACTAAATATATTTTTTCCCTAATCAACAAGCCAGTTTTCTGGTCTAGAATGACAGATAAACAACATGATGTATAGAAATTCTAAGCTGTGACGAAAGAAGCAATGTATGCATTTACTTGCGGACATTACTTCTTTGATCACAGCTCAGCATTTCTAGGCATCATGTTGTTCATCTGTCATTCTAGACCAGAAAACTGGCTTGTTGATTAGGCAAAAAATACAGGACAAGGACCCTCATGTGAGCCAGGCCGCATGCGGCCCTATACACGCCATTTGGGACCTATAGGGGGCACTGTGAAAGTCGCGTGCGGCGCGCCACGTTGAAAATCCTATAGCAGACAGCAGCTCCTCATTGCTTTGACAGATATAGTGGCAAAAGCCCCCTTTGGCGCATTGGTTGTTCGAACAGGATTTCAAGATATCGTCGGAAGACATTTTTCTGCAATGCCAATATGAATAAATGGAAAGGTATGCATGAAAGCGGCCACGTTTTCCACGTTAGTGAGTGCTCATCAGTACTGACGGCAAATGGCATACATCAAGTCTGTGCAATACAAGATGCCTGTTTTATAACTGTAGCGGTAAGCTGTCATTTATTCACACTTAGAGTATTATTGGTGCATGCCCACTACGCACACACTTGCAAAATGCTCAGAGCGTTTAGAAATATGAATGGCTCCACAGCCATGCGCCGTGGAAATCATGGTGAGTGGCCAGCCGCGTGCTCGTTTCTTGTGGCTTCGTGCCACGGCAATTTTCAGCCACATAGTCTCGCAAATTGTTTTGCTTGATATTGCCGCAGCATCATCCTTGGTTATCATTATCATGGTCTTTACCACACCGCTCGCGCAGCTATGCTAAGAGCTTGAGCTGCAGGCAAGAAAGAGAATGCGCTACTATTTTGGCCAGAGAGGATGCCGCAGCCCTGTTTCGTCTTTCGCTTCACCTTGTAAAGGGACGATCACTTCGACCACAATCACTTCGGTCACTGTGACGTCTCTCATTCACTACAACCTTTTGAGTTGTTGTTTATGTTGCTTTCTGAAACGCACATCCGTCGCTATAGCATTGGCAAAGCTTCGTTTTTCACCCCGGGGGTTCTGCTACTCTTTGCCGTGCATCATTTCTTCTTAACATACAGATTGTTTACCAATCAAAGAAATAAGACTTCTGGATGAACCACTTCGAATGATGAGATTAAATTTATCACTAGTGGGGGTTCTTTCTTTTGGGGCTACAGCACTGGATTATAGCCAATGGAGTGTTTATGATGACGAATGCGATTTACTGCGAGAGATGAAACGAATTGAATGCTAAGGTTTTAAATCAAGCTTATTCTTGAACAACATTAGTGTTCTTTTTTACTTTTACTTTCGTTACTTTTGTTACCACGCCTATTGAAATTGATCACCGGTGATTGACGCCTTTTGGTCATCGATTTTGGCATGTTAAATTTTTTACTCGTGCACCCAGCACTTTTTAGTACTTAGTCCAGTCACACAACTTTCAGAATCTTTTTGATTTTGCCGATTTAGGCAACATAGCAATTTTTTACAAACTTTTGCGCGAGCCAATGTACGTGTGTAGTTGGGAAAATGCACTAAGTTGGCCAACTTGACAGAAGTACGTGCCCCTCATTATTACCTGCACGTGCCCCTCATTATTACAACGAAGTTTTGTAATGAAAAGAAACTTTGCAAGCCAAATATTGAATTGATGTGTTAGCTTCGCAATTTGATCAAGTTGAGCAGTAATACTTGCCTGAAATTCATGCCAGCTAATCAATAAAGAGTTGTTGCTAGGAGTCGAGAAAAATTAATTCTACAAAAAAATATTTGCCAAGGTCCACCGCATCTAATAAAGTGTGAAGGTGGCGTCCACAGCCAGTTTCCAGACGCTTTGGTTTTGCTTGTATTGTTATATCAGACATAGGGTCACATCTAATGTCACTAGTTGCCCCTATGACGCGGTCATCACGCGCACATGGGTGCGCATCAGCGCTGCAAAATACACGTGCTGCTTCAAATTGTCTTGCGGCCCCACCTGAATTGTGTGAGGACGAGCTTAGATTTCGTGGATGACAGCACCTCAGCTTCAAGTTTTATCGCGACAATGTTTTGCGTCAGCCTGAGACATCCGCCACCGTTTATGGGTTTGTTTTGTTTATATCCTCAAGTTATCTCCTCCACTGCAAGTGCGTATAGCTTCTGAGCTTTGTGCAGAATCTTATACCCGTGCCACACGGGCGGAGAAAATAGAATTTACCTCCTAATGCCTTCAGATTGAAGGTCATTCGTGCCGTGGCACACGGATGAACCAAATGGCATTCGCCCAAATGCCATTCGTCACTTAATGCCATCGCAAGAACTCATTCGACTGAGAAATGCGTACTCTCAACGGCACAGCTGATGAAGAAATTGTATAAAACGACTTTTGATAAGACTGGAAGAAAACTTTTTGCGTATTTTATTTACACTAATCACTTAGACAACTGCGTAAAAACTTCTGTTCACCTGGTAGGTGCTGTAAAATAGATGGCGCCAGGCACCATTTTCTTTTTATGCTGCAGATCTGACTAGCTTTGGCTTAAATTGCTACATGGTCGGTTGCAACGTCATGAAACAAAGTAACGAACAAAATCTAACGGCAGCATAATATGCTTATTTATACTTTTAATTATTATCGGATGTGTATGAAGCTTGTAAACGCTTGTTTATTTTTTATTGCTACTCACCCTGTGCTCACGAAGGTGCTGTGATCGACATCATCAAGTCAAATGACATTCGCTTTGGACGTGTAGCAGCGCCGCCGAAAAAAATGTCATTCCGGAACTGAATGCCTTCGCTAACGAATGTCATTTTCTATGCCTGAGTGGCATGGGTATTATAGTTACTCAGGTTACGTGCGTCATCTACACTTTGCTAGGGCGTGGTGTGGTGGCACTGGCTGCAGACCTTCTAACGGCAGCAAGGGCCCCCGAGCACATCTTGGTCCTGACTAAAGAGCAGTGTGAAACGTTTCAGAACTTTATTACGATATACTCAAAGATGCGAAGAAATTTGCTTGGATGCATATGTTGGAACGCCAACCTATGTAGAGTGAGGTGGCTCATGGAAAAAAATTAAGCTAGATGAAAGAGCGAAGTTCATTGGACATTTCATTTATAGAGGGATTATTCACGTCACGGGTATCCATCTATATTGGAATACCTGGAGACTTATTGCAAGGCAACAAAAATTTACTGAGAAAAATGTTTGAGTACACTTGTGTCTCATAAACATGCTATGTTTCACTGCATGGCATGAGCAACAAAGCAGCACTTCAGTTACAATTTTCTTGGTCTATGTGAAGAGAAACATTTTGTACAACATTCATTATTTTTATACTGTTCTTCGGCCATCTATCTACAAAATGTATATTCTGAATTTTCTTTGTTTCGAACATTTTTGCATATATAGTGTTTTTTATTACACGGTTTACCAGTTGGCGATAAAAATTCTACATTTTTCACATTCTAACTCATTCTAAATGATTTTTGTTGCTCTACATCATATATTTTTGGAAACGGCATTCCATTCTGCAAACTTTGGTATACTGCAATACATGCTGGAGCATTTTTCAAGCTCCCAAAAAGATCTTCCCGAGACAAATGAAAAACCAGCATTTGCGCACGGTCACGAAAGAGTTAAGCTAATTACTTGTTTTGAAAACAAAAAACTACTGCTAGGCATTTTGAGATTATTAACAAAAAGTTCCCTTATATAACAAGGCACCGCCAATTTCATGGCCGATCCCCCGTGGTGAGTTGCACCAGTTTAGTAAGGGTCAACCAACCTATCAAAGTCTTGGCTTGATCCTACCGCGTTCGCATAGCGCTGCTGGGTGGCTAATTGTGTTCATGATATTATGCTACAGAACTCAGTTCACCCCATAACTGATGGTCCGATCAACCCAGCAAAGCACTAATTTACCTCGCATTGCACACCCCAAAACTGCGAAGGGTAGACGGCAAGTTAATAATTATTAAGATCCATCAAAGCATTCCATCAGCCTTGAGCTAAATTAAAATTCCTTACATTAATTTTTTTTTCTCACCAGCTTTATGGCAGCAGGAACATCACGAAAGATCATTGCATCTGTAGAGGTGGTGTCTGAGATCAGGCATGCAGCAGCAGAATAAGACATGGCAGAGGTAGCGGGAACCAAACACTTTTTACGTCTCGCAACCCTGATCCACTTATTTTGTTGCCCGATAAAGCAAGGTCAACTCAAGAAGCTGTAAAACATTGTGCCTGCAGGACACTATGTGCACCTTTTGGTGCAATCGACTAAGCAGCAGTTGATGATTCCGATAAGCTACGCGCTCTGGTGTTGGGAGAGCGTGTGGTTCTGCTCGGGCTCTCAACAGCTGTTTGTGCTGACGGCCACAGGGCAGTGCGCCAGTCGCCGTGCACAGAGTAGTGCATGAGTGTCCTTGTCCTATATTTTTTCCCTAATCAAGAAGCCGGCTTTCTGGTCTAGAAGGACAGATAAACGCTAAGCTGTGATGAAAGAAGTAATTGCCACAAGTAAATGTGGACATTACTTCTTTCATTACAGCTTAGCATCAGCACCTCCATCTCTCTTGTTTAGAATGACAGTTAAACAGGTAAGCTGTGATGAAAAATGCTAAGCTGTGACAAAAGAAGTAGCATCCACAAGTAGATAAATGCAGACATTTACTTTTTTCATCACAGCTTAGCATTTCTAGGCATCATGCCAGTGCACCTATAAATTTAGCAGTTGCTGTGCACTCCAGATGGAATGAGCATTAAGACTTCATTAAATGCCACTCACATTATTTTCTTGCCTATTCTAATTAATAACACTTTGTTCAGGTAAGCTACACAGACATCACTGATACGAAGCACTTTTTATGTGAGGCACCCCATGCAATGACTATTTGTTGAAGTATAACTGCGCAGTGAAAGATATATTTCGATATCACGCCCACACTTTCACTGTTCTGGCTCTCAGTGTCAACACGTTTCTTGAATCCCAATGCCAAATCTCCTTCAGAAGAAATGCGATATAAGAAAGGGCTTATTTCAAATGGGAATCCTAGCTGACCGACCCTTTGCTGCCCCCAACATGCATCATTTCAACCTTCAATGTAGCAGCCTCTGTTGTACGAAGTTTCTTGGCTGATGCTGACGAGTTGAGGTGCGTTTAAGAACCGCCGTCTTAAAAAGACTAAAAATAAATTTATATGCTAGCTATTTTGTGTTTTTTGGTGCCGTGGAAAGCATTCCAATCAGTGTCTAATCATGGAATGGTTACGAGAAAAATGCAGTAAAACATTCATCATAATTGTTCTATTCACAATGCAACACATACTGCAAACAGTGGTAGCTCTGGGTGATAGCAATTAAACACCAGGAAACAAGTAAAGCACTACCTGCAAGAAAGTAATGTGTTTATAAAGCTAACATTCGTGAAGTGTTCATGCTCTGTGATAGGCCGCCCGCATGCATTGCAGCTTAATGCAGATTTTTGGTTCCACTAGTTGCCATGAAACCAGCACCACTTCTCTGTGTTAACTCCTTTTGCCATGTAATAAGCATAGAATAATGTAGGGATTCCTAATAACATAAAGAGATTTTAATAACAAAGCGAAATCATGTGCCTAAACAACAGCAGGCTACACATAGCAGTCTGAATTACTCCTTTGGACAGTGTCATGCAGTGTGACATGCCACGTAGTGTGACATGCCAGTTTCTGAAACTTTCAAATGCAACTTAAAAATACAAGCCCTATTTAAATACAGGGATGTGCATTATTGCGATACAAGAATATCGCAATAGTATTTCAGAGATACTTTTGAGTATTTGTATTGTTGTATCGAGATACTTTTCAAAAATGTATCCCCCGTATCACAATACTATCCAGGACACGGGTAGCTCGTTACTTTTTTTTTTTTTCAGAAATGAGCTAAGACGTGTTTATAATGAGAAAAATTTTTTTTCTGTTGTGACCTTGGCAGTCCGCGGCGAGATATGCACCCACCATTTCTACATTTTTGCTGAGGACGAAACTGGCTCACCTTCTTGAAAGCGAGCTAGTCGCTTTGCTACCAGCATACCATTGCGCACCTTCAGGCAGAACTGGAATGTGTTTGAATGATCGCCTGCTTGAGCTTGCCAACAATGTTATACTGCCATTTTGAATTCCATCTGTGATATTTTCGTTGTGAGGAGCATTCTATACAGCATAATGGGCGCCAACCAAGAGCGTCTATTCTAAAATGTGTTCCCTCATGCCGATTGAACGAGAAGTGCTTTTTTTTCCTTTTTTTTTTTGCGTTGCCCCTTTGAGAAACTGCAACTTATTACGGAAGCCATACACCACCCAAAAAGTTGGTGTTTGGTGCCGTGTGCCATCAATGATACTTTTTTTTGCCAAAGCATTTCTGGAAGACGCCAGCGTGGCTACACTGCAATTAGAAAAAGGTCTTTTTGCGTTTCCTTTCACATAGCTTGTTTTATTCATTCTTATTTCTGCTTTTTCTATGTTTCTAGGAAACACTAAACCTTCAACTGGAAGCAAGTGCTCGTCTTCATTGTTTGTGCTCTTGTGTCACGCTAGACCACTTAAGAAAAACCAGAAACACACTAGCCTGAACCGCAAGTCTACTAAGTAGAAGGTCATTGAAGTAAGTACCGCCATTACAGCGGCAGCAAGGAATTCAGGAGCCTTACTTTCTTTTTTCAGCCAGAGACACGTGCTGACTGCTGTGAATAAAACCATACCTTTTCTCAAATTGTTTGTTTATGGTTCCAGCGCTTCGCTTGAGCTACGCTACTTCTAGCATAGCTAATACTGTTGCCGCCAAGTATCACGATTTCAAGGCAGAATGTGTGCGACTCTTTCTCTCATACAGCATAGTTTTTTATTGCATCTCATATCTGTAAATATCTCGTTATTAACAATTATGTGCAGCATAAGCCTCCATTGTAATGCCTCAATGACACTCAGGGTACGGGGATCAAATAATGAATAAATCTATTTGCAAGTTTCAATGCACTGCGCATTTTAAATATTATGCTACACATAACAAATGTCTGTACGGAGTATGACTATCCCCGACACAGAGAAAAGTATTTCAGTATCTGTATTGCTGTATTTGTGTTTCGGAATACTTTTTTCGTCTTTTGGCAAAAGTATCTCTGAAATATCTTGTAACGTCAATCACAAATGTATCTCAGTATCTGCATTCCGGAATACCTTTTTCAGGTATCTCTGCCCAGCCCTGTTTAAATATAAAAAAAATGCCATCACTATGAGTCAATTTTTCTACTTCTGCCAGCATCTAATCACACGTTCAGGCCAAAGTCAGACCCTTTGAGTACTAGTTTGCACATACCCAGCTGAGGAACAATGCAGTAATTGCATTGCAAACGTGACCGTTCACTTTCATAGTACATTAAAATATTGAAAAATGTTTGTATACCATGTGTACGTTTACAGGGATGAGAGGACTGAGACTAAATTGGGAGCAGTTTTTGGAGCAGCAAAATTTCCATTTTGGAGCAGAAGAATCTTGCTTGGGATCAGTTAGCAGAATTTAATATGTCGACCTGGGAGCTTGAAAAATACAAATTTTTAGCAACGTGGGGGCACCAGTGCATATTTTAATTGGTTTATAATACACATAACACTGAAACAGATTTTGAAGGAAGTTTTTAAACAGATTATTGCTAGGTGTGAACTGCACTACGTTTTTACATACCACGTTACCTATCTGGCCCTCGTAACAAACATGTGAAATAATATGTAATAAAAAAAAGGTTTTGTTAAAAACTAGGTTCCCCGGAAGCAGTTAAAAAGAAATACGCATCACACTAAAAAAGAAATTCAAAAGTTGCGATTCTACAAGAATCTTGGCTACGTAACGGTGGTCCTTCGCTTAAAGAAAAGCCTGACATTATGCGTCAAGAACTTTTGACAACAAAAGTGCGCTGCACCCCCCGTTCGCGGCCACCTCGTGCAGGACCACCTTCAAGATTTCAGCGCGGGTGCTAAGAAACTTCGTCACACAAACTATCTCGTAAAGCGCGTGGTAGGTGTGGCACTAAGTGATAAGCGAATGATGCTGATAATGCCTCTCCACGCGAGCAACCGCGGATTATTAATACGGCACACGCTGACTAGTTCAATATATATATATATATATCATAGGTTACCGTCGATGTAGAACTCCCAGTAATACATCAACTTGTGATTGCCTCTCCGCGACTCAGGTAAAGTGCTCTGACAGCGCAGGTAAGAAATTCGTGTCCACGTAAACGAACTGCCGAATGTACAGAGGCCAGTTTTATTGCATAAGAAAAAAAAAAAAAACGAAGTCACACTGCCACCGCCCGAAACACCGATCAAGCTAAGCCTAAAAGCATAACTCAGAGCTGGGACGCATGCAGCGACGTCGCTTAAAGAGTACATTGAGGGTTTAGATTACAAAATGAAGCAGCGGCACATCACCATTCATGACAACTGTGCCATATGATTGCCAACGCGTCATGAGTCACGAATAAAGCGCCGAGGAGCCCGTTCATAATGTTTAAAATGGTTCGAACGCGCGTTCTGTCACCACGGCTTTGCAAAGAACCAAGCGCGTCTCCCTACCTGAAGACATTGATGCGCGGATATCAAGTGCGATGGCTTTTATAAATGCAAAGCTCCTGCTGAAATACATAGCCACTGATGAGGAGTCTGTGGACCCGTATAAGGTAGTTATGCCCAAAAGTCTGAGAGGCGCACTGTTGCGAGCCTCTCACGACAAGTTCATGGCCGGTCACCTGAGTGGCTCCAAAGTCTTTGCAAAACTGAGCAAGGTTGTGACTTGGCTTGGCATGAAGCATGACATTTTTCGCTATTGCCAATCCTGCCACGTCTGTCAAGCAGTGAAATAAAAGGGTGGCAAGCCGCCCAGCTTGATGAAACAGATTATCAATGAGCGTCCGTGGCAAGTAGCCACCTGCGACCTGATGGGGCCGTTCCCCAGGAGTAAGCAGGGGTTCATACATCTGATGGGTAGTTGTTGATCAGTTTTCTAAATGGGTGGAAATGTTTCCGCTACGGAAAGTGACAGCGACAGCGGTGCTAGAGAAGCTACACGAAGTGTTCAGCCAGTTCGGCTTTCCGAAAAGATTGATCACGGACAATGTGTCGTATTTCACTGCTCGGTTGTTTGGGGATATGTGCCATTCCCTAGGAATTGATCACTGCACCACTTCACCCTACCATTCCCAGTCCAATTTGACGGAGCGAACCAATCGTACGCTCGAACCGATGTTGGCGGCCTTTGACAAAAGTCAAAAAGACTGGGCATGACTGAACTCGCGTTTGCAATTCGAACCTCCGAGAGTCGCTCTACTGGTTTCTCTCCCGCTTTACTTAACTTCGGAAGAGAGTTGGCAAATCCGGTGACCAGTGTCATGCAATGCCAGCTCGAGGAAGAACCAGCATACTGTTTTGCTTACGCTTCAACACTTTGGGACAGGCTTTGTCGAGCTCTCAGTTGAGCAAGACAGAGTTTGGCATTGGCCAGGGTCAAGCAAAAGGCCCAGTACGACCGAAAACATTGCCACCTTTCATATAAGGTAGGTGACCTTGTCCCGAAGTGCAACTACGCTCTTATCGACGCGAGCAAGGGTTTCTCAGCTTCGCTTGCTCCTAACTGGCTTGGTTCGTACCGAGTGGAGAAAGCTTGGACTCTGCTAGCATACTTCAGCACATTTTTTGTGGGGTCATGCATATTTACAACGGTTTAGAGGAGATTATGGCGGCACCACGAGAGCATTTGTCATCAGAAAGGTGCAAAACAAACGAAGAAGAAGAACATGCATAGTTGCAGCTTATTAATCAACTTGGCCCTTTTTCCCACTGAAGCTGAGGTTGGCATCAAAATTACAGCCTCCGAGGCTGTTTTGGAGCAGTTCGGTGCAAGAAAACGAAAATGTATCAAAAATGTGCAATATTTGCAGCTGCCTCACCCCTGCATATATAGAACATGCATAACAAAGCATGCATAACAAGCCACTAACCTTCTGGAATGTCATGAATGGCAAAGATACCAACTCGTGTATCTCCATTGACAGTCCACTTCTGCGTTACACAGTTTGGCTGGCACGAATGGTTTATAAAACGGGACATGTTGCCCTGTGGTCCAGCGTCGATGATGCGGTCCTTTTCTAAGGTCAAGAAGTAGAAGTTTTGGATATTGTCCTCGTGTAGCTCTTTCAGCCGTCGTTCACACTCCTTTTCATCGATGAGTTCTCCAACGTACTCCATTACAAAATCACCTGCTGCCAGTGCCTGACTTGTGAGCAAGCCCCATCCACGGCCAGGTGTCCGCACCAATGAGGTCTCAGCATACGTGCGCTTTTGAAAGCGCTGGTTTTCACAAGCAGGACCTGCAGGGCAGAGATTACGAGAGCACTCGTATAGAAGGAGTCGATTCAGGCAATCAGCACGGCAGGGGTCCTGGGGGGTGCACGTACAGACGGCTCTCTTATGTACAGCAGCGGAAGGCATTGCTGCTCCTGGACATACAACTCGGTTGGCACGGATCATGCGGAAAGGTGCTGGTTTCTCACCCAGCTCACGAGCCCTTCGCTGCTCCTCCCAAGCCTCTCTGGCTTCTCCAAGGGCAGCTTCAAAAAGGCGCGCCACACTCTTGCTGCTTGCATTCAGGCTGCCACTGTCACCTTCTTCGAAAAGGAACACCCGTTTCCGGTTTGTCCAAAAGTAATCATGTGAGCCATAGAAGCGCACTGCAAAGTCTCCAATAGGCTCATGCTTAAGGGCCTGAATATTCAATGGTATGTCAGCTGGTGCACACACTTGGGCTGGCCACCAGCGGTAACAGCCCTGTTTGACCCAAATTATGTCACCGTATTGGGGATGCTTCCAGTCTTGGCAGTCGGGGCACAGGTAGGTCCCTTCTGGTGTTTCTTGCAGGCCAAGGCATGTCTCATGGAAGGCAGCTGGACAGCCTTCGCAGCACAGCAATTTCCCACCCTTGGAGCACACCATGCACCAACTAACATTAATAACAGAGGCTGTCTTCTGCGATATATGTCGTGGACACACCAAGGAACTAGAACCGAGAGTATTTGAGCCAGCTGGCAGGCACTCAGGGTGGAAGGCTGATGGACACTGCACACAACGCAACAGCCGACCTGCAAACAATGTATGCAGAGAGATGTTAGCACTGGGGGGAAAAAAAGCTCATTCTAACACTAAGCACCTCAATGCAGAATTTTCTTTTCACGCTATAACAAATTATAACACAATGTTCACATCTTGACTTTCTGCAACTCTCTATGAATTGGTTGCCTCAGGTTGTAGCTCTACAACCTTTTGCAACAAACTGTCATTTCTTACTTATGTTGCTTCATGGTAATAGTACTACACACTACGAAGAAAACTTGCATAAGCTGAAATTTCAGCAGAAAATTTTAGTGCCACAACAATGTGGTTGCTTGATGGCAAGTGTGTTTCTGTTTGAAATCACTTAGGGTCTGTGATAAGTGACATGCGTGAAGGATCAAAGTGCACGCCATTACAAGAGTTGGAAGCAGACAACGACGAAGGTGGCATGAGTGCTGGGCTGAAGACCAAACGGAAGAAAAACAAAAAAAAAAACAATAGAAACAGGCTACAGTAGGCATGAAAAAAAGGAGGGAGCGTGGCGGCGAAGGTACAAGAGAAGGAACGAGGAAAACGGGGCTCGCTACACGGCCCTTGGGTTCCGGACCTGAGCCTGGTAGCAGCTGAACCCGAGCTACCTGCCACGTACTACCAGCCACGGCCGTGCGTCGCTGACGTGCTGCGGCTTCAAGGCATCCTGTGCCCGAGGACATGCGGAGCTCTCGGGCTACAAACATGAGTTCCAAAGGAGGTGTCCGGCCGGGATGGGCTACGGTGGTGGTGCCTACTCTTTAAGTAGCTGCCTGGTCTACCGTGCGAACAACGAGATCCAGCTCAAGACGTAGCAACGAACTTTGGTAAGACCGGCCTCGTGTCTTGTGTCCATGCTAAGATGAGGGAATGTTAAGATAGGGCTTCGGTAGTGCAAGGAGACAGTGAAGGATTGTTTACATAGTCTGTCCATGTTATGTGTGCCCGTTTTTTCATGTGTGTACAAAGTGTGGTGTACAAACGGCCTCGTCTTTTCGTAGGTGTCTGGGGTGACGTCTCAGACACCCATCCACTAAGAACTTGCACGTTGCAATAATATACATAGCAACGTAACAGGGTCATAGACTAACCCCCATACACTGGAGGAAAGTGATTCCATTGGGTGTCTCACAGTAAACAGCTCTGCATCAATTGCCATGAGAAAAACAACCTTTTTACAGGAAAAGCTGCCATCTGCAGAGAAATATTTAGGCGCATGGCTAGCTGTTTCGATGAGGAGATTAGAAGTGGACTGGAAGTGGTAGTACAGTGCTCTTATATTGAAATGTGACATCAAAACTTCAAGTATAACCCTTTCAGGCATGAATAATGATGCCCCGTCTACAAGTGTATCACATTCACATAACGTAATGCCAAAGCACTCAATACTGCATCCCAAGAAAGAAAATGAAGTAATGTGTGTTTTTTTTTTGCAAGTTTCAGCAGCTAATGGTAACTAGCAGGTAATCAAATCTTGATTCTAAAGTCAGTCAGGTTTTATGTTGACATAAAAAGTATGACATTTTAGGCCTTAAATGTGCGTGCAATTAGATTTTGGTTGCTTTTATTTCAGGAAAACCACAGTAAGGTTTTTGATGTTGGTTCTGAAAATGCGGCACATTAAACAACCCATTGAACCCAGCAGTCCCTTCACCAAAGTGATTGACTACACATACGCAGCACACAGAGATTTTAAAGTGGTATGCAAAAGGTTCCATTCATCTAGCGAACAATGTGTCTTGCTCTGTTTTTGCCGCCAGGTCATACCACTAGCATAAACAAGTCGCCACTGCCGCTGAATGGGTTAACAACAGGCATGCGCAACTGCTCTAGATAACCACATGTGTCGCTACGAATCTGGCAACTAAAAGTGATATCAACACTGATGCAAGGGTACAAGCCAAAAAGACGCCAATGAGAGATGACTTCAAGACAATGAAAACAGAAGTACATGTAGTTAGCCCTACATTGACACAATTCAATCAAAAGCCACTGTACTTGCAAACACAGGGTAGAGGCAAAATCTACTCACCTCTTTTGATATGCCTTAACTTTGAATTTTTCTATGCATAAGCCACTTAGCTACATTTGGGGTACTGTTTTTTTACTTCAAATAGGAAAAAATAAAGGACGGCTGTAGTGCTACAACACTTCTTCTCTGAGAGTCGACTGTAAAAACAATGCTAAATAACCCCAAGTAAAGAATAAGTTACCTTGGACACATAGATAAGTCAATGCTGTTTATAAGAGTTTGATCACCTACATCTATTTGCTAACATTCCAAAAGCACAAACAATTATCATACAGTATGAGCTCTTTAATTTGGCATTCACGAGACCAGAAGAAATGTCCAAATGAACCGAATGCAAAACTATTGACAGTATCAAAAAAAGAAACAAATGTCTGTTAAGTCAATACATTTTCATTTTCTTCATGAATACGAAAATACTGTACTTCCTCTGCATAAGAGCAGTGTAAAAGCTGCAGTATTCGTCATCCTGCAACTTCGTTATCAGTGAGACTGTGGTGCGAGACTGCCGTCCTTAATTAGCCCAAAACATGCTTTACACTCCTCCTTTATTATGTACCACAATGTTCACCTGACTAAGTTTTTTTCACAGGTGAAGGGGACAGAAACTGATGGTTTGTTCATCATCACCATCAGCCTGACTACATCCACTGCAGGACAAAGGCCTCTTCCATGTAGTAGTAGTAGCAGTAGTAGTAGTAGTAGTAGTAGTAGTAGTAGTAGTAGTAGTAGTAGTAGTAGTACTAGTAGTAGTAGTATTTTTATTTACAGTAAGCCGGATACAGAGCTCACTGCAGGGGCAAAGGGCTAAAGGCGAACAGCCTCACAAAGGCCCTTGTCCCTCCGCAGTCCGTGACAGTGCAAAGCTTAGACATCAGCACTGACAAACAATATATATATATTCAATACATTGGTTTCAAGCAACCTGAAATTGTAAACACAAAATTCAAACATAAATAGCATAAGAAGTTTACATAACACATTTTAAGAATTAGAGGTCACTCTCGTTAAAATTCACAACTAAACGATATCAATGAAACAACTCAAAAACAGACACAAAATGCATGCGGATACAATGAATTCCGCTGTATACACTCGTATAATTGACATAGAAGTTTATGAACAATTTAAGCATTTGCAGAGGCATGAGACTCCATTACGTAGTTTCGATAGTGTAGACCGGTGGTTATGAATAAGTTCTTTATTTGTTTCTTGAAAGTCGCACTACTAGCCCTAAAGTTCAATTGATCTGCAAGGGTATTTAAAACCTGAGGTACCTGGTAAGCAATACTTTGTTTTCCATACTTGGTTCTTGTTCTAGGAGCTCGTTTCTTTTGTTCTCGCAGACTGTAGTGTGGTCTTTCGGTGCAACTTTCTTCATATAGCTTAGTCTTTTGTATTAACTGAAGCAATTTAAAATGATATAATTTATCAATTTTGAGTATGGAATGTTTAATGAATAGTGGAGCAGTGCGCAAGTCTTGTAGATTCCCCCTGTATTTTTCAAAGCAGCGCAATATTTTCTTTTGTATAGTTATTAACTTATGGTAATTCCCTTGTGATGTCGTTCACCAGACTAACATCCCATAACTTACTTTAGAATAGAAGAGTGCATAGTACATACTTATTTTTAACCTCAATGGGATTAAGTGCATTGTTCTAAAAAAACAACTGACTATTTGCGCTAATGCGGTGATCAGATGATTTACATGTGTGTTCCAGTTTAATTCCTCCTGAAACCATACACCAAGAAACTTTTGTTCCCCAACATGTGCGATGCAATTTCCTTCGAATTTTACAGCTATGTTACTAATAGGTTTGTTTATAGGTCGGAATATCATATAGGTTGTTTTTTTTTGCATTCAAGCGCAGTCCATTTTGCCTTAACCAATTTGAAAGATTGCTTAGATAATTATTTACACTGACCTCAAGTGATATTAGATTGTCTGATGAAAAGAAAACATTCGTATCGTCAGCATACATTATAAGTTCAGGAGAATGAGGTATATCGACAATATCATTTATATAGGCAAGGAACAATAATGGCCCCAGTATAGACCCTTGGGGGACTCCTTGGTTCAACTTTATTTTTGCAGAAATAGTGTTATTCAGTTGTACATATTGATAACGATCTTCTAGGTAACTTTTAAACAGTTGTAGTGCAACTCCACGCACCCCATAACTTGATAATTTATAAATCAATGATTTGAATTGTATGGAGTCAAATGCCTTTTGAAGATCGAGGAAGAGCCCAAGAGTATATTTTTTGTTTTCCATATTTTCGATTATCTTATCTTTGATATACAGTAGAGCTTGTTCTGTTGATTTATTTTTTTGAAAACCATACTGACCTTTTGTCATTATTTGGTGCTTATCAAAAAAGGATGCAAGTCTATCATAAATAACCCCTTCAAATATTTTTGATATTGTTGGAAGCATGGATATAGGTCGATAGTTCGCTAAAGTATTGATATCACCACCTTTATGTACTGCAGTGACTTTTGCCACTTTTAACTGCTCTGGAAATACACCGTTAGTGAGGGTGAGGTTGATAATATAGGCCAAGACATTAGATATCAATGGTGACACCATTTTTAACTCAACAGAACCTATCTCATCAATCCCTGATGCAACATTGTTTTTAAGTTTTCTGATTAATCTTTCTACTTCAACCGGATCTGTGGGTGCGAGAAAAATAGAATACCGCAAAGGAGACTTATCAGGAGTTGGAGCATTATCTCGCTTTTCATCCGTTAAAATAAAGGAACCCGCATTTATGAAATGTTCATTCATAACATTGGCCAACCTTTCACCACTGAAAATCTGACCATTAATTGTTAGGTCCTGTGTCCTATTACAACCCTTATTTCTATTCGTAAGCCCATTTATGACCTCCCATAGCTTCCTCTGGTCATTGTAAATGCTTTCAAATAATTTTTCATAGTAGTTCTGTTTAGCCTTCCGTATTTCTGAATTTAAAACGTTTCTGTATTTCTTGTACTCAGCTAAGGCGTCTGTGTTCCGCGAACGGATCAAATCATGATACAATTTATTCTTTATTTTTATGCGCCGGTAAAGATCACGATTTATCCAAGGCTTTCTGCATTTCTTATTTCTGCCACGTGAGCGCTTCTGAAGTGGAAATGCCGCATCATAGCTAGCACTCAATAACGTCATGAATGTGTTATAAGCATCATCATCATGTCCTGCCAGTCAACTTGGTCCTGTGCTTACTGCTGCCATTTTATACTCACAAACTTCCAAATCTCATCTTCCCACCTAACTTTCTGTATGCCCCTAACCCGCTTGCCTTCTCTGGGAATCCACTCAGTTATCCTTAATGACCAGCGGTTATCCTGCCTACGCGCTACATGCCTGGCCCATGTCTATTTCTTTTTCTTGATTTGATATTCTTGCCCCACCGCGGTGGTATAGTGGCTAAGATATTCGGCTGCTGACCTGCAGGTCGCGGGATCGAATCCCGGCTGCCGCGGCTGCATTTCTGATGGAGGCGGAAACGTAGGCTCGTGTGCTCAGATTTGGGTGCACGTTGAAGAACCCCAGGTGGTCAAAATTTCCGGAGCCATCCACTACGGCGTCTCTCATAATCATATGGTGGTTTTGAGACGTTAAACCCCACATATCAATCAATCAATTTGATATTCTTAACCTTTGTTAGTTCCCCGATCCACACAGCTCTCTTCTTGTCTCGTAAGGTTACACCTACCATTTTCCTTCCCATCGCTTGCTACGTCATCCCGAGTTTAAGCTGAACCCTCTTAATAAGCCTCTAGGTTTCTGCTCCGTATGTAAATAGTGGCAAGATGCAGCTGTTATATACCTTCCTTTTGAGAAATAGTGGCAATATACCAGTCATAATTTGAGAGTGCTTGCCAAATGTGTTCCACACCATTCTTATTCTTCTAGTTACATCAATCTCATGGTTCGGCCCCGCAGTTATTACCTGTCCTAAGTAGATTTATTCTTACTTTTCCTCTTCACTGCTTTGACGCTTCCTAAAAAACGAAGGAAGCGTCAAAGTGGTGAAGAGAAAACTTGGGTAGGCAAAAACCAGATGTATGCACTAAGGGACAAGGAAAGCAAAGTAACTACCAATCTGGATAGAACAGTTAAAATAGCAGAGGAGTTTTACAGAGATCTGTACTGCACAGTAGCCAGGACAACCACAACCATATAGTAAGAACTCGCAGTACCCCAGATGGCATCCCACCAGTAATGGCAAAAGAAGTCAGAAAAGTCTTGAAGGGAATGCAAAGAGACAAAGCTGCTGATGATGATCGGGTAACACCAGATCTGCTGAAAGACCGAGGAGAGATTGTGTTAGAAAAACTAGCCACCCTATTAGATGCGGAAGCATCTTATACTCGCGCCTTGTAGTGCGCCGTCCGCACCGCTTCTCAAACATTCGACAGCTGACGCGCGCGCATGCGCCATCGCGCCGTCGCCCACCATCTGTGCCGCGCGCGCTTCTCCTTCGAGAACATTCGACAGCTGACAGCGCATGCGCCGTCGCGCCGTCGCCATCTGTGCCGCGCGCGCGCTTCTCCTTCGAGAACATTCGACAGCTGACAGCGCATGCGCCCATATATATACTCAAGGTCGGCGCTCGCTCGCTCAGTTGCCGCTCGTCCGTTGGTTTGTACGGCGCGTCGACGTCCGAAGTCGCCGTGAAATGAATTCCAACGAATCCACAAACACAATGATCGACGTCCCTTCGACCAGCGCCGTCCTTTCGCATACGTGTGTACGTGTTCACTCATTTAACACCCCCTCCTACAACCACGTTAACCAATTTAGCCATCGACCCAAGTAAGTCGCAATTTAACACCCCATTTCACAACCACGTTAACCAATTTAGCCATCGACCCAAGTAAGTCGCACTTTAACACCCCGTTAACCAATTATATGCTCCGCATCCTCCTCAGTGTTCCCCCGAGGGAAGCTGCGGGCAATTTTTTTATGAAGTTATTCCTGATGGGGAGGGTACCAGAGTCTTGGAAGAATGCTAACATCAACTTAATACATAAGAAAGGAGACAACAAGGACTTGAAGAATTACAGGCAGGTCAGCTTGCTCTCGGTCGTATACAAGCTAGTTACAAAGGTATCAATTGGTAACAGAATTAAGACATTAGAATTCAATCAACCAAAAGAACAAGCAGGATTTCGAACAGGCTACTCAACAATCAACCACACTCATACTATCAATCAGGTAATAAAATATGTTCAGAATACTAACCATAAATTACAAGAAGGCATTTGATTCAGTAGAAATATCAGTCATGCAGACAATGTGGAATCAGGGCGTCGACAAAGCATATATAAACATCCTAGAAGAAATCTACATAGGGTCAACTGCCACCGTAGTGCTCCCTAAAGAAAGTGACAGAATACCAATGAAGAAGGGTGTAAGACAAGGGGATACATTCTCCCCAACGCTACTTACCGCATACTTACCGCAAGCTTACAGGAGGTTTTCAGAGGCCTAGAATGCGAAGAGTTAGAGATAAGAGTTAATGGAGATCTGTACTGCACAGTAGCCAGGACAACCACAACCATATAGTAAGAACTCGCAGTACCCCAGATGGCATCCCACCAGTAATGGCAAAAGAAGTCAGAAAAGTCTTGAAGGGAATGCAAAGAGACAAAGCTGCTGATGATGATCGGGTAACATCACTTCGTAACCTGCACTTCGCCGATGACATTGCATTGCTGAGTAACTCAGGGGACGAATTGCAACTCATGATTGCTAATTGAGACAAGGAGAGCAGAAAGGTAGGTGTTAAATCTAATCGGCTGAAAACAAAGGTAATGTTTGTTCATCACGACGTTTAAAATATGAGTTTTATGCCAGCATAGTGACCGCTACTGAAAGCTCTTCATCTTTAACAGCTTCTGCCATGTCAGAGTTCTGTGACATATCGCGCACAATGCCAGATTCACATGGGGACCAAACCGTGGTCGATAGGTGATGAAGACAGAGATGCAGACATCGCTGCATCATTTCAGTTGTCTGCAAACGCCGTTCTCACTCTCTTGTGTAGCTTTGCACTCGGCACATATCAAATATCGTCCAAATTAACCGGGCCGTAACCAAATCTGACTGAATTAACGAGCATTCAATGCCATTAAACAATGCTAATGGCGGCTAAGACCAGGGAACAGTGCTGAATTATTAGACTTTTTAAATTAACAATCTTTTACTGTATTTATTTTCAGTGCTTGCCAGTCAATTCACCAAAGTTTTCTGGGAAAACAAGCGAGAATGGTTAATACGAAACACTGGTTTAGGGTCATGACAATCCTCTTCTCTCTACACACACACATGTTGCTGCATATGGCATGCTCATATGTATGCAGGCTTATCTGTAAATTTAAATACTTTGATTTATGTGGGGCAACAATTCAGTTGCTAAATGATCATAGTGTTTCAGTTTAAAGTCGCACTTAGGCTCACAGACGAACCCCCGCACATTTGAGAAAAATGATTCCATTTGGCTGCTTCGCAGTAAAGGCTTTGCATCAATAACCATGAGCAGAATGTTAATGAGACCTAACAAACAGACAATGACGTTAAGGAAAGTATAGGAGATGTTAGTAAAAGTAATTTTAACATGAATGTGAAGAAAGAAAATTGGACGAAAAGATAACTTGCTGCCTGCAGGGGCCAAACACGCAACCTTCAAATAACATGTCCAATGCTCTACCACTGAGCTACGGCGGCAGTCATCCCTCCATTTACTTTATAGGATATATATATCCTGTTGGCATCACGTAGCACGTGAACTTATTTCAAGCTGGCAGCTGACCAATAATCCGTTGCATACTACCTGAAGACATAAAGTCTGCCAGAACGAGACCCGCACAATGAATGAAGTATATATTTAGGGGCTCGTTTTATTTGTTAGACACAATATTGAGACTTAAGAAAAAATAATGCCAAGGAAAGTATAGGGGATGTTATTAGAAGTAACTGTAATGTGGTTGTAAAAGAAAAAGTGGACAAAAAGATAACCTGCCACCGTCAGGGACACGTGGCCTGTGGAGCCCATTACCCATAAGTAACCGTTTTTAAGACTGCGGTTTGTTGTGCCCATACCCTGGTACTTTGAAGCACTCATGTAGCCTTTACCGTTTGACACAATCACAGCAGATAGAGGGCAACTGCAGACACAAGCGGAGCACTAGGGTATCTCTCGGCTAATTCAAGTGTCCGATTCCGAGCACAGGCCATGAATGTGTAAGGCTCTGCCCAGCCTGAAGCGAGTCGTTGGTGGGGTTTGTTGGTGCTGTTCTGCAGCCAGAAAGTTGAGCATAAACAGACCAGTCTTCAGCCTGCTTAACCTAAAACGCATCAGACATTGCAGTACCTTCTGTGCTGGTGCCCCTACCAAGTCTGCACAGAACTCTATGGTGACTACCATTCCAGTGGCTATTGGGCCCGAGGACATACCATGGCGCCACCATGCGGAAGCATCGCTGTGATGTGCGTAAATGGATTGCTGCGCCGCTCTCCCGTGCGCAGCCACTATCGCGTCTCCTTTTTTAATGATTATTCTTGTGGCACTTCACTCAACGAAATCAGTAAAGTATGGCTGGCGCTTCTTTCCTGACTTTACGAAGTGCAGCACAGCATTCGTACAGCCACAACCTTCCTGTTATGATTGTGGACAAACGTGAGAACCACGTGCCTCATTCAGAGTTGTAACACGCATAAGCAACTGGCCACGGAAATGACCGAAATAGGGTAAAATTAACTAAAATAAATGAGAAAAAATTGGACTTCCGGGGTGTATCTTGACTCTCTGACAATTGAGACAACGGTGCACATTCTTGAATTTAATGATGGCAAGTTCCCAACGTGTACACACCTACGTCTTATCTTAAATTATAACGTAATCGGACTCTTTGCACATTCATTTTTTATTGTGAACGAGGCTCCCGTGTAGACACTGAAATGTTCTGCTTTTATGTGATCATTCATGGTCGGTGCTCATTTTAACCCTATAAGCTCGAAATAAAAACCACAACAACAAAGAAAGAGAGAGGTGACAGCGGCACAGCCAGCGGCCGTGACAGTGCTCTCACATAACGTGGTGCACTGTGGCACGCCGCCCTTTTACTGCAACTTTACGGAAATTTTAGTCTGCAGAAGTCTACAGACAAGAAACCAGCAAAACAACGCTGTCCAAAAATGAAAGCACTGCGAAGTCAGGGTAAAAACAACTCATCCTACCACCAGCTTTCCTTTGCCAGAGCGAAGCAAGATCACATCATCCAACCATGCATGTCACAGTGATTTCAGCGCTCGCGCATCCAGTGGTGGGCCTCGCGCTCAATACTTGCCATGCTCACCCCAAGGTTGTCCGTAGGACAATGCTATCAAAAGCCATTTCTACTCTCCCTGCCAAAAAGAGGCATCTTTTCTGGGCACCTGGCAATGGTGCATGTCTGAAGTGTGGCAGTGTGGTAGCATTCATTACAAGGTCCATTCGATTCACTTGCACTAATCTGACCAGGTTCACAGCAATGCACAAAAAGTTGGATATTTGCAGAGCTCGAGTTCTATGGTGCAGGCACCACGCTACACTAGGTGAAGGGCCGACATGGTGCACATCTAACTTATGTCCGTTTAATGTACACCGTGCAGGTAACCTTCAGAGATATCGAACTGAACATACAAGAGGTGTGAACACACCCTAAACTTCATAGAAGCAGCGCACACATAAAGAGGGTTGACTGACACCTATACCTAATTAATTGCTGCATTGTTAGTTGCACTGCTATCATGAATGCATATCTGTATCAAGCCAGCACAGTCAGTGTAGAGGGTGTAGGAAAATCATGAACCAGCAAATCAAATTTCTTGCATCATTTTAAGGGACACTAAAGGAAAGCAATAAATTAGTTTACAATGACAAATTATACTCTGAGGACTCTAGTGTGGTTATTTTAACCACCATAGGTGAAATATAGAGAAAATAAATACCGTAAATTACTTTTAAAAGGCCCCTAAACCGCCAATATTTTTTTAACGTTTCAAGTAAACACACGAATTGAGTTCAGCATGCAGTGATGACCAACAATGCCAAATGTGGCAGCGCTACTAGTCATGGACACATCATAAAATCAAAAAGCAATCCCGTGCTCGTTTTCCGGCCTTTCAGTTTTTTTTAACACGGCACATGACATCAGCACCTGGTCATGTTGGCAGCACGAAGAACCTATTCGTATGCAGCACATAATGCGTACTACCCTCTCTGCCTGCCCTCACGCCAAGCAGGAGCACTCTGCGAATAGAGACGAACAGTCCAATAAAGCGTAGCAATGAAAAGAGTGAAACAAGTGAGGGCCGCATTTCTACCGCCAAACATGTGTAACTCCACTATTACAGCACTACATTGAAAATTTCTGACAACTAGGTGTTCATTGTAGACTTGTGCACAGGTGCCACACCACAACCAAATTGCAACTTATGGGTTGTTTTAAGGGCCCTTTCAATTTTTTGCTGAAATTTCCAAAAGTGATGTCACAAATTCCAAAGTGTCCTTTTCCTAATTTATTAACATTAGCTTAACGAAATTTCCTGGAAGTTGGTATGTTAAGGCTTTTAGCTCTCTCAGTTGACAATATATCTCATTCCTACCGGCTAAGAAGCATGTAGGCCCTAGAAGACGCCATAAATTTTATGGAGCCACAGTGACTGGTGCATGAGCTCAAAGACGGTGCCCACCCACATGTTTTCTCACTTACGAAGCATCTTCTCGTAAGCGTGGTGTTATTGGTATAAAAAAAAAGTTACTTAGTGAAGTGAGAATTGTTTTTCTCCTCAGTGTCCCTTTGCAGTGGAAGACACTGTTGAGAGAACACCATTGCTGCCCCGCTGGAACGAGTGGCAGGGTGCGGCACCTTCTGAACTGCTTTAGGTGGATGCATGTAAACAAAACGAATCTGCTGACTTCTCGTTTTCAAAGCCACTTCAGATCAGCACACTCGTTCAGAGGTGGTGATTAATATGCAACAGTCTTCAACTTACAAAAGTTAATATTCGGGCTCCTGTGTTTGTATGCATCCATAAAACCAGCTCTGCATGGCGCGTACATGGAAGTTGCACCAAGTAATGTACTCGTTGGTGTTCAAGACAACCAAAAGGACAAGAGCCAAAGACCAACTTACAAGATCTTATGCCAGTAAGAGGAGTTGGAATGGCTCCTACCAGCATGATGGCAGCGGCCATGCCTATTTTAGGGGACAGTAAACTACTTGTCAGGATACCTAGTTCAGAAATTCAATGAAAGCACCACTTGCTCTATATTTATAGCTCACCTTCACATTGCCAGGTGTAGGCAGAGATGCTTATCATATTCATTTGAAGAAACTTCAACGAAGCATGTTTGAAACATTATGAAGCCTTTCAACTGTGCAGTTTTTCTTTTAAAAAGGGGGGGGGGGGGGTAACATTACTACGGACATCTTTCAGGAAGTGTTTGATGAGCTGCCATGGAGAACATCGTCGAACTTGGAACTTACAGCTGCCTCTACCTGGTGAACTCCGACTTTTGTCATATTGACCAAGATACACGTCTACGCTAGAGATAAGAATTGGCAGCTTGAAATTGCAAGAACTCACATTCGCAAAAAGCAAAGCCCATTTGCGGAGGATCAATATGCCTTTTGCAGTCGAGTAAACCTGGAATAAATTTTCATGACCTGTCCATAGTAATAAATTTCTTGGTGCTTAACTGGTCTTCTCAGCAAGCGAAAATTTGCCAATTGAACGTGCAATCTTGCAGTTTACGCAAACAAAGAAAATGAAATCACTGACTGTAATACAGTGAAACCTCAGTAATAGGATCAAGGCTCATATCAATTTAGGGATCATGCAAATTTTACTTTGGTCCCGGCCAAGGCCCATTGGCCTGAAATGCAACTTAGTACGGCAGTTGCGAACCGATTTTCACTCTCCGACATTTGAAACAAATGTACACAATGTACGCTACCACACAGGTACAAACAGGTGCTTCCCACGCTGTCACGGAAGACTCGACAAGCAAATGTTGGCATATGTGCCACGCCTCCAATTTGTCTGAGTAGGAAAAACATCTTTCTTACACCCTCCGAATTAACATTCCATAATTTGTCGTAGTCTCCAAGGTTGTATGCACGAATCTTGGAGGCCCTAATTCGCCTTAAGTGTGCTTTTAAATTTGTTGCAGATTGTATTGGCGTTACATTTTTTTTAACGCATCGACCTGTGCTGCTACTTTCGTACTTTGTTTTCTCATGTCTACCACATCGATGCAAGCCAGGGTGGGGCAAAGATACTTTGAAATTGTATCGTAATACAGGTACAAGATACTGCCCCAGAAATTATATCCAATACAATACTTGCTGGCTGTATCTTAAGATACCTCGATACATTCGCAAATAGACCCCAACAATCTAGTACGGATTGTATATGCACAACGACGACTTGAAAATTTCTGAAATGTGTCCAATTTTATTTTAATTAGATGCTTGTTGGTATTTGACAAATTTTGTCCCAAAGTAAACTAGTTTACCCCGCCACGGTCGTCTAGTGGCTAAGATACTCGACTGCTGACCCGCAGGTCACAGGATTGAATCCCGGCTGCGGCTGCTGCATTTCCTATAGAGGCGAAAATGCTGTAGGCTCGTGTGCTCAGATTTGGGTGCACGTTAAAGAACCCCAGGTGATAGAAATTTCTGGAGCCTCCACTATGGCGTCTCTCATAATCATATGGTTGTTTTGGGACGTTAAACGCCACACACCGCCCCGCCGCGGTGGTCTAGTGGCTAAGGCACTCGGCTGCTGACCCGCAGGGCGCGGGTTCGAATCCCGGCTGCGGCGGCTGCATTTCCGATGGAGGCGGAAATGTTGTAGGCCCGTGTGCTCAGATTTGGGTGCACGTTAAAGAACCCCAGGTGGTCTAAATTTCCGGAGCCCTCCACTACGGCGTCTCTCATAATCATATAGTGGTTTTGGGACGTTAAACCCCACATATCAATCAATCAAACGCCACACATCTATCTATCAAAATAAACTATAGCTTACTCCTGAAGAACGTATCGAACATTACCGCTGGAGACGCTTCACTGACAGCGGTTCTTGCTTGTCATTTCTGTAATTGATAGGAGTCTCAGCTAGCTGAGCTTGCCGACCAGATAGCGGATTGCCACTTGATCACACCAGCTTCAATAAGAAGCCTTCACATGATGGCACAAATACTAGTGTGCAGTTTCAGCTTGTTCATAAAAGACCGTTTTGCAATACCAAATGACTGGTGCACAGCAGCAAAAATGCTGGTAGCAACGCTTTTTTGTTCAACATTGTATATATTGGCCAACGTTTAGCGCATAAAGCTGCGATTCTTATTATTCTTATTTGCTCTTCTTATTTGCTGGGGTAAATCGTCCATTATCTATATATTCACTAACATGCAATTAGTTTTTCTTGAGCGAGAGACTCACTTGTGCACTTCAGAAACTCATCAGAAGTATTGTCACGTGGTGGTGACCATGAATAAAGCGGCAGTCACTCTGGGAGAAAGGAAACTCACTTATGAGTTATTTTTCACTCTAAAAAAACCAAATTAATCAGAGTAGAAGTAAAGCACGCTGTACTCTGATAGGGGCAATAAGTGTCATCAGCCTTCAGCTATCTGATCATGGGCTGAAGGCGTGTTGTATTTATGCAGCAATAATCGCACCTTGAAATGTTATCGCTACAGCGCACGCGTGCTTGTGAATTAACAAGACTACACATACTGTGCGTAATTGGAATAATAGTTGTAGTTTTTACTCTTAAAACTATACTATGATTATGAGGAATGCTGAAATGGAAGGCCTCAGAAATTTTGATGATGTGGTGTTCTTCAACGTACAATCAAAATAAAGTACATCGCCTTTACCATTTCACCTCTATCGACATACGGCCACCACAGCAGGATTTGAGCGTAATATTATCAGCAATCTGAGAAAATCTTCACGTTTCAAATTATTGTGGCTGGCTTGCTCCGAGCGGTCATAAGTTGTTTGTGACTTAGACCCAATCACACACAAATAAAAATAAAATAGGAGTGTCACAGCACAATTGTACGAATTTTGCAGGAAGATGCCACAGTTCACGCTATTGCCACCTATAGCTACGATTGCCAGGCAATTATTAATAGTAAAAAATAGAAAGGACTAAATAAAGGAAAACAATTATAACTGAAATAAAAAATCCATTCTGTTTCAAGCATTCGTGGTGAATACGTTGAGACGCACGATACAGGTCAAACTCCTACAGTCTAAAAAAAAGAGCGAGTAAAAGGGTGTCTTCTTGTCCCACAACAATAATCGTCATCTATATTGCATTTCATCCTTGTGCTATCGCCCCGTGCCCGGTACATTCCAGTCATGACCGACATACCCATTATCAGGGTTACATTGCATTCCCGATAGGAAAGTGGCCAGTGCCGTGTTTTCAAGAATGGAAGTGCACGCAAGCCTGATGACAATTGTTCTGTGTAACGGGGTATATTTGTAGAGCAGAATGCAGAAGACGAAGCAGTCAGCAGCGTCCGGCCAAGCGCAGCAAGCACGAGCTGATGGCGATGCCCCTGAGGCGCCGAGAAATGCCACTGAGGCCCCTTCTTCTTCACTACAATCGCCCTCCGCAGAAAAAGGCGCCATCCTGGCGGATTAGGGAGAAGAAACGACTAATGGGTCATAATATGGCTTGAGGCGAGAGACGTGGACGGTGTCACGGCCGCGGTAGCGTAGGTCTGTGGATGGGATGATGGGCTCCACGATATAGTTGACGAGTGACGTTTGCTCTACAACGCGGTATGGCCCGATATATTTAGGAAGAAGTTTTGCGGAGCGGCCAGGTGCAGTAGCAGGTGCCCGAAGCCATACCAAAGAACCAGGTGGAAAGTTTGGAGCCAAACGGTCCCCAGTCAAGCGGGATTGCTGCTGCCACTGGTCCTCGGTAGAAAAAGAGCGGGCAAGCTGGCGGCATTCTTCAGCATGTCGAGCAGCTTTGGACAGAGTTGTACTTTCGGACTCATAAGGTTTATATGGGAGAATAGTGTCTACTGTATTTGAAGGTTCTCGTCCGTACAGAAGAAAGTATGGCGAAAACCCAGTAGTAGCTTGTACGGCAGTATTGTACGCGTTGGTGACGCACGGGAGAACTTGGTCCCAATTTGAATGATCAGAGGCGACGTACATTGACAGCATATTGCCAAGAGTACGGTTGAAGCGCTCCGTCATGCCATTCATTTGAGGATGGTACGCTGTACTTGTGCGGTGCACGATTCGGCATTCGTTGAGTAATGCCTTCAAGGCGTCAGAAAGGAAGGCACGGCCTCTGTCATTTAAGAGCTCGCGAGGGGCACCATGACGCAGAAAGAAACGTTGCAACAGAAACGTTCCAACGTAACGGGCTGTGGCAGTCGGCAGCGCAGCTGTTTCGGCATAGCATGTCAGATGGTCTATCGCAACAATAATCCAGCGATTACCAGCTAAAGTTGATGGTAGTGGTCCGTAAATGTCAATGCCGACGCGATCAAAAGGTCGACTAGGACAAGGAAGAGGTTGTGACGGGTAGACTTGCCCGGGAGGTAACTTTTGTTGTTGGCACTGAGCACACGAGCGAATGAATTTCCGCACGTAGCTATACATGCCACGCCAATAAAATCTTAGTCGGAGCTTAGCGTATGTCTTGAAGAGGCCTGCGTGGGCGCACTGTGGGTCTGCGTGAAAAGCTTCGCAGATAGCAGCTCGAAGATGGCGGGGTATCACAAGGAGATACTTGCGACCGTCAGAAAGGTAGCTGCGTCGATAAAGATGATCATCCCTTAAGCAAAAGTTGCTAGCCTGGCGGCGGAGAGCGCGAGACGGCGAAGAAGTGAGAGGATCAAAAAGAATGCTTATGAGGCTACTGATCCCGGGATCCTTTCGTTGTTCCACGGTCATGTTGCGCAAGGCGGATGATTCTATCATCCTAGAACATCCTAGGGCTAGTGACAATTCTATCTCTTTGGAGTTTTAGCGACTTTTGGGGGGAATTCAACATTTTAGAAATTAGAAAACTGTGACAACAGTGGATTGCTCGAAATGAGCTTTTATATACGAGGCCAAAGCATACAGAATCATGCTGCTCGTGGCACTGCGATCTTTACCGTGCAATGTGACCATTCTGATCACTCTTTCTGTTCCAGTTAGAGATGGGCAAAGCGACTCTCAATTGAACAGCTCATGGTTCTAAGCAAACAGGCGGACTACACCTACTCACAAGTTCACAGTGGCATAGCTAGGAGCTATCAGTGTAATCCAACTTCATTTGCCACAACAAAAATTGATTTAAAATATTGTGTAAATTAAAAATAATCTCTTCATGTGCTTTGTCAAGTCAAAAACTAAAGACAGCGAAAAAAATCATCATCATCATCATCATTTAGCGACTTTTCGGAAGCGTTCTGGTGACAGTGCCAAAACAAAGTTAACACCACTGTTTTGCGGACTTTCTTTGCCATAAGCATACGCGGGGTGCAGGGGTGGAAGCGGGCTTCAGTTTTTTGGAGCAGCTTAGGGAGCAGGAATAATACGGTATTGGAGTAGCTTTGGAGCACCAAAAAGCATGTTTGGAGCATCAAAAATTAGTTTTTGACAAATTTCTCGGGTCGCACATCACTGCTAATTAGAAGATTAGCTTTCTCATAAACACCAAAAAAATTTAAGCAGTTTTTACTAAGCATTCAATGCTAATCAAGTGACCTGACTTACCCCAAATCGATATATATATATATATATATATATATATATATATATATATATATATATATTAAACCATACAACATCAAAGCTGAAAGCACCGCATCCAACATGAACAACAATTGATACTAGAGATAAGCTAATTACAGTTATCTTCATACTAAATCCAATAAAGTTATGATCCAATGCTAAATCTAATAGGTTGATAAATGGACAATCCTTTATTACGATAGGAATTATATGAACACTCAACCACGATTTCCATTGACCTTCGAGTGAAATTCGCCAAACGACAAGCAAAATGTCACCAAAAGAGTCGCCACTCTACATTTGTGTGGCATTCCTAGTAATAGAAATTCCTAATTATGTATAGCCTCGAGGAGTATGGTACCATCCATAAAACCTCAATTGTACTGTTATTCAAAGCCAGTCACATCCCCTGATTCACCATGAGAGCCCTGAAAAAGGGCATGCATGCACTAGTAGTGTCCTTGAATGCTAGCACCTCATATGAAAAGCTTGTGATGGCTCTCGTAACGAATACCGGATGAAGCAATCACTACAAGAGATGGATGGCATGCATAGCCATTCTGCAGACTTGGAGAATCTCATTGCCGTGAAATCATGTATCATGAAAATCGAATAACTCAATTACAAAGCTATGGAAATAAATTCTGAAGTATTGCATAACCGTCGCAATGCCCACACATTGCTTTACAGAAGGTCATGCTTTCGCTATACATTCACCTCACTGGGATTTCTGAAGGCTTCCCAAAGAAGCCCGACTTGTTGGTCCACACGAAGAGTATCTAAAAAACAAATTTAAGCTCAACATACATACTTAAAGGGAACTACAGCAGGGAAGAAGTCTACAAGCTATTCACAACAGTTGAAGCTGTGGTCAGAACACGCAGCCTTACCATCCTCTAGCCACTTAAAAAGCAAAACTTAAAAGAAGCCTAAAGCTCTAAAAGCACCTAAAATGTAGTACAATACCACCGCCTCACGGCACGCTAAGCAGTCCACTGATCTACATTCGTTCTGGTAAATTGCTGGCAGACGCACCAGTGCGCCAGTATTTCCCTAGGTGAATCGGGAGATACACAGGAGAAACACTACAGAAATCCTAAATTGTGCATTAAGTGCGCCTTGTACCGATGGGTCTCAAACTACAAAAAACAGATACAGTTATGTCGCCCATTCAATTTGAAAACACTGAGTATTTAATGCAGAACTCAGTCGACACCCAAGCCGAAAATCGCCTAAATTTTGCCATGTGGCCATCCAAAACTTTAGGTCACCACGGGCCTCTCAACTTCGCCAACTTGGCGAGAAGTGGCCACCAGTGGCAATGCTGCACTCGACGGGTTTTTGATATCGTTTCCATAAACTACAAGTTGGTAACTTTCCTCGCGAATCGTAAGTTCTACACGCGCGTAAAATTTTAAAAGCTGGGGTGATGAGCACTGCTCAAGCAGATTAAATGAGGCGGCCGATCTCCGTCGCTCGGAGGGTGTGGGCGATAGCATCCCACCACATGTTAGACCTGCCGGCGAATGCTCAAGCTGAGAGGACACACGCGGCCCGTCTTGAATGAGCATGAAAAGACACGGGGGAAAGGAAAGGCTTGCTCGAGGAGCAGCATTTATTTTAAGGTCGGCGCGCGCGCTATAGGCAAGCATCAGTGCATGGCTCGTAAACAGTTCTACGTGGTGCGCTCAACGGCAAGAGATTGTGCGATAAGAGCAATTCTCCCTGGAGCGGCCGTACTTGCTCTCTTACACAAGCATTTTGTAGAGTTTCGTGATGTCGGATCGAAAAGAGTTAGCTGTCAGCTGCAGCCTTCGTACTGTCACGGGGTCATGATGTTGACGAAGGCAGCAGCTGCTGTTTTCATTAGTGAACTTCTTATTTGGGCGAATTTGTGCCCAGAAAACAAAATGTCACTATACAAGCCATACACGCTGTAGGCTTACAGCAGCAAACATAGAGCGTCAGCTGTCGATAATCTGCCTCGCAGAAGCGCGTCGGCATTTATACATGTGCCATCGAAGATTCAAGCGTTATCGCTAGTGGCTGCATAAGTTCCAAAACAAACGAATGTACGCGTTGTGCGCGTAATCTCATCGGAAGGTTCTAAGATTATCTAGATTGTTCCCAGTCATTCCGGCGCGGTTTGCGCAAGGCAGCGTTACATGAGTAATGGTGCAGTAGAAAAAATAGAAATAAAGGAGTGCATGCGGCATTACTATAAAAACATTAGAAGTTCTTTCTATTGCAGTTATCGCTTCATCGGTGAAACTAATTTTTTTTTTTCAGTTTATACAGTTCGGCTAACAGCTTTGGTGTTATAACATATATCGAGTCGCATAATGAGGTATGCATACAAATGCCACCTTAACAAGATTCTTGCATGAACGGAAATACGACATGAACAAACTAATTTGATATGGAGGCGGTTGCGTAATTTGTATAGCCCTAGCATGTTGCGCTGTTAATAATAAAACTCGACTAAATTTGGCATTGCACACGCAAATTGCCATTTAGGCACAGCTTGGCGCAGCAGGTCAGACTGGCACAGAATGACGCAAATGGCGCAGCACTTCCACCCTTGAGGTTGGATGCTTCAGGAGGATTGAAGAGGAGAGTCGAAGGTCTTGGTCCCGAATTTGGCCCCTTACAAGGACCACCTCTGTCAACGAACACCCCTGTTCAAGAAATGGCCTCGTCAAGCCACCCAACACAGGTAACAATCCAGAACCTTTGAATTCCTGAGCCTTTTCACGGTCATGAAAACTAAGATGCGGAAGACTGGCCAGAGCAGTTTGATTGGGTAGTAAAGCCTAACCACTGGACCTCTGACGACGAGAAGCTATTCAGCGTATTTCGCGGTTGAAGACAACGCTAAGACGTAGTTCATAAACTGCGAGAGAACTTTGACAACGTGGGATGAGTTCTGCCGTCGGCTAATTGACAGCTTTGGGAGCCCAGATCGATGTGAAAACACCTAAAGCCTTCTTGAATCACGCATTCAAAAGCCAAATGAAGGAGTCCCGATGTTTGCTGAAGACATGGCGCGTTTGTTTCACCGCGCGGATCCCAACATGCCCGAAGCTAAAAAGCTCAACCATCTTATGCGCGGTGTCAAAGAACAACAGTTCTCTGACCTGTGCACAATCCTCCGACAACAGTGGACGAATTTATTAGGGAGGCCACAGCAATCGAGCGGGTGTTGCAGCAGCTGTACCTTCAATACAATCGTCTAATGACCAGCGCATCTGTAGGTGCTGCCGCTATGACCATGTCGTCCAATGGAGAGCTGTCTGCGCCAACTGATTCGGCAGATTGTACATGAGGAGATTGCCAAAGAGAACGCCAGGCACACACCACCGTCGCAACAACCGTCGTAGCCGGAGGTCACAGTTGCCTCCGTCGCTTAAGTCGTGTGCCACGAATTCCGACAGGCGTTCGCTTACCCCTATCCTCATACGGAAGTGTCCTACCAGCTGCCGGCATACAGCTACGTAGAAGCTGTTCGTCGCCCGTTGTCTACCGAGCTATCGTACCAGCCGAATACATACAGCTATGTGGATGCAGTTCGTCGTCCGTTGTCCACGCCGGTGCCGCAATACCACCAACAACCCTTTATGACAGCCTGGACCTAACGAGATCCTGCCAGGCGACCGCCACTGTGGAAGACAGATATATGGCGGACCGCAGATTGCCACCCTTTGTGCTACAATTGTGGGGAGCCGGGACATATTCATTGTTATAGCCCGTATCGGCCAGCTAGATACAGTATAAGCCAACCTAATGCTACTCGCCGCCAGTTTGACGAAAGCCGTTCCTACTTTGACGACAACCCTGCCAGCCGGCAACAAAGCTCCTCCAACCTGTGAAACCGCTCACCATCCCCAGCCCGTTTTTCTTCCCCAAGTCGCCGGAGTTTTGCTGACGTCACCCGAAGTCGGTCTCCAAGCCCAGGACGGAGAAACTAAAAGCAGCGACCTCCGCAGAGAAGGTTGCAGGTCCTGAAATTGCTGAAAATTCCCTATTATTGCCAAATGCAGACGACACCAATGAAAAACGTTATGCGGGAAACACTGTGACTGCCGACCTCACTGTGAAGACTGATGGGCAAGAAGTTACAGCTTTGGTTGACACTGGCACTGACTTTCCTATCATGAGTGAGGCACTGGTAAACAAACTCAAGAAAGTAAGAACAAAATGGACGCGCTCTTACATTCGGAATGCTGGAGGCCAGCTGATGACCCCTGCAGGCAAACGCACGGCAAGACTTGCCATCGGGAACATGGCGTTTGTTGCCACATACATGATTCTACCAGGGTGCTGCAAATCGCTAATATTAGGAATGGACTTAAGAGAGTACGGCGCCGTGTCAACATACCGAGACGGCATGATAACATTTTCAACTGACCAAGACGCCACTCATGACGCACAACAACGGCGCAGGGTGTTACGTGTGGTTGACAAGAATGTGTGTACACCACTGCGATCATGCAGCCTTGTTTCGGTCAGCTGCAGACATAACGAAGAAGCACTAGCCGAGCATGCAACTGCGCTTCTCCTCCGTCAAGGTGTCGCAATTGCTCAAGGTATTGTCACCGTAGTCGAAGGGCATCCAGAGGTGCTACTGACGAATTTTACGAATTAATGCCGACGCATCGGCAAAGGCACCACTGTGGCATACCTCGAGGAGCTCGACAACAGTTACGACTGTCTTGCTATGCAAGAGGAGGCAACGGCTCCTACACCAGCCCATGAACCTACTGTCGACATCGGACTAAGCTTAACTCCAACTGAAAGATGTCATCTATAAAACTGCTAGACCAGTTTAGGGACTGCTTCTCTTCAACGTCAGGAGTTCGTCAGACAATGCTGACTAAGCACCACACCACTCGACAGAACCCATACTGTGTTGCCCAGGAAGAACGTGAGGCAATACAGGAGCAGGTTAAGAAAATGCTCAAGGATGATGTAATACAATCATCAAAGAGTCCTTGGGTGTCACCTGTGGTGCTCGGCAAAAAGAAAGATGGTAGCCTGCGTTTCTGCATTGATTATCGTAAGCTCAACCACGTTACTAAGAAAGATGTTTATCCAGTGCCACGGATCGATGACTCTTTGGACAGGCTACGGCACGCACGTTACTTTTCATCTATGGATCTTAAAAGTGGATACTGGCAAATAAAGGTTGATGAGCGTGACCGTGAAAAGACCACTTTCGTGACATTTGATGGGCTTTACGAATTCGAAGTCCTCCCTTTCGGTTTATACTCAGCCCCTGCCACGTTTCAGAGACTTATGGATACTGCTCTATCCGGTCTCAAATGTAAAACATGTCTTGTGTACCTCGACGATGTGATCATTTTTTCCATCACGTTCTAAGAACACCTAAAACGGCTGCTGTCGGTTCTTCAAGCCATACGATCGGCAGGACTCGCATTGAAACCAAAAAAAAAAAAAATGCCACTTTGGATTTGAGGAGCTTCAGTTCCTGGGACATGTGGTCAGTCATGAAAGCATTAGACTAGACCCGGACAAAACTGCTGCAGTTGCAACGTTTCCAAAGCCCACGGACAAGAAGAGAGACGTTTCCTGGGTCTTTGCGCCTACTACCGGCGATTTATAGCAGACTTTGGGCACGTCGCCTCTCCACTCGCCGACCTATGTTGCGTTTATATGGGGTGAGGAGCAAGAGATGGCATTCAATGAGTTACGGCAGCATCTACAATCTTCGCCGGTGCTCGCTCACTTTGATGAGAATGCACCAACAGCCACACACACAGACGCTATCCTAGGTGCTGTTCTGGTCCAAAGTCAAGACGGTGCCAAGCGAGTGGTTGCCTACGCTAGCCGAACCTTGTCATGTGCCGAGTCTAATTACTCAACCACTGAGAAGAAATGTATGGCGGCCGTTTGGGCAGCCGCAAAGTTTCGCCGATGTTTATATGGCCGCGCTTTCCAAGTGGTAAGCGATCACCACTCCCTTTGTTGGCTGACTAACATGAAAGATCCTTCTGGACGTTTAGCGCGCTGGAGCTTACATCTTCAAAAGTACATGACAATAGTCTACAAATCGGGAAGGCAGCATTTAGATGCCGACTGCCTCTCAAGATCACCGATTCAATCAACGATCACAGAAGACGAAGAAGGCGGTGGCTTTCTAGGAGTTTTCCATGTGACTGTAATCTCTGAGCAACAGCAAGACAATCGGGAGCTGAACACATTGATTGAGGTGTGGAAAGGACGAGCTGCAAATGCATCGAGAGTGTTTTAGAGAAGTTTGCCATCATTCTGCTTACGTAACGAAATATTGTACAAAAGAATTTCTCTTAAACAGGAAAGAATTATCTTCTGGTAGTTCCCGAAGCTCTCTGCAAGGAAATCTTGCAAGCTTGCCTTGACGAAGCCACCTCGGTTACACGCGAACATTGTCACGAATAAGAGAAAGTTACTAGTGGCCAAGGCTTCCAGCGGAGGTGAAGCATTACGTTAGAACTTATTTTGACTGTCAGCGACGGAAGGCTTCACCGGATAAGCCTGCTGGGCTGTTACATTCTATTTTAGTACCCGAAACTCCATTTGCACAGATTTGCATGGACCTCTTAGGCCTATTACCAATATCAGATAATGGCAACAAGTGGATTATAGTCGCGACTGACTACCTAACCAAATACGCGGAAACCAAGGGAATTCCGAGTGGCACTGCAGCTGAAGCGGCACAATTCTTTATTGAGAACATTGTCCTGAGACACGGTGCCCCGCGGTCGTCATAACAGACAAAGGAACTGCGTTCACAGCTGAGCTTCTATACACGGTGCTTACACTCGGTGCACAGCGCATAGGAAGACTACAGCTTATCACCCACAAACGAATGGGCTCCCTGAATGCCTCAACAAGACTATCGCAGACATGCTTGCATGTACGTCGACGTGGAGCACAATAATTGGGACAAAGTTTTGCCATATGTCACTTTCGCGTATAATACGGCCCGTCAGAAAATGACAATGACTCCATTCGGACTGGTCTATGGCCGCAAAGTGACTACAATGCTCGATGCTATGCTGCCCCATGATTCCAAAGATTCATAGACAGATGCCACAGATTTCACAGAGCGTGCCGAGGAAGCGAGACAACTTACCCGGGTCAAAATTTACTCACGTAATGAACGCACTTTTTTTCCTAAAAAAAAAAAATCGGAGCAAAGTTGAAAGGTGCGTTTATTACGCAGGGTAAATTTTATGAAACTTTTTCAGGAGGAGTGAAAAATGCAGTAATGCAAAAAAAAGATTGGTTAGCTTTTCGCAATTGACATACGAGTGCACTGTTAGGAAACAGCTTCTTTGTAGCACTTTACTGATCTTCGGTGGTTGATTGTGCTATCTTCTGCGAACTGTCCCCCAGCCGCTTGGGCACACCATAAAAGCGTTTTGCAGCTATCCTTTCTTGCAATCGTTTAACCACAATATCTCCTGTGATCTTGAAGGGCACGCAAAAGCGTGCGCTAGGACGCTACGTTGCACTTTGCCAACTTAGCGACAACCTCGCACGACGACCGTGACGACGCCGTTAACATTATAGCAAGTAACCAACATTGCAGCAAGCTACCTCTAAAGCATGAACATGAACAAGAACACCGACAAAATACAGCCGCCGTCTCGCTTCTACATGAGAAGTTCCTCTAATACCCGTGCCACACGGGCAGAGAAAATGGCATTTACCCCCAATGCCTTCAGATTTATTGCCATTCACGCGTTGCCACACGGGCGAACGAAATGGCATTCGTCCGAATGCCATTCGCCACCAAATTCCTTTGCCAGAACTCAGTTGACTGAGAAACGCCTACTCTCGACGGCACAGCTCGCGAAGTGCGATTTACCTTAAAGTAAATAAAACAAATCATATTCCGCTAAAATTAAAATTTCCTGTCTTTTATTTGCACTAAACTCTTAAAAAGTGCTGTGAATGTTATATGAAGATCAGGTTGAAATGGTTTGAAATTAATTGAAGTGCAACGTTCTGAAGCTGGCGTAGTCTCTGCTGCAGAATTATTCGCTCTTGAGCACGATGCTTTGCACGGAAACACACAAGTGCTGCTGTGAAAAAATGAACTGTATGAACATCTTTTGAGAGATGCGACAGGTGCCATTTTCTATTTACGCTGTGGATCTGACTAGTGTTGGCTTAGGTTGCTACGGTCGGCTGCAACGCCGTAAAACAAAGCAAGAAACTAAAACTTAGGGCAGTGTAATATGCTTATTTCTACATTCAATGATTATCTGATGAGTACGAAGCTTGTAAGCGCTTGTTTATTTTTTTATTGCTGCTCACCCAATGCTCACTTGGAAGGTGCTGCGATCGACATCATCAGGTCAAATATCATTCACTTTGGACGTGTAGCAGCGCCGCCAAAAAAAAAAAAAAAAAAAAATGTCATTCGGGAACTGAAGGCCTTCGCCACCGAATGTCATTTTCTATGCCCGTGTGGCACGGGTATAAGTGTGCATAACACAAGTGAAGCGAAATTCGGGGTGCTACCAAGTTGCAGAAATCGTCACGGTTTTTTGTGGACCACAAGCTATTTTTTTCTTGTTTTCCAGAAATCTGCGACACGATAGCAACGAATGACCCTTCGCGACAGCAAATCTTGTTGTCATCGCTCGAAAGTCGCGTGCACATGGTTGGGCTTGTTCGTATTCGCAGGAAGCGATCGTCAGTTGGCGCGGGCATCTTCGTGACCTTCGGTCGCTGGGAGCTTATCAGCTGCGATGTCTACACTCGCACAGTTCATGAACCCTGCTGTGACGCACAAATAAGATGGGGGACGTTGCACGCACCGATAGAAAGAAAACCTACACGGCGCGGCACGCGACAACAGGCGAAGGGGGGATGGGAGCGAGCCAAAGTGGCCGGGGAAGGGCGCGGTCGGCAAAATAATAAAAAACAGAAGAGATCCAACGGGTGAGGAGGCGCCAGGTGTCAATTAGCGGGACTGCAAAGGATGAATGTAGGGGGTGCGTTTATTACGCGGAGAAAAAAAATCCAAAATTTGATGGCTGAAGTTGTGGTTGTGTTCACTATACGAGTACGTTCATTACGTGAGTAAATACGGTACATTTTGATTGTCTTTAGGAAATATTTCTTTGAACAAAATACAATTGTCAGCAAATAATTGAATGCTTAGATCCTCAAACAGAATATCGACCAAGTCGTTCATGTAAACTTGCACATAATGAAGTAACACAAGCATTTTTGTATTTAACACCATGAAACTGCAGTTGCCATGGCCCACAGCACCCTGCTTCACAGTGTGATGCCATGGCTGCCAAGTCACCACAGCAGATACAATTCTACTAAGGGGGAAACTGTACTTGAGAGGAAATGCCTGATATTTTCATGTGTTTAAAAAGAAAGTTCACAGTGTGGTTGAGTTCTTGGTGCTGATTTCAAAAATGTAATTACTTTACTCTAAGTCAATTAGTTTTTGAGATATCCTAAAATAAATTAGCTATTGTTTGTTGGTATAACACAAGAAATTTGTACAAGAGAGCTACTCTTGGCACATGCTTGGATACGCCACACAATGGTAAGAGTGCTTTTTTTATCTGATGATTTTTAACAAAGTTTGTCACACCTTAAAATTCAGTGTAGTAGACACACCCACTTTATGCTCCAATTTCCAGCAAGAATAAAATTTCTGGGGATCTCATTCAGACATTCACACCTACCATTGTGTACACTAAAAATAGAGCTACATGTCACAACGAAAATGACAGTCCTAGCCGCTCTGGAGACAGAGATATCCTTTAGGCAAGTCTGCAACCGCAGCAAAATTTGAATCCCGAGAATCATGCAAAAAACACAAGTCCATTTTGAGCAAACAGTAGCATGGAACAGCTGTTTATTTACAATAATTTACAAATCCAGCATTCTCAGTAGGACCAGGCATGTAGTCCTCCTGTTTTGAGTCACCGAAATGACGTTCTTTCAATGGCCGCTGCATGTTTTCTGCAGAGGCACGCTTGCAGCTGATGCAATCGATCTGCGGCAGTCTTTTTCTGCCATGTGTTTTTTTTTTGCTGGGAGTCCAGGATTGACGTTCAGTTCCTTCAGGATTGCTGCTGAGGCTGCTTCATTTCCAGTACTGAATTTTAACACAGCCTCACCCACAACAACTTGGATGGAAAGCAGTAACGCATGGTGGTCTTTAGCTGACTACACCCAACCAACGGAATGGAGGCTCTCATTGCTGTCCTGGGCTTTCCCCTGCTGGCACGGTTAAAGAAGCCTTTCATCCGACAAGCGTTCGTAGATGGGCAAAAGGGCCTTGCAGACATGAGGTGGCAAGTTATAGTGATGCTGGGGGATTGGCTTGCCTTTTGCTGTGGCTGCATTCAGGCAGCACCAAAAATCTTTGCCCGTTTGGTCACAAACTGTGGTTAGACACTTCGTCATTAGAGGTGACATGGTGATAGGTTGCCATGACAGCTCTTTCCATGGCCTTCGTGTCACCTTTATTGGTCTTCAGTGCCAAGCCATAATAAGAAGTGAGCGTGGTAACCAGGCAACCAAGGCTCTCCCTTCCAGTCCCCCTTTTGCTTAGTAATGAGGTTACATAATGCTGTGCCCATTCGTTTTCCAACATGGTTGACAGCCTTCCTTGTTGAGTGGAATATAGCCATACACTTTGGCCTCCTGCTGTGCGAGAAAGGTGAGGCTGTCACCATCTCAAAGTATTGTTGTATACCTGAGGTTGTATTTTTCCAGGGATCTCTGAAGAAGCATTAGTCCAGCTTGCACTTCCATTTCCCCAGATCTTTTGCTTGAGTTCTTTTGGCATATGTGGCTCTCCTTCCACGACTGGTAATTTGCATTCCCTTCTTTCGGTCCCCGTTTGCACGCAGTGCAAAAATTACTTAGTACCACATAGTCAAGGACTAAACTCGTGAAAAGTTCTACAGCGCCAACACAGATATGGGATGAGTGTCCATGCGTCATCCACGAAACCAACGGAGGAAACGGCAGTGTTTCCTCGGTCACCGAGCTTCAGTTTGTTGTAAAGATTGAAAACAGTGAACGCGCTTTCTGATATGCATTTATCAGCCGCTGCAGTCGCGGCCGACGTCCGCTTCGACTTTAGATGTGTCTGCTATGTCTTGGTATGCATGCTTCGGAAAGACACATTCATTGTCACAAAAATGTCATTCAATGCACACTGTTCATTGCCAGTGCTTTTCATAGCACGTGCGGCAAGAATGTTCACGACAAACGGGTTGCTCGATTTTCCGTTGTTCATGCACGGCAAACTCCACACCGGCGCTTTATCACCGCAAATCTCGCACAACGTAACAATCTTTAACCTCCTTAGTCCCAGGGATGCACCAATAAAAAAAAGCTTTTGGAAAACTGTATTACATGACTCCCTGCCCTTAAAAACAAATGCAGAAAAATTATTAATTCAAAAAATTGAACGGTTGTCTCAAAATGTGATGGTACCCATTTGCGTACTCCTGATCTCTTGAAGTTCCCAAGATTGAGTGCAACAAAAATATCGGACTGAAATGACTTTCAATATAACTTACAAGGGGTCACGTTAAGGAATGCACTAGAGATGATGTCGTTCACGCTACACTAAGAAAAAAAAAGCTTTCACTTATCATGAGGACGCATCCAAGCGCTCGTGCAGTACTCAGTCACTTTCTTTCGCTTGTTTTGCAAATATGACCAGACACATGGCGCCACTACTCAGGGCTTCGTGAAAGCAATTCCTCCTTATTGTGCCAAGACATATTTGGACACACTGATATCAAACTGTCATGATCTGTAGCCTTTAAAACAATGATACACAATCGCATACCCAGAGACCGAGAAGGTTATGGCGAGGCCATATTCGTGCTCACCTAGGCGCACTAAAACATTGCCGCCGCACTCTTTGCACTCGACGTTTGACTGCATACCATTTAGAGCGTCAAGGCTCACCAAAGCGAAGTGTGTATCTATCACATGTGAGCCAGCCACGACGTCGTCCGTGGCAGTGTCGTTTGCACAAGCAAGCAGATCTGATTTTTCTTTGGTAGCCGGCGTTGATGAAAGGTTCGATAGTTTTACAGCGAAAGCTGTTATGAGATCACAAGACAAGTGATGCGCGGTGCCATAGTTGTCCACCACCGCCCCCGCCGGTGTCTGTAACCACTATCGCATGAAACAAGAAAAAAAAAACTCAAATAAAAAACACCAAGACATAGTAGCATTCGAACCAAGTTCACTGCATGCTAGCCCAGTATTCTACTGCTGAGCCACGCCGGTGCTTGGGACTCGTTCACAAACTTGCCTTAGGCACACTTGATGTCTCGAAAAAAATCACGTTAATATGAGTAATAAAGCGTTTTAAAACTGCAACCAGACGCCACACAATGCGAATTGCATAATGCGCATTGTGTGATTTATGTAATTTCGTACTCATTAAGCAATTCACATTGTGTGTTGTCTGGTCGTCCAATGCTCCAACCCATTACAAAAGCTTGTTCTTCATCACCTATTAACTGTGGCAAATATCCACTTCAGCCGTGATTCTTCATCATCGTCAGCCACTGCTTGTAACACAAAATTCGTTGCAAGTGTTTAGCAGATGCCACGCTTCTTTGAAAAATGACAAAGGATAGCATAGTGAATGCCAGCCTACTACTACACAAAAATTATGATTACTTATGGCATAGTGGGTCCCAGTAAGTGTGCTTCTAGTATTTACCCAGAGTGTTTATAAAAGGCTCTGAAAAGCAGCTTTTCCAGTTTTCACTGTGACTGTGCTGCGTGTTCCGTGCAGGCCTAGCAATTTTTTTCTTCGGCATCCTTTTCAATTATCAATAATTCACCAGGCTTCAACATGATGGTGTCGCACCAAAACGTTAATTGTACGTCATTGCTGTTAGAGCCTCCTTCACGCGCTAGGTATAACCCACAGTCGGTGTTCTCGGCAGCTTCTTCGAGTCCACTCGCCACGGGAGGCAAGTCGACATCTTCTGAAGGTGATCGGCACTTCCTTTGAAAGTTGTACACCTTCCGTTTTTTTTGTACGCCCGCCAAATTGGTGCTTTGTAGCCAACTTCGGCATGGTTGTGCGCTGCAGCCACATTTTCCGATGCAAACAGCTGCAGCTTGAGCAGACAACTGTGCAAATCTGCCAACGCCGTGTGCGCTCACTGTCATGTGCACTAGTAGACCAATAAGACCGCACATCAGGTCTGAATTTTCGCGGGCTTTTTCTTGGTGGCCACTTGGTGTATGCAGTAGCAATGGTGTGAAAAATAAAAAGGAAACGAGGCTCTTTCGAACGTGACCAAGATGGCCACGATCAGACACGTAAAAGGGCAGATGCGCGTCCCGGAAAAAAGCCCATTTTTGTGCATCCATCGAGGAATATTCTCATCACATGCATGATATAAAATGCTACCGCGGCAAAAATATCAAATTAGGACATGTGAAAATTCACCAGATTGTGCATCGGTCACTACAGAATCCGAAAATAACATTAAAAAAATGACTTTTTTCGACCTCCCCCTTAAAACAAAAAGAATGTTGGGAAGTAGTGATGTGTTCTATAGCTCTAAGAACTTGCCTCTCATGCTAACTGCACGTGGCTTTTGCTGGACGCAGGGCAGACAGAAATGTGCAGGGCACATCGGTGAGTCCTCCTTGACTGGCACTGGCAATGTTTTCAGGCACGACATATGGTAGAATGTGCCACACTGTTCCATAGAGCACTTCTGTGTGGCCTCTGTGCGATTGCACACAAGGCATGGGTGCAAACCTGGCAGAGAAAAAAAATGGATGCAGAGAAAGAAAAGGTGGCAGTCGAAGCAGCATATGTGACACCCTTCAAATATGTAATAGAGACACTACATTGATTTAGAATTATGAGGTGTTTTCGTCTCCTCGAGAACTCAATTATAATCATTGATGTCTCGTACCAAAGTTACACAGCTGCATTCATTCATCATACAGAGCCTCATGCTATAAATGTGCACCAAAAGACACTGCTGACATGTCCATCTTCGAGGGTGAAGCCTTGTACGATACGGTAATGAACAACACAGCCGTGTATCAACTTAACAACGCTTTGAAGAGCTCAAGTTGCAGTGTGCACGTATATTTCATGTTTTGTGTTTTGCATGCTTTCCTTTCTTTCACTGAAAAAAAAAAAAAAAAACTACTAGGCTTAATCTCAGCAAAACATAAATGCAGGATTCAAGTGTTGCTTGAGGCAAGGTACAACATAAAGCCAATGCTTTACCAACTGAAGCAATGAGAAAAAGTTTGCTAATTTAAGGTAAGTAATAAGTACTTAGTCATGAAAAAAATACAGGTATGTACATACGACTAGCACTAATATACAACAAGAGGGCTTTCCTTGAGCACATTATATTTTTTAAAAACCTTTGTCCTAGTTCGCTGGGACACTCTGTACGTGTGTGTGTGTGTAATATATATATATATATATATATATATATATATATATATATATATATATATAACTACTGAAGTAGTACAAACTGCTTATTCTAAGTTGATTACATTAGTTCCTTAGGTGCATATTAAAAATTCCAGATGGCCAAAGCTTACATTGAGCCTTCCCGTAGTGTCCCTCATAGCACACTGTGCAGGTGCGCACGTTAAATCTCTCAAATAAACCTACTACAGCAGCTTAGCAAATAGGGTGTCAGGTTGCGAAGCTCGAGCATGCGGGTTCAGATTCGAGCCACGATGGCCGCTTTTTTATGGGGTTAAACGCAAAAAAACATCTGTGTGGTTTTATTTTGGTGCACGTTAAACCCCAGGTGGTCAAAATTAATCCAGAGTCCCCCACTATGGCCTGCCGTGTAATCACAGCGGTATTGGCACATAAACGCCAGCAAATAAGTACCTGTATCACACAAGCCCAGCGAGTGGCATTAAATTCATAATGCCTCAAGATTTAACTGCATTTTCACAGGACCAGAGTGCAAACCTAACATAATTTGCCTTAAAGCCATCTGTCAATTTGTCAATCAATTGACAGATGACTAACTGCAAAATGCGCGTTCTTGATTCAAGAGCTCACCGAGTGCAGTACAAAATTATTTGAAATAGCATATACTGCGCAAAGAATATTTTATACATGACTTCTGACAACCTCATGTTATTCTGCAGTTACACTATAGTGGGATCAATTCAAAATGGCATCCACTTTGACATGACAGCCACAATGTTACCTGTGGGCTTCAGATTTAACATGCAGTGGCCAAAGCTACTATGGTTGGCTACAACATTGTAAAAGATGAAAACAAACAGCCAATGGCACCTACAGTATGCTTAATGTTACATTTCACTAACCTCGAATACGGGTTACACTTGTTAAAATTAGTATGTTTAAATCAAAACCCTAAACTTTCTTACTTTAGTAGTTACTGATATCGACTTTATAGCTCCAATGCCATTAAATTTCGACCTATGGCAACTGCATAAAAAAAATGTAATTCAGAAATTTCACTACTGCATGTAACTTCTTGTGCCTTTGTAGCCCCGCCACGGTGGTCTCGCGGCGAAGGTACTCAGCTACTGACCCGTAGGTTGCGGGATCGAATCCCGGCTGCGGCGGCTGCATTTTCGATGGAGGCGGAAATGCTGTAGACCCGTGTGCTCAGATTTTGGCGCACGTTAAAGAACCCCAGGTGGTCGAAATTTCCGGAGCCCTCAACTACAGCGTCTCTCATAATCATATGGTGGTTTAGGGACGTTAAACCCCACATATCAATCAATTGTGCCTATCTAGCATGGGTGTAACGGTTGCAGTGTGAAAGCTGAAATGCAACTTCCTCAACTAGGAAAAGGGGATGGCACCCCAGCAATTACAGCGACTTTCGCGCTGTTCCACAGATGCATGCTTACGATGAAATAGCCCATTATGCACACATTCACAGAATCACTTCTGCTAGTTTTGTATTCTACTGAAAAATTTATACCAGTTTCCATGTACTTCACTAACTTGCCTGCTGTTCTCGAAAGCTGAATGCACAGTGAACACCAGCATGATGAAACTGTAGGATTAAGCCCCGGGTTAAAATTTGATAAATGTTAGGATGCAAACGAAGTCAGGCCAAAAAGAGACTTTTTATGTAAGGAAAGAACTGTTGTCCACCTGTTGCATGGCAATAAAGATCCACGTCCACATGAACTTCACAAAATGGAAAGTCACCTAGCTGACGAAAATTACTCCTAGTCAACGATTCATCAAATACTACCTAGCTGCCGCATCAGCAGGAAAACTTTCTTGAAGTGCAACCTGCATTTATTTCCTTTGACTTGTAATACAAACAGGTGGATGACAGCTTTTCCTTTCATGAACCTTCCTCCATCTTGTGAGCTTCCACACAACTGATCTGCTAACTACACACAACTTTGGGGGTGTTTAAGAAGGTGAACCAGCCCGCAGGTAAAGATGAGCAATCGCCGTGGGTCAACTGATGAAATGGGCCAAAATTCCATTTTATGTGTCTTGCAATAAAGCCACATTCCACTTTCAAACAGCCTTTGCACATAGTAAGAGTAGCATCCTCAAATGAATAAACGTGCATCTTTTAAAGATCATTGACAGTGCCAATAAAACAATCAACTTGAAAATATATTTGCACAGCGCAAGACCACGAGTAGTTACGACTTGTAGTATTGCGCTGTGCAAATATGTTGTAATCACCAACTAGCCCAAGCATCTGTCTTATTAACTTGAAAATGGTCTCAATGCTGCAGCACTGAGACCATTTAAGGTTAAGGCAAATAAGTTGCGCTCGTAATAGTCAACTCACCAGCGGTGCACTCGTCACAAACAAAGGCATCCGGCGGTTGAGTGATGCCAATGCAACCCAGGTGGAAGCTCCTCCCGCATGTTCCTGTACAGGTCAGCGTGGCGCCTGACGCTCCGCAGAGGAGACAGTTTTTTTCTGTCGCCTCCTGGTCGACGCCGTTCTCCTGGGGCGGATGTCCCGACTTCATCTTCTTCGATGGCGGATCGTAGTATTTGAAAATGAGTTGAAGTTTGCGTTCGGCTCGTGTCATTTGCATGGCGGCAACCGCTTCCTCAACCGCTACCTTCCAGTCATCTCGCTTGCGAGGAGGCACGCAATGCTGTACGCGTCCTGAATCAACCAGCTCCATGAACTTCTCGAGCCCTTCGAAGGGCAGCGTGCGATTCGGCTGCGTCCAGCCATGCTGAACCGCGGTTCCGAAATACTGAACGTGGTAGATGCGCTTATTTCGGACCACTTTCGTGTGTTCTCCACTCACCGGGTCATAAGAAACCAAAGTGGGCCAGAAGGGATGATTGCCTATTTTTGTCCACAGCAGGTCTCCCACGAGACACATCGATGACTGGGTAGGTTCGGTCGCTGCTGTCGAGACGCTTGTCGGCGTCTCGCGGCCATGTGATGGTGTCGGCGGGCTGTGCGACGGTGTTCCCTGTTTCGCACGGTTGTGCGATGAATACCCTCGAACTATGGGAGTGTATTCCATGCAAGGGTTGACCTTGGGTTTTCGCACTCTTCCGAACTTGCTGCGCCGATCGGTGTTGAGGCGCTCAGGGTCTTCCTGCGCCGAACTCGGGGAGACGCTCGATGTTGGACTATCAGAACATAATCCCCTGTCACTGCTGTCACTCTCATTCCACGTCGAGCAACTAGGAGTGTCCAATGAATGTCCGTTTTGAGCTTTGGTTTCTTCCACATCATTGTCACACTCAGCTTTTTCCTTCATGCTAAGCTAGATCTAGACGCGAGTCCTCAGAGGCCACAACGCATAGTAACGGCGAATCGACGCACTCAACAAGCCTTTTTCCGCGTATTTTACAAAACGCAGATCGAAAACAACTTTGCCTCACAATACAAGCATATAAATTAGGTAAAGTATATACCGAAACAATCTATGCATGCTCAAAAATCTTTTGCTCACACAGTTCACACCGCTGTCAGTCCAACGACTCGATCGCTACTGGTGCAAATCGCGCCAAAAAGTGAAGCTGTTCATTGGTTACACAGCAAGAAGTAAAAGCCAAAACGCCAACAGCGCTGCAGTCGTCAACGATGTACTTAATGCACGAAGAAAGCAAGTGTACTTTACAACTAAAGTTAAACAATGTACTAGACTTACATATATAGCTAATTATAGTGTTTATTTGATTGGCAGCAAAGAAAACAAAAACAAATTGGCTTTCATAACAATTGCTTGACTCGCTGGGTCGACGCTGGCTACGCTAGCTATTGCCCCGCCACTACTAATTTGCTATAATATGTTTGTGCTACTCTTCACTACAGTGACTCTGTTAACTGTTTAAATTGACAGAGTCGTACATAGTTAACAGAGTCTGCTCACGCCTGCAAATGTTACAATGACCGACTCTGTAGGGGCTCCCTTTTTTTTTTTCAAGACTCGTGAGCATCGGTACACTGATATGGCCCTTGCAGCTGAAAACAAGACCTCTGAGGCGCACACTACAGGCCCGAATCCACACCATGAGCTAGGCCTTTCACAAAAGCGAGATGAGCCGGAATAAATGGGCTCACCGGTTGAGATGCAAACACGGTGCACTTTAAAAGGTCATAAATGCAGGCCTGGGCCGTAGAGCAGCACCGGGCTTCTTCCAGAATTAAAACTCTCTCCTATGCTTGGCAGCGAAATGACCACGAATATTTTTTTTTTTGACTTTAAAAACTTGGCAACCAATATAGTGGCAACTGTTACACTACACGGTCAACATACATACATACATACGTTGTATAAATCTATAAAATTGCGCAGGCCGAGATTCAGTACGGGGTCGCCGGAGAACGGTTGTGCAGCGTGAGCAGTCAGTTTGTTCAGTCGAGAAACTCGCTATAGCGGCAAGGAACAATGCCGCGGCATTGTTTCTTGAAGGCGAGAGCGCTTTCTCGTTCCTTGTGGTAGATGAGAGCTCATTACAGAACAGAGAACTTCAGAAGGAAAAGATGCAACTGCTGCAGCCATATACGGCTCAGAGCCATTCATCACAGAATGATTGCGTGGTTCTTGAAGAAGGTAATAAGGCACCTAATTGCGCAGTGCATCTAGCATTTGTTGTTGTTTGTGGTTCTATGGAAAAAGACGCAGGCAATCTATTAACAGCAAACGTGACATATTCTGGGGAAGGGTATGATAAAATGGCTAACCCTTATTTAAAAGCGTGAACTCTTTGTCGTCCACATGTTTTCTAATAAAATACGCCTCAGCTATTTCACGAGCTACTTTATGCATGTGGCAGTTGGTGTTGTTTACATGCTTCCTTTAACGTGCGGTCGTTGTTATATAGGCCACACTGGGCGGTGCAATAATAAAAGGTTAGGAGAACATATGAATGATGTATGCATAGGAATTAGTTCAAACCTCGTTCTGCACTGTAAAAGCTGTGGGTGCCATCCTCGATTTCTGGGCGTGAGTGTGCTGGTACGCCACATGGACAAAGTAACTGGTGAAATAGCTGAGGCGTACTTTATTAGAAAACATGGTGACGGATGCGTGAGCCAACCCTGGTGGCCTTACATGACAAAGAGTTCGCGCTTCTAGATAAGGGTCAGCCATTTTATCATTGTACCTTCTTTTTATCATACCCTTCTCCAGAATATGTCACGTTGCTCACGTTTGCTGTTAATAGATTGCCTGTTGTATATACTATCATGTGTGCTGCGAATACTAAAATTCAGTTGGTAGTCAGCGCTCGTGTTGTCCTCTTTGCTTTCCTTGCCTCGCCTTTCGTTTCACGTTTCTTCTAGCACCTTCGTGCTCGCTCTGCAGCCCTTACTACCATGAATTTCAGCCAACTAGCCCAAATAGCCGTTTTTCTAGTCATCCCTACCTTCGAGCGCCGAAAGGCTCCAGTACCAGCAAGGGCGCGCGCATATATATATATATATATAACTGGCACTTTTTATATTTAAGATAACCCCCTTTCGCATAGAGTTCTTGACTAGGAGGTACAGGCGTTCCTTCAGCTCTGCTCCCTGGCTCAGTCTCCTGGAGCTTACGAGAGGCGCCGGCTTTTAGGTTGCTTATAATGTTGTTTCATTACATAAATGTGGGGTTCCTAAATGTTAGACAGATGGGCGATTTCATGAACTTCCAGTCAATAGGAATTACTCAATACTTCACAACTGGGGTCCTAAAAGTTGGTCATCCTTGTATCCTAAAACAAAGCTACTCTTCATTCATTACCAGCAATGAAAATGTTGGGAAAGCGTGTGGAAATCTACAGCAAAATAACTATATAAAAACAGACAATAATAGTGAACAAGTGCATGTGCTTTACCCATACCAAAGCAATGGTATGCGCACACTTTACACTTTGTGCAATTCACCATATACACACAAAGCAACATATCCACAGTATACTGCATCTCTAATACTTGCTTAATTGTGAGTCAATTGATCAGGCATTGGAGGAATTTCACACATTTGCTTCATTACATCATCCCTAATGTGCTGCCCTTTCAGCTACACCACATAGCTCCCGTTTTGTGGTGTATTTTTTTTTTCTTGTTGATCTGTGCAGTCATAATCCAGCTACAATATACCTCTAACTTAAGAATACAGTAGAGTCTTATTCAATGGAACTTGAAGGGACCAGAAAACATGTTCTGTTTAGTAGGAGTTCTGTTTACTGAATGATGACCAGGGAGGAGAGTGCAAAAATGAAACCAACTTTCTTATAAGCACTTTTTCCATTTTAGCAGCAGTTTTGTTTTAACAAATTTTCGTTTACCGAGTTATATGAAAGGGCCTAAATGCTGCTTGGTGGGCTAATGAAGTGTTTTACTTACCTGGCGTTGCTCCTTTGTTCTTAAGGTGCACTTTTTTTCTAATGCTAAGTGTTAGCAATGTTCTTGTCTCACCTGAACAGTTTTCCACAGTGCACTTGTTTGCAATTATACCAACAAACTAATGCATGCTTTCCACACCAAATATAAGGGCAAGCACCTTGCTCAAGATGCAAGCGGTCTCCCTTGCATCACATGCGACTTGTCATGCAACTGAATCCTGGACCACAACTCGTGGGAAACACAGTTAGTGATGGATACTAATAGGGAAAGGCATTCTTTATTGACGAACAAATTGATGCAAATTACCAAAGCATACTTCAATTGGAGGACCAACAGAGTGCAACATCCATACTGCTGCTACAGCTGTACTGAAGAGTCATTGAAATGATTGCAAGGCGTGTTGCCACAGGTGAAGCAGAAAAGGCCACCCTTATCCTGAGCAGGTGCCACACTCAGCATTCAACGGGCTTTATCTACCAGGGCTGCACATAATTTATACACTGCAGTGAACTGTACTGAACAACAACTAACACAGACAAGTACAAATCAGACAATCCCATTTGTGTTTGAGTGTGTATAACAGACAGCCATCCTTGAGAGGAAGTCATTAAAAAAAAATATGCAGCCAACGCCCAGTTCACCTAAAGCCAAATACACCATAGAAAGTGCTAAGGGCATTTCAGTTGCACAAGTGGACTTAACAATGCCTATATACTAAAAAAAATCATCGTGTAAAATTCCGCTCACTTTTGTGCTGTGTGAAACGGTGAGTGCGCAACTGTCTACAGCCACTGCCTTGCAGCCAAGGAGCACAACCTAAAATTCCACAGTGCATTCAACAGGTCTCCATTGTACGGCAGGCCAGTGTCATCGCACACAAGAGTGCTACCAATATTAAAAATAGATAAAAAAACTGAATAAAGCTACAAGTTATGTGAAATTATGGAAATGACCCTGAGTAAAACCTTTGAACATGTCCTTGCTGATTGGCATTCAAAGAACACTGCCTTTTTTTCTTGCAAAGAAAGGAACAGAGCACCTATCTGATAAAAGAAAGATAAAAGTCAAAATGTACACACTTCAAATATCTTTAGCATAACACATAAAAGGTACTGGGGAAGAGGTGGCTGTGCAGCACATCTTACATGTGTGGAAAACACCATTGTCAACAACAAGACTAATGTTTCTTCATGCAATGGTTGGCTTTAAAACAAAGCGATGAAAACTAAGTTGCTGCACCACTTTGATATGTGTGCTTGAGACCATGTCACTAGTGGTATCAACAACTATGCGAGCTGTTTGCCCAACAAAGCCATAGCAATACAACCCTGCTGCCTTTTTTAGCAATAGTAAAAAAAAAAATTACTGCTGAAGTTGTCTTCACTTAAGTGCAGAAGCATCACGATCAACAGTATATATAATATTCTGCACTTAAGTGACTCACTAAACAGCAGCAAGGCAAGTGACCAAGAGATGACAATTTATTCGAGGGAGTCACAAAACAGCTAGTTTACCATGGTCGACATATTTACAAAAATGTAAATGGCACAATCACAACTCCACTGAAACACACAGAAGGTAGGGATTGCGGGGATCTGGCACAGGTTAACTCGCAAACGTTCCTGCAATTACAAACAAAACCGAACTGCCATTTCAGGACAACACACACAAGGTTTGGATGCAAATGGTGCCACATAACTCCACATCAGGAGCGTCAAATAAATTAAGAGTAGTCCGCCAAAGCTAGGAATGTCATGACTAGCGTTGCACAAACAATTCACCAAACAAGGGTCCCTGAAAGGTTTGGGCTCAGAGTGCCATTGGGTGCAACAATTATGCCTGGAATACAGGGTCTGCATAGTCTGGGAGAGCTCAGCTGGGCCGGGATCGTGGCTTCCTGCGAAAAGGGAAGCAGCCCCGGCGGTCCTCAGCCGGGGGTAGCTCCCAGCAGAGGTCAGGGGGCCGGGTCTGGCTCGGTCCAAACACGTTGAGCTCCTTGAAGCACTCGGTCTCAATCATCTGCATGCACACAACCACAGTCGGCACTTACCACAATGATGCTTTCAACACTCACCTCAGTTTGCCATGGTATAGACACTGAGCCCATGTTGAACTGGCTATAAAAGGAGTCATCGCTAGCATCCAGGTTGACTCCCTTGACAGTGGAGAACTGCTCTATGTCCAGCACATCTTTTGCGTACACTGCATGTGGCTGCAAGGCAAGTTTAGGGGGATGTCAGTAATAACCTACACTTTCAGTGCACCTTGCTTAACTCACATCGGGCACGAAAGGTGGCTCAAGCATGCCTGCCTCCAGTCTCTTCCAGTTAAGGCTTTTGAAGAAAGGGTGCCGTTTTACCTGAAGGGCACCTGCGCGGCCCTCCTGACAGCCAAGTCGGGATGCAGGGCTTTTTGCCAGTAGCTGCTGGCAGCAGTCCTTGGCCTCCTCACTGAACTTAGCTGAGTACTTCTCCCGCTCTTCCTTAACTCTGCGCTCAACTTCTTCACGTTTCACTTTCTCTTTGCGTGCCCGAAAGGGGGCTTGGCCTTCAAGCATTTCATAGAGGAGACAGCCCAAACTGAACCAATCAGGGCTGTAAGTGTACCGCTCATTGTCGATCACTTCAGGTGCCATGTAGCCTACGGTTCCCACGCGACCACGTACACCCTCATGCTCATCAGGTATCTCCACTGCAAGGCCAAGATCTGAGATCCGCACATGGCCATGGTCATCTAGCAGAATGTTTTCTGGCTTTAGGTCTCGGTACACTATCCCCTTAGCATGAAGATGTTCCAGACCTTGCGTCACTTCTGCAGCATAAAAGCGTGCCCGTTGTGGCTCGAACCCAGGCTCCCCACCCATAGAATACATGTGGAACTTGAGATCCCCGCCATTCATGATGGTCAACACCAGGCACAGTGCATCCTTTGTTTCATATGCGTAGGCCAGGCTTACCTGCATTTTACATTATATCTCATCAATGCACTTGTAACCAGAGTTCATTTACAGCCTATCTGAACCCATCACTTACCACAAAGCGAGAGTTGACCTTTTGTAGGATCTGCTTCTCAATCAGCACCATCGTCTCACCACGCCGCTTTTTGATGCGCTTCTTCTCTAACTTTTTGCAAGCATACATTTTTCCAGTCGCACGCACCTGGCAAGCACAGACTTCACCGAAGCCACCTTTGCCTAAAACCCTGTACATGCGGAATGTCTTAGCAGTCACAGGCTGGCTCTCAAGCCATTTCCACTGAAGGTATCGGTCAAAGTACATGCTGCCTTCAAACTCCTTGAAAGGTCCTCCCATAAGGAACTCCTTGACAGCCCTGTAATGGTTTCAGTTTGCAACGTCAGATGACAAAGAAAGATAGACAGGACAAATGCACGGGTAAAAACTGGCCTGCAATAGTGCACGTCAGTCGTTTACAGTGCAGCCATTGAGTACTGATCATACACAAAGTATTTGATTGTTTACACTTTTAGCCAGCCACAAAATAATGCTATGTATGCTAATGAATCCAAACTATCAATTTTATAAACACGAAATACAGCTGCTGTACAATGCAAAACAGTACTTGAAGGGTCCACGTAAACCATTTTTCTGAATTTCTGCAACATGCTCTTCCTTCAACTGTGGTGCTTGCTACGCAGTTGTGTAAAGGAAGAAATGTCTTACATACTCTGACAATATTGTTGAGCCTACTTATCATAAATCCGGGTATCACGAAATGCAAGCACATCCCCTACTCTCATGAACAGAAGAAACATTTCCTGAGATAATAATACAAATATTGCAGGTGGTTTACCTATAAGGGCTGAACATAAAATTACGTACACTGCCAACCTGAAATGATTAACTCAGAGAGGTAAGCATAAATATTTGAAACTGTGTGTACTTTAATTACATCATTACAGGACCACATCGGCTTCTGTGGCTTGACAGACCTGGTTAAGAGTTGCCAACTGCAGGGGTGGAAGTGGGCTCCAGTCTTTTGGAGCAGCTTAGGGAGCAGGAATAAAGTTGTTTTGGAGATGCTTATAAACAATAATAAAAAAAAGTTTTGGATCTGCTTTAGAGCATCAAAAGGTTTGTTTCTGACAATAGAAGCTAGTTTTGGAGCAGATTTCTAAAGCACAACAACATTGTAAACTGATATTATTTAGATTCTGATAATCAACGATTCCCAATAATTTTTACTAAATATTCAGTACTGATGAACTGACCAGATTTACCAAAAATTTATCCACATGTATGCACGTGCATGTGTGTGTGTGCACGTGTTTCGATTCCACTCGTCAAGCTCGATGATGAATATCTTGAACTGAAAGAAGCATAAGATGGTTGAAAGAAGTACATGAAGGCCCCGAAGACAATTTGGGAAAAGCTTCAGTGTAGTAACAATGCATTTTGGGCAGCATTGCGCAGAAGCAGATTGGTGCAGTGTAGTGCAAATCGCATAGCACTTCCATCCCTGCAACTGGTTTCCCCAAGTCCAAATGGGAGAGTCGAATCTCTCATGATCTGTTTGTGAGTAAGTCTGTGATTAGCTATGAGACGGCAGGCACCTCTTCATTACAGGGACATTCATTTGAGTGGGTGCCGCGCAAGAATGTTAAATAAAATATTACTGTAAAATCTCAAGAGAATACCCCCCCCCCCTCTACACACAGTAAAGGAAAATCCGACAAGAACTGGAAGGGGGCTCTTGCTCCGTCGCGGATTCGTGATGCCGGAGGAAGAGCTGCTAAGAATGAAGAATGCACACCCATGCTTCTAACTAAATGCTTCATTGAATATGTATGCACCCATTATTTTCATTCATCCTTTTTGGGCAAATAAAAACAATAAATCAAATATATTTCAAATCTTCCCAAAAATGCAGGGAGGCACACGTTCATGTGCACAATGCAAGCACTACATATTAACTGTTTAACAGATGCAAATACGTGCGCGCGCGCGCACACACACACACACACACACAAGAGAACACAAGCAACTAGAATCAAATATTAAAAAAACAAAAAGTGGTTTGCCACGAGTGAATGAAACTAACATATGGTTTGTAGTTAAGTGGCACTTGTTAGGGTATATCTATACTGATTGATTGATATGTGGGGTTTAAAGTCCCAACACCACCATATGATTATGAGAGATGCCGTAAAGGAGGGCTCCAGAAATTTTGACCACCTGGGGTTCTTTAACGTTCACCGAAATCTGAGCTCACGGGCTTACAGCATTTCCGCCTCCATCGGAAATGCAGCCGCCGCAGCCGGGATGCGATCCCGCGACCTGCGGGTCAATATATCTATGTTATTGAACTCAATTAGTTAATTACCTATATCAATTGTGCAAAAATTTTAATGATTAGGACCAAGTGTGCTTCGTTACACTGTCAAGTGCATTCCACAACAGCCAATTCATCCCATTCATTTTTTCATGGCAACTTACGTGTTGTGTGGGGATTTTTTCCAGCATTTACAGTGAGCTAGCAAAATTTGAAAAAGAACCATGTGACTAAGCTTATGCACTACCGTACTGCAGCGCCCTCAACCATGCTTTGAGTGAAACAACAGTGCACCATGTGGACTTATTTCGTATTTCATGAGATTTTTCTAAATGCTGGTAAAACTTACGGATTACGTACATTGCCACAAAAAATTAGATCACTAGACTAAAATGTACACAGTGCAGAGAGGCAAAGATTTGTTGGCTTCAGAGACGAATTTTATTATTTACACTTATTGACACGACGATTTTAGTTAGTTAAAATACGGTTTCATATACATGCACCTCTATGAAATTGCAAGGGTAATTAAAATTACTTTGCTATAACCCATTCCATGAGTGGAGCTCAAGAGTGCCTCACTGTTGCAATTCATCCCCCAGTTAGTACGCTCTGCAGGCCTCAAGCCAGCATAATTGTCGGGAACCGCTGCCAAGCATTACATGGTGGACACAGCTAACAAGCCGGACTTACTCCCCTGTGCAATCCGTGCTTACCATGTTTCTCCCTCCCGGCGTTGAGTCACTGCACTAATGTACATCATTGGGACACACACCTGATGCATCCCTCAGGTACCCTCCTTCCCTTGGGCTCCCTTATGGTTGGCGCCCATTCGCCGCAGACAGATGCTCACAGGCCTAAAATGAGTTGGTTAGGTGGTGCCTTTGCCTGTGACTCCTCGATAACATGTTTCCTGGACCCCCCCCCCCCCCCCCTTTTTTTTTTGGATAGCCAATAGTGATGCAGGCAGGCATGCTCCATAAAACTTGTGGTGGCAAGCCTTTCCACACCCGCAATCTGTGACTGCATCCTGGGTTAATAAACCCACATTTATCTGCCTCAAGTGCCTTTTCTGGGCCCTGTAGAATAGTAAACAAACCAAGCCGTAGCCCCCTAGTGTGTCACCTAGGTAGGGAAGCATCACATCCTTTCCCTGACTATGCCCGTGGTCAATGCCTGGCACAAATTCCTCTCTTTAAATCACAATTAGATTTCACTGTATATATTGAAGGCAGAATTAGTAAGAATGAGTGCCCACACAGTGAGTTCAGCTTGCACACCAGTTTTGAAGCAGCAGTTAGCTTCAAAATGCAGGTATAAGTTTTCTTTTTCACAAGTAAATCACTACCCAACCGATAGTAAGTAAACCACGATATTCAAGATGTGATGCAAAAAAATAAAGAGAGAGAGAGAGAGAGAAAAAACACATCCAGATCATATTGCATTAATTAAACATCAAATATTTCTGGCAACTCCCGCCTGTAGCAGAATGGGGGGTGGGACTGTGAATAAAATTTTGCTGGCTGTTTTACGTTCTTTAAAGGATCAGTAGATGATGCCACTGATGCCTCTAGCCAATGACAGACAGTTTGTGCTTTACACTGTGCATATTTTTTACACGACTTGTGGGAATCGAACATGCCTTCCCTCTTGGCGCCTCGTTCCCCAGCTAGTGGGAGTGCTAGCCCAACGCTCCTCGAGTGTCGAGAACCACTGTTAATCGTCAACATGATTGCTGTGGCTTCGCCACCAGGCCGTTTTGTCTGGTGCAAGCCATGTGTCGGTCATCCCTCCCCGGAGATTCGTATTCGAATATGCCCGGACAATGCCTTCCCCTCACATCACGCTAACGCACATCACTGAGCTTAGACTATCATCCTCATTGGCTGCCAGTGAGAACCCCCATTCCCATAGCTTGCTTCTGCCCAGCACTCGCGCACTGCAAGAGATGCTCACAGGCCTGTACAAGAGGCAGACGTGCTGCTCTAGCAGGTGGCTTCGCGTACACACGGTCGGTTTTGCAGAGTTTTCCTGTTGGCCCGCAAGCTCATGATCGTCGCACCGTGCTGTATCTTGGGTTAACTTGTGTTTGCTGACAACCTGCTTCGTGTGCCACCTCTGTGCTGTGTCGAAAATTTGATAAACCCAGCCATACCGTCTTTGCGCGTGACAGCAGTGAAGAATGTCACGTCCCTTCCCGGTCACTACATAGCGTAGACTTCTTGAGCAAACCTATCTCCACAGACCACAGCGGGAACCAAGTCTTGCACTGCCCTGACAAAAACTCATATACCATGTGCTCAAGGCTGGGAATGAATTCTAGAATCACAAGCAGCGACATACTTATCAATTCGCAGTGCACAGTGGGAGCTGCTCTCCTGTGGCTTTACCAGACATTGTAACCGTAAGATGAAAAGGTGGCATCGGTGGTAATTTACCAGAAGCCACCCATACTAGTTACGCCGTTCGTATTCCTATTTTCACTTTTCAGGGACATCGTCTTTTTTTCACTCTCCGTGTATATTGCCATGCTCACTAAACAGTTTTTCTGGTAATACTAGTTCCTAAATGAACTAACACATGGTTTTCACTTCATCTGCACCTTCAGGGGTAGAAGCACACTCAAATGTTTAGGAACAAGGCTGTGAGCAGCATTGGAGCAATAAATTAATATTTTTGTAGCACATAAAGAGAGTTTTGGAGTGGTCACCACCCTAAACATTTAAATCAACTCAAGCTATTAACAAATACACATGCTAGGAGAAAAAACTAAAGTAAATGTGAACTTCTTTAAGAATATTAAGTGCTCTTCTAGCCAAGCAACTAAAAAAAAGAAATCCTATCAACCTGCAACTGTGGAGAACTTCAACAGTGATACAAAATCTAGTAACAGGGCAAAAGCACAAGATAATAGCCATAAAAATTTATATATTAAGCTCAGGAAGCATGACACAGCAAAAACTACTAAGACTTCAAGGCAGCCCAAACTGACACTACCTAATAAAATTTAACCCAAAACCAAAACCCAAAAGTTTTTAACCAAAAAGTGACACTAACACTACACTTTTGTGTTTTAACTCAAAAGTGGCACTACTTAACAAAATTGTACTTCACTTTAACATTCAATAAATAAGCAAATCAATTTCCTTGTTTCCGTCTAGCACAAGGTTCTCCATTAAGGGGGGGGGCCAACCTTGATTGATATGTGGGGTTTAACGTCCCAAAACCACTACATGATTATGAGAGACGCCGTAGTGGAGGGCTCCGGAAATTTAGACCACCTGGGGTTCTTTAAGGTGCACCCAAATCTGAGCACACGGGCCTACAACATTTCCGCCTCCATCGGAAATGCAGCCGCCGCAGCCGGGATACGAACCCGCGCCCTGCGGGTCAGCAGCCGAGTACCTTAGCCACTAGACCACCGCGGCGGGGCAAGGGGGGGGGGGGGGGCAAGCTTCACTGCAGCTTCTTCTTCTTGTTGGTCAGCTACATAAGAAACCAAGTTCCGCCATGGATGCTAGTAGCAAAATGAAGCAATAACAAGCTCCTAACAACAGCCTGCTATTGGTCTCCAGCTTTCCATGGGTAAAGGTGCAAAGCATAAACAATTATTTGAATGTATGATCAGGGTCTTCCGTAGGTATTATTATCAAACACAATGCACAGCCATAACTCTCCACATTAGAAAATGCCACAAAAAGTCAGGTCGAGCAGGATTTAGGACCCCCCTTTCAAATGACTAGCCCCACCCTCTAATATTTGGCCTCCAATGACAATACATATATGAATGCTTTTTTTTTGCATTGTACTACAGTGCATACCTACAACACAAGTACTGTTTTATGCACCCCGGCACACAAAGTGCATTTGTGCACAGTTTCATATGCACAAAACCATATTTTAGTTTTCCATATGTCAATCAAGCTAAGGAATGGTTCTTATGTCAACGTTACTGCAGTACGCAGTTGTCATGTGAAAAAGCGTGCTAAGAGAGAGAAGGGGTCATTAGATGCATGGCACATTTTGACGCTTAATAATAGAGACATGCATGTGCAGTATAACTATGTGTAACAGTATAACCGCCAATCTCTCAAAACTTTACTGGCAATCATTCAGTGCTGTCTATGATGTTGTGGCCCAGAGAAAGAGTTAACAAACCTGTACATGTTTTCTTTTCTACTTGAAAGCTTCATTCATTGGTAAGTAACGACACGCCAATCAAAGGAATGATTTGGGGCAGTGAATTTGCCACCAAGTGACAGAGAAGGCTGGAGGAACCCCAGATGGCAGAACAGAATGTTGCCCAGCGAAAGCCTTGGAATCATGTATTTGGTACATGTTAAATAAAATGTGCATGCCCTAGTGTAAACCATTCTTCTCAATGGGTGGTCATGTTTCTATTGCTTTTTAAGCGTAAAGTCCCATTACAAGCTTCATTCTCCAGATTACAGGGAATTCCAGGCGGAGATTTCCCGCCCCTGCCCCACTCACGACCAAAGGCTTTAAACAACTCTTGAAGCTGCTCTGATAAAACATCGGCCACAGCCATGTTGGACAAAAGAGGTAAAAACACCTTGCGCACAGATCACGGCGTAGTGACACAATTTCAGAGCACCATCAAGTGTCAAGAATAAGGCTAACCCCTTGCTAGCATTCCATGTATGAGCTGCGTAAAACAGCTGAGGTTATATATATGCCAACAATCATGAACACCCTTTCTTGGCAATGAAGGTACGAGGGGGGAGCTTCTGCACATATATTGCTACATAAAATAATCTGCTACGGCGTGTGATTTGTACCGCTGTGGAAAGTGATGGCTGTGCAGCATTAGCATTGTGTAACCTCATCTTAGCCTGATAAGACAGCCCTTCATGTGTAAGGTTTGTCGCAAGTTTTCGAGGCGGGCATACAAAAAAGCCAGAATGACATGTACGCTCAAGCATAGAGGCAGACACCATTTAAGGTTTGAGATGTACGTACACCTGCAAAAATGCGGAATCAGAAAGCATAAGGCAAAACAAATACCTCACTGGTGTGTCTTAGGTCTTATCTCGAAAAGCTTCCGGCAGAAAATGTTTTTCCCCCCTCCTCGCACACAGAATATGGATGCAATAGTGGGACTACATTCATTAGCCGTAGCATTCATGCGATTCAGCTCTACAGCCTCCACTTCATTGCAAATAAAAGTTGTCCATGAGTATAGTGTTGTCCGAGCATAAACTACAATTGCCTAAATTTAAGAAATATTAACACTAAAACGTCATTTTGGTGTAGCAAGTTTAGTTTAGAGCAGAATGATACGACTGGCACAGCCCTTCTACCTCCGATATTATATACAATGATTTCTTGCTAGTTAGACTTGTATTAATAAACTGACACTGAAACATAATTGGCAACTAGGAGATTATGCGGAACCCCTTTAAAACAACATTTGAACTTCAAAACACGAGTAGCATGACCTAATCCAGAATTCTGAACCTCTAGGCACACGTATTCATACAGCTCCAAGCACGCAACAATCATCTAGTACCATTTGTCAATCATACACAACACTACTCGAGTGTCAGTGTGATCCTCTAGTGGAATAAAGGATCACTTATATGCTATGCTTCCATTCTCACAACATTTGCTTCAACCATTTTAAAGTTCAACTGATAACCTTCGTTATTATAATTATTTATTATTATTACTTAATTCCTGTTCAGTTTGAGCTCGTTCCTGTTCAGTTTGGGCTCAGGCATGTTCTAGAAAAATTGGCATAATTTAAGTTTCAATTCCAGCACAAATTCTGCTTAGGGCATGGTTTTCGGTTAGGGTTTGGTTAAACACTCTGGTTTTGACAGACGCTGTCAGACGGATGGATCGCTTACGCAGCAGGGATTTTATTAAACCTCCATAATGATTTATCAGCTTTAGTAAGCTTTAATACAATGCAGCAGTGCAGTAGAGTGACAATAACAATAGTGGATAAAACTAACCACTGCATAGCAAAGCATACTTCCCAAAGACACTTATTATCAGGGCCATCACCACATTGCTTCAAGAATGCAAAAAGCCTCCCAGTTTGATATACACATTCCACAAAAAAGCGCACATGAAAAATTATGAATATGTAAATTATTATGCCTTTGATGTGGTCTTACAGCAACAAGTCAGTAAATTTTCATCTAAGTAGGGGGGGCATGGCAGTGGGGATAGTTAATTTGGTCATATTTTTCAAGTTATCATTGTTACCTTTATTATAAAATATAAACAAGAATAATAAGAATAATAACAATAATAATAGTAATAATATTGAATTGAAAAATATGACCAAATTTACCATTCCCACTGCCATGCCCCCCCCCCCCCCCCCTTAGATGAAAATTTACTGACTTTTTGCTGTAAGACCACATCAAAGGCATAATAATTTACATATTCATAATTTTTCATGTGCACTTTTCTGTGGAATGTGTATATCAAACTGGGAGGCTTTTTGTATTCTTGAAGCAATGTGGTGATGGTCCCGATAATAAGTGTCTTTGGGAAGTATGTTTTAATGTGCAGTAGTTAGTTTTGTTATTATTCTTATTTTGCAATCCCACGACAATCTCTTTAACATGGCAAAATATTAGACTAAAATTAGCAGAGGTTGAGAAAAAACATTTTACTAGTATGCTGTCATCAAAACCTTGTCAGAAAATTGGGCATTAGAAGATGCAAATCTTGCAACTTTTTTTTGGCACAGTGCCATCATCTTGGCATTATCGTAAAGAGAACAGATCTGAGCTCAAGAGGGCCAGAAAGCTGCATTTCTCCAATGAAAAATAAAACCAAATCTTTTTTGAGCTCCGTCTCCTTAGCTTCTTTTTCGAGTTCCGTTTCCTTAGCTTTAGGTGCCATTTTCCTACAGCTCCAATTACTCAGCTTTCATTTTTCGAGCAGTTGTTGAGAGTCATCCCACTGACATTTCACAATAATAAAGATATAAGCCCAAACCTCATAAGCGCGAAAATGCACGCAACAGCGACGAGCGACGCGACGTAGATACTCTTCGCGCGATCAGTCGCTAGAGCAGGCAAACCTAATTCACGCGACGGCTTCGGCGAGCGAACTTCGCTGTTGCTGGCATGAGGCAGTCTACTTGCACCAAGAAAACCGCGTAGTGAGCGGTATGCAATTTAAAAATATGATATATTGTTGTGTAATGGAACGGAAAGTGTTTATGAATGCCTTGCAGCATCTTTTTTATATGCACATGCGTAAACATTGCGTCATTTCTTGTTGCGCATACATGACTCGGGCAGGGTCACGTGCACCTATGTAGTCTTTGTCTTTTCCGGTTTTTCGCTATTGGCTGCTTGAGCCCAGCACTTCCGGGCGATGAGCGACGGTTTCCAAATCTGGAGAACTGAGCGATCGCGCGAAAATGAGCACGGGACACTTCGCGCGAACACCCTGTTTCGTCGCTCATAGCATCACTCGTCGCTGTCGCGTGCATTTTCGTGCTTATGAGGTTTGCTTTATAACCATTCCGTTTGCTGCCCTTAGATCCTGAGACAGTGGTGAGTGCCGTAAAGTTGTCCATATTGTTTTGAAGATCATACAGATTTTCATTATTTGTTCTTTGTAAAAGTTAATAGTAAGACAATTTTTACAAGACCTTTAAAAAATTTTGGTGTGTGCTTACTAGAAAAAAAATAATCCAATATCTTCACAGCACAGAACGGGCTCTTGCAAATATCCTTATGTAGAAATCTTGACGAAGCTGCATCTAATTCATTAAATAACTTTGGGATGACGATGAGAGTGTCTAACTCGAAGAATATAACAAATAGTTCAAAAATGATTTTGGATCTGATATTGCCATAACAAACCACACATGAGTGCTGTAATTCATCACTTTATTTCTATAAATAACAAATTCAGTTTTCATTGCCATGTCCCCCCTTAAGAAACTGTCTCAGATGTGGAATTTTCAGATAAGCTTCAAATCCACATATATTGTGTCTTGAATGATTGATACGCCGAATTTTTATGATCCTCCAAGAACACCATACATGAAATTGACGTAACATATTTAGCTTTCCCTGGTTAAGTGTTTATTATTATGAAATAGCGGCGGAAGTCGGAGGCTCAACAGGACCTATAATTACGCAAAGCCCCCATTTTTCCAGAGTCAAAACAGCATTTCAACTGTGGAACACAACTGACGTACATGAATGAGAAGCGGTCATCAGCACAATCTTTTTTTTTTTTATCATACTCAGTTGGCATACAATGGAAGCCATGGCCCCAGGGTTGCCACTGGTGGCTACTCGACAAATTAGTGAATTTGAGAGGCCCGTGGTTACTCAAAATTATGAATGGCGACATGGTAAATTTTTGGTGGTTTTCGGTTTAGGTCTTGACTGAGTTATGTATTCTGTACTCAGTGTCGTTAAAACGAATCGATGGAAACATGCTTCCTATTTTTTGGCTTTAGACTCAGCAGTAGATGGCGCACTTTACGGGGAACTCAGCACGTTAGCACACACCTAGATTCTGGAGGCACTGGTGCATCGGCCAGGAAGCTTCCAGCCAAATTTAGGCCAGCGGATAGCTTCGTGTGCCGCGAAATGGTGGCGTTGTACTGATTATTTCGGTGTTTTTAAGTTTCTCTTTTAAAGTGGCTAGGTGATGATAAGACCGCGTGTTTCAAACACAGCTCCAACTGTTCTGAATAGCTTGCAGACTTCTTCACTGCTGTAGTACCCCCTAATGTGGTATCTAAAATTTATACTTGCTATCAGCATACTTGAATTCGCTGGCCGGCAAGGAAGCCGGCTTTTTTTGGGTAGCTTTCAACAACTGCGCCAAGGCAAATATGTAGCGTAAAAAATTACAGCACATCCACGGACTGAATGATGATGAGTGGGGCGAAGCGTCTGTCCGCCCGTTAGTGTATCCGTCCATCCGTGGTTCGATCGTCCGCCTGCCTGTACCATCCGTGGTTCGATCGTCCGCCTGTCTGTCCATCTGTTCGTATAGTGAACACTCCAAGTACTACCATCTCGTATATTTTCATCATATATTGATTATATACAAGTACCGGACATTCCAAGAACTAAACGAGAGGTGGCTATCTACTACATAGATCGAGGACCCACGACCCACTGCTTAATGAGCTTCGACATTCCAAGAATACTAAACTAGAGGTGGATACCTGCTACATACATCGAGGACGCACGACCACCCACAGCTTAAAGAGCTTCGCCCCTAAAAGTCTATCCCCTGTGGCACACACTTGCTTTCTCGGGTATGTTCCACCGGTGGTTACAAACTACAATGGGACAACGGGTGACGCCATAAGGAGCTTTGCCCCTAAAATTACAGCACAGAAAGCACAGTGCAAACGCTGTACCAATTACACAGTACTTTCAATTGTTTTGTAATTACGTTGTTCAATTATCGGACACAAGATTCCACGCATAAAATTCGTCGTCGATGTGGGGTTTAACGTCCCAAAACCACTATATGATTATGAGAGACGCCGTAGTGGAGGGCTCCGGAAATTTAGACCACCTGGGGTTCTTTAACGTGCACCCAAATCTAAGCACACGGGCCTACAACATTTCCGCCTCCATCGGAAATGCAGCCGCCGCAGCCGGGATTCGAACCCGCGCCCTGCGGGTCAGCAGCCGAGTACCTTAGCCACTAGACCACCGCGGCGGGGCTCCACGCATAAAATTCCCAAAATATGCAGGAAGGTCATGCACACCGTCCCTCTCTTGTTGTAGCGTTGGCCTCACCTTGTATTCGCTACAGCTTAAACTATCACAATCTTTTTGTTATTGGGCGCTAGCATTTAGGGACGCCACAGGTGTAGGCATGCCCTTTCACAGTGCTCCTCTCATGGTGAAGCAGGTGATGCGACTACAAGCCCACTAATCCTTCCCATGGTGTAGCGGGTGATGTAAATGGCATTAGAAAAACATCAGTATAGCTTGAGGGTTATAAATGGTACTGTACTGCAAGGGGCTATACATAATTAGCCATTTTTATTACTAGGCACGACACAATTATGTAGAGAGAGTGGCGACTTTCTTGGCAAAATGTGAAGAAAAATGGCAATTTCTGGTGAGTTTTCGTCATTCGGCCACTTTCACTCGAAAGTTAGTGGCAGCCCTACATGGCACACTATAACTTTATGGAAACATTGTGAAGATGCTGAGTATCTGTTCTATACATAATTAGCCATTTTTATTACTAGGCACGACACAATTATGTAGAGAGAGTGGCGACTTTCTTGGCAAAATGTGAAGAAAAATGGCAATTTCTGGTGAGTTTTCGTCATTTGGCCACTTTCACTCGAAAGTCAGTGGCAGCCCTACATGGCACACTATAACTTTATGGAAACATTGTGAAGATGCTGAGTATCTGTTTTCACTCATCATTTTAAAATAATTTCATGCAGGACTTGTAACAAATTTTTTTTTTCCCCCAGTGCAGCTATGGTTTGGGTTCAGAAACCTTAGAATATTGATTCAGGTTTAAAGGAGCACTGACAAAATTTTGAGAAGGAGATAATTTGTGAGATAGATGTGCCGACACACATTGTCTACAAAGCATCAGCAAATAATATTGCCTGAAATATATTTAAAATTAATTTTAAAGCGTGTGTCACTGCATGCGAAACACTCCCTAGATTTTCATGTAAACAACTAACCGCCACCTTCGACACACTAGTTTGAGTTGACTGCCATGATCCTTGCAACCAAGCGCTCCCTTCTATAACACCTTTTCAACAGAAAGAGGAGGCAGACTCGCACAAGAGTAGAAAGGCTGATGTCCTTTCCTCGGCAATGCATTTCTTGGGGGGGTCATGCATATTTACGTCTCGGAGGCATTGAAAAATGCTGTCAATGTGTGCTCATGTGTATGTGGCCTTGTGTGCTTATGTAGCCAGCTATGTTTACATAAGAACTCTCGGTCCCGCCTCACTTGGCACTTTCTGAAACCGAAACTGCAACTGGGCAGTATAACACCATCCATAAATAATCAAGTCTTATGCTCGAGCAAACGAGCTTTCCAGCTGTTACGGAAATATAATATGCAAATACGGTGCTGCTCCACCATTCCCAGCTGTTATGGTTTTGCCAATAAAGGCATCTCAATGCCACAGAAGCATTTCCGAAAATTACTGTGCGGTTGTCACACCTGCCAGTCTATGCATTGTTAACGAGAAAGCTGTTGATCAAGAGACGTGATTTCGCTGAAACTGGGAGCAGCAAAAGCACAAGGAGCAGCTAAGGAGGAGCGCTATTGACTGCCTTACTGTGTTTGCGTACTGTATATTCATGCAAAAGTTTGGAGCCAGTGCTCTTTTAAGTTCGGTTCCAGCTAAAGTTCTGGTTCAGGTTAACTTTTTGGTTCACGTGTAGTTTAAAACTCTGGTAATAAAATTATAAAAATATGGTTGTTACAACAGCATTTTTGCACCACTGTGTTTTGTTTTTGAAGTTCTGTGAAATGTCAATGACAGGGCTTACAATCCTGCTATTTTTCCTTGTAAGAGTACTGAAGCAAATTAACAAATGTGAAAACACTAAGGCATAAACCCATACAGAAGTAACGACCCCGTGTTGGTGTGCATCACAAGATTTACATAGACACATAGAAGCACGGCCAATCTGGAGGGGCGCACTCGCTCCTTTCTTTATGGCCTGCACACACACGGGGGGGGGGGGGGGAGGGGTTGCTACCTATCGGCGAAGCTTGGCAGGGGCGCTCCGAGCCAACCTAGCAGCTGTGGAGGCTATTGCGCGCAGCGAAATTCTCGGCTTCGAACTCGCTGTAGTCCCTTCTGAAGTCACTTTGTGATACCAATGCAATGTGAACATGGCGGCAAGCACATAGTATAACTCCGCTGATCTCCACTTTTCTGAAGGGGAGGCGCAAGTCGCTGATTTGTCTGTTTCAGTTGCACGGAAAAGCATCGTCATGTTTGTAACAAAACATTTTTTTTTATTAAATGTATGTAAGGAGAGGTTGGTGCCAATGCGTGGCGCCGGCTACTTAACAAAACATTGTTGTTTCATTTTCTGTAGCGTTGAGAAATAAGTAGGAGAGAAACACTGCATTTGGCGCGCATGTGCAATTGTTTGTCGAACTCAGAAGACTAGAATCAATGTTCACCGATCAGTCGAAAAAAATTACGCATAACTTATTGTTCGCTAGAAAAATTTTCAGAAAACATTTATTTCAAGTACACATGCTAGCTGTGCGGCACTTGAAAATGATAAAAATTTATAGTCTTTTGTTGATGCTATTATAATTTGTACTTTAATGTTCAAATAAATATTAAAAAGTTTAAAGTAAATACATAACTGGGACAGACACTGTTCACTTAATTAGTTAGAAGTCAAATTCACAGTAGCAGGACTAATAATAATAACAACATAAAAAATAATAATAAACAACTGTTGAAATTGAAAGCTAAAAATAACATGAAATAGCAGTTACTGATACAGTGCAAGGAAGGCACTAAAGTATAGAAAAAAAGGAAAAATGAACCACTGATACACCAACTTTTATTGTTCAGGGAAGCATAGACGAGGCTATAACAAAGCCCCCTTTTTTTTTTCTTGTAGCTCCGAGAAACGTAACTTAGAGGTGTGGCAGTTTGGGCTAGTTGGTATGACAAGACGATAGTTATAGCGCGAGAACAGAATCACGACAAAGGGCTCGTCTCCTTCTTGTCCTTTCGTCGTCGTTCTGTTCTTGCGCTATAACTGTCGTCCGAGAAATGGGATGAATATTCGAAGCTTTAATCATCTACGAATGATACACTATCGAAAATATTTAAAAATTCACCTACTACTCGGCCAATCCTTTGCATTAATTGTGGACGACACAGAGGAAAACAATAACATGAACAACCACACGAGTGAGTGGCTCCCCATAAGACAAGATTACACGTGTCACTGTAGGAACTAAGCAAAAGAACGCACTCAGTTATATACGCATTCGCATGTCGTCCATACCATTGTAAATGAAAAAGTTATGATTTGCTGTGTAAAACGCGAGTAATCTGTCGTGCTGTGATCATGATGCCACTTAACAGAGTGAATTCCTTGTACATGTTTCTTTGTGACCCCACGTGATCTGCATTTACTGTTGTGTTTTGGCATAATGTAATGACAATAATAACTTGTCAGTTAACGTCTCAAACCAACAGTATGATTATAATGGACATTGTAGTGGAGGCTCTGGAAATATCAGCCACCTGGGGTTCTTTAATGTGCACCTAAATCTAAGCACACGGGCCTCAAGCACTTTCAAATTCATAGAATATAAGATGGTCAAGCCATACAAAACAGAATTTCTGGTAGCGTTGTGTACAAGTCTTCATGTGTTGAGTGCATGAATGTCGAGAAAGCCAGGCTGTTCCCACACGCACAACTTTTACCGCTTCCCATAAGTGGAAGAAGCAATTAGCAAGAGAAAGCGGCCAGGATCAGCTTCTTTATAATACCAAGCTTATGCAGAAAAATGCACTTTGAAGAGTTAGCCCGGGATGCCCTTATGCGGAGTGCGCCGTGGTCACTGTATAGAAAGAGCTCTATTATACTCGCAGTGCCTGCTCAGGCCATATTAGGAAAGAACGAGCACACGCCTCTAGACCAGTCATGATAGAACTCATTGAGTGGTTGCAGCCAATGCAAAACATATTGGCTAGGCCAGCTTCTTCAGTACGCTCTAATATCAAGAAGTGTGCAGACAAGCAGGATACAAAGTTGTCTAACAATCATGATGTGCTTTTCTCTTTCTATCTTGTTTGTGTTGGTGCTAAGGGGCATATTCAACTGCGACAATGCTGTGCTTTTCTCTTTCTATCTTGTTTGTGTCGGTGCTAAGGGGCATATTCAACTGCGACAATGCTTGCCTAACTGATTATTCTAATAAAAAATATCTGCCTTACCTTGCACATTCAGCAAATAAATCCTTAGACGCTTCTGCCAGGCCTTGTTTGCACTTCTCCACCAGATCTTCATTGACCACGTCCACAAATTCACTTGACTGCACAAGTAACAACTTCAGTGACATTTAACAAACACTTTTCAGACTCACCTGTTCGCTAAGAAACTTGTTGAATACATCTTGAGCTGCCAAAGCACGGTCTTCATCCAACTGCAATTCATAAGCTTCCTAAGAAAGAAAAAAAAAACATAGGAAAATTACAATTATACCTTTTATATCCTCATTTTTTTCCCCCCACAGATAATTTAAAACCAATTTGTGACTACTAAAGCTAGCACCACAGAATGGCAAAGACTGTATTTTCCATCTACCATTCACAAGGATCATTGTCACTTATTCATGACATGGTGTCCAGTGTCGCGCCTGTTCGGGCAACAGGCAATCCGAATGTTGGGTTAAAGCGGGGTACTGACACCAAAATTTTCTGTTTTTTCGAATCAGCTGGAAGTCCAAGCCCTAAAGAACCTAGAAAATCTACTGCTAAGCACAAGTGGGCTTTGGAGAAGGGTCATTCCAAGTGAACCGTCTTAGCCCAAAATTCGACCACCAGCGATTTTGCTGAAAAAACTGAAAGGTAACTATGTGAGAGTGATTTTAGTAAAGTATTTAAAAAAAATTGTATGGTCACGTCACCACCCTTCAAATGTGCCGGCGAAAAGGAAAAGTTAGGCGGGAATAAATTATGCATATGCAACTTTCAAACTGGGTATGGCGACACATTTGGTTTTAAAGCATTATGTTGTCATTGCTCTTTCACGTGACGTCACAACTAAAACCATATATTACTTCAAGGGCCTAAATAGTCTTAGCAAAGAGGCAAGAAAACACGCAAATTCAGGCAATTTTCGTAAAAACTGTGGCAACATTTCAGCCGCAATACTTTTTTTTGCTTTTTTTACTAGTTGACGCACTATTTGCTGAAAATATTTTAAATAAACATCTATGAATAAATATTTATTGAGAAAAATTTCCACAAAATTGACAAAAAAGTGAATTTTCGGGGAGATTCAATCGTAAATTAAGCATCAAGGCCGTTGTTCTAAAAATACATGAGACAGTTCATTATGTGATCTAATGCCTTATCTTTCGATGTGGAAAATTTTATTCCTGTAAATTTTGTTTAAAACAAAAAAAATTGTTTTGATGTGCATAACCAACATAAGCGGTGTGCATCGGCAAAGTGTGTATATATGTGCTGCTCTCAGTCTCCTTGTAGTCTGCTGCAAAGCAGATGGCAGCAAGTATGTAAACACAATTGGACAATTTCAGGCCACTTTTAATTCACTTTTGAGTTGTAGGAGGAGAAAAAGCTCCTTACTCTCATTTTGGGGAGTTTTTTGTTTTGTTCTGCTTACACGTCTGTTTTCGCATTAATTAGGTAGCGCAGCGAAGTTTCTGCAACGAGTGAGTTGACACTCACAGGGGACAGTAGGCAAAGTAATCGTCGGGCTGCTACTATCATTTTAAGCAGACAGAGTTTGAGTTCACGAGTGTCTGATATGTTGTAGCAGCCGACGAGACTTGGTGCCACAACTTGAGAATGGATAACGAAATGCAAGTCCTGTGAAAAGCCTCCCTGAGCCTCCACTCTCGAAACTTAAAGGTGAGAAAATTATGCTAGAATGAACTGGTAATTTATTGGGGCACCACAATTCAGCAATATTGCTTTTATGAATCCTAATTTGCTGTGTTTTTAATGCTTGGATCATCCTGGAAAATGCATCCCATACAAATATATAGAGTATGCAGAATTTGCAAAATTTCTTATGTTTACTTACATATTCATTTAGTGTGCGGTATATGACCTTGAGAACTTTTTGAACCTTTGCTACCACGAGCAGGACCACAAATTTTCGGCAGAGAACTGTCACTTCACATGGCAAAAGTGCATGCGATAGTGTCGGTGGCACAATAAAACGTCAAACAGCAAAAGCAAGCTTACAGAGGCTGTATGGTGGTCAGATTCAGACACCACACGATATTTCTTAGGGCTAAAAATAAGGTAAAGAGAATTACAGTACTTTGGACGGCCCATTCAACGGCTTGATAAAAAAAATGAAGCCTACTTCGAGATTCGCCGTGGTGCTGGCTGTAAAAGGGACCCAACAACTGCACTATTTCAGATTGTCCACTTTTTCTGCCTTTCATGTTGGCCTCTAACACTCGAGAAATTCAACTTAAAAAGCCGGTCTGATAAGCAATGTAGTGTATTTTGATGTGAACGATTAGGGTTTCAACAGAGGACGACACATCACAAAGCAAAAAACCTGAATGACAAAACATTTACGTCATGGGAGCCATAATTTTCTTTTTTTTTTATTATTGGTAAAACATGAAGCACTTTTCCTGCAAATATCAAGTACCTGAGAACAAGAAACCATTTGATTCACGCATCAGAGGGAGATAAAATGAAGCAGAGTCAGCAAATGGATACCGTTGCCCATGTTTTGTTCATCGGCATTACTTTCCGTAGTGCCGAGAAAGCCAGTTAGGAAGAGAAACAAGCAAGTTGGTTCTTATATATGTACAGTGTTTCGAAGCGACCTTACCAGAACTTACTAGAACAACTAAGGTGGTCCTGATGCAAGCCCGAAAACTCGCCAAGAACGAGCACGTGTTTTACAAGGAAGTGTTGCGACTTTCGTTTGTCGCTGATCGGCTGTCCATGAGAAGCATAGCCTGGGCACGTTTCTACCTGAAACCCCAGTGCCTTTCTTTCAGAACGAGCGTCCAGTGGCGGGAAGCAACAATGGGATCAAAATGTGACAACTTCTACGGTCCGTAAGCCAACGTCCCTATAGGCATTTTTTTCCACGATGGCTTGTTCGGGGAGTTGGCGCGGCTGGCCGACCTCGCAGGTCATGACTAAGCGATTAAGTATCTAATCCTTAGCTGCGCTTCCAGGGAAAGAGGCAGTAAGCACTCACCAGCCAGCTTGTTCTATGTAGGACCCCACTTCTTCTCTCTTAGTGAAACTGGCCGCAGGAATATTGCGTCAGCAAGTGCAACGACTATTTGGCGCACATGTGTTATTGGCTGATGCCATGGTGGGTGGTGTCATGTGTGTGATTGATGTTTATACCAAGAAGGAGCCCGACAGGGCTTAGAAAGACACTGCAAAATTCAGGAAGTCGCTCTGAACCATGGTTTAATGATTCATCCACCACGATAGTGGTTTACGGAACTCTAACCTACTATGTTGTAAATAGCTGTACAAAGTGTCAATAAATCAGTTAGTTTTTCATTTTCCCAACTTTTCAGCATGGTTTCCTCAACCCGGAGCTTCTCCACGCTATTACAGGAGTCCAGGTCCGATGTAACCCTGACATCTCGGCAACCTACGTCAGCGGGGACGCGTCGGTGAGACCCCGGTCCGCAACAGAAGAGAGACATCGCTATACTTCTTACTCCTGACATTGGTTGTGCACATCAAAATGTATTTTTTTGTTTTAAACAAAAGTTACAGAAATAAAATTTTCCACATCATAAAAAAAGGCATTGGACCATATAATGAACTGTCTCATGTATTTTTAGCACGACGGCCAAGATACTTAATTTACAAATTAACCTTGCCAAAAAGTCACTTTTTGTCACATTTGCAAGGATTTTTCTCAATAAATGTTCGTTTATAGACGTTTAAAATATTTTAAGCAGATAGTGCGTCAACTAGTAAAAAAAGCAAGAACAAGTATTGTGGCTGAAATGTTGCCACAGTTTTTACGAGAATTGCCTGAATTTACATGTTTTCTTGCCTCTTTGCTAAGACTATTTAGGCCATAGAAGTAATATATGGTTTCAGTTGTGACGTCACGTGAAAGAACAATAACAACATAATGCTTTAAAACCAAATGTGTGGTTACAGCCGGTGCTCGGCCTTTGATTCGAAGAATGTGGGTACTATCTCGGTTGCGGCGGTCGCGTTTCAATGGAGGCTAAGTGCTAGAGCCTGCTACTGTGCGATGTCAATGCGCATTAAAAAACACTAGTTTAAGAATCAAAACTTTCTGGATCCTTCCATGGAGAACGGTGTTTCTATGGTTCTTATATACCTAAGAGGGGACGGGGTGCAAAGTCAGCCCCATACATCGACATAATACCTAGGAAGGGGGGCGTGGCACTGCGACGAAGCTTTGCCCTCTCTGAAGGGGAACCCTGCGCATGCCTATGCTTATTGCATTGTTATCAAAGCGGTTAGTCAACACTGCAGCCACAATTTACGTTGCCCTGACATCACTACTAAAATATTTTTCTGTAGAACATTCAGGCATCGTTGTGGCTTGGTGATAAGTTACTGCCCAAGCAGATGCAATGCCCTGTTTTTACTTTGGAAAGATTAGTAATTTTTCCCATTTTTTGAGTCTATTGAGATTTTCTGAGAAACTGGCATTTATAATGCTATTCTTCGAACATTCGTGAGGCGGATATATATACCAGCATTCTACGGCCCGTGTTATGTGGGTATATGTGACTGAGAGAAAGGGATGATGACGTGAGCGACAAAAATATCATGCTATACATTTCGTGACCTGTCAGTCGTGTTCGTCGCACACTCACATGCTCATTTTCTAATTTTGGTTTATACCAAGTTAAGAGAATACAACTACATCACACAGACGTACTGCGTATATGTGGCGACAATATGGGAAGAAACAGTCAAAGTGCGTTTGTTCGCAGTTTGAACGCTTGAAAGAAATGCTTTGCATTTAAAACTTAACTGTGAAGAAAGTCCTGTGTCAACACAGCTAGATTTACTTGCACACAGCGAAAAATATGTTGGTCTGCTAGCACCTGCATATGCGGACTTTTCACATGGACCGCGAAAATAGAATTTTCACTGTCTAGCCCCTCATCCATCAGCCCAGGATCATTATTAAAATTTGTGAGCATTAAAATTTTCTGTTAAAGTAAATGTTTTGACAGTATTTATGAGACAATGACATCGTTGTGCTGCCGCCAGCTGCACCCCGTCGTCACCCTCCGCTCCCCACTTGCCAACACACCAGCAATGGATAGCACCACCGCGCGGTGGCATAGAATCCGGTTTCTCCGCCACCGCTGGGAAAGGCACGTGTTCACTACACTAAGTAAACTTCTAGCCACTATAATATCGTGATGCTTCCACAGCCGCTTTGCACTATGGCTTCGCTGGCGACGTACAAGTGGCCATTTTGAATGTATGGTCATGCACGAGCGATCATTTTGGAAGTTTGGTACCTGATGTCATTACAACTAGCCAGACTGCTGCATGAAGTCACCATAATTAGTACTGCAGCCTGACGTCAACTTGCACATGCACGCGCCCCTCGCCCTGCCCTCGTATGCAGTGAACGCGCATGCGTAGCTGGCCTTGAGAGGGAAAGTTCACAAGAAGCGGCCGCGAATGTCTTCGCGATCTTGGCGCGTTGTGCCGGCAGCGCCGACATAGACGATTATCCTCAGTGTCTGCGGGTGCAGTTCCCGTCACGACGAAAGACAGTGCTTTGAACATTTTGACCAGTGGTACTTTGGGATGCGGTGGAAGTGGGTTGTGCCGAACTGCAACAGTGGGTAGGCATCCTGCAGGGACAAGGTAAACATCCTCAAAGTTTCGAATGGCCCAGTGAGGTTGGAAGCGTTGGCTTGCACCATGACAAGGAAAAACCGTGAGCGGACATATACAGGCGGTGCTATTGAAGTGAGCTTGGTGACGGCGAAGTTAGCCTGGACGGCCATTGTTCTTACCAGAGTCCATGACTTCAATCTTTACGTAGTTTCTAAACTACAGTCGAGCCCAACTATATCAAACCCGTTTATATCAAATTGTCCGGTATATCGAACAATTCTTAAACACAGTAAGTTTACATTGAGAGTATATAGAAAAAGTTACTGTTTTATCAAAGAAAATAACAACGACAACAGATATATCAAACTCCATGTGCCTCAAAAGTGCCCCAGCAAGTTGGCTTTCCCTCGCGGTGGCGGAGAAAACTGCCGGCGCCACCCTAGAAAAAGTTGGTTAGACCTGGTTGTGCGCAGGCAGACACCCCCTCCAAGAAATGATCCTGGCCCACTCGCAGCGCTTACAGCCAATCAGAGGCCGTCATGCTTTCTCGGAGGCGGTAGAAGTGAGCGCCATTTTTTTCTTTCTTTATGCTTGTGTGCCTGCTGCTGCCGATTCAGCGTGGTCTGTGGTGTTGCCTGTTGGTGCTCTGTGAACTGTATTGGCGTGCTGTCATCATGGCTTGCGCAAAGAGGCAAAACTTGCCGTTCGCCGCGAAACTCGAAATCATCAATCGGGTTGAGCGTGTTGAAAAGAAGTCCAACGTCACTGCCGCGTACAAAATTCCAAGGAGCACCTTGAGTACTATCCTGAAGAACAAGGCAGACATCAGGGCCAAGTCGGACAAAAGGCCAGGTGCCCGTGGCACCCGACGTGTGCATGCTGCTGTGTACGAAGATGTTGAAGCGGCCGTTTACAAGTAGTTTGTGGACGTTCGATCGCGAAACATCCGGTTGTCCGGCCCTATGATCGAGCAGAAAGCCAAGGACCTTGCTTTTCTGCTTGGCAGGAATGATTTCCAAGGCGGTTCAGGCTGGCTTCAGCGGTTCAAAAAACGGCACGACATCGTTGGCAAAGCTGTTACAGGTGAAAGCAGAGCGGTGGATCTGGACAGCGTAGAAAAATGGCTCGAGGAAAACTGGCGAGATATCGCAGCAAGATATAGAGCCCAAGATATCTTCAATGCGGATGAAACCGCTCTATTTTGGCAAATGTTGCCAAACAAGACACTGGCGTGTCGTGGCGACAAGACAAGCGGTGGCAAGGCAAACAAAGCTCGTGTGTTTGTGCTGTTGGCAGCTAATTTAGATGGATCGAAAACGCTTCGACCTCTGGTTATCGGGAAAAGCACGGCACCGCGGTGTTTTCGAAATGTGCTGTCGCTTCCAGTTACCTACCGAGCAAACTCAAAAGCGTGGATGACCAGGGAGCTTTTCAGCAGATGCTATAATCGTGGAATTATGATTTGGTAGGCGAAAATGGCAAGGTGTGCCTGCTCGTCGACAATTGTTCATCGCACCACTGCAATACGATCTCCAGCAACATCGAGCTGCGTTTTTCGCCCCCGAACACTACGTCTGTACTGCAACCACTGGATCAAGGCGTTATACGCGCAATGAAAGCCGGCTATCGGAAGCGCCTAGTGGAGAGGCTGCTGCAGAACCTTCGTGTCGGCAGGAAGCTTAGGATCGACTTGCTCGGAGCTATTTCTATGTTGAGTAGATCGTGGGCAGATGTCAAGAAGGAGACGATCCAAAACTGCTTTAGATATGCCGGCTTCCGCATGCCTGGTGATGACACCCCAAATTCTGACAGCACTGAAGACACCGCAGGTGTTTCCGCCGAAGTTTGGAACGAGCTGGTAGAGTTCCCGGGTGCTATCGACGGATCGACATTTTACGAGTTTGTCAGTGTGGATGATGATGTCCCCATCATGGGCCAATTACAGGATGAGGATTACATTGCAGACGTCGTGCCGACCACGAGCCAAAGCGACAGCAATATGGAAATAGACAACGACCCATTGCCTACATCCTCCAAAGTGATTAGTGCACTTGCGTTGGTCCGGCGCTATTGCTTGAATGCGGAAGGTTGCGGCCTCAGCTGCTCTGACTCGTTGGACAACGTGGAGGCGTGCGTGCTGTCGCAGGCAGCGAAGTTGTTGACACAGAAAAAAATCCGGGACTATTTTGTTCCACAGTAGAGCACGCAAGTAAGCCACCATATTAATAAAGTACTTTTCTTCTAGTTTGTTATGTGCCTTTGTGTCAAAACCTATACCGGGCCTATATCGAATTATGCCATATATCGAACTAATAAACGTTTTTTGGCGAGTTTGGTATACCCGGGTTCGACTGTACTTGTCATCTGTTATTTCACACAAGCACACAAAGAAAAATGAACTGGACCTAATGTGAAGTGCAAAAAGCATGCAAATTGCCTACATCCTCCAAAGTGATTAGTGCACTTGCGTTGGTCCGGCGCTATTGCTTGAATGCGGAAGGTTGCGGCCTCAGCTGCTCTGACTCGTTGGACAACGTGGAGGCGTGCGTGCTGTCGCAGGCAGCGAAGTTGTTGACACAGAAAAAAATCCGGGACTATTTTGTTCCACAGTAGAGCACGCAAGTAAGCCACCATATTAATAAAGTACTTTTCTTCTAGTTTGTTATGTGCCTTTGTGTCAAAACCTGTACCGGGCCTATATCGAATTATGCCATATATCGAACTAATAAACGTTTTTTGGCGAGTTTGGTATACTCGGGTTCGACTGTACTTGTCATCTGTTATTTCACACAAGCACACAAAGAAAAATGAACTGGACCTAATGTGAAGTGCAAAAAGCATGCAAAGACAGATACCTTGGTGACTCAAGGCAGATGCCTGCTCATTTTATTTGTAACTTGATTTTGTGGTCATGAATAGCGTAACTTTCTCACTCACAATTAACGACGCCGATGCCAGCATTATTGCGAAACCAGCTCTTCAACACTATCGCGTTAAAATTTGAAGCTGGCATATACGCACAGGAACAAAATAACTTGGGCGCTAACAGCGATTCGGCGCGGAGTGGCCTTGAATAGCGCGGTTACGGTGGCACGTGCGTCTTTCCTTCTCCACTAACAGTTTCACAGCAGAGGGTGTGTCAGTGCTGTGCCCGATTTCGGCACGTTTTCAGAATGGCTGAGGAAGCGCAGTTTTGCCTCAAGAATTCTTATTCCATGAATTAGGGTCTGTGCGCTTGAATTAATTGATGACGCAAACTGCGGGTGGCCAATGTAGCCTCCATCTCTAGCTCAAGTAGGGCAACTGAGAAAATATTCAGGCACGAGGGACATTTTGGCGCATCAAGGAGCGAAAACGGGGAATTGTATCAAATTGGCACAATTGGCACAGCCGTTGCACCCTTGAATATTACTGAGGATATTCTAGCAAACATAAAAGCAGCCAATGGCCAATCCCTTTCCTTTGTCTACATAGCTGTTTTCTTCAAACACAGTAGGACCCCTTTATAAGAGGCATGGTCCAGAGAGCAATTCTTGTCTTTTACATGAGATGTCTCTTATAAGCAGGGTACCTCGTATGGATTTTCTCTACAACCAGTATTTTACTGTAGGCACACTGGCGTCTCTTATACCCATTTGCCTCTTATATCAGTGTCCCTTATAAAGGTGTTCGACTGCACATACTTTTCCAAAAGATGTGCATGTCGAAACTGTAAATTCCTTGCTGCATACAACGCAATTACATTCTGATCACATGTTCACAGAAGGCTTGACTACTGATCGGCAGCATTTTCTGCCCTTGTTCAAAAGGTATTGCAGGGCCTCTTTAAATTGTTTTCAAACGTTGAGAGTTTCCTTGTGATCCGACAGATTAGTAGTGGCAAACGTTGCCTAGACGATATCTTAATTTGACTTTAAAGTAAGGGTGCATGTTCCTTTCGAGTATTCAGGTACAATACATTTTCTGTGGTTTCACATAGACCGGGGATCCCCCTGTGACATTCCAGAGGTGAAGAACATTTGCGAGGCCCAAACAGCACCCCGACTCGCACCTGGTGAGGACTATTGTTCGTCACCCCTCTTGCTCTGTTGTCAGGCTGCTCTCGCGGTGGTTTTGGCTGCTTTCGCCAGGGATGCTTTTCTTTTTTCTGAGGGGGACACGCTCAAAGCCCCCACAGCATTTCATTCTTCACCGCCTGCGGGTCCCCCTATTTGAAAGCAGAGTGTTTCAGCATCACCGAAGCTTGAGCACACTTAGCCTTTGGCGCTGCTTCGCTGTAGGGCGCTAGTTTCTTATGGTATTTAGGCAGGCGTTTCGAACCAACATAACATCGTTCTGAATTAACACCACCAGCATTAATTATACAATGCATTTAGAGCATTTACGATATAATTTCGGCATTACCAGGCGCAAAGCTGGAAATTACTCTAAAAAGCTCGCAAACAAACCTTTTGCTGTCAGGGGTCCTTTAAAATGTTTAAGTGATTCAAGTTTTCACCTTGCTTTCATTAGACTTTAGAATGCAGCCATTTTGTTATGTGGCATGTTATCGAACTTGCACACAGCGTTCATTAAAGCAAATGGAAAGCAAGTGGCAAGCAAGTGGTTTGGCTTAGTGACTATCATACATAGAACTAGTCTCGCACTACTTCAGGTAACACTCAAAGTTTTGATGACACACCAAGGCGGCAGAAAAAGGCACGATAGCTTCACTTATTCCAAAAACTACTACATTTTGTTTAGCCTGCATTTCTTTCATGTCATGCACGACGTTCGGCTACAATGAAGAGGTCTTTGGCACAACATCAAGCCGCAATCGTTGAAACTCAGTACGTAGATTTCTCTTTATTTTAACCCTAGCAAATTACCTTTTTTTGCACAGCTTTATTACTGAAAGTCTTGTGCAACTGTTTTGCTAAAAGAAAAAAGGCAAATTTATATTTAGCAAAGTAAGTTTCCGAGTTCTCTGACTGCGCTATATTAAAGTTCAACGATACACACTAAGTTCACTTTGCCTACGAATATAAATGTTCTAACAAAATACTTCGCTGTATTTTGTTTTTCTTATTTATTTATTAGTATCATTTGAGAGAGAGGCTTCTGAACAAATTTATTTCAGCAGAAAAATACTATTTACAGCCAATTTTCTAGCCATTGTTTATATGTTATTCAAGTTTTAAACATCTGGGCACTCCAGTAATTTATCAAACACATAAACAGAGCAGAAGCATGTATAGTCAACCCCAGTCTTTCACTGCCTTGCCATCAATATTCTCAGAACCCTATTGAAGCACCACCAACAGCCAAAAATTTACTAGTGATTTTTTTTACTTCGTGAATGCGAATGATAAATGTTTTTTTAATGCCATGTATAATTCACATTAACCTGGCCGATTAACACTAAATTTTACTGTCACTTCTAAATGCACACCCAGAGTCACAGTAAACTAGCACCCTACTGCATTTGAGTGCCATGACATCATGTGCACTCAAACCTCACTGACATTGAGAGCACACTTGTTGAATAACAGCCCCACATAAGGGAAGGAATGAAACAACACAGTTGCTGCAGTATCAGCGAGGGTGTGGCACACTAGGCACATTCTCCTGCTAAAATTTAGGTGTGCTATAGAAAACCGACCATACTATGACACAGGAAACACCCTCCTGCCAGTACTCGCAGATTGGGCAAAATGCCACAGGAACCCTGAGCAGCCACCTTGCACATCATGATGACGATGTCAACAAGTGCCGTGAACTGGGAGATAAGCACTACTGCTTAGAGCACATACTAAAATATGTTAAAAACTGCATTCACTGCCACCCCTTGGTTATAGGTGCGTTGGTATGCAGGAGAATCAAACAATGCAAGCATCGCGAGTTCGGAATCAGTTTCTTTTGACCTCAGTGAAACTTTTGTTACAAAGCCCACATTATGCACATAATGTAACTTGATGCAGTATGAAGCAACATACCAGTGAGCACCTACATATGAAAAACAGCGTTGCAGGCATGGTGAGCATATAAACTCAATCGTACTCTACTTGCTAATAACAGCAACAGGTTTAGTATACTTACATGTTGGTGTAGCTAGAAAAAGAAGAAAACTGCAGACACAAATGCTATAAAAAGTAAAAAACATTATATTTTTATGCTACACCATCATTAACACAAAACACAGACTTGTAACTCAACATATACGAACTTCGTTGACATCTTACCACTGCATCTAGGAAGCTGTTGCACTTGCAGTAATGGGGTTTCGTTTGGCAGTACTGCCGAAACAGGAGCCTACCAATGGGTTGTTGCTCCACAATGTACCCATAGGAGATGTCTGCAAGCAGAAAGCAGCCGAAACCACGATGGCATGTAGCTACATTTCAATCCTACAAAAAGCCTCAGTAGGAAAGGGCAGCTCCTGTGAGAAGCTTGCGAACAAAAGGTCAACCTGTCTCAAGATAATGAATCACAAGAGAAGTAAATGTGAAACCAATCTGCTCTACAATCGCAGTACTGCCTTGAGCAGATCTTTAGATATGGCAGCAAGTGATGGCTACGGTGTATACAGTAAATTAATTCGACACTCGTTATTTGAAAAATCAGATAATTCGGACCTGTTCTCTGGCCCCAGCTTCATTCAATGGCATCAAATGCCGGTCAATTTGGTCATAATTGGCCATAATCCAGTTAATTAAGACGATATTTGGAGCAGGCCAAGCACCAGGTATCGCAAATATGCCCCGCAAAACAGCAAAAACAGCATTCATCTATCGCAGAAACGGCCTACCGCTTTCAGAAAAACGTGGTCGCCATCCACAATCATGTTGGTACGCAATAAGGTATGGCTTCATAACACCTTTTGGCTCAAGAAATGGGGTCACATGTCCATTCTAATTGCAAATGATGAAGCAAATGATAAAAATTGTGGCTTTTGAACTGCTCTTATGCCAATTAATTACTAGATTTACATATTTCTAAAAAAAGTATATAGATTAAAGAGGCATTTTTCTTTTTACTTTCGATAATTCAGCATTCGGGCCATTCGGACAGTTTTCTCATTCCTGTGAAATCCAAATTGATGTGCTTTTAATGCATTGCTCAACTCTTCCAACAGTTGAATGCCTGCATTTGAGATATGTGCACCATATACATATATACACGTTTTTATCAGTCAATATACTCGCTTGCACGGTAGAAATGATCACACATTACAACAACAAAATGAACACAAACAGCTGCTTTGGTTATGACTGTGCACAAGTTACTGCATGCTAGTGAAACATGGAAAAGCCTCATTAAGCCTACGTCGTGACTTTTATTTACGTTTTCTTTAGTTATTCATTATGTCTGTGCTCCCGAAAAGCCTCCTTTCCCATTGTTTGATGAGTTACTAAGCCCAGTATAATTGGAATGTGAGTTGAATATTGCAAGACTATTCCTAAATATCCATATTAAGCCCTATGCTTACCTACCAATTAGTCACCAATTATTTCAGCCAATTGAGAGTAAGCATTTACCATATTTCTTGAATGCTTAGATCATTAAAAGCATTATACTGCAAGAAGTTCAAATTTGTCATGGTTTTTTCACATTTATAAACTGAGGGCTCCACACATAATTTCAGTCGAAAAACAGGTAGGAAAATATTGACTGGTTCATGTCAAGCATGGTTGTAAAACACCAATCAAACTACTTGAATAACACGTCTGGTGTAAAAGCTACACTGTGAGAAATAGTGGAAGTGAAAGTGCTATATGACATAGCGATGCTAATTGCAAACAGTTGGGTGTTTGACTCCTAAAGTGCCTTCAAAACACACTTTTAACATAATATTAAAACTTTGAATACATGTTAAGAAACACTGAGATATTTCAAATACCAGTATTTCCAGCAACAAATCTGCTTCTGATGCACCCATCACATCCGTACATAAAATGCCTAAAAAGAACTTATCAATGAGATTATTTTGATAGAAAGCTGTAATTAAAGTAAAGCTCTCGCCTTCGGATGCTAAAGACCCACCGCGTTGGTCCAGTGGCTAAGGTACTCGGCTGCTGATCCGCAGGTCGCGGGATCGCATCCCGGCTGCGGCGGCTGCATTTCCGATGGAGGGGGAAATGCTGTAAGCCCGTGTGCTCAGATTTGGGTGCAAGTTAAAGAACACCAGGTGGTCAAAATTTCCGGAGCTCTCCACTACGGCATCTCTCATAATTATATCGTGGTTTTGGGATGTTAACCCCCCCATATCAATCAATCAATCAATCAGATGCTAAAATCAGGGAGGCTTGGGCATGTCATCATAATTTAAGAAGTCTATGCCCTCTGTATTTTTACAGCAAAAGCAGACAAACAGCAAATGTGTAAACTGCATTGGTTAGATCATTGAACATAGAAAAATATGATGTATTAGTTCCCAACATATAAGTATATTGTTTTAATTTCGTCCTTCGTCTTTCTCACAGCAAGCAGTTCATAAAAATGCTGATATGATTACATATTGTCAGGATACAGGGTTGTGAATGCGATGCCTTTCTCTCTCACGTGCACACATGCACACAAAGTTTTTCTAAAATATAAATTAAAAATGGCCTATAGTAAATATTTGCATCCAACAGTTGGTACACTTTCTTTTCCCCTCTTTTAGCATGACAAACTTAAAGTTTTACAAATGTTAAATAAAACCATGTCTTGGTCCTTGTGCTTATAGGTAAGCACTCGTGATTTACAACTATGTGGCCTCACGAGCTGAAAGATTGCACATGGCTTCAACGTGCCCTAATTTCCAGATTAAAATTTAATTTTCTTATTTGTGATCATCCCAAAAATGATTGAAGCCATGCAAAAAACTGGAGCTCGCAAGGGCACACACTCCCACGTTGGCAGTTGTATTGACATTGACTGTTTAATCCTGCGAGAAATAACAGGGGTGGGGGGGGGACTACCAGTAAAATTATGATCCTCTATGGATGTTTAATGACTGCCTAAATCTAAGCACAGCAGTGTTATGTTTTTTGTTTCACTGCCATTAAAATCTGACTGCCAAGGCTTAGTTCAAGCCCAACAGCTTTCAATGGGGCTTCTCCATCAATGCTTCTCCGAAACTCCACCTTACGTTCACTCCTATGCAGTACATCACGCTTCTGCTCTCACATTACTCCAGTACAAAGTTTATAGAAAAAAAAGTCTCCTTTGTTGAAGTTGCATGAAGTCTAAAGAGTGCCTAACCTCAATACATGAAATCAAAACAAGCGCAGTCTTCAAACATGAGTTTGCAAGGCACAAAATAGCTGCAGTAAGTTAGGGTAAATGTTGCTCATTATGCAGCATCTCGATATGAACTTAACTAATAGACAAATGGCAAAATCATTAGTACACAAGCGTTAGCAAGAATATTCCTCAACGAAATAGCCTTGAGCATAAATTAGCAGCACCAACCAACTATCTATAATCGGCACTCATACCTGCCTTCCTTTGGTTTTTTTACTTTTTTACTGCGTACCACTACATTTATAGAATCACCAGTTCACCGATCATCATGTGTAGGTTAACTATTGATTTGTGGGGTTTAACGTCCCAAAACCACGCTATGATTATGAGAGACGCCGTAGTGGAGGGCTCCGGAAATTTTGGCCACCTGGGGTTCTTTAACGTGCACCCAAATCTGAGCACACGGGCCTACAACATTTCCGCCTCCATCGGAAATGCAGCCGCCGCAGCCGGGATTTGAACCCGCGACCTGCGGGTCAGCAGCCGAGTACCTTAGCCACTAGACCACCACGGCGGGGCGTGTGTAGGTTAACTATTAAGTATCACATTGCCGCAGTAATTTTTTAAAAGTCTTTGGCATGCTCATACACTTTCAGTAGAACATAGCGAGGAACAAATATTCACAGCCAGAAAAGCTGTCTGTGAATGAGCTTTTATTAACGGGGCGATCCTCCAACACTATTTACCCTCCTTGTTTTATTCGTAGGTTGTGTAGACTGAAGTACAGACAGACTAATGCAGCAAAAACGGCAGCGGTAACGGCAGGCAGTCTGAAGTTATTCGACTAACAAAATTCAAAATACAAGAATAAAATGCTGACCCTCAACTTGATTTTCGTGGAACACTTGACCACATTTCACTCACCCGTGACGTTGGCGAAGGCTGTCGCAACGAAAGATGGAAGCAGCTACGTGGGGGAAGCTCGCACTAAATTATTGCTTTTTTTTTGCAAGGTAATATTGACCTAGTTGCCAAAGTAACAAACGTGGTGCCTGATGCCTGGCTTGCCCGAACGGGAGCAGGAGCTACTGTGTAGAAACGAGGTATTTACTGTAGTTTTTTTACAACATTTGGAGTCGCTCCCTCCTCTTATTTTGAGAAACTTGTGGAACAACCAGGACAGTGAAGTACTGTTGACCCTTCGCACATTATTTGGTAAGCTGCCCGACGAACAACAATGGTGCACTGCACCCCTTCAACAGTGCACATGCGGAAAGAGACAGCTCCCAAACTCCCAAAAGCAAAAAGAGAGAAGAAAGAGAGAGGTATTTCATATGAACGTCCGACCTGCGCAAGCCAAAAATCTAGTGGCGAAATGGCAGCCAACATCTCTGTCGTGCTACAGTGTTCTTTGTAGTCACAGTGATCTATTTTTCTTGTAGCTGCGTCTGTTCAGGGTTCAATGAAAACGCACAGAAGAGAAAAATGAAACAGATCAGTAACCTCAGTTTTGATTCTACACCACGATCGCTTCCAATGTTACATTTATCCAATCATATGGCGGCAACCTTCCGGTGTCATTTCCGCCCGCACAGTTCTGGCAAGTGCCACTATGTGGTGATGGGGTCGGCAGTAATGTAGTTACTTTATTGCATGATTAAAATACTAAATCATTTAATGTCGACGCTTACATGTATGCTAAAATTATCTCCAGTTACTGGCCTATGCAAGCCACAAAAAATAGGTGCTTAAATACTGTTGGAGGGCCCCTTTAAGAAAAGCACCTCGCAGAGAAGCAGAGTTGAAGATTCTGCAAATAATCCATTATGTGAGAATACTACTAAGAGTACTAAACTGAAAAAATAATAATTTTACAAAATATATGATTTTATATTTCACTGAGCAACACAATCGAGAAACATTTGGTTTGCAGTTTAGCTCCAGCCAAAGAAATCAACATTAAGTATCGTGCAGGCCTACACAAATTGGCTAAAGCAATCGAATAATGATCTAAATATTTGGGCAATGCCGTGTAATCTATTTTCTCTTGATTATACATAAATAATCAGAAAACTTCAATTTTAGACGTCTTAACTTGATTTTTGTGCACAAATGGGTATGATTCACCAAATATCTTACACTGCTGTTAGCATAAGTTAATTTCATTTTGAAACAAGTATGTGCCTTGTAGGCCCAAGCTTTGAAACCTATAACCAGATGGGTGCCGCCATGATGGAACAATATTCAGCTTTCAGGCGACGTTTGTCTCCTATTTGCCACTGCATGCTGCAATTATCCCAGGCATTTTTTGTGTTTTATGGCTCCCTGTTTCATTGCACTTATAGACTGTCACACAAGTTGGCACATAGCAACAAAAACGCGGACGACAAGACACTACGATTCACACGACGTGCAAGCCAGCGACCTTCTTAACTCTTCCGTTACCATATCTATTCAAATTGATCACCGGTAGTTGATGGTTTGAACTGTTTGTTTTTGCATGTTGAATTTGTTTCTCACGCACATAGCTCTTCCTAGAAGTTAATCCAGCCACTGAACTTTCAAAATCTGCTTGTTTAACCTTCGGAAACATAGTGACTTTCGGCAACATAGCGACTTTTGACAAACATTAGTGCAAAACAATGTGCGTGTGTTGTTGGGAAAATGCTCTTGGCTGGCGAACATAAATGCACGCCGCTCATGGTTATGTTTTGATAAAATTAAAAAATAACTTTTACAAGTCAAAGATCAAATCATGGTGTCAGCTTTGCAATCTGACCCAGTTAAGTAGTAATATATTTCAGAATTTATGCCAGCTATTCACTAAAGAGTTGTTGTTTAGAGTGGGGAAAGATTTATTCTACAAAATATTATTTCCAAAGGTATGCCGCATGTATAACGCGAGGATGTGGCCTTTTCATTCAGTTTCACTTCTATATTTCAATCGAACACAGCGCTGCACCCCATATCGCTTCTCGTTCCTATGGAGTCATTGTCACGCAAGCTTGGGTGTGCACTCTCGCTCCAAGAAATGCACGCCACTCGAAACTATCTAGCGACTGCACCTGAATTACGACAAGCTTTGAAGGCGAAGAAGCAACTTAGCATCAAGCTTTGATGATGGCCATGTTTTGCTTGAGCCTGGGACATCCACGTCCATTCTAGGGTTGGTTTCGTTTATGGCCTCAAGTGGTCTCCTCCGCCGCACGTACGTAGCTGCTGACCTTTGTGCACAATCTTAGAGATACTCTGGTTACATTTGAGGTCCACACGTTGCTGAAGCACGACTGGCTGGTGCATAGCTGCTGATCTTTGTGCAAAATCTTAGAGCTACTCTGGCTACGTTCGAGGTCTACACATCGCTGGAGCACGACCGGCTGACACGAGCTGCAGAGCTTCTCTTCACGACAATAAGGCCGCCAAAGCACATCTCGGCCCCGCCCTGAGGAGCGGCGCGAGACATTTTAGGGCTGTGCGTGATTTTCTTCTTCATTATATTTTAAATATACCTGCAAAAATAGAAGTAAATATGGTTGGATGCATATTTTTGAACGCGAACCCCTGCAGAAGAGGTAGTTCATGGAAAGAGGTAACATCAGACGAACTCAAGTTCTGTTGACATCTTATTATATATATATATATATATATATATATATATATATATATATATATATATATATATATATATATATATATATATATATATATATATGAAGCCATCATGCTAAGGATTTAGACGACTGGATTACCACGTCGAGGCCATTTAGACTCTCACCCACGAGCTCATCTGAAATCTTTTTTCGTGCCTAGGCCACGTGCGCACGCAAGTGCTTCATGCACTCCCTTGTTATAATGCATCATTTTGGCTCGTCAATCTTCTTCTTTGGCGAAATTTTTTCCCCGGCGTTTTGGGCGGCTTTTCGGGCATTTGAGTGTTGTCGTGGTGGTTCGGGCGCATGCTGAGGGAGGCAGAGTGAATGTGTCCCTTTTCTTATTTTTAGTTTTTTATCTTCTTTTACTTTTTCCTTCCTATCCCTTTTATTCCCATTACCCTATCTCTGTGCTGACCTTTTTTTGCGCATGTCTTAATGGCGAATTTCAAATTGAAAGAAAATGTAGAAGAGCTGCATGATAGAAAACAAGCTCAAGCTCCTGCGAGATCTACATATCACCAGTGGTATATGGAGTATATAAATAGCCAGCCATTATTATGCTGGTGCATGCATGTTGTGTGGCTGAGTGCACTTACGTGGCATGCTGTAAAGCGAGGGGTCACTGGTTCCAATCACTGGCTTTAGAATTTTTTTTTCCTGATTTCTTTATGTCTTTAAGAATTATACACACACACACACACACACACACACACACACACACACACACACACACACACACACACACACACACACACACACACACACACACACAGACAGACATATCCGGGGCATAATGGCAACGGCAAAACTGAGCGGAGTGTCTATATAATTGATATCGCAATAAAAAAAATCTGTGTCATTACACCTTTAATGCACATGATGGCCATGGGGTCACAAAGCTTACAGATGCTACACCAGTCTCTGCAAGCTACCTTTATTTGTGTTCACCAAAAAAAAGCATTCCGATTCCTAATGCCAAATTGTCTTTACCGGAGAGAGAGAGAGAAAAAAAAGGGGGGGGACCCTTAAGCTTCCCTTTTAAGAGTTGAACGCGATAGCGAAATCTGGCCCCTAGTGCAAACTTCAACCGCTAAGTGCATAATTATTCATGTTTTGTTACATACACATACACGCACACAGTAGATTGGACCAGCCCGTGCTATTATCGCCGAATGGTCTCGTTCTCATTGTGACACCTGTCAAACGATTGATTTGTGGGGTTTAACGTCCCAAAACCACCATATAAATATGAGAGAGGCCGTAGTGGAGGGCTCCGGAAGTTTCGACCACCTGGGGTTCTTTAACGTGCACCCAAATCTGAGCACACCGGCCTACGACATTTCCGCCTTCATCGGAAAATGCAGCCGCCGCAGCCGGAATTCGATCCCGCAACCAGCGGGTCAGCAGCCCAGTACCTTAGCCACTAGACCAGCGCGGCGGGGCCACCTGTTGAACAAAATGTGTTAAAGGGGCCCTGAAACACTTTTTCGAGTAACCATGGAATGAATTCATTTGAAGAGCATGTTGCCTCATGAATTCAACGCCACAAAAATTTTAAGGATCCATCCAGTGCGAGTGGAGTTACAAAGGTTTGTCGCATGCTGCAATTGCATTATCTCTTTTCTCGTCCCAACAAAAGCGCTGGAAGCTAAGCAGAGAGGGGTGGCAGGGCAAAGAAACTACCATGCCTCGTGACCTTGAGCTTCTTTTTCAGTGTGATCATGCGCACACGTGGACAAGTAGCGGCCTCCCACGGCTATTTCGGTAACTTGATTTTTCGGCCACAGACACACAGACGATTTTTCGCTCAGACCCGATGGGGCCGATGCCGGCGGCAGGTTTTCTGCGACACGAGCTCTTTAATGCTATCGCGTTAGAAACCAAACCAAATCGAAGACAGGAACAAACTTAAGCACCTTTCATACTGCCTCCATCGAACTAACCTAAACAGAACACAGTTCTGTGGTCAAATAAATGTCAGGAAAAAAAAAACGGTCCTGTCGCTCGCAAAAAGTGAATAAAGGCAAAGGCAAAGCCATGATGGAACTAACAAATACCCCATAGATAAAATGTCAATCTAAGTGTTGCAGATGAATCAGTATTCAAAAGAATGCCATGAGCCACACTTTTTGTCAGCCAGCAAACATGAACCATGAAAATAACAAAGTGGTGAGCTCCTTTGCATTGCATAACCCGAGGTGTAGCACAAGAGGTCACAACAGAGGACTGGCATCTTCTGCCTCCTATTGGTCCTGAATGCCAGTTTGTGCTAATACACAAGCTAAAACAAAACATGGTGGTAAAAGCAAATATGCATGTCTGGCACGCTGTTACGAATGGCGGTATACAGATGTCAGTGTGAAATGCACCATAGCAAGCTCTAAGAAGCCTGACAAGTATGCTTATGAGTGACTGCCAGTCTACATGCAGCGGTAACGGTTTTAAGGATGATTTCTATGTATGCATGATAAAGCTGATAATTCTCGTCGCTATTTAGTGGCACCAATCAAACCAGAAGCTCACACACCTATGAATTCTCTCTCTCCTTAATTAGTAGGCTAGCCCTTGCCTTTGCAAGATTGGATCATTTCTATAATGTGCATAGCACATGTTGCCTGATAACAAATCCATCCCAGAATTTTTTTTATATGTAAATCCTAATATTGTAAAACACACTATTTGTATCTGATTACACAAGTTGACTGAACCTACTTGGTGCAATGGGCTCCATAATATGTATATTTTATCAATACTGGTACTACATCTTCACTGATGCTGCATGAACTAAGTAATTATTTTGCATCTCAGTTATCATTACTGTGTAGTACATACTACTGTGTATTATGCAGGTTGTGTATTAAATGTATGTTACTCACTTTATATACTACCCCCTCACTCCAAGCAACTGAAGAATGTAAGCTATTTTAAAAATAAACAAATTCTATGATGCTACATAGCAGCACTACACTTGACCAGGGTGCTGTAGAGAGCAGATTTTTTTCTGCAACTGAACATTACTGGGAGCCCATTGATACACTTCACCTTGCAAGACCGAATTTCTCGACATCTCTTTCCAATCTCACCATCAGTCTAAATTAATTTGGTAGCAAGATCAGTCAAACCAGTGTTCATGATAGACACTTACTAGCTTAGCATGCAGAATCGGTAATACTGAGGTTTACAGGTGTTTTAATATGTCAGTAGGATCAATGGAAAAAAAAAAAAAACAAGTTGGTCAACATAAAACAGAACAATATAATTCATATTAATCTTGGCTTTAGTCGCATGCTTGTAAGCTTACTTTTGCTGAATACAGCATGACCGAAACTACAAAAAAAAAAAACGAAACTACAAAAGAAAATTCCAATACATGACAAAATTACACTTGCAGATGTAAAAACCCCTTTGGAACTTAACAAAAAAACTGGCTTCAGTCTATGCTTCTAAGGTGCCATTGGGAAGACTTCTGCTCCATAACTTTTCGTTGTGCATACAGCCAACAAGTCTAGACAAAGCACCATCAATCATGAAATGAGTGAGAAGCTGTATGAACCGGGTTTAAAATCTGTAATAGAATTATGATGCGGACCTAATACTAATCCTACACATCAATGTACTCAACCGATTGTCAATACATGCTCTATTATCTTACACAGATCGCTCTTTCAGCTAACACAACATAATATACATATTTCTCTCTTCAGCATATTTCTTGCATGTACACAAAAACCTTTACATGCCTGATTATGTAGAACTATAATTTTTAATATGATCAAGAACAATATGACAACAGCTAAATAACTCTTAACGTGAGAGTAAAATACACAACAAGGTTTTAAAAAGTGATGCATGCTTCCATTGCAAATATGGGAAAAACAACGAGAAGAATGAGAAATCTAGTGACTGCCTGTTAATGTATCCACTTATACATAAACAAAACAGTAAAAAATCAGAATTATGTAATAAAAAATAATAACACCTGCAGTATCAGAGCATTTCTATAAAAAAATAATTGCACAACTGCACAGCGCTAAACATGAAGTGAGGAAGTAGACATATAAATACAGAACGCTTTCAACACATACTGCATCAAATGTAGTATAGTGATGTGAAAACCGTGAGAAACCGCTCATGACATTTAAACAAAGCACAGGATCAAAAAGTGTGGCCCACCATTTATACAGATACGCACTCACGACACACAAAGTACAAGGCAAAATAAAAAAAAACCAGCAACACGAAAATACTTTAAGCAACAAAAACTATGCGGTCCAATAGTGCTTACCAACTTTGTCCCTGAGATATACACACTGCGAAATGTGCGGAAACTGCAGTATCTTCTTCCATTTTTTGCTCTTGCCTTTGTTTGAATCTGCACCACCTGTCGGGTTAGAACACGCATCAGTTCTTCACAAAACTTCACCATGCAAACCACAGAGATGCATCAGCAAACGCGGCTACGTGCCTATTACCACTTCACTCGTGCTTCTCAACGTAACACAAACGACTAGACTTTGGGCAAGTTAAACTGCAGCAACGTGCTCTTATTCCGCAGAAATTTGTTCCCGCATTTGTCCATATTGCAAAACGGGAAAATGTCGCCGGTGGAGCCTCAAGAAGCGCACATATGTAGTCCCGGTAGCAGCATTGAATGACGAAAAGCGTGTGGTACGACATTTCGGAACATTACATCGTGGCTCGTCGAGTGGAAAACACAAGAGCAGATGCGGAACATCTTTTGGGTCACTGAAATGGCTGGCCATATAGATGAGCCGCGATTTTCGCTTGGTACTTTTGAATCGAGCCGCATGAAGCACAGGGCCAGAAAACGCAGACGTTTCGGGCACTGGACTTTGCGGCCGATTTGTAGCGCATGCACAATCGTCTTTAACATGCAGTGCAGACCGGCAGCGGTACAAGGACCACAAGACTGCGCGAAGTGCCGCTTATGAATGACAAGGCGCGCGCAAGATCGAGGCGATTTTCGATTCTGGTCGCTACGACAGGCCCGACGGCAAACTGGCCGATGTCGGCGCGAAAGGCCGTGCGGAGCCGGCATTTCGCACACAGCCGCCGCCACCATCACGAACGAACGTGCACAGTGCATGCACCTGGCCTTACGGAGACGAAAACACCAACCTTCCCTGGCCTTGAGGTAAACCGTGTTGGCGACAATATTCTCCAGTTCCATCAGTTCCAGCTTGAACGCAGTTTGGTCCAACGGCGGGTTCTTTATGGAACCCACCCCGTTTTTGTTCAGCCCTTAGTCGATGAAAATACTTCTACGGACTCGTACAGTAAACACATGCCCGAAGTTTGTCAATTTCCGCTTCACCTCGCTAAAGACTGTCCCGGTGCTCTAACAGACTGCATTTCGGCCAGCTCTGGCTTTCCTCTCAGTAAACCATTTCAGATCAGGCTGAAATATAAATATCTACGAGTGAATACTAGGTATAAATATAACAAGAAAATAACAGTCCTCCACGGAGCCTTGGGTGGGGTAAAATGGCGGTGAGCAGAGATGCGTCGGACAGCGAGGCTAGCCATTGGTCAGATTTTTGCACATTATTTATTGCTTTTGTTGAGTGTCTCCGAGAAATAATAAGTAGTGTATGATAAAATATGACGTTTATTTTCCTGACTGCCTTCCACGTTGCGCTCGCCGCTTTACCACATTCAATAACAACGTCCTTTCAAATACAAGTTTACAATAAAAGGTTAAAGAGACGGCACACAACACAATAAGCGTATGACAGCAGATAAAATAACAGTTTGTTTCCCGGTGCGGGTTTCCTTTGTGCGTGTCGCATACGTGACTACTGACGATAACCAGTTGGCTCCCTTTTTCTCCTCTTCGACCATTTGCGTCCGTTTTGGCGCCTAAAATTCAAAAATAGTGTTTTTCTTTTTCTCCCTTATTTTCATTGCTGGACATGCAGCAGCCGGCTCCTCGCGGTCCCATTGACTTGTGTGCGTGCGCGCACACATGCTCTCATGTTGTTTATGCGCTTTGACTCCAATGAGGTTGTGGTTTTGCGACGTCACGTTTCGTCAGCTGTGTTGCGATCGCTGACAGCGTGGTTCTCTCGGGTCTGTCGCCTTGCGTTCCACTCGTACGGTACCCAAAGTGAGGCCGACATGACTTCAGCAGCGAGTTTTGGCTCATTTTGCGGGATATATGTTGCCTGTCACGCTTGCAGCACTTTAAGACGTGTGCTTACGTATTTTTGAAGAGATCGATAGCTATGTGCGGTAAACTTCGATTCCCGGCCACCGCGGCTGCGTATCAAAGGGGGCGAAGTGAAGAATGCCTGTATGCTTAAATTTGGGTGCACTCTGACAAAGCTCAGCTGGTCGCACAGTCCGCCACATACACGGTGCCCCATAATCGCATTTGAGGTTCTGACACGCATTGACGGAGCGTTTTCATTTTCCCACAGTGGGCGGGGACCAGACTCAATTGTTGTTCCACATCTCTCCCTCTCTCACACGGATATATGTGTGTTTCTGCGAGAGAGAGAGAAAAAGTGTGACGTCCAGATGGGGGCGGCGCCAGGGGTGAGCATGGGGCGGCTGGAGCTCCCCCATAATTTTCGCCTGCCCCCCCCCCCTTGCCCCCCCCTGATGAAATAATTCTGGCGCCACCCCTGCTTCCAAATTATTGAATTTCATTTAACAGAAGTTTAGTCTTTTAGGTGCCGGTACCGCGATATCGTTATAAAGATCTAAAGCGCGAGAGTCCAAGTTTATTTATTTTTTATCTGCAGAAGTATGCTGATCCACCTCGTAACGCAGCGTGTAGCTAGCATAGGCAGCTACCCGCTGGCTCCTTCACACAGAGTGGAATTTGCGTAACTTTTTTTTTATTGGCATGCTTTGCTTACTTTCTTAGAACATGAGCCGTGTACGACAAAGTGGGCTAATGCTAGCAGAGGTGTACAGATTTAGCTGCAATAATAATATAATAGTGTCTAGGGTTCAACGTCGTCTCAAAACTACGATATGGTTCTGAGAGACGCCGTAGTGGTGGGCTCCGAAAATTTCGACCGCCTGGGGTTCCTTAAACGGTGCGCCTAAATCCAAGTACGTACGCGCCTCGAACATATTCGCCTCTATCAAAAATGCAGCTTCCACAGCCAGGACTCGGTCCCGCGACCTTCGGGTTGGTAGTCGAGTGCCACAACCACTTAGACCACCGCGGGGCAGCTTTAGCTATACCAGGGTATAATTTTCAGATGTTTGTAAATGCCATTTCCTACCACTTTACGCTGTGAGATGCTGGGGTTACAAATTTTGCCGCAAAAAGTTGTGGATCAGTATTTTAGTAGCTCTTCGGTGATCGAACCCTTTACATGAATAAAAAAAAACCGTCTTTTCTCGGCACTTTCATAAGCAAACATGTCGATGGGTATCGATTCGTAGACAACAAAGAAATTACATTGTTTGTGTTGGCAAGGAAATTTCTGCGAAGGCATTCGCTGACTAATTCTGTCGGGGATGCTTTGTATTCTCGGAAGCATTTTCGTTTTGTGGAAACAAGTCGCTACGCAGTTCAACTCTTCAACTATATATGTTAAGCAGTCAAAATACATTTGAGGGGCGATTTTCACCGAAAGTTTGACTTTCCCGGGGCCGTTAGGCCGCACACATTTCAGGTATAGATAGATGCGCATTAGGGGGGGGGGGGGTACGTGCGCATCCCCTACCACTCTAATCATCTAAAGAGGGCGCCAGGTCTGCCCCTCAATCGCGTCCTATCCGCCGCAGGCATATGGCCATGCACGTTTTTGACGACAATGGCGGCAGAGGGCCAGGTGCGTAACCAGGGGGTGGCACACCATTATAAGAGGGTGCCCCCTGTTCCTACCCCCCCAAAAAAATTCTGGCTACACCCCTGCAGATGGCCTGATTATTGATGTTCAGTAGCGCAAATTAAGGGGGGGGGGGGGGGGTCCTGACATCCCCGGGTCCACGCAGAAGAAATTTAAGACCCCTTGCGAATGCCCTTTCTTGAGAGATATCTTACGATCGAGTGTCACATTTTCATTTCTTGACAATCAAGGACTACGCTTTCCGTAAAATGAGCTCTGAAGCTCCTTCAATGAACAGAAATAAAGTACTTCTAGCTGATACTTGCGGTGCCTTTACGCGTTAGTACCATTTCCATTGCATACTTTCGTAGCTGCAAAACTGCCATAGCTACGAGTTGCTACTAGAAACTAAGTTCGCCATGCGATGTGGCTTATTTTTCACCTGGGCAGCGTCTACTGCGCCGCGCGGTGCAGCAGCCAGCCCCACACAGAGAATAAGGCCCCTTAAGCGTAATTAGGGGCCTTAAGCACAACTACCAGTGGTGTACTATTTAAAGGGCCCTGAAACACTTTTTCAAGTAACCATGGAATGAATTCACTAGAAGAGCTTATTGCCTCACGAATTCAACGCCACAAAAATTTTAAGAATCCGTTCAGTGCGAGTGGAGTTACAAAGGTTTGTCGCATGCTGCAATTGCATTATCTCTTCTCTCGTCCCGACGAAAGCGCTGGAAGCTAAGCAGGGAGGGGTGGCAGGGCAAATAAACTACCACGCCTCGTGACCTTGAGCTTTTTTTTCTTCAAATGCGCGGCTTTATCGGTGTGATCGCGCGTGCACGCGTGGACAAGTAGCGGCCTCTCGCGGCTATCTCGGTAACTTGATTTTTCGGTCACAGATGCACAGACGATTTTTCGCTCATAACCAACGGGACCGACGCCGGCGGCGGGTTTTCTGCGGCACGAGATATTTAACGCTATCACGTGAAAACATCGTCTCTTCCAAGCACGTTGTTCTTTGCGAGATAAATTTTAGCAGTTTCCCTTTATATACCTCGGCATTTAGATGAAGTTGTATGGAGACTATAATGCTCGCTGCTTAACCGGACTGTCCGTTAAGTTCCATGAAGAGTACATATGATTGTGGGTTTATAGCCTTTTCTGAGTGAGTCACAGCTATGCTCTTTTCTCTGTGCGTTGACAAAGCTTTGTTGTATGTTTTCACGTGCGTTAATTTTCAAAATATTCACTTTGTAAGCTAACGTGTGTAATTCCTAACTTGTAGTTATGCGCGGGTGTGCGCGCGATCGTTTATGTATGTGTGCGTGCGTTTGTGTGTGCAAGTGTGCGCCTGCGTTTGCTTGCGACTGTGTATGTCAGTATTTGCGCCGGTGCGTGTGCGAGCCTATGTGTATCTTTATGTGAGTGCGTACATTTAATTGATATGTGGGGTTTAACGTCCCAAAACCACCATATGATTATGAAAGACGCCGTAGTGGAGGGCTCCGGAAATTTCGACCACCTGCGGTTCTTTAACGTGCACATTTAGTACGCCTGTATCAGTGACCTATGTGTATCAGTGTATCAGTACATGTGTATCAGTGCAGTGTATCAGTACACCTATGTGTCAGTGAGCACTCACACGTATGCATGTGTATGCCAACTGGTGCGTTCATTTGTGTATGTCTGAATTCGCGCGTGCGTATGTGCTTGAGCGCCTCCATGCGCTCAGTGTGCGTGTATTCGGGCGCTAGCTTGCACATGAGTGTGCGCACGTGTTTTTTTTTTGTGTATACGTATGCACCAGCGTGTGTGTCCGTTTGTGTATGTCTAAACAGTAATTATAAGGTGCCATAGTTAAGAAGATGTTGTATGTCTTCTTTATTTCTTCTTTTTAGGAGACTGAGGTAATGAATATCTCGTAGTTCCTTGGGATGGTATACAGGCACGCGCATTGATTCCGCTCGGGCTTTTTGGTAACACGACGTGAATTTTCGCGTCGGTGTTGGTATAAAAGGGCGTCGGGTCCACCGATGAAATCATTGAGTAAACCGCCACATTCTGCTACCTTCTTTGTGCTCATCAGGACCACAATAAAATGATAAAAAATCAGTGCAAACTTTAAGCGCTTACATTACAGCACTCATCACGTCTCCACGTTACGAACAGTCTATAGGTCGCGTAAACGTTGATGTAGCTATTTTCTTTTAACTTCTTGCTCGTTCCAATGTCGCGGTTTGGCCCAAGAGTAGGTTTGCGGTGGCGTCCTAAAGTGTCTCACCGGAAGCCTGTCGGTTTGCGTTAGTTGGTATGACATGAGTTACAGCGCGAGAACAGAACGACGACTATATATAGCGCTCGTCTCCTTCTTGTCCCTTTGTCGTCGTTCTGCTTTCGTGCTTTAACTGTCGTCATGTCATACCAACCAGCCCAAACTGCCACACCTATAATTACCGTCATGTCTCACCGGCTTTGTTGTGCGAGCGTTAGCTTCCTTTTTACGCGGGGCTGCTTCCTCATTTGGGGCGCCGCCGACGGCTCTTCGTGGCGCCGCACGATATGCGGGGAGCTGTAACAGACGTCGTGGTAGTTTCCTGTGTGTGTTTACTTTAGTTTAGGCCATTATTCTTTAGGTTGACAGCAGTCCTCGAGGTTAAACTCGGTGGAGACCCCCCTTCGCTTGGGTGTACCTGTTTGAATTCGTTACACCCAATTGGGTGTCGTCAACGGAGACTTTTGTGCGGTCCTTTCCGGTTTGATTTCTGGCCGGCCTCTCGGTATGTTGCCGGGGGAGCCGGCGGGAGAGTCGCTCAGTGGATAGCAGGTTGCAGCTAGTGCCGCGCAGATCTCCCCCAGTTATGTAGCGTACAAGTTTGTACAACGTAAATAAGGAGTGTTTTAAGCAAATAAATAAGTTTAGGAGAAAGTCTATGAACCTGCTCTGTGTACCTGTTGATGATCTCTCCGGCGGCGACCAAGTAGTGACCAGAACACTACGCTACAAGTAGAAGCGTAGACGGGATCAACCGCTCAGCTGATAGTTGGTACTCATTTTTTTTAAGTGCTTCCGCTTGTATTCGTCAAAGCGCATTGCAAATATGTCAAATTGATTTGATTGATTTGATTGATTGATATGTGGAGTTTAACGTCCCAAAGCCACTATATGATTATGAGAGACGCCGTAGTGGAGGGCTCCGGAAATTTCGACCACCTGGGGTTCTTTAACGTGCACCCAAATCTGAGCACACGGGCCTACAACATTTCCGCCTCCATCGGAAATGCAGCCGCCGAATATGTCAAATTGAACCCTATACTTTTGTCGCGGTGGTTTTTCAAGTGACAGAACCTTGTATAATGCGTCAAGGAGCTGAAGTAACAAGCGCGCGCATTACAGCGAGCAAGTGGGGGGTGCGCCGGCCAAGAAAGGGTAAAAATTCGAGGAGAATCGAGGAGGAAAACGCGAGCGCGGATGAGAGTGTTGCTATACTTTCAAAATATAGGAGGTCCATTTGTTTCACCCTGCACTTCGTGAACTGGTTCATGGTGGTGCCGTTTAGGCGCCGTCGCCGTGCAGGGCATGTTTCAGCAAGTGCAGCAGCAAAGAGACGCGGAAACGAATATGAGAGTGTCTCGCGGGTTGTGGAGGCCGTGATGATGTGAACGTAAGCGGCGCCGCCGCTTACGTTCTTGGCATGTGTAACTAGGGCCAAACGTTCACTGTCGTACTTTCGCACGCCACTAAAACGCACACGAATGCAATCGGCCGTGTCGTCTGCTGCAGTCATCTTCTGCTGCACGGACTCTAAGTGGTTCTGAGAGAGAAAGGAAGAGAAAAGTGAGCCCCGCTTCAGCGAGCGACACCTCAACAGTAGCTCCCAAGGGATGGGGGTGAGGAGGGATTAAAAGGGTAGGAGTAAAAGTGTAGAAAAGAGGAAGAGGCGTGAGGTGGTAAGCCAAAGAGAGCGACGACAAATCGAGGTGATAGGAGAGATAGGAAGGATGGAAACACGGTCACAGGAGTCCGAGCACGGGGCACCACTTGCGAGAGCTCTTGTCGGCGTCAGTAGATGGCGTAGAGCAAGTCCAGTCAGTCAGAGCTACGCTGACGTCGGAGATCGCGAGGACACAACCGGTCGGCACGGAATCCAGCAAGCGAGTCTGCACGGACTCGGCACTAGCTCACGAGAAGGTGCAGGGAATTCGTGAATTAGCCTTGCACGATAGCTGCACTTTTTTTTCGAAAGAAATACCGCGGTGCCGCCGCCGCCACGTTGAATTTATGAAACGAATGCCAGAGTGCAGAGCCTCCGTGAACTGGTTAGCGAAGTGCAGGTGAAACGAATGGACTAGAGAGGCTATTCTAGCCTCTCTAGAATGGATCTAGGGGGCTTTAGTCCTCAATAGAGTTACTGTATATGCGTAATGTATATGCTACAGTAACTCTCCTCAAGTTTGCGCAGCGCCGTTCGCTGCCCTAGCGGAGACAGGGCAAAGCTCCGGTAGCTCGGACCCTTGGTTGCTTTTATCTCGCATTTTGCACGCTAAAAGCTCGGCTCCTTTGTCATCCTGGAAAGCATGCACGCACCTGAAAAGTGCCCGTCGAGTTTTACCGTTTGCAATGAAAGCAGTGCGAGGAGCAAAGGTGCCAAGAGTGAATAATGTCAGTTCGCCGATAATTCCGCGGTCTTGTGATTTTGAAATTTTTTTTTTCGTCGTGCACAGTATTACCAACTATTAACTGGGAGAAACGCGATGGCCGGACTCGTACATGTAAAGAAAGTACGCAGCAAATAGGGTAGCCGCTGTACATTCTCACACAGCGCATGACTGGCTTTCCGAAACAACCGTTTATAAATGCGACATTGGCGGAGCTTATTAGCTTAATGTACCACAGTTAAAATACCGTACCGTGAGCCCTGCAAGTGTTTTAAGCTGCGTGTTCGCGCTGAGGGTTTATGCGTGTACATTTTGCAAGCAACACCCACCGATTTGTTTGCAGGCTGAGGTGTTGCGATAGTAGCATCGAAGTCGTCGGTTCAGTTCCCGCAAACGCCAGCTGCATTTCTATTGGAGCGAAATGTAGTAACACCAGTGTGCTTTGATTTAGGTGTGAGAATGACTGAAGGAATGTTAAGCATATTTGAAGCGTAAGGCATTGGCGGATCCAGCCACTCATTAGGGGGGAGGGGGCGGTCGCTTGACGAACACCGCTAAGGGGTGCAGCGTTGCTACTGTTTTGTTTTTACTAGCATAAAAACCCCTATGATATCATATGCACTGTTAATTTGTACCCACAGTGGTCACATTCATTAGTCCTCATCTGTGATAGGAGGTGGACAGCTAGGACTGCAGAGGGAAGGGGCGAACGCCCCTACTGCCCGACCTCTGGATTCGCCACTGCATAGGCGTAAGGTGGAAAGACACTCAAAAATGTCATGAGTGGCGCTTGGTGTGTGCACACCCTCTGTCCGTTGTAGTTGTCGCGCCTTGCACTTAGAGTAAAAAGAAAAAAAATCAGGTGGCCGGAATTAATCTGGAGTCTCACACAACGCCTTGTGATGATATCACGATTTTGACACGTCAAATTGCTTGTGCCGCGGGCGATATACAGCTGCCTCTTTGAAAACGAGCTGGACAAGAAAAGGAACAATGGCGGCAATAAATATTTCGATGGTTTGGCAAAATAAAACGTGGTTATCAGGAGGTAAATCTCGGTGTAATCATAAACATGCTCAATTTTAGTGGGTATCGTATAATATGACGAATGCCAAGCGTGCTGTCAGGACAACCTAAGCGACATTTGGATCAGTGATATAGCTATGTGATCAGGCGTGCATATGATCCAAAATGAAACATTCGCTGAAGGAAACATGCAAGGTCGAAGTGCGAATAAAACACTTTTTTGTGTGTGCGCGCATCATTATTCTTTTAAAGGGATCTGTGAAAAAGCCCAGGTGACATTGTTGAACTTACCATACGACGTTGTTATCAGATGGAAGCCTCGGCAAAAGTGATACTCCTATGAAACTGTGCAGTGCGCATTTCAATGGTGCTAGTGACACAACATGGTACACGCAAGTTTATGCTCTTCACCCTCACCACCTAATATATATAAAGCCGCACGATAAACTTGACATCCAAGCAATCGAAATCCAAGCGCTATACACAAACGCACGCGAAAGCGTGGTGGTGGTTTGTCGACAGTTCCGAGAAGACGCGAATGCCGCAGCCAATGCGTGTTTTACCGTTAACACGTATAGAATTCGCGCCGTCACCTCAATTTTATAGTGTCATAAATGCGGCTATTCACCATCGTCACGCACATAGCACTCGTTCAAACACAAGGCTCTCAGTGAATAGCTCTCGGTTTCGGTGAGATTCACATTGTGGAAATGTTTTTATACATCTCGAAAATCTTTTTGAACCTTCGGAGCAAGTCACAGGTGAGGCTGCACGTGCTGTAGAACATACGTGCGCGGAGACAAGACGAGAGCGCGAGCAAATGCGAAAACATGCTGAAAGAGCGCAGCCAGAAGGCGGGAGCGGGCTGGCGGGTGACCGGTTTTTGCTGTGGTTGTTGTTGTTGTTGTTGTTAGTGGTTCATGAGGAAAAGGAAGAAGGCACCTAATTTCTGTCTGCCTACAGGCGACACGGCGCAGTGCGGCGAAACACGTATGGTGCCGCAATGGTTTCCCTCGTTCGGACAGGCGAGAGAAAACCATTGAGCCACCCTAGAAAAGCGTAGGGTGCCTCGATGCGCGCGCCCCCACTCAGGGTGAGCAGGCATCGAGGCACAGAAAAGCGCGCGCCGCAGTGCCGCCTGGCCGAGGTTGGGAGGCCTATGCCGAACGCTTCCGCTTCATTCCCCCCCCCAATCCTGCGATGCTTGCGAACCTCTTGTCCCTCGATGCTTATATAATCATCACTTTGCGTCGTGACCCGCGGAGCTCTGTAACTTGTTGGGGCTTGTGCAACGCTTTCTCTCCCACTCACACTCTTAGATGCGAAGCAGTTCTATGACTAGCCTGTGTAACGCTGTCTGTCAGTGTCTTCGTGCCAACGTAGAGTTACTGTATATGCTACCTGTAGGTAGCAGAGTTGCGCCAAGGTACGCCATCTTGGGTTGAAAAGTCTTGCATAAAAGCCACTCACCACCCGCGTAGGAGCAGCGCTCGCGCTAGAGCGTACTATCGTTGCTTTATTTATTTTTTCGCTTTCTTTTTATTTACCGTGTCGCGAGGGCCAACACCGGGCAGGTAGCATCCAGGCTGTAGCAAGGTACGAGGCAACCAGAGAGAAACAAAAAATGTATATTCACTGCATATGTACAGAAGGTGGTCGAGGAATCCTCCCACGCTAGATGCGCCGGCCTTTTACAGGCGCCGAGACGCTGAAGAAGGAGGAGGCAACACCGGCATTGAGACGCGTCAAGCGTCTCTGTGGGACGCGCCCATTTTCTGGGAACCCCATGGTGTCCGTAACGGCCGCACTCTGTGTCTGTGTGAAGGGTGCCAGCCGGCTCATAACACTGCGAAGAATCGGCGTCGTCTGCGTAGTCTTGGCTTCTCCGCAGTGCATTTGAACCACCCATGACCACGTGATGGCGCGCGACCAATAGTGTTGCTGCAATTGTCAAAATCCGGCTGAGCGGCGCCCGGAAAACAGTGGCGCAACTCTGCTACCTAAAGGTAGCATATACAGTAACTCAATGCCAACGCGCCGCACAGCGCTCGCCTCGCCGCAGTTGCTGTAACTATGCCATGTAGGTCAAGTCACAGCTGCGCGTTGACGTCACTCTATCCCTCACCCGCAGCAGCTGCTGGATCCTCCACCAGAACACACTTTTGCTTCACCTATGTTTCACCCTCTCTACCGCCTGCAATGCTCGACCGCATGTCGAGTGGACACCCTAGATAGATTTAGTTGCACGTCTGCAGCAGCCGTACGGACACGGCCTGCCATTGCAAATGGCTATAGCAGCTTACCCAAAACCCAACTTACCCAAAACCCAAAACTTACCCAAAACCCAACTGGCCTTCCGTGTCTCTGCGTTTCGAACAAACGTTTACTCGAGTAAACGCTACCCCGAGTTTCGCTTCAAACCGTTCTTCCAGCACCCTGCGTCGACGCCCATTTCAACGGGGTCAACGCCGTGCGCACCGCTGCTGCTTCGCTGTTCCCCATTGTTTCCCTTCTGTGTTATCACTGATAAAATTTGTAACTGCAGCCCTCCTCGACGGTATTGCTGCACTGCTCAAGCGTCGCGTTCTCGCTAGGATCAGTCACTGCAGTAGCCATGCCTACATTTTACGATCTCGAAACGTCCTCTCGATGCACGAGGAAGGTTTCCAGCTGCTTACGGAGCCCATTAGGGCTGCTGGCACCTACCTCATTCACGCAAGGACCGTCTTTTGATACCGTCCCTACCTCCAGGCTCCCCAAGGCTTCGTTCTCGACATGCTTTACATTGATGCATTTTAGAATATGCTGGTCCTTCTCTGACGCGATCTCTTCCTCTAGCGCTTTACGACGCGCCTCCACGTCTAGCGCTGTCTCCTGACCGGTCAAGGCCTCTTTCTCGACATGATCTATACTTTGGTGTACTGTTGAATACGCGGGTTCAAGTCTGTGGTGATCTCATTTTTTTAGCGCTTCATGACGCGCCTCAACTTCCAGTGCTTTGCGACACAACTTGCTTTCAGACGCCAGTCTTTTCGCTTCGCGCCCTCTTTCTGACTCCTGTCTGAGTCGCTCTTCCTTTTTTGCTAACAGAAGTTCCGAATCTCCTGAATAGCTCTGCCTTACCTACTTCGTAGTTGTTCGCGTCCTGCTCACTCTGTGGCGCAACAGCATCACCTGCCTAGCAAGGCAGAACAGTGAGTAGCCTTCAGTGACACCATGTGTCTCGCTCAAATGGCAGTTGCTCGCACTTCCACTCAAACAACTGCCCGACCACTTTCTCAACTCAAGTTCTCGTTTGCGGATCGCAATCTCGTGCGATCATTGTCACACGGCGTTTTCACGCTCATTTTCCAAGCAAGGAAAAGCGTGAGGCAAAAAGGCAGCGTTCCTCTCTCTCAGATACCGGTCTTTTTTATACGCTCGCGTTCTGTGCGATGACTTTCGCTCTCACGCCTTTTTTCCTCCTCTTTCTGCTGTCCGGACTACTCTTCCTTTTTTTCCCATGCTTCACGGAGTTCCTCACCATCAGCCCTTAAATCTTAATCACTTGAATGATTATGGGTTTTCGTGCCAAACCTTTTTTATCGATCCCGCATTCCTCACTCAACAGCAATAAGTCCGGCTTCTGCAGCTCCCATAAGTCTATGATCGTACTGAGTGCTCGCTACTTCCAAAATAACTGTCCGAAACAACAAAACTAAGTCTTTCGGCAAAGTTAAATACTTTACCCTCTTTTAGAACCTGGTTCAATTTAAAGGAAAAGCCAAGCACTCACCCATATACGTGATCGATGTCTCGAGACAACTGCTTCCCGTGGGCCGACTGTTGTTGTCGCTTGTAGCTTCGAATCCCACCGCTGATCACCAGTTGTTGCAGATCCGGGGTCTACCCGACGCGTCCCCAGGGACGTGGGTAGCCGACACGTCAGGGTTACATCGGACCCGGACTCCTGCGGTAGCGTTGAGCAACTCCAGGTGGAGAAAACAATGCTGACAAGTTGGGGAAACGAAAAGCAAACTGATTTATTGGTACTTTTTCTGTACAACATAGTAGGTTAGAGTTCCGCAAACAAGAAGCATGGTGGATGAACCACCAAACCATAGTTCAAAATGCCTTCCTGCACTTTGCAGCGCCGTTTTAATTCCTGTCAGGCTCCTCCTTCTTGATTGAAAAACCAATCACTCACACGTCAACACTCCCCAAGGCATCGGCCAATAACACATGGTCGACGAATAGTCATTGCACTCGCTGACGACATGTTCCTCCGGTCAGTTTCACTGAAGAGAGGGGGAGTGTGGTGCATCACGGAGTACGTTGGTGAGCGAGTAGTCTGCTGCCGTCTCTCCCTAGAAGGCAGCAAAGTACCAGGCGACTTTTAGCTTTTGTCTCTACCTACGAGGTCGATTGGCCACGTAACCTCCCCGAACAAGCCACTCGGGAGAAATGCCTGCAGGGACGTTGGCTCACGGTCCGTAGAATTTGCCGCATTCTTTGCTTCCCGCCATTGGACGCTCGATCCGTGAGAAAGGCATTGGGGTTTCGGGTCGTGGAAACGTGCCCCGGCTGTGCTCCTCATGGACAGCATGTCGAGAACGAACGAGAGTCACAACAAGGTCGAGGGGCGTTTCATCGTGGAGTCACGTTTCTGCGCTGACCATCGACGTGGCTTGTGCAACTGTAGCGTTGTCACTTTGGGCCTCCCTCACGTTCTCAAAGCCACGCTGCGTGCAGACGGAACATATCCTCATCACAAGCCGTTCTAAGATCACGATAATTGTGCTGCGCAGGCATAGCTATAGCATCAATGAAGATGATCGGAGACGTGTCAGAGCAACGCCACTGTTGTATCTCGCTGCAGAAAAACAGGCACGGGCAAGGAATACGTGGACGCTGAACTGCAGTTCATGCCAACGAGCACCAAGGAACTCTCCTTTAATCAAACAAAAATTACATCACATACAAAGTTGCTAGGATACATAGAACAGCATTCTAAATGTTTCATATAAATGAGCCTTCTAAATGTTAAACACCTGCATCTCGAAGCCTGAAAGCCCTCCTTGAAAGCAACTTGATGATTTTCCAGCAGTGTTATATGCATTACCGAAAAAAAGTGACCAAAATGTGTCACTTGTTACTCTAGGGGCGCGTTACGCATACAAAAAAAAGAACAAAACAAAAGTACGTGTTACCGAAAAAAAAACAACAAGCGTTATCTCTGCTGTTACTCCTGAATCATTTATTTTAACCAACATGTCTTTGCTACGATAATCCACAATCATTTTTTGACCTATAATTTATATTCCACATAAAATTCCCTGCCTATAAAGAAAAACTGTATCCACAATGCTCATTAATGATCATTTGTGGGAATGCACCGGACCTTGATATGTGGGGTTTAACGTCCCAAAACCACAGTATGATTATATAAGATATGCCTTAGTGGAAGGCTCCGGAAATTTCGACCACCTGGGGTTCCTTAACGTGCACCCAAATCTGCGCCCATCGGAAATGCAGCCGCCGCAGCCGGGATTTGATTCCGCGACCTGCGGGTCAGCAGCCGAGTACCGTAGCCACTAGACCACCGCGGCGGAGCAATGTACCGACCCTTAGCAATGCTTTAGTGGCTTAAAGTTGGTGAAGCCATTTTTCTCAATGTGACATTATACACAATATGAGATTCATTAATCTTCATTAATCCATGGTATCCGCAAAGAAAGTATCACATAAATATCACTAGAAACTGGTGGTCGACGTGGGCACGGAGCTACTTTAGTGTCACCAGAAAAGTTCAGGTATAAGAAAAAATGAGGGGGTGTCAGAACCCCCTCAACTCTCCCATAGTTATGGTCCTGGGGATGGCCCGATGCAGGATGGCCCGAGCGCGGCGAAACTCGGGATCTTTACGAACTCTGGCGACACCCTTTTTTGAACGAGCCAACAGTACGAGAATGTCAAATATACCCCTCAGCACGATGTTTTCCATTGGTTACGATGGAACGCGGCAAATGGAATGAGGTATCGGACAGTCAACAAAGTTGGGCGGTGTTTTCAAACCAGAGGCATCTTTTTCCCTTTGTCGTTACAGTGAGTGCATAAGTGCACCCATGTAATAAAACTGTCAGGAACTTTTCCTGATGATATTTTTTTAAAGGCACGTGGGGACTGTTTAAATTCGTTTGGAAGCGTTTAATGCGTGCACTAAATATCCTTTAGAATATTCATCAATGCGCTTTCTGAAATTAGCTCCAGCAGAGCACCTTACAACATCGTGATGGCAGTTAAAAGAGGCCACATGTGTAATCTTCATGGTCGGCCGTAATACGTTTAGCCCGGCAGTTCATCTTAGCAGACCGGCCCACGCACTATGGCGTCTGCTTATACGAACTGCCGGGCCAACCGTAACAGCCTGTACATTCTTTAGCACGATTCTCGGCCGGTGCGCGCCCTCTTCATTGTATTCATCGTCTGCCAGCTCCCCAAGCACATGTGGGCGGCTAATTAGCTACTTGGTTGGGTGGTATACTGTGCTAGTTAGGTCAGGGCGTGCTATGACCAAGCTAATTAAGCCGTCATGCTAGGACCAAGGTAATTACACCACGTCTTAGTAAAACCATGCAAATGAAGCCATGTAATGCTAGTACCGTGCTAACTAATGCGTGCTAGTTAATTTGCTAACCAAACCACACTAATTAAGCTGATGTTAATTAAGAGCATGTTGAGGAAAACCAAATAGATATAACTAATATGTTGATAAGTAGATTCGTTTTAGTTAAGTATATTTTGCTAATTACGAGGTGATTATAGCCGTTTAATTGAAACATTACCAATTAGTACAAGGCTGTTCAACATTATGTTCACAAAGCCCTAGATAATTAGTATAATCAAAATTAAAACAGCTGATGTGGTCTTTACTTCGAAGCAGACCAAGCATACTGAGTAGACGACCGACTAAAAAGCTGAAAGAAGCTAGGTGATCACAAGCGCATCTACGGCTCCAGCTTTGCACAGTTGTGCAAGCTGACGAAATTAGTTTAAATGGAAATAAGCCGCTGATTAGCGTCCACCACATGAAACGCTTGACAGTCACACCGGAACCATGACAGTCATACGTTGAACTCGAGCCTTCTCAGAATCAACGAGTTTGTACCCGAGTTGATGTGTCCATAAGTTTGAATGACAGACGCCTGTGGCGATGATCGGGTCCACCCACCGCGATTGCTCTTGCCAAGGAGCAGTACACATGCCACAACACCAGCGAGTGGCAGGATTAATCTATCAGCTTATGACAAATGTCACGAGCACTGACAAATGTCGCTGCTTATGCCATTTGTACACAACTCTAGCGCCATTTTGTCAATTTTCGCTCAATAAAACAGCAGTCACCTTCCGTTTGCGTGCTTCGCATAACATTGGTTCTTATGGCACGTGGTATCTGCCATCTTTTTCATTTCTTTTAGATGCGATTCAATGCCTAACAAAAAATAACATAAGAAACACAGCTTTGTCTTCTCGGGTTAAATGTGGTTACTATTGAAGCGCTTGGTCGACTCTGGACAAAGGGCTAGAAATGTTCGCGCTGCTATCCGGAATTCCCATGCCTGGAAAGTAGTGCTATACGTTACATTTTCTCTATGAAGTCAAATTTTCATAGCTTTCGGCTTAAATCTCTCGCTTTTGATTCTAACACGAGCTCTCCCTTTCAGTTCACAACGTTTCCTGTTGCGAACTATCCGGTCCGTGGCCGTTTCCCCAGAGTGGACATAGGAGGGGGGAGGGGCTCAATTGCAGTGCTGTGTAAACACCTACGTGTTCTGCAACCGAACGAACTTCGAACCATACATGGTCTCAGGTACGGCGTCAAGTGAGTCAGTGCACGCGGCATCCGGTGCGGCCAGCCACTAACCCCACCCGTGACGACGCTCGATACAAGCAGCGATGCGGGCACGCTTGTCACAAATATCGACAACACGTCCGCGTCAAAGTGATCGATTGGCATTCACGATCACATCACAACGTACGCGTGCTTGAGTAAAAAAAAAAAACATTTTTTTCCAACGACAAACATTCTGAATTGTAGAAGCCTATATGAAAGGAACCGAAAGTACCGTGCAGAATACCCACAGCATCTTTCAGCTGCTCTAGCCATTCCACGCAAAGAATTTCGCGCATAAGAGCAAGAACAATTATTGAAAAACTGCAGCTTTTTCGGTACTGTTAATTTATGTAGGCCTTTTTTCACGAACAATAAATAATGATATGCAACTCTCTACTCGATCGGTAACATTCTCTATTTTCCACTTGAAAAAGAGAGAGGGGGAGGGTGTTTGCTTAAAATCACTAACGAGTAAGCTACTCCATTTATAAACATTGGTATTTTGTATTTATTTCGCCACTACAGCAGCACTTTCCAGCTTTTTTTGTTTGTGTCTATAGCGTTATACATACAACGTCCCCAATCTTGCTATCCATCTACTATATAATACTGATACAGTATGTAAATAAATAAATAAACCTACTTTTGCTGGAATCTACTTCTTCGAGCAAAATATACGTCGTTGGCGACTCCATCAATGTGATACCCGCTAATACAGCTTTCGATACAGTGAGGACCCCTAATGTCATTTCACGAGCAAAAGTTTCCTAAATTTTGATTTCCTCACGCGCAGTGAAACGCGTCAAAACAGACATTACTGTCTATTCGTTCTGTGTTTCACTGTCAATACAGCTTAATGCACATTTTTAGTCGAGAACCATTGAGATGCTTCATTTGTCCTACACTTTGCATATACTTTCCCGGGTTGTGAGAATGCCTGGGATACCAACGGACATAAGACAAAATGTCGGAGCACGGAAAGTCCTGTCCTATTTTACCCTAATTTCAATATCACAGTAGAATGATTCCTAGTCGAAGTCAGACGTATAGCACGAAAGGTCGTGACTATAAAGCGAAAGTTCAGTACTGGACTATTGAACGTGAAAAAAATTATCAAAAATCAATGTCAACAGAGAAGTCATGGAAACGTGCATAATTCCGCCAGGGAATGAAGACGATATTGGGAGTTTGGCGTTGGAATAATTCTATCTGGGCTGCGCTAGCCTGACCCACCAAAAAATGCACTTACGAGTCCGTGACGCCAGCCTTTGTAGTTCCTGCACGCTCAGCCACGCACTCACAGACATGTACAGGGGAAAGCTTGTTTAGACATGCACAAGCTTTCTATATCCGAAGAAAAATCTAAAATCCCGGCAACCGCCCCTGCGCACACGTCGCTACAGCCGCTAAGTACAATGAATCAAAATTGTTTCACGCAGAATGGAAGTCCACCTACATTCATGTCACCTACATTGTCACCTACATTGCCCGCCATCGTCACCTACATTGCCCGCCATCGTAGGTGACACACACCCCTGTTTTATGCCATTCAAGTAAGCGTATGCAAAACCACGGCTGCTTGATATAAAAGGAAGAGATCGAATTAACAGCCGTTTGCGGACGTTAAAGTAGTCCAGGCGCTGCCTGTCGGGACAACGTCGGAGTTTGTTTCTAGTTGGCGGAAAGGAGGGGGGCAGGCGCGCGTCGATCCATGCAGGAAGTTATGATAGGACCCTTCAGAGCTTCGCCGAGTTCCTAGATTCGACAGTTGAAGGCGAGGAAAATACGCTATTTCACGGCTCAGCGTGGTCCCTAGCAGGAGTGTAGCCAAGGGGTTGCACACCAAACATGTACCCCCCCCCCCCCAATTTTTTTTTGCTATGGCGTAGAGAGTGAAAAATGGCTATTTTAAGGGGGTGCCCCTCCCGAAATCAAAGTGGTCTCCCCCTCCCCCATAAAACATATTTTATGGGGGGGATATAGGGCACCTGGTCCCTATATGATTAAAAGAAATTCGTGGTCTGCTTGTTTCTGCTTCTCTGTTCGCTATGTACGTGCCAGACTCCTCTGAGCTGGTATCGCTTATGTGTCCCCACCTCCTCGAAGGTGCTGAGCTGCGCTCCCGCAAGGTTTGCATAAAATAGCACTTCCTCCATCACCAAGAACTACTTCTCTATCTGGAACCACGGCCGGACTAGAGGCAAGACGCGACATGTGCTTCGTTCACCTCGGGATTCCTTGGCTAAGTTGTTACTTTACTTTTTCAGAATTTTTCGGTTCCAGACAATGTTTCGCCCTCGAAAGTCTCATCACCGCTTCAACATCGACCACAGTGGGTTGTCTCCTGGGTTAATCTGAATTAATAGTGAACAATTGTTACGAAGGCGACGACGCCAACACGGTCCCGAAGGCGCCACTGCTCTGAACTCCGCCGCCAAGGTCACCAGCCGTTTGGTAGCGTGTGTTACTCAGCTCGCGACTGCTTCTGCGCAGAGCTGATAGACGAGTGGACGAGACGACGGTGAGTTAAGGCAGCACCTCCTAGAATTTTCTGTTCTAGGTGGCTTTGGTTAAGGCAAGGTTTATGTACAGCATAGCAGTAGAGGCGTTACATATTCGGCACTGGGGCCGACAGCTTAGGGACTCGAAGAGCCGAGAGGTCTTCTCTCGCACGCATAGGTCAGTTTCTCTCTGACACATAGGTCAACTGCTGGCGACGCACCGCTTGACTTTTTCATAGACACCGGGAGGATCTTTTTCGTCACCAACGTCCAACCAGAAGCGCCGCTGGCCGTGATGTGAGAATCCTCCAATGGAGACCCGTCACTGGGCTGCGTCATGATCATCAAATCCGGAGCCGCTGCGCTTGGTTGCACCCAAGGACGAGTGGTGTTGCCATGCATTGCGTAAGACTCGCCAGACTGGAAGGCACCACTTGCTTCATCGGGCTCGTGGGCTGAGGGGGCTCGCTGTGTGTTGCGTAAGACAGACTGGCGCCGCCGCTTGATGACGTCGTCGAGTTGATCGCGTCAGGCGGGCTCGATCGCTGGCCTTGACACAGATTGCCTTTGCAGAGGCATTTACGTTCGGTGTGGACTCCCAGGCGTAACACAATCTACCCGAATGTTTTCTGCATTCCGATTTCGCCAAGCGTGGCCAGCATCGAATCCGCGACCTCCAACGTGTACAACCTGCAAATCCATAAGCTGCTGAAGTCACCGTTTATACAGTCCTTTATTACGACATAATTTTACCATGGGAGAATTAAGAGCATTTTTTTCGGGTGTTCTGGCGCCCTTCTTAACTCTAATGAATAAAACACTACTCTATAGCGCTATTTCTTGGGGTAAAACAATGGAATAATCTTGTCGATCTTGACTTTTGCGACCTGTCAATAACTTTTACTCAAGCAAGGTCAGCAGACTGCGCCGCGCAATACTGTCAACAAAGTGGGCGGAAAGTAACTCCCTACTAAAAATTTTTTTATAACTTTTGTAATGCTCTGCCAACTTTACACAAATAAATAAAGATACTTAATTGTTCCTTACAATCGGTGAAGTTAACGGACATCTAATTAATGCCATTGAATGTATCAGAAACAGTTGGTGGCTGGCACTCCGCTGCTGACCCGCAGGTCGTGGGATCCGATCCCGGCAGCAATGGCGGCATTTTATATGAAGGCGCAAATGCTTGCGGCCCGTGTGCTTAGGTTCACGTGTTAACAGGAGGTCGAAAATTCCCGAGCTCTCCACAACGGCGTCTGTCATAATCATATCATTTTCGGGACTTTGAACCTTTGAACCCCAGCTATTATTATTATTATTATTATTATTATTATTATTATTATTATTATTATTATTATTATTATTATTATTATTATTATTATTATTATTATTATTATTGAATGTACCAGAGACACGACCTCAACAGAAAAACGCCAGGCCCGCGCGGAAGGCGCAGCCACAGCGAAAGCTAGAAGATAGGCTTTTCGGAGCCTCTTTTCTAAACAGTCTTGTCTTGTCTTGTCTCCTAGGAGATCTTGGCTCATTTTCTAAACTGTCATTGGGTAACTGCTGCAAGCTCACATACTTGATACCCACTACGGCATTACTAATAAAATGTTTGGGTAGTAGGCCGGCATTCGCTATGCTATTTTTCATCATTCTTCCGAGAAGCGTGGTATCCCGCTAAACTATTGCGAGCAATTTTGTGCCAATAGTTCATGCAGTGGCTGACGACGATGAGGAATCATGCCTGAAGTGGGTATGTGCCACAGTTAATAGCGGAACAAAAACAAGCTTTTGTAATGGGTTGGAGCATTGGACGGCCCCCGCTCGTTGCGCCATTCGCATCGTGCGATGACTGCTTGTCAACAGTGGTGCTAGAACCCAGTGGACCCGGGTTCTAGCACCACTGTTTCATTGGTACTAGTTTTTTTTTTGCTAATTTCGCGTGATGTGGTTACGGACACCGGCGGCGACCAACCACGGTGCTGCGCGAGACACGAGTTGTGATCTCACAACAGCTTTCGCAGAAAAAAAAAAAAACAGTACATCTGCTCATACTGCGTCGCTATGACCAGTTTTTCTCGCTTACTTCGCATATGCATGTTTTAACGCGGAAGCCCCTCTCGATCATCGGCGCGCTTGAAATCGTATGATCCATTTGCACAAATAACATATATGATTCACACAGGTTCGAGCGTTCAACACCCATATGCTTCGACGCATCTTCTGCGCACCATAGCTAGTGATTTGATCCTCTAAATATTGTGCCTCTTTGACTGATTCAGAATTGTTTTCGTTTTCTTTTGTTTCCTTTTGTGCTTTTCGGCAGAATGTGCATTTTTTTTAGTTATGTTGTTAGGTTTCTGCACAGACTTGGTGGAACAATTGTGAAAAAAAATGCGTAAACTTCTATCTTTTTAAATTATATATTTTTAAGGTGCTGAACATTTGTATATACACCTGCTATGTCTCGTAAACTGAGACAGCAGTATTTGTAAATAAATAGCGTCAAGGCATGCTGCTATCATGTTAACTGCTTCGCCCTTTTCGGGAAACAGATTTTTATGTGATAATTCAAGGGACGAGTTTCTCTCGGCACCAACTCTTGAACTTTGATCCTACCGCCCCCCCCCCCCCCCCTCCGCAGTGCACTATACCCCTTTCCCCTCCCCCTTCCCTTCCTCGCGCCGATCCCATGGACCCCGCGCCGTTGACGCTACGCTAGCTCCGCCGCCGGCAATTTTGGTACCAGTGCAGTATGTACCGGCGCACAGATAAATTCCATGCACAATTTGTTGCGAATTGAGGTGCAAATAGCGTGGACGAAACGACGATTGATATAAATATGAGGTGTGTTTGCACATTGAACACCCACAAAAAGAGCTACGACTTTTTCTCCGCTTGTCGGACGCGTCACCGAACCGCCATGATGTGCTTGCTGGTTCATACTCGCCAGAACGACGGCGAAAACAAGAGCAGACGCAACAGCTCCACGATCCTCAGCGACGCTGCGAATCGCCACATACGTAAAGGACTTCAGTTTTGCCGATTTCCGTAGCTGTCGCGAAGCAGAACAGCGAAAGCGCTGCAGCCGTTGCGAACGTGTGTTGGGTAAGCGAATTACTCGCGTTCTCCACAGCCGGTCGCTTGAGAAAGTGTAAAATAATGTGGGCCTCCTGTTATTGTTTTGAGTAACCGTGACGGATACTCGTGATAACTTTGATTGAGAAGCTCAGTATCGTAAAATACAATAGCCCATTTGATGTCTCGTTATATTATTCCTCTTCCCGCCCTACTAGAAGCCTGACGTTCGGTAGCATTTATGGTGAAATAACGTTTATGGTGAGAGATTAATGCAATTCACAGGGATAAAGATCTGGAATAGTTTGCCCACTGAACTGAAGACATCACACAATGCTGCGGTAAAACTAAAAAAAATCAATTCTTGAGCAAGCTGTAAATACTTCTTTTTCTCTTTAATGGTAAGCACTTACATTTGTATAAATATACGCTATTGAATCTTGTAAACCTAGCATTTTTTTTCCTTCTAACTAAAACTTGTGATAGTTTGATGTTTTTTATGTGTTTTAACTGATGTTTTTTGGGTGTGTCCACGAAGTTATCTGTCATAACTTTTTGTATGCACACATGCAGTTTTGTTTGGTGTGACCAGATTGTTTAACAAGAGAAAGACTTCTCTACTCTGTATATTTGTATATTTACAGTGTCTGTATATGTATTATGTGTAATTGATATTTCCCGCTTCTGTCCATTACTTTTCTCATTGGACCCTACACTAGCCTCAGGCTATGGGTCCAATCAGTGTTTGTAAACCTCATGTGACAAATGATAATAAACGTTCAATCAATCAACACAGCCTCTAACCACGGTCCACACCTTGCAACGGTAGACTGGTAACGCGCGCGATAAACATCGCACACGCCGCGATAATCGAAAGTGTTTGCCACCACACAGCATCGCGAACGTAGGCTTTGAAGGCTCTAAGTTCCGGTTTTATTTAACAAATGTGAACACGCACGTTATACAGGTAAATCGCGAAATGTTGGTCGTGACCACAATCACGTTTTTCTTGCCGTTGGTCTCTCCGCGATTGCCGGAGCTATCTCTCGGAGGCATCGGTTTCCCTTTCCACCGAGAAAGTGGACACGCGTGTGTTGCTATTTGAAATACATATAAACGGAAGACAACCGTCAACAGGACATTCTAGGATGCGTAATAAAATGATAGAGAATGCAATCTGCGAAGGCGAAAATCGCCGAGACCATTCATACGGGATAAAGCGAGCTTCCTACCACTGATCGCAAGTTATCTTGCTCGTGTATGCACTTCATTTCTTTGGCAACATCTGTATGTCCAAATTCATGCATTTAGGCGTTATAGAACGTGCGTAGAAGTGCTTGCCTCGAACTCGATGTCATGCAGTGTTCACTTGCACTTAAATTGCGAGTTGGAGATCGCCGAAATAGCTGAACATCTTTTGCATTGTACCCACAGTTCGCTTTGATGAGCTTTCTACTTTTTTGAAGCGAGGTTGGATGGACGGAAGCTTGCCAGGTCCTTGGTTTTCAGGAAACCGTGCCTCAACAGCAACGAAAGAGAAGGGCCTATGCACGTTCGCTTGCGGACGGCTCTCTAGCACTACCCACTTATGGCCAGCGCGGCAAGGAAGGCGCAGGTGGCGGTGTTTTTCGCAGCGCCGCCTGCACAGAGTCTGACGTCTATGATGATGATAAATTTTTGGTATATAAGAGGGAGCAAGGATGAGACAGAAAACGATGTGTACTTACCATGTATTCTCTTCGACTAGATATTGTTTGCTTAATTACTTCTGTACAAAGGAACATTCCATCACTAGGTAGTGTTTTAAATTGTTAGTGATCAGAAAACTTATCGAGCTTTTTGTTTAACTTTTGATCCCACATTTAAGCAATTTTCGTAAGCTGCCAACTAGTTACTATTATTTTTGCTTCCCGTTTTTTAAAGCCGATACAGAGGCCTTTTGTAAGGTATTGCTATACCTTTAGCTTCTGCACATTTATTGGTGTAATTCAAGAAGAGTAAAATAATATCTGTATGTAAAATTCACGTTTGTACTCGATCATGAACAACATTCTTCTTTTGGTTTTGGTAACAACACAACTTTTATTCACAAACAACAAAATTCAACTAACAAACAGTCTTACATTGTCACAATAAATGAACGCAAATGTGAAATTGACACAAAATTACAGTCGGGCTAATATTCAACCCGTGAGGATTACCGTAGCTTTGTACCAGTTTCAGCTTCAATGAATGTCACCACAACAAATAAATCAGTGTTCCTTGCATCTTGAATTCATTGAAACACAGGCAAGGATACACTGCTTATTTACGTCATACTGCAAACTGCTGTCATGAGCTGCCTGCAGTCTTTGTATCACAAAATGACTCATTATGTTATTTTTCCCTTCATATAGTACAAAAATGTCTCAACTTAATCAAAGAAATATACAAGCTTACAAGGAGAATGTATGATATGTGGTGCACCTTAGTTACATCACAGCATTATGTCCTGCAGTGTTCAAGTAAATGTTAGTTTTATGTCATCTTTTGCTGTATTGTATTTTTAAATTAGCTTTTACGTAACTTTTGCTTTTTTTACCAAATTTAGTTCTGTGTTTTGGAACACACATATGTGAATGAAAAGGTGCAGGGTGTATGGACTGACGGAACAAGTAATGTTTTTATCTTACTTAAAAAGTGTGTCAGCATAGTGCCACAACCTAAAGAAGTATTCATTGCGGCTGACCAACACATGTTTGGTGTAACTGTGAAGCAGGGGCTCAACATTGGCCTCCCTTATCCACGATGAGGTTGTCTGAGTTGTGCAGCTGTCCTCAGACGTTTCATCGGGCTTTGCCTTTGGCTTCTTCTCAGGTGAGGCCGCAGCTTGATCTTGGAACCCTGAACAGAGCAATGAATAGAAGCTCAACACTCAGCCTGATCCTGTTTCAGAAATTTTATAGAAGTGAAAAGCACAATATTGTCAAAACAGGTGTTTTTAACAGTGAGAACCAACAAAGACAGGAATTACAAACAACACTCAAACCTCCATATAACAAACTCGTATATAGTGAAGTAAATGAAAAATAGTCTTGCAATAGATAGTGTTAACAATAAACCTTTAAAATAAATTTTCAGATGTAACGAACTTATTTTTGTGTAAGATGCAACTTTGTTATGATGAGGTTTGAGTGTAGTAGACACAATGCCTCTGAAACAATAACTTCACTTTCTTCATGTAAAAGTTGAAAAAGTAAAAATTTTATAGAGCCTTCAGAAGATTAATGACATAAAGATATGGTAATCTTAAGCGGGTGAGAGCAGTGGTGATTGTTTGCTTTGCCTTTCACAGTATGTCATATGAATATAGAAATATATATGAATACTATAAAGAAAGATAAAACAAAGAGAGTTGGCAAACTCAACTGCAGTTGACATTTTACGTACTGCAAAGCCCCGCCTCACTCATTGCAGCGTGAGACACCGACACATGTTATGCTGCAGGGGCCTATGTGTATGCAGCAAAATCAAAACATGTTAAGCATCTGACTGCTTCTTGGGTGCTCCAATTTTGGTGGCTATATACTACACTGTCACCTGGATCAGCCCACCTATTTATCACACTGTCTGCATGATTGGCAAGCTAACTAGTTGAGCGGCTACCGGAGATAGTGCAGTACTGAACTGTACGTTTATTGTATATACTGAAATATTTGTTTTGAAACCACAAAAATTACTATGTACATATATATTTTTTAACACGAGCTTAATAGAGCAGCATACTGCAAGGATTCCTGATGAGATAGCGTGATAAGCCAATTAAATCACTTGCCCATGCGGCATCACCCATCTATTCTACGAAGAATGGGAAGAAGTGGCTCAAAATATGAAAGCAGTGCTGCTGGAGTGCACACCAATTATTTCTGCCTAATTTGAGGCATCGATTTTATGAGGCCACAATTTTATGTATCACAGTATTTGTTGAACCCAACACATCCTGAAATAACATATTAAAACAAAAATGTTTTGACATGTGCACATTTCTGCACACAAGGTAGAATTAAGAACTCTGGCAAGACTCAGGTAATATGAAGAGCTCTGGAAAAATGAAAAGACCTCAAGTCTTTATTTTATTATGCTTCTCTAGCAGAAGCAATGAAACTTAAGACGGGCTGAAATTCTGATCAATTGACTTTCATAGTACCTTCACATTTGTTTTGAGTAGGTATGTTTCAGGCAAATAAAATATGTAGGTCCCCTTTCAAGGCATTATATATCATATAGCCTTAAAGTGAATCGGTTATCAATGTAATTCAAAATGTATAAAATGTTTGGGATCTTCCCTGTCATATTTAATTTTGAATTGTCAAATGAATGGACATGTAGCATGAATTTATTGACATAAATACATTAAATAGCATGAGCTTTATTTACTTGTACTATTCACAAGTACTTATGTTGTGTGTTTCTTGTCTGCCTCCTCATTTTTATTTTTGTGCCTGCTCTCATGCTTTGTATAATGAGTTCGTAACGTGAGCAAAAAGAATAGTAAAAAATGAAGGACATGGCTGACAACAAGGTCAGATAATTAGGTGTGGTGTATTGGAACTGTCGCATAGTTACAACTATATGTTTGGTGACTCAAGTTGTTCACACCAGGAGCACACTTACCTGGCGGTCGTAAAATAGTTATGGGCTCCTCTGATTCAAGTGGGTCGGAGAAGCCCACATCATTTCGAGCCAGGATGCGCACATGGTACTGCGCCCCTTCCTCGAGGTCCTTGATGTGAAGACGTAGAGTTTCAGAATCTACTTGGCCAACCTAAAAATGAAAAATGCAAAACAGCCAGCATTACCAATGCAAAATTCTTTCCAAGGAAGAATAAACTTGGTGTAAGGTTGTGGCAAGAGTAGCTTGTGTAGATTCTTTTCTTTGTGGAACATGTGAATGACTTAAAATTGCCTGGCTATGCACACTGCTATTCAATCTGCTTATTAATTCACTTACTTTTTCTTAGAACTTTACAGACAGAAGTGGGATACTAAATAATTACAGAACAAAAAAAAACAGCATTAAATGTAGAATAAGACAACTGAAAATTAAAGCACTGGTATGATGCAAAGCACAGTTTATAGAAGTAAAGAAAAATAAAACAAACAATTCGGACTTCATGTTTCATCATTGCAATAACTGTATCGATGAACAAAACAAGTTATGGTGTGAAATGGAAACAATATCAGAAAAAAGTAGTTCCAGCCTTTAAATGCATAGGAAGAAAGAATGAAGGAAAGTGTTTGTGTATCAAGAAGTGATGCGTACATCATAAGGATGATCTGAATGGGCTGAACAATAAAACATGATTGAACAAACTGAGCTTTCAAAACTCCGTGGTGATATACCAGCTAGTGAAAAAGTATGCGACGCGATGCCTTGCACCACGATTCAAGTGCCTGGAAGAAAATGGTGTGTTTCATCAATGTGGCATTTTCAGGGCAATGGTAGTGAGATAATATGAAGTGTGCTGCATTATTTCATATCATTTCAAGAGATCATGTTAAGTGTGATTGAAGATGAAGCCAATTGGAGCATTTTAGACACGCTAGTGTTATACGTATATCCACATTGTTAGTTTCAATGAAAGGCTGCAGGGTAATGCTACAAAAGAAATTTGAACACTTCTTTATGCACTTGTAGCTTACCGACCTGACAGTAATGCAAGTTAAATTCATGATAATGTAACAGCCAGCATTTTGTAAAAAAAATCCCCACACAAATGTCCAATGAGAACGGACATATATTTTTTAACACTTCATGTAGCATTGCTTGCTTTATAAGGATATATAAAAATCACCCCAGTATTATGAGTAAGATGACCATAACCATGAACGTATTACTACAGACCAGAGCCACCTGGCGACCTATGGCAGTACTGAACAGTTCTACAAATAAGAAAATGTGCAGAAAGGCAGTGGAAGATCTGCTAACTTCTATAAGTTATGGTGAACTATCAATTTACTGAACAACCAAAGTTAACAAAGAAATAAGAAACCTCTGTGATAATATTCAGTTGATGCATTTGTGTTTCCTTTGAACGAACAGCATTTTGAGGTGGTCTTGGGGCTTGTTATGATCACAACACCGTTTAAACTGATGCAGTTTGAACAGTGACACAGAGGAGGTACAGGGAACACTTATAGTGCTAATGTTAATGAGGGCTAACAGACAATAATGCCAGGAAAAGTATGGGGGATTATTAGAAGTATTTGTAATGTAAATGTGAAGAAAAAAAAAGTGGACGAAAGGATAACTTGCCACCAGCAGGATCCAAACATGAGAGCTTCGAGTAATAGGTCTGATGCTCTAACAACTAGCTACGGTGACGGTAATCTTCTCGTCCAATTTATAGAGTATACATATGCATTTTAAACATGGGATGTCAATCAGCGCCACTTGCTGCCACTACGGCGAGTGTGCAACGCCCCTTTTTGTCTGTTTGGTGTCACATACGTGATTGTATTGCGAGATGGCAGCCGACCAGTAATTCCTTGCATACCAGTTTGAAGAATCAAATCTGCCAGAACGAGACCCTCGTTCCTCCTCTTTGTTGCTTTGTGCTATTTGCACAATTCTGAATGCTTTTTAAAACAAAAGTGTTTTATGCTGGGGTCCACCTGATGTATTTCTTTCACGGAAATATGTCATTAAAATGCAGACACAGAAGAAGTTTCGTTGGTTGAGATGACCTGCAAGTCGAACCCACGACCTTTCGGTCCACCGCGACGGGAGTTGGGCTTTTAACCCACTGCACCACTGACGCTCAAGGATGAGCTTTTGCAAATGTGCCTTATATTTTTCACATCTCTCTTTGACAATGATTTTTTTTGTCATGGAGCGGTGTCGCTGTCTTGGATCAGTGAAGTGAAAGTACTCCACCATGACATTAACGAGAGCCAACAGGATGCACTTTGGTATTCTCAGAGCAATGAAGGCTGGTTCCTTGATTTTCGCTCTCTGGATTTTATTTCAATACAGTTTGAGTGAGTGCTTTTTTTGCAGTGAGAGACGTGAGCAGGGAGCGCGACGCCTTTGCGCGTTCACAGCTCAAGCTATAAGCGCTGCCGCTTGTGAGAAGCACAGTGTGGTAATGCATGCATCAGAAGCGTAGGTTATTCAGTTACTGGAGAGCGCACACCTTGCCATTTTTCTCCTCAAATGACGATGCTTTCCATGAGCGCATACCGAGGGTTTATGTTCAGTTTCCAAAAAAGTTTAATCTTGATAATTGATGTCAGTCGTCAAGATGGAAATGTTCAACCAGTCATCAATGTAGGTGTGTCCACATGAAATGGTTCTGTAGCCGCCAAACACCAGCATACATCGTTCAAGCTTTAATTTATCAATGTACCATGAAAACTGAACTACTTTTTTACAGACACATTTCCCTTTTTGTGTTATACCAATTCCTAAGATAGAGAAATCATTGAAGAAGAAGAGAAATCAACCATGCTCTTTTGATAGCATTTAGAGGTATTTTAAAGTTTGCTCAATTGCAATTTAGTAGTTCTACATAAGGATAACATCAGTGTAGTGTGAATTTATGCATAAGAATGCAGTGTTTGTTTTAATATTAAATAAAATGTTCATCCTAATGTTACAATAACGTACCTCTGCCACAAGGCAGGACCTACTAGCTTAATTAATGAATGATCCTTATAAAATGCATGGGAACTATTGAACATTTGGTTTGAAGTAGAATGTATTCGTATGTCATGTGACCTTACCTCCATCCACATTGTCCGTGATGTATCTCTGAGGGCTGCAGTGTAGCCAAGGAGTGGAGACCCACCATCCCATTCAGGGCGTCCCCATGAAACATCCATTGAGTTTGGACCAGTCACCAGTATCTCAAGAGGTGCTGTGGGTGGAGTTGGGCGGTCTGCACAGGGAATCGGCTTGTTAAGTCTTTCGTTACCACGAGAAAACGGCAATTTTTCATATGTCTTGGGAAAATAGCCTTTTTGCCACTTTGAAAAGAACTCCAGCAAATATTGCAGCATACCAAATTTTCCACAACGAAATTCTCTTTCCAGCAAACATGTTTTCGGGCAACAAAAATATTTTGGAATGAATAAAAATGTAAAAAGTGTGAAATTTTTGGTTTCCTGCTGGTGGAGAGTGCAATAAACAACACTATATATATAAAAAATATTGAGAACGAAGAAAATTCCAAGTATACATTTTGAGGGTAAGTGACCAAGGAACAGTATAAAAAATAATAAATTTAGTACAAAATATTTCTATTCACATAAACAAACAAAATCAGAACCGAGGTCCTGCTTTGTTGCTAGTGCCATGCGGCAAAGCATTGCTTGGTTTTTCATGAGACACAAGTAAACTCGTACACTTTTCTAAGTATTGTTTTTTTTGTGTGTCATAACAGCCTGTAGGTGGTCCACTATAAATGGATGCCCGTGATGTGAATAATCAGTCTGTAAATCAGACGTGCAATATTCGTCTAGTGTCGCCTCTTTCCATAAGCCACTTCACTCCGCATAGGTTGGCATTCCAATATATGCATCCTAGCATAATTCTTTGCATTTTTGCACATCATGTTAAAGAAAGAGAAAAAACAATATCGCGTGCAGTTCTAAAACGTTCGGCGCTGCTCTGCAGTCAGAGCCAAGATGTGTTCCGCTGGCCTTCTTGTCGCGAGGAGAAGCTCTGGAGCCAGCGCCAGCACACAGTGCCCCTGCGATGTGGGGAGCTCGCACTGTAACCAGAGTAGCTATAAATTGTGCACAAAGGCACAATTGCGGCGGAGGGGCAATTTGAGGATGTAAACAAAACAAACCCATGAACGGCTGCGGATGTCTCAGGCTGACGCAAAACATTGTCGCTATAAAATTTGAAGCTCAGGTGCTGACATCCTCGAACTCTAACCTGATCCTCATTCACTTCAGATGTGGTTGCAAGACAGTTTCGAGCAGCCATGTTTTTTTGCAGCGCAGGTGCGCTCCCATGCACGCATGATATTACACCATAAGAGCGACTAGTGAAACTAGATGCAGCCCTGTGTCTGACATAACAATACAAGTGAAACAAAAGCTATTGAAAACTTGCTGAGAAGGCCACCTACACACTTTATACATGCAGCAGACCTTCAGAAATATTTTTGTAGAATATATTTTCTCTCACTCCTAGCAACAGCTCTCTATTGAATGGATGGCATAAATTTTTGGCAATTATTACTGCTGAACACTGTCAGATTGCAAAGCTGAAACCTTAATGTGATATTTGACTTGCAAAGGTTATTTTGATGGCAGAACCTTGATGTTACTGTAACATAAGCATGATGAGCACACACTTCTGTGAAGTTCACCAGCCATGTGCATTTTCTCAACAACACATGCTCATTGGTTTGCGCAAAGGTCTATCAAAAATCAGTATGTTGCCAAAACAGGCAAATGCAAATTGATTCTGAAAGTCAAGTGGCTGACTAACAACTAGAAAGTGCTGAATGCACCAGAAACAAGTTAAACATGCCAAAATTAATGATTCAAAGTGTGGATCACTGGTGATTGATTTGAATATGCATGGTAACGAAAGAGCTAAAATGCGGCTACCTTTCCACCGCCACTTGCAAAGGCTACACTTACTATGTTATGAGTAGAAAAACATGTTCCAGCATGTGTACACCACAATTTTTACTGGCGAGCAGTATACCTTGAATTTTCTCCTGCTGATCCAATGGCAACATTTGAAGTGCTTTTGCAAAACCTGATGGTAAATTTTTTTTGCAAAATTTGACTTTAAGCCGCACGTGCTGTGTTGCCTGTTTCGCAAATGACTCATTTTTGTTTCAGGGCAAAAAGTGCTTTTGAGAATGTAAGTCCTACCGGCTGCTGCTGGTAGTGCCTGCCATTCACCACTGTCTTCAAGAGGTGGCCCGGTACCAGCAACATTTTCGGCACGAACTCGGAATCGATGCCTGGTTTTGTCACTCAAGCTCGCAACACGATGCGTCGTCGTTCCTCCATCTACATTGGCAACAGTCACCCACTTTGGTGTGTCACCAATTGCCTCGTCCTCGCTGAGATGTTCTACAATGTAGGCGATGATGGGAGAGCCCCCATCAAATGCAGGCGGGCTCCATGTAAGTGTTGCAGTTTTGTTTGTTACATCATAGATGTGAAGGGGAGCGGAGGGTGCATCTGGAGGCTCTGTAAAAAAAAAGAAAAATGGTGTAGAAGAGCTTATTCATTGATTATCTCCAAAGCAGTGAAGTTATCAAAATAGCGAAAACTGCTGTTTCTTGCAAGATTTGTTCAGAGCAAAGTTTCAGTAAAGATAGCAGTAATGCAGCCTTTTCGATGCAGCTTGCTATTTGCTGCCATCACAACCAGCCCCACAAAGTGCTCATGGTAAAAAACAGCACAATAAAACAAAGACGAGAAAGACCAAACAAGACGTGCTGTTTTCTAGCTTAAAAATGTACAAACAACCTCAAGTTTTCCCACTTCCCAATAAAGTGTGCTTTGGGACAAGAGGTTTTCTTAGAGACCCCTCAATAGGCTCTTTTTTTTGTTAGCCACACCAGGTCAACAATTATGCTAATTTTCTTTCTTATATCCTTTTTTACTTTTTGCTACTCTTGATGGCCCTTTGCTTCTTTGCACCCATTGTGTAACTATCCTTGGGCCATTGGTTCTTCCTTATATTATTTAAAATACTGCATTTGTCCAATTTTTAAACAGCCCACAATGATGTGATGCCAGATAATAAAGTTACACCTATTGTTTTTCTTTCTATAATTTGTTCACTCCCTAGCATTGTTGGTAAATTTTTTTTACCCTTTGCATTTCAGAAATATAGGTTAGTACCTTAACAGATTAAAAGTAATGTAAAATAACAGTGGCAGAGAGGATAATTTTGCCACATCAGTTGAAATATTTGAAGGAGTAGGAATGGCTTGCACAGTAAATCAGAAAGTGCATGTAGGCCAATAATGTAATTTCACTAACTATTTTTAAAATTAAGTGATGACATACATTAAAATAAAATTTAAAAAAATGAAGCCGTGCAGTGTTGAAGTCAAGTTCATTTAGTAAATGTGCTGACTCTTAACCTTCTGTTTTTTAAAGATATCCCTAAATAGCTACAAATCATCTTGTCTTTCAAACCATTTTATGAAAATGTCTTTCGTAAACCCTTCATGGCAAAGAAACAAGCAGAACCGCAAATGTGATGCCAAATTTTAAGGTCTAACATCTTGACACTGGTGATAGTCCCAGGATTCATGCTAACTGAACATGTATTTATTGACTCCAAAGGTGCATTTACAACATGTGCTTTAAGTGAGTTAGAATCTCGGAGCCCTTTAGGTGCTTTGCAGTGGTTTCGTAAGTTTGTCCTCGAGCAACTACTACACCGATAATTTTGGTTAGTTTTAGCACTTTAGTAATCCTTATGCAAAAAGGACACAGGTGATTGCAAACACAACATCAAGCCATGTCATTGCTTAGTGCTAGTATGACTTGACTTCATTGAAGAATCATGATATCATGGATGACATGCATACACTCGTAGACAGCTACCCGTAAAAACTAGCACATACTGCAGAACCATTCTTCGAAAAATACTCTCAAAGTATGCAAGAATGTGAATAGGAATTGTGGTAGAAATGGGAAATGCCATATATGACTTGAGGATGCCAATGTTGCCACCCATTAATCCTTTTGTGAGAATATAACAACATTTATTTTGCCTAAACAAATTATGGTGAAACTTACAATATGTATAAGATTTCACCCTTCAGCCAATATCTCTTTTTTGACATAGTGGAAGGGCTAGCATGCCATCCCAAGTGGCTATGCTAACGTTAGTAAGCATCTCCTGGCACGGTTACCTTTGCTGAGCAAACCCTAAGAATAGGGCCAGACTAAATGGGATATTCTGATTTCAGGCAGCAATGCAGTCAGCACTGGCATTGGATCAAGATTGGTTGAACTTGTGTACGGATACTCACATACATCACTTTAGTGACTGCGACACCACAAGGCAAGAAGCAACGGCACACTACTACTTTGTTCACTGGCAAGAGAACACCATGAGGAGGAACATGATGAAGAAAGCTGTGTAGCTGAAAGGCTGGCCCCCTTTCAGGTATGAAGACCACTTGTTTGCTATCAAGGAAATACTTGAAGCTGTACTTAGTATTAGAACCTTCAGAAAGTGCAGGGGCTGACTTGGCCTTTTGCGAAAGAAAGTCCAGGAGCTTCAGAATAAGTATTTCAAATGTGTAGTACTTATGTTCTAAGGAAAGTTTTGGGTAGTGAAGCCAGAGTGAGTTAGAATGATTATTTTGTTCTAGGGATTAGTGAGGTGAAATGGAAAGGTATAAAACACTTTAATGCTGATGACCTTACAGTATTTTTGTTCAGGCAGTGGCATAATGATAAGAAATGGCATAGCAAGTAAGGCTGTAAGGAATTAAATTTTAGGCTATGACCCAATAAGAAAATACACCACTCACTCAGGATATTGTATATTTAAAATTGCCATTGAGTGTTTAAAAGCGGTATGATGAAGCAGCCATGAAGGATTGGTACTTACGTATCTGGGCATGGACTGTTATTGGCTCGTCACTTGAAAGTGGTGGACTGCTGCCTATTTCGTTGCGACATGTCACTCGGAACATATACCTGAAAGGAACCAAAGTTATAGAAGTTTTCATTTTGCTTATTTCTTTGTAGTCACTTTTCTGGTGCTTTAAACTAGAAAAAAAATATACAAAATGCACTCATCAAAATAATGCAAGTACTGTATTTACACGATTGTAAGCAGACTTGAATGTAGGCCGAACCCTCAAAATCGCACAGCAAAAAAAAAAAAAAGAGGGGGGGGAGAGCGGGAGCACATTTTATTGAAAAAATTATTTACGATGTCTCAAAAAAAAAAAAAACACACTCGTTGTGCCAAGCTGGATTCACGGCAGTGCTTCAAAGATGTGCAGAAAAGCTAGCTTTGTGGTAATACGCAGGGATCATTTTCAGAAAGACTTTACTACCAAAATTAATTTTCGTTTCTAGGTTTACTTCAAATTTTGGATTTCAGATTAAAACAAGATGGGTCGACCTACAATCATGTAAATATGGTATATTACAAATTTATTTTACTACATTGTAACACAAAAATATTTCAAGTATCTGAAAAAAAATAATCTTTGTCATAGTGCGATATATTGGAAAGTTTACTTAGTAGGGGTGCATTTAGGCTCAAGAAGTCAGGCACTTAAAAGACATGTGATAGCCCAGTGTGCTAGATTAGATACTCACGCATTGTCTGATTTGAGGTTTGAAACTTCCATGGACAAGCTCTCTGTTGTCCCAACTTTAATCCAGGCCTTTTTAGTGGCCTCACGTTTTTCAATTGTGTAGTCGATTATTGGGCGTCCACCATCAGACAGTGGCTTCTGCCATGCCAATACCAACGAAGTGTCTGTCATCTTTGCAGTCTTCAGTGGACCTTCTGGTGCGGATGGTTTATCTTTAAAATTAAAGAAGATCATTAGGAGTATTAGCAATAAAAGCATATTCAAGCAAAGGTAGCTACCACAAAGCACTATGCATGACACTGATTAAAAATGAGATAAAGTGCTGGAGTGTACCCTTATTTGAAAACAATGCATAACAGCATGTACAATAGGATATTAATGCGGACTAGCACATATTCTACAATATAGAGCCTCATCATCATCAGCCTAGCTATGCCCACTGCAGGGCTAAGGCCTCTCCCATGTCTGCCGCCGGTCCAGTGCTTTTTGTTGCCACCATATGAGTGCAAACTTCTTAATTTCATCTGCCTTTGTACTTTTCTGTCTCCCTCTCACGCGTTTACCATCTCTTGGAATGCAGCCAGTTATCATTAATGACCAACTGCTATCTAGCTCACCCGCTACATGCTTGGCCCATGTCCATTTATTATTCTTGATTTCAAACATGATATCTTTAACCCCCATCTGTTCCCTGATCCACTCTGCTCTCTTCTAGTCTTTTAAGGGTACGCCTATAATTTTCCTTTCCATCACTCGCTGCGTGGTCCTCAATTTAAGCTGAAGCCTCTTTGTAAGCCTCCATGTTTCTGCTCCATAGGTAAGTATTGGCAAGATGCAGCTGTTATATACCTTCCTAAACCCGGTCTTGTGCTTTCTGTTGCCACAATAAACCTGCGAACTTTTTAATCTCATCAGCCCACCTAAACTTCTGTCTCCCCTTCGTGCACTTGCCTTCTCTGGGAATCCAGTCAGTTACCCTTAGTGACAAGCATCCTGCCTACATGCTACGAGCCCCGGCTGCATTTCCGATGGAGGCGGAAATGTTGTAGGCCCGTGTGCTCAGATTTGGGTGCACGTTAAAGAATCCCAGGTGGTCAAAATTTCCGGAGCCCTCCACTACGGCGTCTCTCATAATCATATGGTGGTCTTGGGACGTTACACCCCACATATCTATCTATCTACATGCTACGAGCCCGGCCCATGTTCATTTCTTCTTCTTGATTTAAACTGTGATATCCTTAACCTAGGTTTGTTCCCTGACCCACTCTGCTCTCTTGTCTCTCAAGGTTACACCTATCATTTTCCGTTCCATTACTCGCTGCGTTGTCCTCAATTTAAGCTTAACTCTCCTTGTTAGCCTCGATGTTTCCGCTCCGTAGTTAAGTACTGGAAAGATGTAGCTGTTATATGCCTTCTTCTTGAGGGATAGTCGTAGATTCAGAATTTGAGAATGGTTGCTGAATGTGCTTCATCCCATTTTTATTCTTATCTCATCCTTATATGGGGAGTGAGCTGTCATAATTACTGTATAAAAAAAGGTCAGTACATATACGTACAGTGCTCACAGATTTATACATTACATCAATGTTTACTGTGTAATGACCATTATGTACAATGCCTTGAGATAACCACATCATGCCACAGTGAATTTGGCTCCTAAAAATAATGTGTACTTTGATCTACACATTCAAGTTGATATTATGCTGATACTATGACTTGAGCTGGAGACTCTGGAAATGAATGTATGAGCATTACTTAGTCCCAAGTTGTTTTGTTTCAATCTGTGAATACCCTACATGCAGTCTTTCTGTTATTTGCCACTGTGACATGGGTTTGCTAGTACTTATACGTATTATACATACGTACTAAAATAGTCTCATATCCCTAAATATACAGCTACCTACACTAAAGCTGTATGGACCAGTTATCACACAAACTCACACACAAATAATATCAACAAAGTTGATATTATTGACATATACTACCACACCACTGATGAGAGGAGAATTCACAGCATTGTAAAGAAACAAGACAACAGCATGGATACACAAAACTGAAGGAGACACACATCACTGATTTCAGTGCCTTTCTTGAAAAAATGTTCTAGTTACCGTATGGACATCGAGCCACGACAGGTTCTGAAGTGAGGGGCGTGCTGATGCCATATTCATTGGCAGCTGAGATCCTGTAGAGGTACTCGCTTGCTTCAGTCACATCAGGATCTCTGAATGTGGTGGTGTCTGGCTGTGTTCTACCAACCTGGGTAAAAAAAGAAGAGGATGTAGAACTTAGATACTTATGAATGCAGTACACATTAAGCTTTAAGGCACCACCTATAGAAAAGTGCCTATAAGTGCACCAAATTCATACAAAATTATTTCAAGGCACTCAATATTTCATTGCAATAAAAACAGTGTCACAATGCACTTATTTGAGTGTTTTATAGTTACTTATCTTAATTACATTGTAATTAAATATCAGTGTATCCTAAAGTCATTAATGTTATGTTTTATATACATATTACCATTAGAAATATAGCACAATTTCAGTTCGGTTATGCACTCAATTCTCATAAATAATGAACCCAGATATAACGAAGTAAATAAAAAGTCTTGCAATGAATATATAGTGTTAAAAATAAACCTTTATAATGAATTTTTGGATATAACAAACTTATTTTTGTGTAAGATGCTACTTTGTTATAATGAGGTTTGAGCGTATTCATTTTGAGTTATGGAAAATAATGCTTTCGATATGCATGCAGAAAGCAGCATGTCAAACAACTTGTAGAACATGATAGTGCCTTCATCAAAGTGATTGTATACAATAGTACAATGCAAAAAGAAGTTAAATGAGAGACATTTATTATGCTGGAGCTTTAGCTAATCAAAACCTCAATATACAAGCTTGCTCTTTCTTAGCCTCCAGTCGACACAACTAGCAAAAACAAATTGTGTCCACAAATGTGTACAGAGTGCCTCAATGAGATGAAAGTTACCTTCTAAGAAACTGGCTTACTTTAATGATTAGTGCATATGCTTTGTGGATGCTGTACACAATACTTCTCCTCCATCTAGCTACCCCAGTATGTGACACATTCTTGATAGTGTTCAACATCTTATTTTTTCTATAGCAGTAGCACATCAGAGAGCCAGTACCTCTCCGAGATAAAAATTATGACGTATACTACACCAATTTGCATCCTCTCAATCTCTTGCATATATAGTTCAGCCTGCCACCATTCGTTTCCTCAACAAACTTTTTGCTCTTGACCACCAGATGCTAGTGGGCTCACAAATCGCCTTGAACTTCTTTCATCTCAAACAGACAGGTGTAGTTCCCCGTGGCTGCCCCATACCCTTGCATTGTGGCGGCAGCTTTCACAGACTCATACCAGGGCATTCCCTTCCAAAACCAGAAACGATGGGCCAATGAAGATGGCCACACAGTGCTTTCTGTAGCTTCAAGTTATTCATCTCACTTCATCTTCACATTTTAGTGCTACAATGGAACCCAGGTTGCACATGTGAGCCACTCCAGTATGGGCAGTTCTGCCTTCGGCAGCCCTATACACATGGCCACACATTCTATGAGAACAAATAAAGTAATACTAATATTATACTAAGTAGATGATCTTTAAGTTACATATACATGTGAAACTGACATAGATGTTATTGTTGATTGTTTTACGGCCCCAGCGGCAAAAGATTAGCAAATGTGACTGGAGTCCGAAAGAGAAAATTGTGACATATGACGCTGTTGTTTTTGAGTGTGCTGATAGCGAGAGTGCCAGCCACATTCCATTTTCTTAAGCAGTGGTGGCCGTCAGAAAGTGACTCATATTAAAGTCCACCAATTAGATGAAATCTTATGCATGGCAGAATCATACACTAATGCGACTGTGTACATGAACCCACTTTATTTTTTTTTGTTCTTTTTTGTGCTGGTGTTGCAAGCAGCTGCCAGGTACTCTTTTTTGAATAAGGGAATGTGCCTAGCAATCACAATTAGCACGCTCAAGAACAACAACGCTGCATTTCATTTGACCACTGCAGCCACCAGTCAGTTGTGCTGATTTCTTACAACTGGGAATGTACACTTTAGGTTATGAAGTTCAGGCTTGGCACTGTATTAATCAGTCCAGTAAACTCTCTGGATATCAGTCCAGCACTCTGTCCATTTTGACATATGAAACAAACACTGCAACTGCTCAAAAAAGTGCTATGAACTACAATGCATACTTCAGAATACTGTGTACAATGACTCATGTTTTTATGAGGATCATCGTCTTCGTGGCATTGTACCAGGACCTACACAAAAGTTCTTAGTGCTAATGTTGCTATTAAATGGATGCAGTAATATTGTGGCATATAGGATTTGCTGCACTGTATTCTGGGATTGCGAGAACATGAAAGAATATTACGCTAGAACATCATGAGGGCACACTACTTTGGTCTACTGAAACGAAATAAGAGAATACCTAAGAGGAACAACACTCAGCTTTGATGTTTTTGTTTACCTCAATAAACACTGTTCTTGTAGTCTCGCAGTGTTCTACTATGTACTTTGTAAGGGGCGACCCTCCATCATCCAGTGGTGGTTGCCATGACAGTGTGATGTGGTCTCCAGCAGTTTCCAGGAATTCAATTGGTGGTTCGGGTGGACCTGGCTTGTCTGAAGCCAACATAGTACTTTATTTTAGCAGCAAGTTATATTAGCACACAAAAGTTGTACACCCAACATCAATTTTCACAAAGTTGTGGGTGCAGCAAGAAAATGATTCGAACATAAAAAACAAGTGGCATGCAGCAATCTTTGACTGCCTCTCCTTTTTCTTCTCATCATTTTAACACTGTTCCGACCATGTCTAGAATCAAATCGCTCAAATTAAGCTGCTGTTACTGCAGTTTTCATGCTTATTTAGATAATCAAGAAAAAAATCGAAATGTATGTTTTTTATTGTACGTACAGAATTCTGTCAAACAAAAATAAAGAACTCACCAAGCACCCTCAGCCTGAAGTCATAGCTGACGCTTCCAGCTGGATTCTTTAGTTCAAGTGTATAAACACCAGAATCTGGACCCTCTGTACTATGAATAGTAATGGTAGAAGTATCATCCTTGTCTGTAATGAGTGTATGCTTGGTTGATTGAATAGGCGCTCCGTCACGTAACCATGTGACAGTAGGCTTTGGAAATCCGTGAATTCTGCAGGGAACCTTGAATTCCTCTTGCTTATTGATACGGACAGTTCGAAGTTTTTCATCGAATTCTGCCCGTGGTGGATCTGAAAGAAGATATTATGGAACTTAGCTTTCTTCTTCAAAGTCTTACTAGTTTATTTATTTTGAAAGTGGAGGATGAGTAGAACAGGCTCTGTATACCTTGAACAGATAGTGTGCATGTTGTTTCCGTGGAGCCGTGCGGGTTTGTTGCTTTACATGTGTACTTTCCTCCTGATTTTGTAGATGCTTCCTTGATTCGAAGTGTAGCTTTCTGATCCTTGAATTCAGCGCTAAAGTTGCTAATCATGACCAGGTCTTTGCCATTTTTAAGCCTGCAAAGGTAGAAATAGGGAGCTTGCACTTTTGTTGCTAAATCTAGTGCAAGCCTTCTCTTTAAACTGTTCTGCAGAAACAGAATCATTAAACATAGGAAATCTAATTATCAAAATCATTACCATTTGACTGCGGGTGTAGGGTTCCCAGCTATTCTGCAAGTTAATTCGGCTGGTTTTTTCACTCCAACAGTCTTGTCCATCAGATGCTCTAAAATTACTGGTGGCTCCCCAGCTATAAATGAAAGACAAATCAAAATGCATGTAAATAAAATTAATGTGCATTCTGCACTAAGTAAAAAACAGGCAAATGTAGAACATCTACTGGGTTCAATTTTAAGGTGGTATTTGTAGCTAATACGAATAATTTCTGCTTTGGCATGACTAAGATGAAGCGTTTTCGCTTATGTCTTATTATAATTTTATCATTGTTTTTCTTGCATTACTTTAACAGTGCTGAAAAATGTGTACAGTGAACACTTGAAAATTGTTTTTAATCTTTCAGAACTTCTAAGGTATCATTATTGGCAAAACAGCATGTACAAGAGGAGCAGTATTTACTAACAGTCAATTTATACACACACACAGACAGGTTAATGAACAAAAGCTGTATGTACATGCAGTTTTTGGTCAGAAATTCATTCTGGGTTTCCAACTACACCTATTGACGTTTTTTAATATTTCCAAGCAAAATGTACACTGCTTCTGTCATAGGAACACAAATGAATAACATTTTGCTGTTTTTGCTGTTGCCTATACAGCTCTGCTTTGCACGGTGTTCATTTCAGTGTGGTTAGAATGGAAGAAAATTGAGCTGGCTGGTTAGAATTCATCATGAAAGAAGGTGAGGTGTGTAAACACATGAATCAAATAGAAGAGAAACACACAACACAAAAGGCATCAACTGATGGGGTTCACTGTGGCAGAAAAGGAGGTAGACACAAAGTTAACCTGCACATGCTAATGAATGGCAGCACCAGCCATCAATCGGACAGACTTGTGGGTCAACATGAGAGCTAACTGATGGGGCATTTAATTTTTTTTATTTGCTTGTTAACCAAAGGCTCGCTAACACATGCACTTCCACTACTTTTGATATGCCAAGTTTCAGACAGATAGATTGCCTCATTCTGGTGTCTGTATAAAACAGCGCATTCATTAAATTTTAGCGTGCATTTGAAATTGCTACAGTGCAACAAAAGCTGTACAGCAATACTCTGGTTAATGACATTTCACACTGAATTAATTTGCAATTAACTGCATTGTCTGGTTTTCTCATGTGTCATTCATGGTGTTCCTTTGTTGCATACATATAGAAACTTGCATAATAGTGCATATGAGTGTGAGTGCTTTTTTTTCCTTTTCTTTGAACTTTTCATGATCTCTTGTGAGTTGGTGGCTCAATTAATTTAATAATTTATTAATCATGCTATAAATAAAAACTGCAGACAAATTTTGAGCCCTTTGCTTGGCTATTCAATTGTCAGTGATCTTTCTTTCTAGTAGTGCACATGTATAGTCCTTCTAATACATTCATTGGATATGCAGGTCACGTGTATGATAAGTAAGCACCAGGCAATTCAGTGCCGACACGGGCGAGTCTTCCGGAGGCTAGTGGTCTGGCATAACACAATCCCACTTTTTTTGCAGTTTAGTTTCGGGCACTCCAAATGCAAGATATTACGGCTCTTTTACACTCTTATCTATTTATCATGTGTACTGACTGGCACATAATGGCTGCTGCTCATTCACTGACATCCACTTTGAGTAAATGGTTTAAGAGGCAAACAACAGAGCGACTGCTGTGTTTTACGATTTACATGTTACTCACCTTTCGGCTGAATACGAATATACTTAGTGCCTTGAGAAGGATCACCTTTCCCAGCTTCATTTTCAGCTGTGACACGGAACATGTACTCTTCATCAGGTGATAGGCCCTCCACTGGAATAAGCCATGCAACATTTTAAGTCAGTTGATGCTGTGCTGAGAATGCTCATGCCAATCGTCAGATACAAAAGCTTACCTTTTGTGAAGGTGTCCTGAACGGTGTCAGAATAGAGTATCCAACGAAGTGTATTTTGATCATGATACTCTACAATGTAATTTGTGATCTTAGAACCTCCATCAGATTGTGGTGGCTTCCAGGACAACATAAGCGAGCCAGTGCTCGAAATATCTGAAGGCTCAGGCACCCCAGGTGGGCCGGGCTTTTCTGCAAAAATAGGCCATTTTTGTCAGACTGTGTATCCATGAGAGCAGTGGACATAGGGCATTCAAAGTGCAACGCTCTTTCACAATCCTGATAAGGTTGAAACAATGCAAAGGCTTAAAGTCACTGTATGATACAGCACAGTACTGTGCACTGAAGCTGAGTACATTCCTTTTGCTCCAGAAAGAAGTACATTCCTTTGCAACAGTGCATGAGCAGCACCACTCTTTCTGGTTAATATTTTTGCCACAAACATGATCTTGAACAAGCAAGGTGTACTGGCTACAGTCATCCAATCCACTGTCGATAGTCCACAATTGTGAATTGCATGCATCTATGTTTCTTTGTCCTTGTTTGAGTATTTTCACAATCAATTCTACTTGAACAAAATCATCTAAATGAGTTCTGGGATAAGTGCACCAGTTGTAGATATCAGTCTTTGTCTCCTACTGCCTTAAAACTACATGCGTGTTTCAAACAGCCATTTATAGTATCATGTTGACTAGATGACTATGTTGTCGATGCACTGGTACAAGTAATTAAACGTAACTCCACAGTTTCATTTTGTTTTTGAATTGTCAGAGTTTTATTGCCTTTCTTTAGGAATCTATATGTAAATTTATCAACAAATCTGCTACCAGCTCTTATCACCCCACTCTGCTGGTATTTATAATATATACATAGAGGGCAAATCTGACTATGGTAACATATACTTATCACAATTCGTTGGAGTCGATTTTTTGTTTTGAAGACACTACTAAAACAATATTGGGGTACCAGTGTGTTTTTATTCGAAAGAGCTGTACCAGCCTGAGAAGGCAATTTATAACTTCAGCTTCCCATTTTTAATGTGAGGGAAGAAATTGCCATCATGAGTCTGAACTAATTTGGATGTATTACTATACCAGCTGATTGTAATTTCTTTTGTTTGAAACTATTGGTTATTTTGCTTATTGTAAATTGTGTCTACTATATGGAAGTTGTGACTGCAACAATACTCACCAATACATGTGACATTAAATGGTTTGCTGCATTCACCACAAGAATTCCTGAGAGTGAGTGTCACAATTCCTGTGTCTGTGGGCCGTAAGTCTTTTATCGTCAGAGTTGCCTATAAGAAGTGGAAAGACATTCAGTTCAGTTCAGAGGGACCAGAAATATGAAAGTAGTTAAATTATTGCATGTGTTGAAATAGTGTGTAAAATTATTAAACAATTATTAATGTTGGGTTCTGGTGGAGATACGGAAGGCAGGACACATAAAGCGGGGTAGTCTACGAGATTCATCTCGAATGTGGAAACTCGTATATAGGCCAAGCAGGAAGATGTTTTAATAAGTTACTGGATAATGCACGTATTAGTAATGCAATGCCTTAATATGTTATCTCCTCATGTGTAAGTACACTGGGCCAAAACAGTAATACAGTCGAATCTCGATAATTCGAACTCGAAGGGGCCCAAAAATTTGTTCGAATTAAAAGAAGTTCGAAATAATGAAAGCTACATAAACCGAAGGCTCTCCGTGCAGTGGCGCATGTGCATTGAGCTAACACACGAGGGGGAAGTTTCAGAAGACTTACATTTATTCACAATTCACAGGACATCCGTTATTAATTGAAGTATTTGGTGATGCGTGTCTGCACACGTTTGTCTTACAGTAAGTCAATCAATTCCACACGCAGCTTGCAAAGCATTTCTACTTTGGCTTCAGCATTCTCCTGGCAAGAGAAGTTGCGCGCGGAAATATCCAGCACCGACACTTTCTAAAGACGTCAACAACAACGACTGCATAGTCTCTCTGCTACGCAGTCGCAGCATGGTCAGCACGTGACAAGAAACGAGGAGCGTCTCCACGCAGAGAGTAGCAGATCGGCATTTGAGAAAAAACCAACACTCCACAGCAGATTTTTTTTTTTGCTCGCTTTGCGTGCGTCGTTGAAAGGAGAAGGGTTATGTGGCAGGGACGGGAAAGAAGGAAGAAGCGTGGCACAGGCGTGTGAGAGACGAAGCGCAGCACGGGCACATGAGAGACCCCCCCCCTCCCCTTAAAGCGCAGAGCCGTGCTGCCGCAAGGGGCAAAGGCTGCAGAACATAGTGCCTTTTTCCTTTCCGTCAACCACACATTCATTCAACCTAGTGACAGCTTTTTTTCCCCTCCCTCTCTTCGGACGTTAGAAGGAGAAGGGTCTTTACGTGGCAGGGACGGACAAGGGAGAAACGTTACATGGGCGCGTCGCAGATCGGCATTTGAGAGAGAGCAAACTTTCACCGCAGCCTTTTCTTTCCTTTTCATTTCCTTTGCGCACAGCGTTGAGGTGTCGCAGGTGCCCGCTGAGAGCATTTTCGGAGCACGGTATGTTCGAATTATCCGTCGCAAGTGCTTGTGCATTCGAATTACCGGGAGTTTTCGCCCATTGAAATACACATAGTTTTGACAAGACCTTATCATGAGTCCGAATTAACCGGAAGTTCGAATTAAGCGTGTTTGAATTAATGAGATTCGGCTGTATAACTGCCTAAAAACTCCTGAAGGCGCACTTTAGCAAAAATAAAGCTCCATTGTATGAAGCTCCAATCACACTATATTACACTGAGATGCACTTGTACAGTACAAAGTTGTAAAAGAAGTAATAAACCTTAATGTCAAATCTTAAGTACTGGGTCTTGTATGAATTGCTTCACACCCATTCTTGTACTTCAACAAATCGGTTAGTAGTTGACACTTCCTGCTCATGTCCTTCCTTATTTCGACCTTCACCCAGCACTCCAAAAAAACATTTGCAGTTCACAGCAACAACCCGCTCAAGAAGTTTTCATTAAAAGCACCATATTATGCCTGGTATTTATTTTTTAGTTGACTTTTTTTTTTCTACACCTCTTACAGTTTACCATCCTTACAGTTAGCCATCCCCACGTATGAGTATATGTGAGAAACTGCATGTTTTAAGTAATCATGAAAAAAAACAGGTCCTCAACCACTGTTTCTCAAGTAGCTTATATGCAAAAATTGCCTAAATTGTAGATGCACATCATTTCAATAGACATGCATGGCATTATACAGATTAATGCAAAAAATAATGAAAGACTAACATTACTTACTTAGACAATTGAATTTATAGTTTGATACTTTACTGAGCACACGGGACATGTTAGACAGTACTTGACCCAAGCCACAGTTTCTTGACAGTTTCCTGACAACTTTTCGTGGCAGTAGTGTGGAAGCTATAAAACCAAAATGCATGCCTGTCACAGTGCCAAAAAAAATAGTACTTGAGTTTACTGATAATTTTTTTATTTGCCCCACTGAAACAAATACTCCTTTATTTATTATGAGACTCAAAATGTGAGAAATCATATGTAATATGCAGTTATTCTTCATTTTGCAAAAGTACTGTCCTTTTCTTTTTCAATTCTTAGACAGCACCACCCTTTCAGCACGCCTGTTTTCTGAAGTAAACATGACATCCATATAAGCTAATTCATTACGCGAGTGCTATCTTGTGGGAGAGCCATTTGAAGAACCCAGCAACATGGTCAATAAAAGTTCAGGAAGGTTCACTGTAGAAGACGCTTAAATACAAAAAGAAGGAAAGCTAAGCAGAGTAGCAAGAAGATGCAGAAATACCTCTTGAGGTGAAATTTCTTGGATGATCTTGTTCTTGACTGGCTCTAGTGATTGTCCATTCAATTTCCATGTTGCTGTCGGTTGGGGAATGCCACTGTAGGGTATGGAAAGTTTCAACGTTGTTCCTTTTCTGCTTGAGAAGGTTTGCTTGTCTGTGGTAATCTTTGGAGGTGCTGCACATGAAGGACAGACAACATCTTGATGTTAACTATTTTAGTTTAAGAATTATGACAATGCAATACAACATATCAGCTGTGCCTGTAAAGAAAGCTGCACACTTGGTTTTGCTTCTCAGGCGATGACAATATGGGTCCTACGTTGAAAGCTCCCCGCAGTAAATGATGGAATATGAATATAATGGACAGATAAGAAAAGTGTAAAAATGTCAACATAGAACAATTTCCTTACGCTTTCCCTGGCTTCAGTGATTGTTTACTTGTTTTAAGTAGGCCTATGTGAATATTCGAATGCTTCAAATATTCAAACAAACCTTACAGTGTTAGAATTTGCTTTGATTTAAACTTAAGTTATTGAAAATTTCGAAGCATTTGAATTGAACAAATAAGTGTATATTAATCTGTATGTAACCCCTTGTAAAGGTGATTTCACGGCAATGGCAGAGTGCTAAGCCATGAAAGCACATATTTAAGCGTATATTCATCATCATCATTATCAGCCTGGCTACACCCACTGCAGGGCAAAAGCCCTCCCATGATCTGCCAATCAACCCGATCCTGTGCTTTCTGATGCCACGTTATATCTGCGAACATTTTAATTTCATCGGCCCACCTAACTTTCTATCTCCTCTTCATGCGTTTGCCTTCTCCATGAATCCAGTCAGTTATCCTTAGTGACCAGCGGTTATTCTGCCTATGTGCTACATGCCTGGCCCATGTCTATTTCTTCTTGATTTCAACTATGATATCCTTGACCCCGGTTTGTTCCCTGACTCACTATGCTCTCTTCTTGTCTCTTAAGGCTACACCTACCATTTTCCTTTCCATCGCTTGTTGCATCGTCCTCAATTTAATCTGAACTCTCTTTGTAAGCCTCGAGGTTTCGGCACAGTAGGTGAGTACTGGCAAGATGCAGCTGTTATACACCTTCCTCTTGAGGTTTAGTGGCAGATTACCAATCATTATTTGAGAAAGCTTGCTGAATGTGATCCACCCTATCCTTATTTTTCTAGTTATTTCACTCTCATGGTTCGGCTCCGTGGTTACTACCTGTCCTAAGTAGATATATTATTTTACAACTTCCAGCATCCCTCCACTTATCGCAAAATGGTGTTTTCTGCTGAGACTATTGCACATTACTTTATCTTTGTGCATATTAATTTTCTGACCTACTTTTCTGCTTTCTGTGTCTAGTTCAGTAATCATGAGTTCTAATTCATATCCTGAGTTACTCGTCAAGGCAATGTCATCAACAAATCACAAGTTATTAAGATACTCCCCATTAACTCTAATCCCTAACTCTTCCCAATCTAGGGTCTTGAAAACCTTCTGTAAACACGCGGTGAATAGCATTGGAGAGATTGTGTCTCCTTGCCTTACACCCTTTTTTATTGGGATTCAGTCACATTCTTTATGAAGAGCTATGGTGGCTTTCTTCCAGTATATTTATTTAGGGTACTTCGATGCCCTGATTTCATAGTGCCTGTAATACTTTTGATGTCTCGACTGAGTCAAATGCCTTCTCATAATCTATGAAGGCTATGTATAGTGATTGGTTGTATTCTGTGCATTTTTTTATTACCTGATTGATAGTATGAATATGGTCTGTTCTGGAGTAGCCTGTACAAAGTCCTGCTTGGTCCTTTGGTTGATTGAACTCTAATGTCATCTTCAATCTATTAGCTATTATTTTGGTAAATAGTTTGTAGAGAACGAACAGTAAGCTGATCAGCCTGTAATTTTTCAAGTCCTTGGTGCCTCCTTTCTTATGAATTAAAATGATGTTGGCATTCTTCCAAAATTCTGGTACCCTTCCTATCAAGAGGCACTTAGTAATAAGGTGGCCAGTTTTCCTAACACAATTTGTCCGCCATCTTTTAAAAAGTCCGTTGTTACCTTACCCTCGCCAGCAGCTTCACCTCTTTGCATTCCATCTAGGGCTTTGCTTACTTCTCCTGTAATTAGTGGTAAGATGTTGAACTCCTCTGGACTAATATTGTTTCTCACGATAACATCTGGTTGTTTTGGCTTCTGCACAGCTCTTCGTAGAACTCCTCCGCCACCTTGACTATCCTATCCATATTCTTTATGACATTGCCTTCTTTGTTCCTCAATGCATACATTCGATTTTCGCTCATGCACCAGTTTGCTTTTGCAGCTTTTAGGCTTCTGCCACTTTTTACAGCCTGCTCAATTCTCTTCATGTTATACCTTTTGACGTTGGCTACCTTACGTCTATTGATTAACTTTGAAAGCTGCACTATAGCTCTATTTTATTGGTTGAATTTGATGCTTTCATGACTCGTCGTCTCTTAAGATATTTCATCTCCTGAGATAGTTTGCCAGTGTCCTGTCTAGTGACTCTACCTCTGACTTCCAGTGCACACTCTTTGATGATAGTAGTAAGATTATCATTCATTGTGTCAATGCTAACATCAGTTACCTCGCTTAGTGCCTCGAATCTATTCTGAAGCGAAGCTATGAATTCCTGTACTTTTGCTCTCACCGCTGTTTCATTAATTAACTTCTTGCATATAAGTTTTTGTATTTGCTTTTTTAAAATTTAGCTGAATACGAGCTCTTACCATTCTGTGGACACTGCATCGGATCTTGCCAACTACGTCTACATCCTGTACAATGCCTGGGTGTGCACACAGAATGAAGTCTATTTCATACTTAGTTTCGCCATTAGGACTTCGCAACATCCACTTACGGTTAGCCCGTTTTCAGAAGAAGGTATTGAAGATCCGTAAATATTGGATTCTGTGAACTCTACTAATAACTCCATTCTGGCATTCCTAGAGCTGATGCCATAGTATTCCCCCACTGCATGGTCTCTGGCCTGTTTCTTGCCTACTTTGGCATTAAAGTCACCCATTAGAATAGTGTACTGTGACTTTACTTTATTAATGGCTGACTCTCCAGCTTCATCGAAGCATTCGACCATATAATCATGGCTCGATGTAGGCCTCTACCACCTTCATTTTGTACCTTTTGTTAAACTTAATTATGATACTTGCCACACTCTCACTGATGCTATAGTATTTTTGTATGTTGCCAGCGATAGTGTTGTGTATAAGAAATCCCACCCCTAGTTCTTTTCTGTCAACTAATCCACAATAGCATAGGATGTGCTTGTTATTCAGCACTGTGTAAGCCTTACGTGTGAGCCCTATTACATCCCATTTAACAACTTCTAATTCTTCAAATAGCTCAGCTAGACTAGCCTTACTAGATAGCATTCTAGCACTGAAGGTAGCCAAGTGTATATTAGTCTGCATGTAACCCCTGTAAAGGTCTTTTGAAGTAGGAACAGTGTGATATTCTACATGGGGACACACAAAAGAAGTGACACAGACCAACGCTGTTTTGTGTGGGTCTCACTTTAGAATACCAGGCTGTTTCTACTTCAGAATGCAAAACCAACTAACACAAAGCTTCACTTAACTTGTAAAGGTGGTTTTACTGCAGTAAAAAAATGCTAAGTTGTGGAAACATTTACTCAGAAAAAATCCGCACTGCCGCGAAGCCTCATTTCAAAGTTAAATGAACTTATTAACCTCACATATAGTCATCGTTTGTTAAGTTTAAAAGCTTGTTATACCAGATTATATGCTCTAAGTACACGAAATAATAAGACATATATTACAAGTTATTCCTTGCATTTGCACTTTCTTTGAACAAAAAAAATGGCATTTGAACAGGCCTTGTTTCACTTAAAAAAAAATATTGGGCTGGTTATCCAGGTCAAGAAAAGTATGTACCCTTTTTTTTAGAGTATCTGATATACACTATTCGAAGTTTATTTAAAATTATTTGACCAAAATCACTGTTCCCTTTCAATTGGCTTCTAGCCTAAAATTTTTTATTTGCACGAGCCTGGTTTTTAGTAAATACCACTGATAACCTGTTTGCCATAGGTTTTTTATTGTTAAATAAATGTGTTTCAAAGGAACAGCTTATTAGTATCACAGGTGTGAAGACATCTAGTATATTTTATGATGATATCTTGATTTTTACTGTCTATCATGCAAAATTTCTGTCTGTGGCCCCACAATGTTTTTAGTTACAACTAAAGTACATCTTGCACTGATTCTTGGCTTTATTTCATAAATCTGTATTTTAAATATGGTAAGTAATGAAAATGTAATAGTGCTTACTGTACCCACTGTGCTTCTTTAAGTGATAGCATGTATGGTACTATAATTTCTAAAGGTGTCCTACTCATACAGCTATTCAGGACATTCTACATAACTTGAACCAAATGTTAAGTGGCTCAGTGTAGGTCATTGCAAGCTACATCATTATGTTTGCACTCCTCTTGAGTTGCTCAAAATATTTATTGTAGTGGGTATTACTAGGCTATTTAAGAATCACAGTACAACACTAGAAGTATTGTTTTAGGGTATAGGGTATATTCAGAAAAGTTTGGCAGCAGACACAGTGACGTGGGTTTCATAATACTGGCATGATGAGGAGTAGTGCCAGTAGCATTACAGATAATACCACCGGCAGCACTGACAGCTTGATGGTATAGACCTTTTCAACAGAGAGGAGGATCTCCTCCTGTCTGGGCTGTTACATGGAAGCACAAAAGCTGGCATCACAGTTTCGGCCTTGCCTTATTGGGCGGTCAAGCATGTTAACAATAGCCCAGAGGGGTGTATGGCAGTGCCCAGAGAGCCTTCATTGACAAGGTGTATACGTGATGAAGGAAAAATGCCAATGCATGTCAGTGCCCTATGAAAGGATCCCATGGTTTCAGCTTAATGTTTTAGTGTCCATTCCACTAACTTGTACGCCAGAACACTAGCGTGTGTGCACGCCATGCTCATGTCATCGGGAGAATAATGCAGGCTGCACCGTTCTTGCAGCCAACTGACCTGCACATCCCTCAGATTTCTGCCGGTGGCCAATGTGTGCGAGTGGTATGTGCACATTTAATAACAGGACAGCGTAACATTCGTGGAGATGGCTATGATGTGAACATGTGATAGCTTACTGTCCTAATGTTGCTTTATCAGAAAATCTCTCTCTCGTGCGGTACATTTTCTAGACTCTGAAAGAAGCTTTGTGAAATACAAGGCGATTTCTTTTTTGTGTGTTTGAAATGCCGAGCGCTGAAACGTTTTCAACAGATGATACCTGCATGTTGACTAAAAAAAGAAAGAAAGAAAGGAAGCACATCACACCAGTGTGCTCCAATTAGCTTTGAGTGTCGGCCTGTCGCTTGTCGTTGTGACTGCAGCGGATTTTCATCTTTTTAACAAAAACATTAAATTGGCTGCTCATGAATGCCAGGCCGATCACTTTCGTAAAACAGCTGAGCTGTGCCAGCCTCAAGATATGGAAATATAATTCGGAATGCTGCAATCTGATGTGCAAGTTTGTAGAGACAGTTTTTCATACTTTAATTCATATTTAAAAAATGCATTACAAAATAAATTCTGAATAACTCAAAACATCTGCAAACAAAATGGTGTTGGCAACATTTACCAGTGAGATAGCACTTTTTAAAGGTTCTGTTCAAGTTGTGTTACACACCCAGTAGAATGCCTATGCATATCTCTGCAAAGCTGATTTTTCATGGTTTCTGCACGAAACTACTCATCGTCGTACATCTCGGAAAAGAGCTAGCATGCTAGAGAACAAATGCATGAGTTACTGACCGTGAACAAGAACAGATGATGAACACTTCTTGTCCTTTAGAACACAAGAGTAGACACCCTGATCATCCATTGAGCTCTCACGTATTATTAACTTCCTACTTTTTCCTTCTGTTGTAACAACCACCTGAAATAAAATATTCAGTTTAGACGAAATATCTGTGCACGCCATTCTCTTTGTTTTGCAAATGGGCAAATGTCTAAATAGTATTTCAAACTTGAACAGAGGCACTTAGAAAGCCAACATTATACCTATATGTTCATCTGCATAAATTTACAAAAAAATGTCCACAAGCACAACCTCCTGGTGGATCGGTTACATGTGTGAGATAAACCAATTATGAAAACTTGTGCTATCCTTGGCTATATTTCTCGACAACAGGTGTAAACTGCTGTGACCAAAATGAAACCTCAAAGGGACACTAAAGAGGAACAATGACTTGGTTCAGATTGAGAAACTATACTCTGAGAATTCTAATGCCATATGTTTCATTATCATAAGTTCACTATTAGCAGAGAAAATGATGGTTGAAGATTCATTTTTAAATCTAGTGTCAAAATATCCTCACATGATGTCAGAAATTTCAAATTGCATTTTTGGTATTTTCGTGGCATTGCCACAATGAAATTTTCTGAAACTATACATGCTAAGTCTATGGCACCCACAGATAACAAAGTACTTCATTTTTATTTATTGGAAGTTACGTAGGACCTATTAGACGCCTTCCAAGTTTTTTACATCACAGTGTTTGGTGCTGAAAACTCAAAATGGTGTCACCAGTGGCATTTTCTTTTCACGCGTTTCCTCGCCTACTAAGCGTCATGTCGCAGTAAGAGTGGCGTTTTTTAAGGATTGTGAAATTGTGCTTTATTAATACGCAAAAAAAAAAATTTTGCTTTTTAGTGTCCCTTCAAAAGAGGCATCAGTTATAGGGGGGGGGAAGACAGAGGGTATGTTTGCTCTCCACTTCGTCCCTCTGCTCATGCCTGTGCCAATTACAAGCTGCATTTTGTTCTAGACATGTAAGTACACTGCTGAAATGAACCATGCACGAATACATGTCAAAATTTTGACCACAACAATGATGGAATTTTTTCATACATTCATAGATGTGTGCAGTTCGAGTTTGAACCCACCGCTTACCAGGCAAATGGCGAACCTACACCCCTGCATCTCAATAATGCCTGCTAGCAGAAAGGGGCTTTTGTGATGTAAGAAAATTGCAGTTCGGTTGATTTGTGGACATGCTTGATTCAGCATATGAATCATCTGTTGCGTAGTATAAAAAATGTTAGTACTGTAAATTCATTTTTCAAGATAATTTTACATGTCATATCTAAGTATTGTTGAGAGTCAATGAAATGGAGCACTGGTGTTGAAGAAAAGTTTAGTGTTAATCAGTGCCAACAGTTGCAGCAATTGTGAAAGACATTGCCAGTAGTTGCTAGTAATAATCAGGGACAGCAATTGTTTAATGCTGAAATAACAACTAGGGCAATAACTGAACATTGGATTAAGGAAAGTGGATATGCCTCTGCAAGGATGCAGAGATCAATATACTGGATTCATTGTAATGTAAATGTGAAGAAAGAAAAATGGATGAAGAAATAACTTGCCGTCAGCGGAAACCAAACCTACGATCTTCAAATAATGCATCCAATGCTCTGCTCACCGAGCTACAGCGGTGGTCATCCCCCCGTCGAATTCATCGGTTATACATGTGCACTTAAACATAAAAGTGTCAGTCAGTGCTGCCAGCAGTCAGACGTGTTATTCGAAGGTTGCAGGTTTGGCTCAGCTGGCGACAAGTTATCTTTTCATTTACTTTCTTTTCTTCACATTTACGTTACTATTACAATTAATAACACCCCTATACTTTCCTTGGCATCGCTGCCTGTTAGTTCTCATTAATATTAGACTGATGTTATATGGTGTTTAATTTCCCAATAGCCAGTTATGATATTAGTTACAGTTTAGAGATAACTCTTACGATATTTGACAGTTGTGGTAATGGTATGCTGTTTTTTGTTTGTTGGTTTAACTGTACCTTTTCAGATGGTTGGATTAAGTCACCGTCCTTCATCCATCTGACTTCAAGTGTTTCTCGTGACACCTCAACAAGTAATGTCACAGTATCACTTTCACGGACAATCACGTCATGCAGTCGTAGAGTGAATTCCGCATCAGCATCTGCAAAGAACAAATAATCAAGTTAATCAAATGACATAATTGTAAACAAAAACATCATGCCCAATGTAAAATATAATAATTCTTCATCTTAAGTGTAATTTTTTACATAGAGGTAGACGTATGGGAGAAAAAGGAGGCTTGACTAAATGAGATGAAGCGAACAAAGTTTCTTTTGTCATCTTCAAGGCAGCAACTCGTCACTCAAGTTAGCTCTAACAAGCCTTGAAGAAGATTTGACCACCTGACAATATATTGGTAACACCCCGTTCAAGGATTATTTAACCTTTTTGAACTGAGGTATATGTTTTTGAATAATATAAATGTATAGCATGGTTAAATTTAGAGTGATTGAAAGACATACTTTAGACAAGATGGCCTCCACCTGATCAATAATAGAGTGAGAACTCTTTAAATCAGAAATTGGGTAATTCAGGTGCGTTCTCAGATCCTGGCCAGCATATACACTGTTCAGTGGCATCTAACTCTCATCAATTCAATCATACTTGGCCACAACCCCAATAAGTCAGACAATCATCAGAGCAGGCCACGTGCGAGGTGCCGCAAATGTGGGACATAGAGGAGCAAAAATGGCGTCATGGAAAACCAAAACAAGTCAGTGCAGTTTGCATCAACAGAGTCATCAGTGGGAAGCTTATAGTAATGGCAGTAACAATTTTTCGGCTCAGCATGTCTTGGGTTAGTTAAGAAAGGAAAGTCTTAAGCCGCAGACACATTGTGAACAAAGTCATCAATGGTGAAAATTGCGGCTTTTACACCGCTTTTCTGCGAAGCATAGGGTTTACATATTCATCAAGAAAATGAAAATGTATTGACTTAATTAGAAATTTGTTTATTGTTTTCTTGATACTTTTGATAATTAGGAATTCAGTTAAGCGGGACATTTTTTCTGGTCACATGAAATCCAAATTAATGAGCTTTGACTGTAGTTTCCACAGTAGATAAACCGGCCAGTGAATTGACATTTTACATAGTGTCACGTGATCACAGAACGACCACAACGTCTGTTCACAGGAGCAGCACTGGACGTCGAGCCGAACCGAACGTTAGAGCACGAGCACACACCAACCGTCCTCTTCTTCTTTCACACCATGGCACATACTCGCATTGGCAGGGCTAAACCTCGTTCAATGCCTGTGGCATTACCCCCCCTTCGAAAAAAAAAAGTACCACCCCGATGACCAATGCCGATTAAAAGTTAAAGTAGTCGCGTACACGCACAAAGACGCGTGAAGAAGCAGTGTCAGGTGGCTCGGGGGTAGTGTGGCTTCATCCGTGACACATGAACAATGTCGGCCTGTTGGGAACGTCGAGATCGCTGAGCTGTGTCTTCAAGCAGAATTTCGTAGTTGACATCTGTGAGGCGCCGTAGTACTCTATAGGGACCGAAGTAGCGGTGAAGTAACTTTTCCGAGCGGCCCCTTTGGCGAACGGGTATCCACAGCCAGACCAGATCACCGGGTTGGTAAATGACATGGCGATGACGGGAGTTGTACCTCTGCGAGTCAATTCGTTGTTGTTTTCGGATCCGCTTGAGTGCAAGCTGGCGGGCCGCGTCGGCGAGCCGGATAAAGTCGTTCGCATCAGTAGTAATATCGGTCGTGTCAGGCAACAGCATGGCATCAAGCATCGTAATTGCTTCTCGGCCGTGAAGCAACCGGAATGGAGTGAAACCCGTAGTCTCTTGAACCGCAGTGTTGTAAGCGAACGTTACGTATGGCAAAATTGCATCCCAGTTCTTGTGATTACGGTCGACGTACATGGATAGCATGTCAGCGAGCGTCTTGTTTAATCTCTCCGTCAGACCGTTGGTTTGTGGATGGTATGCGGTTGTTTTGCGATGAGCTGTTCCACTAAGTCTCGTGACGTCTTGCATCAATTGGGCTGTAAAGGCTGTTCCACGGTCAGTGATAAGAACTGTTGGCGCTCCATGGCGGAGGACGATGTTGTTGATAAAAAAATACGCAACCTCATTGGCGGTGCCTCGTTGTAGGGCTTTCGTTTCGCAGTACCTCGTTAAATAGTCAGTAGCGACTACGATCCAGCGGTTGCCATCATGTGACTTCGGGAAGGGCCCAAGCAAGTCCATGCCGATTCGTTCAAACGGTTGTGACGGGGGTGCAACAGGCTGTAATAAACCAGCAGGGCGCACAGGTGGGGCTTTACGGCGCTGGCAATGATTGCATGTTTTAACGTAATGCTTGACATCCTGGGTGAGCTTTGGCCAGTAGTAGCGAGTCCGAATCCGGGCAAGGGTGCGTGCGAATCCTAGGTGGCCGGAGGAAGGCTCGTCGTGGCAGGCAGATAAAATGTCAGCACGTAGCCCTGGTGGAACGACAAGGAGGTACTCAGTCGCATAAGGTTCGAAGTTCTTTTTGTAGGCGATGTCGTTGCGGAGACAAAATGACCCTGAACGTGCAAATGCCGATGGTGGACTCGAGCTGCGACCTTGAAGGTATTTGATAAGTTGTTGGATCTCTGAATCATTCCACTGTTGTTGGGCCAAGTCGGATTCACTGACTGCACAAAGAAAATGGCCATCGGTATCATCGTCCCTTGATGTCGTCGCGAGGGGTGCGCGCGAAAGGCAATCAGCATCAGTGTGCCTGCGGCCTGACTTGTAGACGACTGTAACCTCAAATTCTTGAAGGCGTAAGCTCCACCTCGCGAGGCGCCCTGAAGGGTCCTTGAGATTGGCCAGCCAACAGAGGGCATGATGGTCCGTAACTACTCTGAATGGACGGCCATACAGATACGGTCGGAACTTTGTTATCGCCCAAATAACAGCAAGACATTCCTTCTCCGTGGTCGAGTAGTTAGCTTCCGCAGATGACAAAATGCGGCTAGCATAAGCGATGGGACGTTCAGCGCCGTCTTGCCACTGGACGAGTACTGCACCAAGGCCGATGTTGCTTGCGTCAGTGTGAAGTTTGGTGGTGGCATCTTCATCAAAGTGCCCTAGTAAGGGTTCACTCTGAAGGCACTGCTGAAGCTGGGAAAAGGCGGCTCTCTGCTCTGGACCCCACACAAAAGGAGTATCCTCCTTCGTTAAACGGGTAAGGGGTTCAGCGATGTTGGCAAAGCTCTGGACAAAGCGCCTGTAGTAGGCGCAGAGACCCAAAAACCGGCGCAAATCCCGTTTGTTCGAAGGTGGAGGAAATGCAGCAACAGCCATGGTCTTTTCTGGGTCTGGTCTAATGCCATCGTGACTGATAAGGTGGCCGAGGAACTTTAGTTCTTCGTAGCCGAAATGACACTTCTCCGGTTTTAGAGATAGGCCTGCGGATCGAATAGCGACGAAGACAGACTGAAGTCGTTGTAAATGTTGCTCAAATGTTTTGGAAAAAACAACGACGTCGTCTAAATACACGAGGCAGGATTCCCACTTCAGACCGGACAGGACGGTGTCCATCATCTTTTGGAACGTTGCCGGTGCAGAGCACAATCCAAATGGTAACACTTTGAATTCGTAGAGGCCATCGGGAGTTATGAATGCTGTTTTTTCCCTGTCCCGTTCATCGACCTCGATCTGCCAGTAGCCGCTGCGTAAATCCATTGAGGAAAAATATCGGGCATGTCGAAGTCGATCCAGTGAATCATCTATGCGTGGGAGAGGGTAGACGTCTCTCTTCGTCACTTTGTTGAGCTTCCGGTAATCGACGCAAAATCGAAGAGTGCCGTCTTTCTTTTTAACAAGTACGACGGGTGACGCCCATGGACTGTTCGAGGTTTGGATGACGTCGTCGTCGAGCATCTGTTTCACTTGAAAACGTATTGCCTCTTGTTCTTTTTGCGACACGCGGTAGGCGTGCTGTCGTACAGGCCGTTCGGTAGGGTCCGTTATAATGCGGTGCTTCACGGTTGGGGTCTGCTTGATTTTGGAGGTGGACGCAAAGCAATCACTATACGTACGTAAAATCATGCGTATCTGCTGTTGCTGCGCACAGGATAGGTGGCAATTCACGTCAACCGTACTGGCTATATCAGAGTTACCTTCGGCAGCAGTGGCAATCGGAGCGATAGTGGAACATTCTGCGTCATCGATGGCTTCAAAGTTCGCGATTGCTGTTCGCTTTGCTAAGTGTTGGTACTGGCCGCCGAAATTCGTGATCAGAAGCTGAGTCCGCCGATGTTTCAGTTTGACGATAGCACGCGCGACACAAATCTGCCGATCCAAGAGCACCGAGAGGTTAGTTTCCGCGATGCCACTACTCTTGTTGTCACAGTCGCTCTCCACCGTTACCAACATACTGGCTCGCGGCGGCAGTGCGATGGTGTCGTCAGCAATTCGAAGTGTTGTGGTCGGCGCAACTGCATCCTTTCGTAGGGCTGTATGGTCGTTGGATAACGTTATGAGCAGGTCGCGAAGGTTAATAATGGCTCCATGCTCGCGGAGAAAATCCATTCCGAGAATCAGGTTTTGGGAGCATTCGCGCAATACAACGAAGGAAACAATGTACGTCGACTCACGAATTCGGAGGCGGGCAGTGCACATTCCTAGCGGTGTCAATAGGTGACCTCCCGCAGTTCGGAGGTTGGTTCCATGTCCCCAAGGTGTCGTTACCTTTCTTAGCTGTGCAGCGAGGTCAGCGCTTATAACAGAATAATCGGCACCCGTATCTACCAGAGCGGTCAGCGGGTGGTTGTCGAGAAGAACAGAGATACGAGCAGAGACCTGTTTGTCGTCGATGGCACACGTCGGTGAAAGAATGTCGTCGGATGTCGGCAGGCAAATCGGGGGAGGGTCTTGTAACGGTGCAGCACTGGACGTCGAGCCGAACCGAACGTTAGAGCACGAGCACACACCAACCGTCCTCTTCTTCTTTCACACCATGGCACATACTCGCATTGGCAGGGCTAAACCTCGTTCAATGCCTGTGGCAATAGACTGGTGTGCCATATGTTTAAATGCATTTAGTGATGACATTCTTTAGTTTTCATTCAAGGATAAAAAACTATGTGGAAGAGTAGATTAATACTGACCTCGCTTGGCCCAAAAACCAAAATAGATGGTTCCCGTGAATCAATACAGAAACCGTTGAGCAGCTATTGCACAAGTTTACGAATTTTTCTCATGAATGTTTTCTTTTAATAAATGCCTTGAAAGATATCACATCCTAGCTTTCTATACATTGCTTGTCACAGCTAACTTAGTGATTTATTATCGCATCTCTCTTCTTCTACTTTCTTTTCTTCTCATCCTTATGCAGCAGTAGTCACATTCTTTTTCAACCAAGTGAAGTTACTGGTAACTTCTTTTGTGAAATGATGTTTCACTGTTACAGCAATTGTTGACAGCTTGCTTACCTTCAACGTGAAGTATTGTAGAGGTCTTGACATTTCCTGCCACGCATGTGTATTCAGCAGTGTCATCTTTGTCAACACATGGTACCACAAGTCGCCTGACCTTTTCCTCTTTAATAAATTTGAAACTGTTGGAAGATGAAATAACAGAACAACAACTTAAAGATAGAATAAAGAGTTCAACTCATTGTAGAACAATAGAGTACATGCAAGCATGAACATTGAAGGAGGAACAGATTATTTTAAAGGGGTCATGAACCACTTTTCAAGTTATCACTGAATAACCTACGTATAAGAGTTCATTGCCTCACAAACCGATTGCCGCTAAAACTTCTGAAATTCATCAGGAACAAGTAGAGTTACAGGTATTTGTCACATGCTTCAAGCGCTTTCTTCTCTCATCTTGATGAGTGGGCTGGCAGCTACACTGGGAGGTATGGCACAAGAGAAAGAAGTAATGTCAGCGTGCGTACCAATCTTGGAATGCGTATGGAGAAATGTTATTGCTCCTTTCCATTGTGATCCCTGTGCACAAGTGTGGCTCACTATCTAATGTTAGCCAACCATGTAGCACAGTGCTGGCAAGCGGTGAAACGCTGTGGTAAGAAGCTATCTGGTCTAAATGGCACTCTTGATTTATGTCAGCTATTGGCCCATAGCATGCTCTGTTCGATGTAAAACAGCAGGTACTGGAAGCTTTGAAGAAGAGAGCAAGCACAGGCCTCTGCATGAAAAAAGGGTGCCTGATGATAGGCTAATTTCGTGCCCCACTTCTAAACTCTCCTTGCAGAGCATGATTGCAAGATTTCGCTGAGCTGTTCATAGCAGTGTTTGCTATTCACAGGATGTGTTTTCTCACAAAGCCTGAGGGGTGGTTTATGACTTTTTTAATTATGTGCTTAATTGGAGAACATTTGTCAGTCTAACAAAAAGCAGAGTCAAGAAAGGCACCAGCTTATGTGAATGGAAAGAAAAGAAAGTTTACTTACAAACCAGATGAAAACCTATTAGAGCCCCAGCTTTTATAAAGCTGAGCTGCTGAAAAAATATCTGCTGTTTGCTTAGCATAAAATATTTGTGTAGCCCTACAGCATGTGTTTTTTTTGTATTATGTTTAAACTTATGACCTTGCATGATGTGCTCTGTGTCTAGTTGTTTTCACGTGGCTTTTGTCAAGATTTACAAAGTACCGGTGCGCGTGACTGAATTGACATACTATTTACCTGCATTTAATTAATGAGACAATAAGAGCCTTGCTTAAACCTCTGGAGGGAATTTCTCAAATTCATTTCTGCAATCTAACCTAACATTTGTACAGCGTGCACAGATGCAGTTTTAAGGGGGGAAGTGGCAATGAAAATCATCTTTGTTATATATGAAGCTGAAGGGATAAAATTTGGCATGCAGATGTCATTTGTTGTGCTTATATCATAACTGAAAGCGGTTTTGAGCTATCGAATGTAACTTTTGAGTTACAGCACTTGATAAACTTTCATTGCCACCCCTAAATTGATTAACTAATTAGACAGAAGTTCGTCAAAAATTTTGCATAAGGATATTTACAAAGGTCTATTTTGTTCTCTAATGCTGTTGGTTTATTTTGAATATTTAGGTAAGCACACAAATTTTTTTTCTGAAACGTCCTGGACATATTGTCTTACCAACAACTTTACAAAAAGCCAATTACAAAAGTCTGTATAATGTGCACACAAATATGAACAGCTTTGCGGTGCTCACCAATGTCTCAGAATTCAAGTGAAGTAAACGGAATGGCTATAGCTTAATTTGTTGTGAAATGACACAGGGATGACTGACAGCAACTGCTCAAAAAATGAAAGCTGAGAAAATGAAGCTCAAAGAAATTGGAGCTAGAAGCTGATAAAACAAAACTCGGAAGGAAGCTGGCTTTATTTTTCATTGGAGAAAGGCATATTTGTGGCTATCTTGAGCTCCAGTCTGTGCTCTTTATGATGATGCCAATACGCTGGCACTTTGCCAATGAAAAGCTGCAAATTTCTATTTTGCTATGCCCAATTTTCACATAGCTTTTGACAACAGCCCGCCATTAAAATGCCTGTTTCTCAACTTCTACTACTTATTTTGATATAGAACCACACTATGATGTAAAACATGGTCTCAGGATTACAGAAAAAAATTAATTGAAAAACTGAACATCTTGACCAAATTTACAATTCCCATTGCCACGTCCCCCCTTAAGAAAGACCTGAATTTTGCTTGTTGCCTTTTGACCTATGAACGAAAAAGGAAATGTAGATGCTTTAGGAAATGCCACTTTGGGCTCCTATCTTCACTTTAATAACTACAAAATGCAACCTGCAACACAGCTTCTTAAAGTCTGCCACAATTCTTTCACATAGCATTAGCACTGTAACAATTAATGTCTGTGGAAACACCTAGTCTTCTCTGATTTCGCTTTATTCTTCTCAAAGAAATAATAAACCAAATACCGTTGGTCCATTGGAATGGGCTTTCCATTCTTCATCCAGACAACATCAACATCTGCTTGTGACAAAGCCACCTCAAATACAGCATCCGTATCTTGAGGCACAGTTGTTTTTTCTGGCAGCCTTGCGGTAAACTCAACAGAGGGGGCTGCAAGAAAAATTATTGACAAATGATAAATATGTCATTAACTACCACTACCAAAATGTACTGTTACTTTTCAGGCGAGTGCCAAATACTTACGTTCAACAGTGAGACGAGCACTGCATGACTGATCACCAACTTTGCAAGTATAGCGACCAGCATCTTGGAGAACAGAATTTTTAATTACTAAAACTTGCCGCTTCCCATCAATTTTTAGTCTCACACGATCACTGAACTGCAGCTCTTTCCCTAGAAACATCAAGTAGTGGTTAGAACACTCTTTCTCACACTTTTAAAGTAACACTTACCATCCTTGAACCAACGAACCAATGCATCACCTTTGGTCAGTTCAATGAAAAATTGAGCAGTGTCATCCTTTGCGACAGTTTGGTCCGTCAAAAATGTGGTTATCTCAGGAGGCAGTTCTGAAACGTCAGGTATTCAACAGTCAGGCAGGACCAATCTGATATTCAAGTTGTCAGACATTTGATTCAAGACTAGGAGAAAGAAAAAAATTTACTACAGAAAATTGGCTATGGCCTGCCTGGGTGCCATGCTAACTGATGTAATGGTGACTTACGAAGACTGTGTTTTAAACATAGTAAAATTCAGTTCTTTTGTAGAGATAAGGTGCACAAACACAGTCATGAAGCCCTGTCTTTGCATTGCCTATATTTAATGCAAAGCAAACATTTATTAGTCGACATTTCAAGCTTGTACATAATGAACTAAAGGAAGCATGAATAGTATAAGGGAAGAAGGTTGTGAAGTAGGCATAAAAATAAATTGCGCCTAGATGTTAATCTAAAGTTGGTACTCACCAATGACAACCAAGTCTGCTGATGTCTCCTCGTCTCCCAGTACGCATGTGTATTCACCTTCATCTCTGATACTGGCATTCTTGATCACAAGCTTCTGGTAAGGGCCTTCGGATATTGCTTGGTATTTGTCCTGTGGCTCATCAAGTTTGATTGGCTCTCCATCTTTGCACCAAGTGACGTGATCAACTGGACGGTTTGTCTTTGTCACAAACATGGCCACGTGGTTTTCTTTCACTTCTATATCTTGAAGCTTCTCCACAAATGTGAGGTTTGGTTCTGGGGAGCAAACATATGAGAGTATAGCATTGGCCAGCCAAAGGACCTTTGGTTAGAGTCCGAAAATTAAAGTATGCACAATATTTACAGGGAAATGCTATTCACTTATGTTAGCAAAAGTTGTGCATAGATAAGTTTGCATTTTAATTTTTTTTGCCAAGGATGTTGGTGAAGATATATAGCTTATTTGTTAAATAAGATAATACAAACATATTTTTTCAGTGACTGTAATAGCACTGCACAGCATTATTGTTCACAATATAACATTCCAGCTTCGGGAAAAAATGTACATATTATTCACGACACTGATGAATAAATTTCTTTTTAACACAAAGAGGAAGTTTTTCCAGTTGACACAATTTGCAGCAACTTGCATGTGAATTTAATAAATTAAGCATCTCTTAATAAAGCTGCCACTTGGCATCTCTTAGTGGTTGGGCACAGTCGTGGCAAAGTTAACGAAATTATTTTAGCATACTGCAGCATCGTGTGATGGTATTTCAAATAAATAATATTTACTAGTGGTTGGAACACTTGACGAATAGTATCACTTTCATGGTAGCTGATATACATAAATGGAATACAATGTAAGTGCTCAATTGCTACTGCACTGTTTCATTTTTTAGTCGGCTATCTAGCTACCTTGGTCAACTTCCCCCATTGCAGTTTTTCAGATTCATCACAATATTTCAATTTTTAGTCTATTTTGTTACTTTGTTTGACTTTCCTTGCTGCAGTTTTTCAGATTGAACCCAATATTTAATTTTTTTTTTGCCAGCCATCCCACCGTCCAAAGTTCCATGTAATTTTTTTACCTTGTACAGTCACCTTTGCAGTGTGCGTGACTTCGCCTGCAGGGTTAGATGCAGTGCATGTGTACTTTGCAGTATCAGTGACATCAGACTTGGGTATCTCAAGCGTTGATGTCGACTCATCCTCCTGAATTATAATTTTTTTGCTGTCTTCACGAATGCGTTTGTCATCTCTGAAATGAATACATCATTAAATAATAATTAACAAAGTGAAGTCAAGCAGATAAGAGAAAAGGCGTACCTGTACCAGGCCACAGTGGGTTTTGGTTTTCCAGTGTACTTCACAATTAATTTTACAGTTTCTTCTTCTGTAACCACCTGAAATAATTTTAAAAAGAAATATTTAAAATTTTATATACTTCCATTTTATACTTTTCTTTTACTTTCATACAGTTACACCTAAACCACTTTTGTGCATGATATCATACTTACAGTGTCACTGAAAGTCTGAGTAAATTTGGGCGGTTCTTGCTCTTCCTTAGGCTTTTCTGCAAGTGCCAACAAATCATTGCTTTTCAGAGTCTGGTACATGTACTTTGGGACTCAGCTTGATATTACGAATGTAAAGGCACATGGCCATAAAGAAGAAAAAGTAAAGAGACTTCATCAACTTGAATGAAAACTTACCTATAACTTCCACATCAATGTGGTTTGTTACAGTCCCTTCACAGTTTTCAGCTGTGACTTCGTATGTACCTGCATCACCTGGTTTCACATCTTTTAAGACAAATGTCACATTTATAAAATTATGATCCTCTTTCGTTTTTGTGACTGAGAATCGCTTATCGTCTTTCTCTTTGAGGGTTTTATCATTCACTTTGAGAGTTACCTGGAATAAAAAAAAAAGGGTCAGCTTGTGTTAACACGTTTGGAGCGGCACGCTTTTTTGAGTTCTCATTTTACATGGGGAATTACCCACCAGTGGGTCATTCTGCATATCTTCCAAATGCACCACGACCCACTGGTGGATCACACACCTATGCGGATTTCACTTGCTCTAAAAAGATTCCACTGCTACCATTGCAGCTGGCATCTGACATATTTGTTTGCCTACTACAGCACTTTCAGTAAATAGAAGTTTCTTAAATAGGCGTGGCTCTTAAAAAGTGTCTTTAATAGTTGGGTGAACAGAATGAAATTTGATGCACTTACTCAGCTTTTATTGTAGATTTACAAATCTCTGAGTAGATTTTTATTAGCTGCATTATAACAAAAGATATGCAACTTCAACACTGTTTTCTAGCATAATCTTCATGGGGACGTTAGGTAACTTCTCATCGCCTAACACAAAAACAAGGTATGCAGCAAGATTGCCAGACAGCTGGTCTAGCCGATGATGCGATTTGTTTTTTTTAATGTTGTTTACCAAATTATGATTCTCGATATTCATAAAGACTTTGGAGCAAGAGTAAAACTTTTACACTCAAATTTACAAATGATTTTGTATACAAATTTTGATGAAAACAATCAAATTAGCATAATCAGCTAGACGAGCTCTCTGGCAGTCTTGCCACATATTTTCCTTTTTTGTTTGACAAAGCTAAGTTGCCAAAAAGCACTGTACAAAATATGATCTCAGAAATGGCATATCTTTTGTTTTATGCAGATAATAAAATTCTACATGAAAATTTAGAACCTGCAGAAAAAACTGAATGATTGTATTAAATTTCATTTACTAGTTAACCTGACTAATAAAGAAAAATTTTTCAAGACCCACATCTCTCCTTGAATTAAACAAGCGCATCTACTGTGATCAGTTTTCTGCTTGAATGGGAGATTTTCCTAATCTGCAAATGCGCTTTTCTGCGATAAATATTCCTCTACTAATGGCGGCACCGATAGTGCTTCAAGTCAAAACAAGATCCCGCTTGGCTTATCTATTATACGTGGCTATATCAAGACAGCGAAGTCAACATTTACCATGTCATGGCACAAACTGTGCTCGAATACATTGCTTTTAGTAAGAGCCTAGCTGCCATTCGTAGGACAAAGTGCATAGCAGAGAAGCGCCCTTGTGGATTAGGAAAATCTCCTCTATCTCACCGTAAATGGAACTCCTATTAAATGTAACAGATTTTTCTGGTCCCTTGGAGTTTCATTTAATGAACGTCTACTGTAATTCAAAACACAAAATAAATTCAGTTGCGCTTACAATGTTTTTTTAAATTATGAAGTAGAGTCACATTTGTGAAATTAGATTATGGTTGTACATTATTGACTGTTTTTTTTTATTTGTATCATTTGATAGATACTTTGTAGGTTAGATACAGAGAAGGAGCTCTGTCAAAATTTATGGGAATGCCAATAAGCTTTACCAATGAAAGCAATCCTAACACTTCATAAGAAACATGGTTCTAGACTGCAGGCTTGCAATGGGCCCACTGGTTGTCATGATCATCACTGTTCATGCTTTTTTTTTCATTCAATTTGCCCTGTGCAAATCCCCTTTTTACACAAAAGCTTCTCAAGTCAAGCTCCTGTCTGGTTTCTTGTCAATTAAAGACTGGTCATTTCATTTATGAATAGTCTTCAGGCATTAGAAAAGTACAGTTTAATATAATAATAGTAGATATGCACTGTTATATTGCTCTCCAATATATGGCACTGCTAATAAAGTTAGAAGTGATAGATACACACCTAGACCTTAACTCAACAAATTTATCATCTTTCGAAGTTTTCAGCTGAAAAGCACCATTTCACTATCTAGAAGTTACTGATTGGTCTTGAAGTTATTTCTGCTGTGCTGGCTTCTCTGTACTGTACTTCCTCATTTTGCAGTTATATGTACCACAATCATCTTTTCAACATACAGATTGCTCGAATGACGAACGTAGTAGGTTATGCCAGATTGTAAAGCAATGCAGACTACTAGCGGGTAAAATGACAGAATAATGGATACTAGAGCTAAGAAGTTTGAGCTATTTACATTGTGCACTAAGATTGGTAGTGTAAAAAACTTAATAAAAACTTTGCATGTACCAGGCTTACTAAAAAGCAGCTTTCTGTTCATTTATAGGTAAGCTGACGTTAATACAGAATATAGAAATTTGATGATGTGAGTGAGTGTTTTTCGATCGAAACAGACCAATGCAGGGAAGCAGCTGACCAGCAGAATTTTTTAAACCACCATTATATCCTCTGGGGTTTTTCACATGTAGAGTAGTGTACTTCTGCCTATTAAAAGTAGGAAATGCAGGTGCTTGCTCATGTTCAGTTCTTACGCTTGTGTATAACTACATGCAATTTTTTAATATCACGCTGATGGATCTTCCCACACTAACAGCAGTTTTTTTTCTTCCTCGTTAACAAAAAAATCTGCTATAATAAAGTCTACTAAGAAAAGACACCCCGCCTGCGCAGAAGGTACAGCACAGTCACAGCGAAAGCTAGAAAAGCAGCCTTTCAGAGCCTTTTATAAACACTCATTGGGTAACTGCTGCAAGCACACTTGCTTGATTGATTCCCACTACGGCATTAATAATAAAAATTTTAGGGTAGTAGGCCGGCATTCGCTACACTATTTTCCATAATTCTTCCGAGAAGCATGGTATCCGCTATACTATTGCGAGCAATTTTGTGCCAGTTGTTCATGCAGTGGCTGATAACGATGAGGAATTGTGCCTGAAGTTAATAGGTGAACAAAAACAAGCTTTTGTAATGGGTTGGAGCATTCGACGACCCACTCGTTACGCTATTTACATTGTGCGACGACTGCTTGTTCTTTCACTGTTTTAAAACAATTTATCAGTCGTATTAACGCTATTGCTTTCCCGACATCAAGCCTGCCTATGGCAAGTTTGCCAACAAGTCCCAAGCACTGGCTTGGTTTAGTGGTAGAATACTGAAATGGCACCCAGCTAACCCGGGAACGAGCTCCACTGTGTCATTGGTACTAGGTTTCTTTTCTGGTTTCGCGCGATGTGGTTATGAACACCAGCGGTGGCGGACAACTACGACACTGCGCGAGACTTGAGTTGTCATCTCAAAACAACTTCCACTGTAAAAGATGTATTGTATTGAAATAAGCAGACAGCAGATGCATACCTCTGGCTCAGGAGTTCCAGTGACCTTTATGACAAGAGTTAGTGTGCTTCCTTCATCAACCCTCAAGTGAGGCCGTAAAGGTGATGAAAAAATTGGGGGAATTCCTTCCGCCAGTATATCCAGCAATGATGATGACCTCGATACTGTGCGTCTGGAAATTGTCTGCTCACTGATGAATTCTGAAAGACCAAGAAACCAAACAAACATCAAACTAACACAACGATTTCTCATCTTCCCTTGTAAGCACATGGTGTTTCCAACCATTTTTTCTTCTCCCTGTATGAGTTAATTGGCAAGAAGGTACAAGTTTATCTCGATGGAACTTTCTACTAGACAAGAGGCTAAGGCCTTGATCTAGATTTGTTCTGGATTAGGTACATTAAAACGTACTCAGCGGTTGATGCAATTACAATTTTCATATGATTTGCTATGGAAACTCCTTTGATATTACTTGAAATTTCAATAAAAGCCACATTTCATGCAAAAATACAAATATTTGGGCAACTTTGTCAAACAGTGCTAAAAAAAAAAGGACAAGGCCGAGAAAGAAGTCAGTGCACCATTTATTGCCTTGACAGAGAAAAAACTTTGGTATATGTCCTGTGCGTACGACCTTTGCAAGTGATGTAGACTGCCTGCACATTTTATTATATATTTTTTGTGAATAGTGTTGAACAGCGCAAAAAAGGACAAGGAAAAAAAAGAAACACAGACAAGATGTGGTTCTCAGTTGATGCGTGAGATAATTGGGACAGCAGAAATCACGAGACTTGGCGATAACTGCGCGAGCATCCTGTTCCTTGCCTTGACGAAGAAATAAGTTTACTATACGTTCTATGTGCATGGTTGCCGCAAGTTATGTAGGCCGACTCTACATGTTATTATGCATCTTTTTGCGAATAGTGCTGTGCAATCTTTTTGTTCATGTGTCTTTTTGTTTACATTCGTTTTCTTTTCAGAAATAAATTTCACTAGTAAGCAGTGCTTGTCTGTGTTTCTTTCTGGTCCTTGTCCTTTTTTGCACTGTTTGACACTACATTTCATGTACAGATATTGTGGGTACTCTGCTCGGTTCCCAGAGCTCCAGTGATATCTACATTGATTCCAGTGTGTTTGTTCTAATTCAAGTCTAAAAGCTACTTGTCACAGGCATAAGTAACTGTTTTTTTTAATAAGCTGAAACTAATAACATTAACCTGTCAGGTGTAATTTATAAATAACTGTCTGTAAATGCATCACATTCACACGACATTAATCCAATTCACTGAATGCTCTATTGCAACAAAATTGATTTTATAATATATTGATTTGGGAGTTTTACAGGAGTTGATTTTAATTAGACTGCTATTTAACATCTACGCATCTTGAAGCCATTCCTGTTCTGCTTTTGCACAAGTATGACAATACCTTTGGCTAGAAGTATAGTGCAATTTCTTTCTAGGTTATACTCATTTCTAGGAAACAAAAATTATACTTCTGATGTGGCTTGTGGAAAGCAGTGCATCAAATGACTCATCAAACATGCTAGTGCCTTCAGCAATGTAATCATATGCAGCAATACTCAGCAAAATGAAGTTAAGGAAAAAAGCAGTTATTACACAGGAGGTTCAACTAATGCAAACCTTAATATATCTTGCTCTTACTTAGCTACCAGCCGACACAATTAGTGAAAATTAGTCACGTACACAAATGTGTGCTATCTACACAAATGTGTACAAAAAACAAACATGAGAACTGTTTTGCATCAAATCTGTAGTGATGCCTGTTGTCAAATATCCTGCTCTTATGCTCTGCGTAAAAATAAAAAAAAACATATGTGGCCGCACCAGATGGCACATACTACTTCTTATAGAATTGTGCTTAATAGTAGCAGTCTCATCAAGGTACGTAACAAGGATAGTAGTGTCTCTGACACTGTTCACCTACCATGTGCCACCATGAGGGCCAGCCAAACAGGCTTTTTGATTGCATTATTTTGTGGGATACTGAGAGTAATATGCTTATGCTATAAAGTATAACCCTTTCTGTTAATAAAAAAATAATTACAGAGGGAAATATAATCTCCCCATCAGTGAGTAACATGATGAAAAACATACAAAAAAAGGAAACAATAGGAAATGGAAACCCACTCTTGTATTCATTCTAATAGGCTCTTGAAAACATGCAGCATTGAAAGCCTTAGTTTAATGCCATAATGCATAAGGTGCCAGTGCATTGAAAACTATTGCTAACAGGGCTTCGATTTTCTTACCTTGAACTGTTAAGTCAGCTGAGCATGATGCAAAGCCTGCTGGGTTCTTGGCAACCACAGTGTATGTCCCTGCATCTTCTGGGAAGACTTCATTAATGACAAGGGTGCTGACATTTTCTTCATCATAATAAATCTGAAATACAAAGATTTTACTATTTTACTATATTAGTTTTTAGACCGTTTTTACTATAGTAGCTTGAAAGAATAGGTTATGTTAATAACTTTTCAGTAATCATACCTTGAAGTAATATCATGCAGTGGTCAGTTTTTGCAGCGTCGTATCTTGCAGTGTGTTTTGAGCGTAATATGCTTCCAATTCAGTTTGTAAAAGCTATGCTCATTTTGTTTTTCACTTCTTTCATTACTTACGACATAAGGAACTGAAGCTATTACATAAGGGGAGGCATTAAGGTGCTATTTAATTGCTCGAAATATTGAAAGTAAGAAAAAATAGCAGAAATTTGAAGAATAAGAAACAGTACAATGCAATATTTAAATTATACGAATCAAATAGAGTTGTTGTATAGTGGCAATAATCATAGTCCTAGGGTCATAGTAATGATGCAATTCTTATTATATCAACATAAAAGTAGTACATACATCAGTTTACATGGTATTTCACACATTTAAGCAGTACACTTTGATATTCCTCAAAATGTTATATGCTTCATTCTGCAAAATGCTATGTTTTTGGGAAATTTCTGGCAGTTTGTATAAGTGACAATGGGTTCTGGGAGGAGGTTCCATGAGGCTATTGCATGAGGCACTAAGGAATTGCTGATTGCAAAAGTGCAGCAGGAAATCTCATTAAGGAATGGCTGCGATCAATGCAAGAAGAACTTCTTACCAGTGGTTTTAATAGCGCGAATCTTGAGTGCAGGTGGTAGTAAAAACACTAAAGTACACATATGCAGGATATCAGATGAAATTATTTAAATGAATGCAAAGTTGAGCATATTCAAGTTTTTATCTGCTGAATGTTAGATAAGCAAGTTTTTTAAATCTTTAGTGAGAAATTTTAAGTAATATAACGTAGCCTAGTGTGTATGATGAGTTGGGTAAAAATTCAAGATGATAATTAGCAGGGTCAGAGTCATTTCTAGGCTCAAACAACCAAGCTTCATTCAGACTATCCAGAATACTGACTGTGTCAAATTACATAAGTATTAGGGAAAGTTTGGAAAACTTGCTGATGAAACAATATTTTTGAGCGGTTCTCTATTAGTTTGGTGAGGATGAGCATGTGAGTGAGTGAATGAGGTTAACTATACCATCAGCAGTAACTTCAATTTTTACCAGTAGTTGGGATAAAGTGTCTGACAGCTGTTCAGCTGAAGTTGGGTAGTTTGCCATAATTATTGAAGAGAAGTAGTTGCTCAGTATATTAGCACCACCATTTTCAGTGCGGATTCGGGAATCATTAGGGTTTACTAGGTAAATTTAATTAGGCATGGGCTTTAAAGAAAGGTTATCTCATAAATTCTTTGGGTTACATTGAAGGATTAAAAAGCAAGTCTGATGACAGAAATTTCAGTATCTTAAGATGGTGCTTTGTGGACATACAGTAGTTATGTTCCCAAAATACAGGACTGTTATCCACTCTGGCTTTTCTATAGAGGCATTTATGTTACAACTGAGAAGCAAGTTTATATATTATTATTCTTATTAAACCATTGATCATTTTTAATAAGGTTTTGCAAGAAGGTCAAGACTATATTTGTTTTCAAAAATCAGGAGCATTATTTTAAAGCATTCCTTATGAGTAGAGAAGATCAACGAAAAATTTAGTCCTTGCAGACGCACTTAATTTCCATTTTTTAAATTTGTGTTTCATTACTTTTTATATTGTTTTTTGTTGGAAACTTGTTTGAGAGGAAGTGATGTCCTTATGTGAAAGAGGTTATGATTATTTCTGTCAGGAAAGTTGCACTCACTATCTTATCAGTGAGGTGTTGATAAAACATCATTCAATTCAATTCATTCTATGAGCAATGCTGGTTCAGTCACAGTTCTTACCAATTTATTAAACAGTTGTATACTTGAGTTCAATAATGAAAGGTATGCACAACTCACCTCAAATTCTGTTGTTGACTTTATGATTTTCGTCTGCTTAAACCAAGTGACATATGGCCGTGGGTTACCCTGTACTTTGCACTGAAACGTTGCCGGCTGTCCCTTTTCAACTTCTGTTGGCTTGGGCTTCTCAACGAATTTTGGTGCGGTCATTTTTTCACCCGGAGACAGTTCTTCAAAGAAAGAATCACATAAATTTGATGACAGTTGTCTAGGGTATAATTTTACTCTTTGGTAAATATAAATCTGAATGATTTTTAAGCACAGCATCAAGTGGCTATGTATCATGTCCAAGGCATTCTGGAATATCAATGAGTTATTGTTTTGCAAGAAGGAATCTTGCCATGTGCCTTTATTTCTTTCTTCTTTTATTTATTTTTTATTGGTGAAACTCACATAAAAAATAAATAAATAAAGGTACATGACAATATTCTTGTTTTTTAGGTGCTCATTAAGTTCTACTCATGTGGTAAATTCTTTATAGAACACAATTGATAATTTTACCATCTGGTATGTTGAACAGTGTACTAATCTTTTAAATCACGGAAATGTAAGACAAGTTCAGTAGGAATTGCAGTGCACAGGATATTGTAAGTGGCTTTTTCGACTAAAATACACTAAAGTAAAGACTTAAAGTCACCAACATGAGCACAGTTACCATGAGTCCACAATGGGATTTCTAAAAGAAGGTAATAAAAAGTACGATTCATACAGTCGACTATCATTAATTCGTCGACTCATTAAGTCAACCCTCATTGTTCATACAGTCAACTCTCGAAGAGACCTCTGAATTTTGTTTGAATTATCAAGATGCTTGAATTATCAGAAGTTCTTAGATAGATGACTCTGGGTGGGGTGACACCACATATTATGATTAAGCATTTATTTAATCACATTTTAAAATTTTTAATACCTTTTTAAGCCCTAACTGCACACACTGAACAGAAAGTAGGGGTATAAAGTTGGCAAGTTTATTGGCCATTTACTGCTGATAAGACCTTCTAAAGAAATTTTGCATAGCCAAATGCTTCTTTCCTATAGGTATATGCTTTCAGCACAAAGCTCTCTATACTAGTTGAGAAGCATCACGGTTTACCATGCGTGTGCTTTGTTTCAAACATTCGTTTACTTGCAAAGCCTTTTTTCTTGAAGGCCTCAGGTGCTTATTTTTCATTTTTAGACTGTTAGGATTATATAAGCACACAAACTTTTAAATGTTAGTGGGAAAGCAACTGATATTTTCTGGTATAGACCTGCAAAAAGTATGAATTAACCGAATGATGGAGTCTGAATTAAGAGGCTTTTAAATACATTGAAAGAATAGAAGGCCAACCGAAAAATTGAATTTTGTTTGAATTAACCAAATGTTTAAATTATCAGAGTTTTAATTATCGTGAGTTTATATATTATTGGCTCTGCTATGCGTTCGAAATTTCGTGCCAGTAGTTTTTATTTGGAACTAAATATTTTAATTTCAATCCTCTCAAATGGATTTCAACAAGAAAAACATGTATCTTCAGAACAGCATCTCTCCACCAACTCTTGTCATTATGTGCTTTATATTTTAGCACACAATAATAAAAGTATACCATTATCTTTCATAGTGTAGGTAGCATGAGCTGGTGCCCATATTTTTTATGTCGAGCATTATTTTTATTTTTTTTTAATGTTAAGGTTAACAACATCTGCAAAGAAAGTAAAAGATATATTTGCTGCCTAGAAAATGTAAAAAAAAAAATGTCGCTGTTTCTGCTTGTACATGTGTGTTTTACTGGAAAATACCCCCTTCAGGCACGAAATATGATGCACTGTCTGCAAGTTCGTGAAATTCGCATGGAATGGTTTCAAGGCACTACGTAATACACTCCAAGAAAGGAAATGAAAGAATGTGTTTTGTGTGAGTTTCAGTAATTAATGTTAACTGGTATGCAATTAAATATCTAATTATCTTATACTTTGTCAGCTAATATTTTAGCATAAAACGAATCGAATATTAGGCCCAAAACACATGCAAAGTTTGTTTTTTGGTTGTACTCATTTCGAAAAAAGAAAAAAAAATTATTGACATTGGCCCTGGAGCACGGCATGTTGAATGATTGTTGAACATGGTAGTGTCTCCAGCAAAGTGATCCTCTGTAGCAATATGCAGTGCACTTAAGTTCAATGAGCATTAGTTGTGCACTCAGAATGCCTGCACAAATGTGCCTTCTTCCTTTCGAGAAATTGAAGGAAAATGCGCTGTGTCTATCTGTATGAGTACGATTGTACACACCATCGGGGACGGGGGTGTACATCTCAGGAAATGCCAGCTCGCCCATCCAGCAGTTCTGAAGCATGTGAGTGGGAGAGCTCCATCTCAATGTATGTGTATTGGGACATTCAGACCACACTCAATTATAATTTTGACTGCAGTATTTCAGGCATTTCAAGTTAGCTTCCTTGCCCTCAATGCTGAGATTAATGTGTCATAAAAGGAAAAAAAAAATAAGTGAACACGTAAAAATTACTCACTCCCAAATACAGGTAGTTTGCCTATTTTTTCTTCCAAAACTTGATCCAGAAGGCGATTGTAAGAAGCAACATCTTCTAAGATGGACTTTGGAACTATTCCTTTTTCTTTGGTGATAGTCTTTCGTACAAGCCATCGTTCCTCAGTTTTTCGTTCCACTAAAATAACATGCTCACCTGAAAGAAAAGTAACATATGAATGATTTTATGCTGTTTTCTCTTAACCCCTTAAGTGTAATAGTGTTTAGAAACATTTGTGAAACATATCACAATGACTTTCTGTAACTTTCTGTAATAAAATTTCTGCAATAAAATTATGTAATAGTAAAACTTTATGTCATAAATTTTAAAGGGGATTCTGATTGAAAAATGTAATTTTTATATACATGTTTTCTTTTTATTTTTACTTGCTGTCTCAAGTTTAGTTTCTCTGCTTTCTTGATGAAAAAAATTAAAAGTGTAGTTTAACTGAAAGTTCGCTAAAATCACGTTTAAAGTGGCCATTCAAATCTAAATGCAGCTCATTATCTGGAGTCCCCTAGGAATTGTCACCTGGCTGCTTGCAATTGCATTTTGCATGAAGAGTTCACGAAAGGCACATGATTAAAGTAACCATAATTTACAAGGTCTCATGATAAAAGAAATCATTTTAAAAACCACATTTCTGCCACATAGATGGGATTCAATTTCTACATTTAAAATGCATTTTTCTTAAGAAGCAGTTGAGGGCAACTTTTTGAGATTGGACATCCTATTTTTGGTACTTCTGATGGCCAGATCAGAATGATATTTTTTCCACACATATATTAACATGTGGAGAGCGCAGGCATCTTCTTTAGAACCTGTTATCTCTTATATGATCAATATGAATCTATAGTAAGCAATTAGTATGAGTTTAGCTTTTTAAGACTTCTCACATTACAACTTTGCTTGTTCATGTTATACACACTTTCTCGTTACTTATTCGCATTCTACAGTTACTGTGGGCCAACATGAGTTATTAACAATTCATAACCATAAATGTTTAGAGGCAGAAAAAGTGTGCCCAAACAGAGCTATATTTCACACATTGTCGTGGTACAAAATGAAAACTATATATAAAACTGATTACGTATTTAAAAGCAGCATGAAAATATATAAAATCAGCAAAAATGTCATTGCTTTAGGCTATAAATTAAAAACATTTTTTTCCAAATAGCATCTCCCCTTAAGCTACAGTTGTTGCTTGTTCAAAGAATGCCCAAGCCTTCCTTTGCCTGAGCTGTTTAAATTTAACTTCTTGGATTGACCAGCAGTGAGTAGAATAACGAATGTTTCATTTAGTGACATTTATTGTGCAATGCCAATGTATTATAGATGCATTTTTATTCTTTCTTTAATGAAATTAAATAACATTTTTATTTATTTAACTGATATCATTGTCCTTTAATGTATTTCCACATCTGATTTTTGGCTTGGTATAAGGAGCATATAGATTGCTGTGATTACTTTTTAGAAGTATTGAAAAAATGTTTACCTTCCTCAAGGTCTAAGCCATCTTCCTCTTCTGTGATGTAGGTAGTGATTGCCACATATTCAATTATTTCCTGCATAAAAATTGAGATTGAAGTGTCTATTCTCACTTTTTTTTATACTTTCTCTGTAGTTACACAGCTTCATATATACTAACACCATAGATTTTGTATATTTACAGTCCTTAAGGTGTGAAATGAGAGATCAAGGCTTTTACTATAATGATTGGTATGCACAATTACTCGGGGTCAGTGCATTGTGTCGCAACGAATGTGGCTGTTGAAAATAAAGTTTGCTTCGATTTTTATGTTCCAGTCAGAATTACGCCGATATGATATGAAATGATGATGGTGCAAACAAAAGTATGTGCATTACTTAGCCTTCAAAAGTGCATTTCACCACACGAGAGCTATACATGCACAGCATGCAACTAAGCCTGAAAATCGGCTATATTTTGCATAGGAACCAGTACATTATAATACTCAGAGGTAAGCATAACGAATGTTAGAGGCTGAAATGAATAATGACAAATAGTCAGAATAAATAAAGAACCAACAGCAATCATCGTACAAAGTATGTTTTGTTTTTTGAATATTTACATAAAGTCCTACATGCGGGCTTCTTCACACACCTCAGTCAGTGTAACTAAGGTGGCTGAGCTCATACTCAAGCCACTGGAGAATTTCAACCCTGCATGTCCATAATGTAGAAGGTGTCAGACAGAGATTCTCATGGGTTCACATATTGCTTGTCTTAAATGCGTAAAGTGTCTGGAAATTTCACACTTACGAGATTTTGTCAGGACAGGCGGCATACCTTTAATGTACCTAATCATTAAGTTTGCCTATGCTTTTTACTGTAACAGCTCAAAAAAACACATAGGTCAGCAGACAGAGTGGGACACCTGCTTGGTATGTCGTCCAACGTGTTTATTGTTCTGCTTGATTGAGCCATGAGAAATGAACAAGTATAAATTTGTATTCCTCCACTTTTCCCAGAGCGTGACAAAATAACTTCTTGTAATATTTTTATAGACCAATTATTAAAAATGATTTAATATAGGATCAAAAGTTTGTTGTTATTAATTACTGAAGCAGAGTATTGTGCTGCAACAGTGTGGTTAACAATTTTATTTTTATACTCAGCCACTGGGCAACAGTGTTACATGCTGATGAAATCTTTACTGGTGAAAAACTGTACATGTGTTTCCTAAACAAATAAGCAAGAAGATATACATTTTTTGTTACTATTGTTAAAACAAGTCCTCAAGTGTAAAGCATATGCATTTAATCTTACGAATCGACATTTTGATCTTTTTGTCAACTGTCCTAATTAAATTGTGACAATTCACTCTTTTTTTCTTATAAGTATCTTATAGCTTGTTTTTGTGAAAGAAGGCCCAAACTGCATTCATGACTTGTATAAAGTGCTAGCACTGTGTGTGTTGATTTAAGCAATTGGCAAAGAAAGAAACTTCTATGCTTTCGAAACTACAATTTTGCTTTTTACTCAATGGGAAGCTTTTCAAACAAAGTGAGAACAGCTATGTGCTCATTATTCATTATGTAATTATTTAAGTCCTTTGTTCTCAAGTGACTCACTGTACGGCATATATAATTTTCAAATAGACTAACTGGTATGCTAATATTATATAATAAGTGCATAAAACTAATGCTAGCCTTAGGTATGGTTAGCATAAAAAAGGGAACTTCTAAACTTGTGATTAAATGGACAGTAAAGAGAAAAATGATCTATCTCGTATTATTAGAAAGCAGTCCTTTCATGAAACAAAGGCACCACTCTTGGCACAAGATGCTTGCTAAGCAAGAAAACAGGCAAAAGGAAAATACAGCTAATGCAACACCTTGAGGCTCCTTGCTGCGATGTCATTTTTACTGCGCGTTATAGAGCCCACACAATTTTTATCGGCAAAAGTTATGGTGCATTGTAAGGGAGCTTGATGCTTGGAATAGCAAGTTTTATGAAGTTTTCTAAAGCCAATGTGGCCAAAATAAGAAAAAACACATTCTGTGACTTAACCATGATCACTGGTATGGCTCATAAGAAGTTTTCATTATTAGTGAAAGTGGCTCTATGGTAGCATAGCATATTTCAGGAAGTGAGGAGTAATGTTTGAAATTGTTCATAACCTGGAGGAGGGGTAATCTGATCTCTCAAGCTGTGCAGCACTATCTATAATATGCCGATACGTTAAACATCCATTTTTTTTTTCATCAGATATGACAGCTGACAAAATTTACATATGTCATTTAGAAGTGGCCACAAAAACTCTCAATTCTAGTTTCATGTGGGAATTATATGGATGTTCATATCAAAATTACAAAAGCACTTTTTAATAAAAGGGTAGCAGCATAAAAATTTGGCAGACACAAAAGAGGCCAGCCAAACAAGCAATATACACATGAATAGTGCACCTTGCCTTATTTGTCCTTGTCTCAGCTTAATGCCATTATGCTGTCATAGTGAACTAATATGTCGAAACAGCTCGCACCAACACCTTTTAGATAGTTTGCTAAACTTTTTGCATTTTGCTTACATCAAGTCAGTTCATCCCATGTGCATCTTTAAAGATACTTTTTCTAATAATACAGAGCATATGTCAATGTTGTAACCAGATTGGGAGAAGTGGGGGGGGGGGGGGAGCTTCAACTTCCCTATCCCCAAAATTTTCAATTTTGCGTACGTATACAGGGTGTCCCACATAACTTGAGCCAAGAATTAGAGAGTGAAAGACACTTAGGAGGTGAATTGAACCAAACTCATACTACTCACACTAGCCTGCAGTTACTCAGGCTATTTTGTATTTCTCCCCATACTTAATTAGTTAATAATTCGTAATTATCCGTTTTTTAAATTATGGGCTGGAAACTCCAAATATGAACACTGAGATGTAGAGCACTTTCAGAAACCACCAACTAAATTGTTTCCTGTACGATACGTGTCGCGCTGTTATTTTTTCAAAGTTGTAAAGAAAGCCCGCAAAATGTGAAAAGAAGCCATGTGACGGACCCCGAGCGCACTGCCATAGTGCTGCTATAGGCTTTCTTTACAATGCTGAAGAAATAACAGCACTAGACGTATCATACAGGAAACAATTTAGTCGGTGGTTTCTGAAAGTGCTATACATATCAGTGTTCATATTTTGGGTTTCCAGCCCATAATTAAAAAAATTGGTAAAAATTATTAATTAATTAGTATGGGTAGAAATAAAAAATAGCCCGAGTACCTACAGGCTATTGCAAATAGCACGCGTTTGGTTCAATTTGCCACTGAAGTGTCTTTCATTTTCAAATTCATGGCTCAAGTTATGTGGGACACCCTGTGTACATAACAAAACATGCACAAACAAATAACCCCCTAAAAAATTTTCCCCTGGGTGTTGGTTTAACACCCTGAAAAAATTTTTGGCTACACCTCTAGTGCACGAAAAAACTATTCACGAGAAACCTGTGCAGTGCACTACAGTTAAAACTTCATCTGATAAAACCAGATTTTACAAAGTTTCTAATCAAATAAGCAATTTCCATTCTCCAGCAGGTACCCATAGGGTTTCATGTTGCCGTGAACTTGTGCTGATGAAAGCAACTTGGCCGCTGCCAAACCTGATCTAATGAAGTTTTTCTTGGAAAGAATTGAGCAAGAATGCGAGTTTTTTTCTTCCAATTTTGACACGAACAGGTTTTTTTTTTAGTATTCACTCTAATGCTATTATGTAAAACTGTCACGGTTCTAGCTATATTTTGATGAGGCTGCATATGCTGTGCCCCATGCAGGAGACAATGAGCTTGGCAGTCTGTAGCAACTCTTACATACCAGGTGGAGCTAAAAGTGGTTTGTGTTTGCTTTCATTAATGCATGGTTTATGAGTCAGATGGCACTGAACATCTCTCAACTTTCTTGCTTGGCCTGCTCATACAATCACTGCACTCGTTCTCTGCATCTCTGTGTATCAGCATCCTGTTATAGCTTCAAACGACTATCATCCTAGATGCCACCGCCCAAGCAGGAAGCTTCCCATGGCAGAACCACCCTAGCGGACTTTCCACACGCACAGCGTTGGTTTTCGAGTTTTCACTCTTTCAAATCGAGTTTTCACTCTTTTGAAAAGTGGAAGTGCATAAACCACAAAACTACGACTATTCTGTCTACTGAGGACACCAAAACCAAACTTACAGTATCATCTTCATCACCTGTGGAGAAAAAAAAGAAAAACTGCTTTAACAGGCGTAGTAATCATAATAGACATTTTTATGTGTGATGCACAGTTTTATATGTGCGCAGCATGAGCAATATGACTACTTAGCAGACTGCCATAAATTATGTCAGTGCGCTCCTTTATTTCATAGCATATTGCAAAGAAGAAAAAGGCCAGTCCTGTAGCACCTGTATAATAATAATAATAATAATAATAATAATAATAATAATAATAATAATAATAATAATAATAATAATAATAATAATAATAATAATAATAATAATAATAATAATAATAACGATGATGATGATGATGATAATAATAATAACCAGGCGGTTAAGTAGATTAGCATTGCTTCTACCTTACTGACAATGACGAAAGGGGCAAGTATCTGCATAAAATGCATGACATCTATCTGTGGCATTTCTTGCTGTATGCTCCACGTTTTGAGGTAACATTCTTGCTACCACCTATGCAATTTATTTTACATGAGTAAAAGTTGGATGGAGACCAGGATCCTCTTTATTTTAGCTGTTATTTTACTATCGAAGCATTTTATTTATTTATTTATCTTTCTTCTTTTTTGCAAAGCACCATTAGTGCATCACATGTGAGAAATCCAAATACCCCAGCTTTTATGCTGTAAGGCTTGATTAAAAATGGAGATCACAGGTGCTAAAGTAATAGTGCATCTTTACCTTGAGGCTCTTGAAGGACAATCTTTACTTCGTCTGAAAATAAAATACAGGCAAATACAATTCAATAAAACTAATTCAGAGTCAACATGTACGTAATATGCTGATCCACCTAAGCACAATGTGCGTGTTTGGCAATTCAGACAATTAGAATAACAGGGGCAGCTCACATTTATACACAAAAAAAAAGACCAAAATATCTTGCTTCCTGAAGCGTGCAACTTAAAAAACAAAGTGTCCCAACAGGAACCAGGTGAACATAAAAATAATAATGTAAACTCAGTGCAAAACAATTCATTTCTTATATAAGTGGTGTTTTTTTAGGCAATACATAATTTTTAATAAATTCAATGACAGTAGGGCTCCTGTGACAAGAGCTCCATGTCGAGGTGGAAATACTTTGCTGTGGTTAAAATAACCCCATCGTACGTAATAAACAAACACTCCTTAATTAAATTTTCAGTCATTGACTAAGACTAGGTGTTAATTAAATTTATAATGTATAGTGTAGTGTGTGCCAATTTTTTGCATACCTATTTTTTAAAATCACAAACATTGAACATCGTTGGAGATATTTGTCATCAAACTCCAAAGGTGAAATTGAAACTGATCGCATCTGGCGCGCATGAAGCACGACGGTTCTGCTACATCTGACCAGAACTACCGATGGCAAGGTACTGAGGAAATCTTAATAAAGGTGTTCTATGTTCATATGTTTTTGTGACAAGCTGGAAGTCACCTCAATTGTGTGGCACATCTCCTTACTTTTGCATGTAGTTTTTGATGGTTACTCGATTCTTTTGAAATGAGCCCCCCCCCCCCCAAAAAACTACATCATCCTTTGCTTTGTCTGCAAAGTATAAAACTTGAGGGCAGCCACTGTGGCACTTCTTACAGAGAGGTGAAAGTCTTTTGTGCCTCTTTATAGTTAAAAAAAAAACAGATGAGCACCACTTATCGCATGCAAACATTAGGCTATCTACTTGTGTATTTCAGAATGCTCACCAATTTTTCTGACCAGACTGGGGTTTTGTGCGCCTTTATTCAAATTTTGTCTCTTCCCTGTCACAAGTTGTTTCACTGTGCCTTGTGCGTGCCAGACATGATCAATTTCGATTTTGCCCTTGAAATTCAATGATGATGAACTCGGACTATGCACAACTTTTGTGATTTCAAAAAAATTGGTATGCCATAAATTGTCATGCACTACAACTTTCTAATATAAACAAATATACTTAAGTCAATGACTTGAAACTAAATAACAAGTTTTACTATTTAGTACCATCAATGTTTTTATTAAAAATATGCATATTAGTCATATTATGATTGTTATTGTGAGACAATGATTCATCATTTTTATGCTGTCGTTCCTTAGAGTGTAGTGCTCTGTTTTCTATAGTATGACATGTTTATTACAGAAATATGAATATACGTATTAGAACACCTGCATTTACAAGTACTTCTAAGTTGTTGGTAAAAACTTACCTGAAGCTTCTGTCACTGTGTGCTGGTCTTCTTTGGAAGTAAGATCAAGGTGAATAGTATCCTCTGTTGTAGCCTGATCTTCATCTTCTACCTTTAAAGGAACATCTGAATCTGCGGCTCTAAGTTTATGGGGGATCTTCAGTTCAAACATTTCTTCAACTTCATCATACTGTCTTGCTGCAGGAACCTCTTCTTTGAGAGACACTGTAAACATTTCACTAATATCATCAAGAGCTTGAGGTTTTGAAGTTCTTTTTCTTAAAGTAATTGTTGGAATCTCTTCAGGTAACTCATCATGAACTCCTGGCTTCCGTGGTTTCTTAATAGTAAGCTGGGCCTCTTCTACAACTTCCGTTTTCTCAACTGGCTTAGGTTTCTCTTCGATTGTGAGTTCTTCAGGAGTTTCTTCAGGCTTCGGAGCTTCCTTTGGCTTTTCTTCTAATGTTACAGTGACATCCTCTGTGACTTCTTCTGGATGTTCTTCCGGCTGTTCCTCTGGCTTCTTCAGTGTCACAGTTTCTTCAGGTGCCTCTTCAAGGAATTTTGGTTTCTTTGGTTTCTTTTTTATGGTAAGTTTGGCCTCCTCTTCTACAACTTCTCTTTTTTTAACAGGTTTAGGTTTCTCTTCGATTGTGAGTTCTTCAGGAGTTTCTTCAGGCTTTGGAGCTTCCTTTGGCTTTTCTTCTAATGTTACAGTGACATCTGCTGTGACTTCCTCTAGACGTTCTTCCGGCTGTTCCTCTGGCTTCTTCAGTGTCACAGTTTCATCAGGTGCCTCTTCAATGAATTTTGGTTTCTTTGGTTTCTTTTTGATAGTAAGTTTGGCCTCCTCTTCTACAACTTCTCTTTTTTTAACAGGTTTAGGTTTCTCTTCGATTGTCAGTTCTTCAGGAGCATCTTCAGTCTTTGGAGTTTCCTTTGGCTTTTCTTCTAATATTACAGTGACGTCTTCTGTGGCATCCTCTGGACGTTCTTCCGGCTGTTCCTCTGGCTTCTTCAGTGTCACAGTTTCATCAGGTGTCTCTTCAATAAATTTTGGTTTTCTTCGGTTTCTTTTTTATGGTCAGTTTAGCCTCCTCTTCAACAACTTCCTTTTTCTCAACAGGTTTAGGTATCTGTTTGATTGTTAGTTCTTCAGGAGCTTCTTCAGGCTTTGGAGCTTCCTTTGGCTTTTCTTCTAATGTTACACTGACATCCTCTGTGACTTCCTCTGGACGTTCTTCCGGCTGTTCCTCTGGCTTCTTAAGTGTCACAGTTTCTTCATGTGCCTCTTCAATGAATTTCGGTTTCTTTGGTTTCTTTTTGATGGTAAGTTTGGCCTCCTCTTCTACAACTTCTCTTTTTTTAACAGGTTTAGGTTTCTCTTCGATTGTCAGTTCTTCAGGAGCATCTTCAGTCTTTGGAGTTTCCTTTGGCTTTTCTAATATTACAGTGACGTCTTCTGTGGCATCCTCTGGACGTTCTTCCGGCTGTTCCTCTGGCTTCTTCAGTGTCACAGTTTCATCAGGTGCCTCTTCAATAAATTTTGGTTTCTTCGGTTTCTTTTTTATGGTCAGTTTAGCCTCCTCTTCTACAACTTCCTTTTTCTCAACAGGTTTAGGTATCTGTTTGATTGTCAGTTCTTCAGGAGCTTCTTCAGGCTTTGGAGCTTCCTTTGGCTTTTCTTCTAATGTTACACTGACATCCTCTGTGACTTCCTCTGGACGTTCTTCCGGCTGTTCCTCTGGCTTCTTCAGTGTCACAGTTTCTTCAGGTGCCTCTTCAATGAATTTTGGTTTCTTTTTTATGGTAAGTTTAGCCTCTTCTTCTATAACTTCCGTTTTCTCAACTGGCTTAGGTTTCTCTTCGATTGAGAGTTCTTCAGGAGCTTCTTCAGGCTTTGGAGCTTCGTTTGGCTTTTCTTCTAATGTTACAGTGACATCCTCTGTGACTTCCTCTGGATGTTCTTCCGGCTGTTCCTCTGGCTTCTTTAGTGTCACAGTTTCTTCAGGTGCCTCCTCAATGAATTTCGGTTTCTTTGGTTTCTTTTTTATGGTAAGTTTAGCCTCCTCTTCAACAACCTCCTTTTTCTCAACAGGTTTAGGCATCTCTTTGATTGTCAGTTCTTCAGGAACTTCTTCAGGCTTTGGAGCTTCCTTTGGCTTTTCTTCTAATGTTACAGTGACATCCTCTGTGACTTCCTCTGGATGTTCTTCCGGCTGTTCCTCTGGCTTCTTCAGTGTCACAGTTTCTTCAGGTGCCTCTTCAATGAATTTCGGTTTCTTTGGTTTCTTTTTAATAGTAAGTTTGGCCTCATCTTCGACAACTTCCTTTTTTCCACTGGTTTAGTTTTCTCTTCAACAGTCAGTTCTTCAGGAGCTTCCTCAGGTTTAGGAGTTTCTTCTGGCTTGTCTTCTAATGTTACAGTGACATCCTGCGTCACTTCCTCTGGACGTTCTTCCTGTTGTTCCTCTGGCGTCTTCAGTGTCACAGTTTCTTCAGGTGCCTCCTCAATGAATTTCGGTTTCTTTGGTTTCTTTTTAATGGTAAGTTTGGCCTCCTTTTCTACAACTTCCTTTTCCTCAACTGGTTTAGGTTTCTCTTCAACAGTCAGTTCTTCAGGAGCTTCCTCAGGTTTAGGAGTTTCCTCTGGCTTCTCTTCTAGTGTCACAGTGACATCCTCCGTCACTTCCTCTCGATGTTCTTCCGGTTTCTCTTCAGTCTTCCTAAGTGTCACAGTTTCTTCAGGTGCCTCTTCAATAAGTTTTGGTTTCTTTGGTTTCTTTTTAATGGTAAGTTTGGCCTCCTCTTCTACAACTTCCTTTTCCTCAACTGGTTTAGGTTTCTCTTCAACAGTCAGTTCTTCAGGAGCTTCCTCAGGTTTAGGAGTTTCCTCTGGCTTCTCTTCTAGTGTCACAGTGACATTCTCCGTCACTTCCTCTGGACGTTCTTCCGGTTTCTCCTCGGTCTTCTTAAGTGTCACAGTTTCTTCAGGTGCCTCTTCAATGAATTTCGGTTTCTTTGGTTTCTTTTTAATGGTAAGTTTGGCCTCCTCTTCTACAACTTCCTTTTCCTCAACTGGTTTAGGTTTCTCTTCAACAGTCAGTTCTTCAGGAGCTTCCTCAGGTTTAGGAGTTTCCTCTGGCTTCTCTTCTAGTGTCACAGTGACATCCTCTGTCACTACCTCTGGACGTTCTTCCGGTTTCTCCTCGGTCTTCTTAAGTGTCACAGTTTTTTCAGGTGCCTCTTCACTAAATTTTGGTTTCTTTGGTTTCTTTTTAATAGTAAGTTTAGCCTCCTCTTCTACAACTTCCTTTTTCTCAACTGGTTTAGGTTTCTCTTCAACAGTTAGTTCTTTAGGAGCTTCCTCAGGTTTAGGCGTTTCCTCTGGCTTCTCTTCTAGTGTCACAGTGACATCCTCCGTCACTTCCTCTGGACGTTCTTCCGGTTTCTCCTCGGTCTTCTTAAGTGTCACAGTTTCTTCAGGTGCCTCTTCAATGAATTTCGGTTTCTTTGGTTTCTTTTTAATGGTAAGTTTAGCTTCTTCTTCTACAACTTCCTTTTTCTCAACTGGTTTGAGTTTCTCTTCAACAGACAGTTCTTCAGGAGCTTCCGCAGGTTTAGGAGTTTCCTCTGGCTTCTCTTCTACTGTCACAGTGACATCCTCCGTCACTTCCTCTGGACGTTCTTCCAGTTTCTCCTCGGTCTTCTTAAGTGTCACAGTTTCTTCAGGTGCCTCTTCAATGAATTTCGGTTTCTTTGGTTTCTTTTTAATGGTAAGTTTAGCCCCCTCTTCTACAACTTCCTTTTTCTTAACTGGTTTAGGTTTCTCTTCAACAGTCAGTTCTTCAGGAGCTTCCTCAGGTTTAGGAGTTTCCTCTGGCCTCTCTTCTAGTGTCACAGTGACATCCTCCGTCACTTCCTCCGGACGTTCTTCCGGTTTCTCTTCGGTCTTCTTAAGTGTCACTGTTTCTTCAGGTGCCTCTTCAATGAATTTCGATTTCTTTGGTTTCTTTTTAATGGTAAGTTTAGCCCCCTCTTCTACAACTTCCTTTTTCTCAACTGGCTTGGGTTTCTCTTCAACAGTCAGTTCTTCAGGAGCTTCCTCAGGTTTAGGAGTTTCCTCTGGCTTCTCTTCTAGTGTCACAGTGACATCCTTCGTCACTTCCTCTGGATGTTGTTCTGGTTTCTCCTCAGTCTTCTCAAGTGTCACAGTTTCTTCAGGTGTCTCTTCAATAAATTTTGCTTTCTTTGGTTTCTTTTTGATGGTAAGTTTAGACTCCTCTTCTATAACTTCTTTTTTCTCAACTACTTCAGGTTTCTCATCAATCACGAGTTCTGCAGGAGCTTCTGGCTGCGGCACCTTTTCTGTCTTTTCTATCAAGGGGACTGTGACCTCCTCCGTAACCTGTTTAGGAAGGTCCTCTGGTTTTTCCTCTGCCTTCTTGAGGACAGTGATTTCCTTAGGTGCTTGCTCAGCATCCTTGGGCTTTTTGGGTTTCTTTTTATTTTTAATCTTTGCTTCTTCTGGAGCTTTCTCTTCTGGCTTAACTTCTTCCACCTTTTCTGGTGCCTCCTCTGGCTTTGGCACTACTTCTGGCTTTTCTATCAAGGGGACTGTGACCTCTTTGGTAACCTCCTGAGGAAGCTGCTCTGGTATTTCCTCTGGCTTCTTGAGGCCAATAGTTTCTTCAAGCACTTCCTCAGCATCCTTGGGCTTTTTGGGTTTCTTTTTAATTTTAATCTTTGCTTCTTCTGGAGCTTTCTCTTCTGGCATAACTTCCACCTTTTCTGGTGCCTCCTCTGGCTTTGGCACTTCTTCTGGCTTTTCTATCAAGGGGACTGTGACCTCTTTGGTAACCTCCTGAGGAAGCTGCTCTGGTATTTCCTCTGGCTTCTTGAGGCCAATAGTTTCCTCAAGTGCTTCCTCAGCATCCTTGGGCTTTTTGGGTTTCTTTTTAATTTTAATCTTTGCTTCTTCTGGAGCTTTCTCTTCTGGCATAACTTCCACCTTTTCTGGTGCCTCCTCTGGCTTTGGCACTTCTTCTGGCTTTTCTATCAAGGGGACTGTGACCTCTTTGGTAACCTCCTGAGGAAGCTGCTCTGGTTTTTCCTCTGGCTTCTTGAGGCCAATAGTTTCCTCAAGTGCTTCCTCAGCATCCTTGGGCTTTTTGGGTTTCTTCTTAATTTTAATCTTTGCTTCTTCTGGAGCTTTCTCTTCTGGCATAACTTCCACCTTTTCTGGTGCCTCCTCTGGCTTTGGCACTTCTTCTGGCTTTTCTATCAAGGGGACTGTGACCTCTTTGGTAACCTCCTGAGGAAGCTGCTCTGGTTTTTCCTCTGGCTTCTCGAGGACAATAGCTTGCTCAGGTGCTTCCTCAGCATCCTTGGGCTTTTTGGGTTTCTTTTTAATTTTAATCTTTGTTTCTTCTGGAGCTTTCTCTTCTGGCTTAACTTCCACCTTTTCTGGTGCCTCCTCTGGCTTTGGCACTTCTTCTAGCTTCTCTATTAAGGGAACTGTGACCTCTTTAGGAAGCTCCTCTGGTTTTTCCTCTGGCTTCTCGAGGACAATAGCTTGCTCAGGTGCTTCCTCAGCATCCTTGGGCTTTTTGGGTTTCTTTTTAATTTTAATCTTAGCTTTTTCTATAGCCCTTTCTTCTGGCTTAACTTCTTCTACTTTTTCTGGTGCCTCTTCTGGCTTTGGCACCTCTTCTGGCTTAACTTCTTCCACCTTTTCTGGTGCCTCTTCTGGCTTTGGCACCTCTTCTGGCTTTTCTTCTTTGGGAACTGAGACTACTTCTGTAACCTCTTCAGGAAGCTCCTCTGGCATTTCATCTTGCTTCTTAAGGATATTAGTTTCCTGAGGTTCTACCTCAGTAATTTTAGGCTTCTTAGGTTTTTTCTTTTGTTTAAGCTTCTTTTCTTCAGGAGTCTTCTCTTCTGGCTTGGCCTCTTCCTCTTTAACTTCTGGTTTTTCCTCAGCCTTTGGTGTCTCCTCTAGTTTTTCCGGTGTGCTAACTGTGGTATCTTGGATAACTTCATCTTTTGGCTTTTCTGCAAGTTTACAATAATGCAATAAGATTTGTGCATGTCTATAGAAGCTTGTCAAGCTGTTTTTGTTCAGTTTAAGTGGCATATATGATCACACATAATATGTATTCTACAGAAGACTTCATTTAGTTTTTACTTCACTATGAATTTCTGACCATCTGTTGAATTTATGCACTAATAAGTTGCATACATTCACTGCATAGTTAAAGCAAACTTTCGACAACAAAGCTTTGTGGAATTAGGGTTATTTGTTAAGCTTCATCTTACAAACAACGCTAACAACACATGGCCACAGGAAAATGAACAGCAAAGCTGCTGACTTGCAACTTGACAACTTGAGTTACAGGTCAGCGCCCGTCTCGCTTGTCTTTTGGCATACATGTCTTAGTAGCGCTTTCCCAAGATAAAAATTTCGGCAATATAACTGCACTATTACGCTTCTCCTGCATTTGTTTTGAATGAAGTCTACTGTATTGTGGCATGCTTACATAGAAAGCTTACGCAACTATTTAACACATGCTGTATTGCATTAATTGAAATCATGATGCACGATCATGCATACTCGCAAAGCTGTGTTTGCTACTACGTCATGCAGTTAGTAACACTCATTGCTCAATGCATTAAATACTTACCATTATCTGATGAAGTAATGATGAATTCGAAAGCAGCATTGCCATGTTATTTTGCTGTGGTGTATCACATTATTACGTTCAGCATAAAGTTTATGCTGCACAGCTTAGTTAAAAAATTATAAGAAAAAAATACATTCAAACTGTTATTACACATAGCATGTACCGCCCTAAGGTATGTGATGTACTAAATAATATTTCGTATGACTTATTGTGATTACAAGTCAGTTGCAATAAAACGCTTTACATTTAGTTTGCATTTCTAATAAATTAGGAAGCTGTATTCGTAGACACACTTTTTTTTAGTAGGGTACAAAGCGCATTGCTAAACTTATGCACAATTGCATATAGAAGCACACTCATTCATTAATTGTGAAAGCCTTTTCATATTGCTCAAAACTCACCAAAAGAAGATAAAGTTATCTTTGAATACTTGTATTAGATTTTAAGGAAAGTTTCAGCTTGCTTCCAAAATATATATTTCTGCTGATGACAAGTCTGTCTTGCTAAAGCTACAAGATTTAGATGTCTTGTGGTGCATTCTACACAAGAATATGTGAATTTAAGATAGCACATGTTCATTACACTTGTAGCAAAACACATCTGTATTAGTTCCAAAAACCTAAAGCGTACTTGTTGTAACAGATTTTGAGATAGGGTGTTGGCTTGTGAAGCATCATCACAAGTAAACACACTGCACACCTCACGAGGACAAAGAAAAGGAATATGAGGCACAGGCACTATCTCTGTCCTTGAGAAGTGAACTATTTTTGCTTGTGATAACGATCAACTGGCTATCTTGAAATGTGTTATGCAATATTATCGAGTGAAATATTATCAAAGTTTCTGGACCAATTCAGTGCTAATTCAAAGAATGTAGTTCTGTGGAGCAAGAAAAATATTGCTCCAGTTCTCAAAATATGGTATATGTTCTTTGGATTGCAAGTGCTATGAGCTAACTTTGTTAGTTATCACTTAAAGTCAGCTTCGTGTCACATGCCAGAGTTTAATTACTCCATTAATATGAAACAACACACCAGGATGCTGGTATTATATTTTGCAGGCTAAAAGTTACAATGTCCAGAAAGTTACAAAGGTTTAACTAGTATTTATTATGTGTGTGTGTGTGTGTGTGTATGTGCATGTGTATGTGTGTGCCTGTGTATATATGTGTGTGTGCATGCATGTAGTATGTGTGTGCACCTAAAATGAGGTGCACTGATGAGAACATTATGTGTAGTACTTGCTGATCGAAACAAGACAAACTTTTGCTTCCACCATCTTTAGTTTGGAGCATACTGGCATAACCTTTGATCAAAACCAAAATTATCTTTAGAAACTAGATTCGTAACAAGATGACATGGTTATCTCTGGTAAATGTGTATGCCAGTCATAATAAAACAATTGGCATTGCATTTAAATTCATAAGTACTGCACATTGTTTCTACGAGTAGAAATCGTGGCAGCATTCTTAAGAATGTAGACCTTAACAGTAGAGTAACATTGTTGTAATAGACATTAGCTTTTAGGTCCTGCCATACTTGCAGTTCAATTATAGCAGTGATATTGTTAGCAGCATGCCTATAGCATCGCATAAAGGCCACTCAAATACCAATGATGGCAACCCAGCAATGCTGTTAGCTGAAGTTGCTGGAATTCTCAATAGAACATTGGTAAATGAAACCGTCAATGGCTTTAAGTAAAATAAAATGTTGGGTTTCTACACCCAATTGGGTACTGAATGAAAATTTTCATGCTAGAACTTACAGCTTACAAAACTTTTTAAGCATATTTAGTGCCATAAAATAGGTAAGTACAACATTTTGTAAAGAATGTATAGGTGCACAGTATTTCATTATGCTTACCTTACCATGTTAATGTATGTGTGTCTTATATCTGGTGCTATGTATACACGAGGTTTGCCTTTGAAACTTGAAACAAAGACGTGTGGGGCCATTCCATTTTACAGGGGTGAGACTTTGGGTCAAAACCAAAGTAAAATTCCTAATTCCTATGGTTAAACGAAAACGAAATGAAAACTTTAATGAAAGCAAATTACTGATCATGGTGAGAGTTATGAATTGAATATTAGGGAATAAAGTTCTTTAATAGGAATCGCATTTTCAAACACAACATAGATGAGCACAGTTCACTTTTTAAATTTGGGCAATAAAGACTGTCAAATTCACTGTGTGCACTGCACGTGTAGCCTGGAAAGTATACAGGGTGGTTTGGCTGCACAGTCATTTTAGTTTGGTCATCAATTTTGGGCTGTGTGCCTTGGCTGCAAATAGAAACTTTTTCTTAATGAGCTAGTGGCTAGTAGATTTTTAATCCTGGCTGTGGGGGCTGCGTTTCGATGGTGGCAAAGTCTTTCAAGTCCGTCTACATAAATTTAGAAGCACAGTAAGAACACCAGATGGTCAAAATATTAGGAGCCTTCCACTACAGCATTTCTCATTAACAAAACATGGTTTTGGGGCATAAAACTCCCACAATTATTGTTGTAGATTTTTGCTAGTAGGTATCAATGAAATAGTACGGATGAAATAGAATGCTGCTTGAATTTAAAGCGCATGTTTCACATACGAACTCTCCTGTTTGCGATTTTGAAGTTGAATTTTATTTTTTGCTTCCATTCCATTTTGATGTTAGCACTTACGGAATTTTGAAAGGATAAGTGATCCACTATTTGAGAGTCACTTCTCTAACTGTAGGTAAGGATTGATCCCTCTTTTGCAGTTTTGTTTTCTCAATGGCTCTCCAAGTTTTCGTGTCAGCAAACAAGGCTGAGGCAGGATAGCAAATTCATACTGAAAGTACAACAGCAGTGAATCTGATGCTGATTGGTCATAGTCATTTTCTGACCTGAATGAAACTATGTGCAAGTATAAAAAACTGGCCCATTTGTGATAAGCAAGCACATTCATCAAGTACCAAAGTAGTTGGGTAGTTTATTATGGTTGAGATTTGTAATGACTAATGTAATTTTATTAAAAATGTCATATAACGTAAAAAACTGACCATATTTAGTCTGGCATTACCAGTAGCAAAAGATCCCAGGCTAACAGGCTAGTACTCAGACAAGACAGCTTTGTAGCAGCACTACACAAGCTGGCACTTGCACTGTATCCTTTAGATGTAGTAGACTACAAAATACTTTTGTGTCCAAATAATAGAAACCCAGGACTGGCAAGTGGAGCATTGCCGCACATCATCACAAGTTCCAGGATTTTGGCCAACACACGGCACTAAAGGTTGTGAGGTAAAAGATACCCAATATATTGCCATTCATTTTTTTGGGCAAGTTGCATCACTTGATGTTTGTTTTCAGAAACCTTCAATTTACCACATATATTACAATAATATAATAACAATGCTAAGGTTAAGAAAATATGTTCATAATGGCTTCTCTTTGCTTTACTATTATTCATTCTAAAAAGATTCATGTACCAAAAGAAATTGAGTACCATCAATATGGACAGACATAATATTGAGAATAATGACAGCTTTCAACCCTACACACTTACCTGGGACTTTTCTTCTTCGCTTAGGTGTAAGTTCCAGTTGCTCTGAAATAGGACGGCTTCGTTGGAACCAGTGCTTCATTTGTTTCTTCAAATACCACTTGTAGTTCTTGCTCTTGCTCCATTGTATCACTAAATAGTTTCATTTCTAAAGTAATCAGCTCCTCACCTTCTTTCACGGAGACTTCAAATTTTTCTGCACTTGGCACCTCACTAGGAACTAAGGTTGTTGTAACAGCCTGTTCTAATAAAGAACTGTCTTCATGCACTTCAGTGGGCTTTGCACTTTCAAAAGTATCAAGAAAGCTCGCCACTCTTTCTGTAATTAGAAGCTCATCTTTAGGACGGGAGATAACCTCTGGTGCCTCTTGAGTGGCTTCCTCCGCCAAACGAAGTTCCATAGATGATGCCAATGCTTCTTGTAACACTGGCAGTTCACTTGAGTCAATTGCAGACTCAAAAAGCTCAGCCTCATCTACAGTAACTGCTTCCAGTTCTAAGTCAGCGTGTTCATAAATTTCTGCATCCCTTTCCTCAAATTCATCAGCACTTTCACCAGCCGAAAAGAACTCTTCTTCCTCGGGGATGGTTTCAGGTTTACGCTTTGGCTTTCTCCTGACTTTTGGTTGCTCAGGTTTAGGCCTAATGGTCTTTGTTTTGGGTTTGACAGGAACTTCATCTTTGCTTATTTCAGTAGTATCCATTTCTTCAAGAATTTGAGCTTCCTGAGAGACTACAGGCTCTTTGGGTGTTTCGAAGGCTTCTCCTTCCTTCAAAGGTTTGGATTCAACTTCTTCAATAGTTGGTTGGGGCAAGCTTTCTAATGTAACTTCAATATCGATTGTCTCTTCTCTGTGTGTTTCATAAACAAGTTCTACAGGCTCATCACTAATTTGTTCTTCTGGAACTGGCTTTATAAACTTAAAGTCAACACTAGTGGGTGAAGTAGTGTCGTCTTCTGAATCCAAAACTTTTATAGAGAGCTTGCGTTTCTGCTTTGGCTTCCTTTGCAGCTTCGGAATAACTTCGTCTACTGCTTTCTTCTCAACTTCGTCTACTTCAGAAGGAATTTTTGTAGTTTCTGAAAGCTCCATTTCAGGAGCATGGTCAGTTGTAACTTCCTCAGGTTTTTGCATCTTTTCTACCAGCTGATCGAATTCCTTTACCTGTGGTTCTTCTCTTGTACTTCTTAATTCACCAATATCCAAGACCTCTTCTGGAAGTTCTTGTTTAGGCGCCTGTTCTCTTCTTCAACATCAGGCATTTCCTTCTTCCTAACGGCTTTCTTTTTCTTCTTTTCTTTAGACTTTTCTTCAACCTTCTCTTCTATTTTCTCCTCAAGCACTTCTTCAGGCTTCTCTTCTGACTTTTCAATGACCTCTAGTTCAACTGGTTTCTCGATAACTTGTGTAACATCAAGCTGAGGAGCTTCTTTGGATGTAGTTGTTATATTCATTACTTCAGGCTTTTGCAGCTTCTCGATGTTAATGTCAAACTCGGTGATTTCTTCCACTGTCTCTTCAACTTGTTTGATTTCAGTAACTTCCTGGATTTCTTCAGGTGCTTCTTCTTTTGGTCTAAGCTCAATCTCAGTGATATCTGGCTTTTCTTTTTTCTTAAGAACTTTCTTTTTCTTCTTTTCTTTAGGCTTCTCTGCAATCTGCTCTTCTGGTTTTTCTTCAAGAGCTTCTTCAGGTTTCTCTTCCGGTTTTTCAATGCTCTCCAGTTCAAGTGGCTTCTCAGTAGCTTGTGTGACATCAAGTTGAGGTATTTCTTCTGATGTAACTGTTACATCAAGTCCCTCTTCTGGTTTGGAAAGCTCCTCGACCTTAATGTCAAACTCGGTTATTTCTTCCACTGCCTCTTCAACTTGCTTGATTCAGTAACTTCCTGGATTTCTTCAGGTGCTTCTTCTTTTGGTTTAAGCTCAATCTCAGTGATCTCTGGCTTTTCTTTTTCTTAACAACTTTCTTTTTCTTCTTTTCTTTAGGCTTCTCTTCAATCTGCTCTTCTGGTTTTTCTTCAAGAGCTTCTTCAGGTTTCTCTTTCGGTTTTTCAATGCTCTCCAGGTCAAGTGGCTTCTCAATAGCTTGTGTGACATCAAGCTGAGGTATTTCTTCTGATGTAACTGTTACATCAAGTCCCTCTTCTGGTTTGGGAAGCTCCTCGACCTTAATGTCAAACTCGGTGATTTCTTCCACTGTCTCTTCAACTTGCTTGATTTCACTCACTTCCTGGATTTCTTCAGGTGCTTCTTCTTTTGGCTTAAGCTCAATCTCTGTAATTTCTGGCTTTTCTTTTTTCTTGACAACTTTCTTTTTCTTCTTTTCTTTAGGCTTCTCTTCAATCTGCTCTTCTGGTTTTTCTTCCGGAGCTCCTTCAGGCTTCTCAATGCTCTCGAGTTTAACTGGCTTTTCGATAATTTGTGTGACATCGAGCTGAGGCACTTCTTTCAATGTAAGTGTTATATCAAGTACCTCTTCTGGTTTGCGAAGCTTCTCGATCTTAATGTCAAACTCAGTTATTTCTTCCACTGTCTCTTCAACTTGTTTTATTTCAGTCACTTCCTGAATTTCTTCGGGTGCTTCTTCTCTTGGTTTAAGCTCAACCTCAGTGATCTCTGGCTTTTCTTTTTCTTGACAACTTTCTTTTTCTTCTTTTCTTTAGGCTTCTCTTCAATCTGCTCTTCTGGTTTTTCTTCAGGAACTTCTTCAGGCTTTTCTTCCGGTTTTTCAATGCTCTCGAATTCAACTGGCTTTTCGATAACTTGTGTGACATCGAGCTGAGGCATTTCTTCTGATGTAACTCTTATATCAAGTACCCTCTTCTGGTTTGCGAAGCTTCTCGATCTTAATGTCAAACTCAGTAATTTCTTCCACTGTCTCTTCAACTTGCTTGATTTCACTCACTTCCTGGATTTCTTCGGGTGCTTCTTCTTTAGGTTTAAGCTCAATCTCTGTAATTTCTGGCTTTTCTTTTTTCTTAACAACTTTCTTTTCTTCTTTTCTTTAGGCTTCTCTTCAATCTGCTCTTCTGCTTTTTCTTCAGGAGCTTCTTCAGGCTTCTCTTCCGTTTTTCAATGCTCTCGAGTTCAAGCGGCTTCTCGATAGCTTGTGTGACATCGAGCTGAGGCACTTCTTCTGATGTAAGTGTTATATCAAGTACCTCTTCTGGTTTGCGAAGCTTCTCGATCGTAATGTCAACATCAGTGATTTCTTTCACTGTCCTTCAACTTGCTTGATTTCACTCACTTCCTGGATTTCTTCGGGTGCTTCTTCTTTTGGTTTAAGCTCAATCTCTGTAATTCTGGCTTTTCTTTTTTCTTAACAACTTTCTTTTTCTTCTTTTCTTTAGGCTTCTCTTCAATCTGCTCTTCTGGTTTTTCTTCAGGAGCTTCTTCAGGTTTCTCTTCCTGGTTTTTCAATGCTCTCGAGTTCAAGTGGCTTCTCGAATAGCTTGTGTGACATCAGAGCTGAGGTACGTTCTTCTCGATGTAAGTGTTATATCAAGTACCTCTTCTGGTTTGCGAAGCTTCTCGATCTTAATGTCAAACTCAGGTGGATTTCTTCCACTGTCCTCTTCAACTTGCTTGATTTCACTCACTTCCTGGGATTCTTCTGGTGCTTCTTCTTTTGGTTTAAGCTCAATCTCTGTAATTTCTGGCTTTTCTTTTTTCTTGACAACCTTCTTTTTCTTCTTTTCTTTAGGCTTCTCTTCAATCTGCTCTTCTGGTTTTTCTTCAGGAGCTTCTTCAGGCTTCTCAATGCTCTCGAATTCAACTGGCTTTTCGATAACTTGTGTGACATCGAGCTGAGGCACTTCTTCTGATGTAACTGTTATATCACGCATATCTTCTGGTTTGCAAAGCTTCTCGATCTTAATGTCAAACTCAGTGATTTCTTCCACTGTCTCTTCAACTTGCTTGATTTCACTCACTTCCTGGATTTTTTCGGGTGCTTCTTCTTTTGGTTTAAGCTCGAACTCTGTAATTTCTGGCTGTTCTTTTTTCTTAACAACTTTCTTTTTCTTCTTTTCTTTAGGCTGCTCTTCAATCTTCTCTTCTGGTTTTTCTTCAGGAGCTTCTTCAGGCTTCTCAATGCTCTCGAATTCAACTGGCTTCTCGATAACTTGTGTGACATCGAGCTGAGGCACTTCTTCTGATGTAACTGTTATATCACGCATATCTTCTGGTTTGCGAAGCTTCTCGATTTTAATGTCAAACTCAGTGATTTCTTCCACTGTCTCTTCAACTTGCTTGATTTCACTCACTTCCTGGATTTCTTCGGGTGCTTCTTCTTTTGGTTTAAGCTCAATCTCTGTAATTTCTGGCTTTTCTTTTTTCTTGACAACTTTCTTTTTCTTCTTGTCTTTAGGCTTCTCTTCAATCTGCTCTTCTGGTTTTTCTTCAGGAGCTTCATCAGGCTTCTCAATGCTCTCGAGTTCAACTGGCTTTTCGATAACTTGTGTGACATCGAGCTGAGGCACTTCTTCTGATGTAAGTGTTATATCAAGTACCTCTTCTGGTTTGTGAAGCTTCCCGATCTTAATGTCAAACTCAGTGATTTCTTCCACTGTCTCTTCAACTTGCTTGATTTCACTCACTTCCTGGATTTCTTCGGGTGCTTCTTCTTTTGGTTTAAGCTCAATCTCTGTAATTTCTGGCTTTTCTTTTTTCTTGACAACTTTCTTTTTCATCTTTTCTTTAGGCTTCTCTTCAATCTGCTCTTCTGGTTTTTCTTCAGGAGCGTCTTCAGGCTTCTCAATGCTCTCGAGTTCAACTGGCTTTTCGATAACTTGTGTGACATCGAGCTGAGGCACTTCTTCTGATGTAACTGTTATATCAAGTATCTCTTCTGGTTTGTGAAGCTTCCCGATCGTAATGTCAAACTCAGTGATTTCTTCCACTGTCTCTTCAACTTGTTTTATTTCAGTCACTTCCTGAATTTCTTCGGGTGCTTCTTCTCTTGGTTTAAGCTCAATCTCAGTGGTCTCTGGCTTTTCTTTTTTCTTAACAACTTTCTTTTTCTTCTTTTCTTTAGGCTTCTCTTCAATCTGCTCTTCTGATTTTTCTTCAGGAGCTTCTTCAGGCTTCTCTTCCAGTTTTTCAATGCTCTCGAATTCAACTGGCTTTTCGATAACTTGTGTGACATCGAGCTGAGGCATTTCTTCTGATGTAGCTGTTATATCAAGTATATCTTCTGGTTTGCGAAGCTTCTCGATCTTAATGTCAAACTCAGTGATTTCTTCCACTGTCTCTTCAACTTGCTTGATTTCACTCACTTCCTGGATTTCTTCGGGTGCTTCTTCTTTTGGTTTAAGCTCAATCTCTGTAATTTCTGGCTTTTCTTTTTTCTTGACAACTTTCTTTTTCATCTTTTCTTTAGGCTTCTCTTCAATCTGCTCTTCTGGTTTTTCTTCAGGAGCGTCTTCAGGCTTCTCAATGCTCTCGAGTTCAACTGGCTTTTCGATAACTTGTGTGACATCGAGCTGAGGCACTTCTTCTGATGTAACTGTTATATCAAGTATCTCTTCTGGTTTGTGAAGCTTCCCGATCGTAATGTCAAACTCAGTGATTTCTTCCACTGTCTCTTCAACTTGTTTTATTTCAGTCACTTCCTGAATTTCTTCGGGTGCTTCTTCTCTTGGTTTAAGCTCAATCTCAGTGGTCTCTGGCTTTTCTTTTTTCTTGACAACTTTCTTTTCTTCTTTTCTTTAGGCTTCTCTTCAATCTGCTCTTCTGATTTTTCTTCAGGAGCTTCTTCAGGCTTCTCTTCCAGTTTTTCAATGCTCTCGAATTCAACTGGCTTTTCGATAACTTGTGTGACATCGAGCTGAGGCATTTCTTCTGATGTAGCTGTTATATCAAGTATATCTTCTGGTTTGCGAAGCTTCTCGATCTTAATGTCAAACTCAGTGATTTCTTCCACTGTCTCTTCAACTTGCTTGATTTCACTCACTTCCTGGATTTCTTCGGGTGCTTCTTCTTTTGGTTTAAGCTCAATCTCTGTAATTTCTGGCTTTTCTTTTTTCTTGACAACTTTCTTTTTCTTCTTTTCTTTAGGCTTCTCTTCAATCTGCTCTTCTGGTTTTTCTTCAGGAGCTTCTTTAGGCTTCTCAATGCTCTCGAGTTCAACTGGCTTTTCGATAACTTGTGTGACATCGAGCTGAGGCACTTCTTCTGATGTAACTGTTACATCAAGTATCTCTTCTGGTTTGTGAAGCTTCCCGATCGTAATGTCAAACTCAGTGATTTCTTCCACTGTCTCTTCGACTTGTTTTATTTCAGTGACTTCCTGAATTTCTTCGGGTGCTTCTTCTCTTGGTTTAAGCTCAATCTCAGTGATCTCTGGCTTTTCTTTTTTCTTAACAACTTTCTTTTTCTTCTTTTCTTTAGGCTTTTCTTCAATCTGCTCTTCTGGTTTTCCTTCAGGAGCTTCTTCAGGCTTGTCTTCCGGTTTTTCAATGCTCTCAAATTCAACTGGCTTTTCGATAACTTGTGTGACATCGAGCTGAGGCATTTCTTCTGATGTAACTGTTATATCAAGTATATCTTCTGGTTTGCGAAGCTTCTCGATCTTAATGTCAAACTGAGTGATTTCTTCCACTGTCTCTTCAACTTGCTTGATTTCACTCACTTCCTGGATTTCTTCGGGGGCTTCTTCTTTTGGTTTAAGCTCAATCTCTGTAATTTCTGGCTTTTCTTTTTTCTTGACAACTTTCTTTTTCTTCTTTTCTTTAGGCTTCTGTTCAATCTCCTCTTCTGGTTGTTCTTTAGGAGCTTCTTCAGGCTTCTCAATGCTCTCAAGTTCAACTGGCTTTTCGATAACTTGTGTGACATCGAGCTGAGGCACTTCTTCTGATGTAACTGTTATATCAAGTATCTCTTCTGGTTTGTGAAGCTTCCCGATCTTAATGTCAAACTCAGTGATTTCTTCCACTGTCTCTTCAACTTGTTTTATTTCAGTCACTTCCTGAATTTCTTCGGGTGCTTCTTCTCTTGGTTTAAGCTCAATCTCAGTGATCTCTGGCTTTTCTTTTTTCTTAACAACTTTCTTTTTCTTCTTTTCTTTAGGCTTCTCTTCAATCTGCTCTTCTGGTTTTTCTTCAGGAACTTTTTCAGGCTTTTCTTCCGGTTTTTCGATACTCTCGAGTTTCAACTGGCTTCTCGATAACTTGTGTGATATCGAGCTGAGGCACTACTTCTGATGTAACTGTTACATCAAGTATCTCTTCTGGTTTGCGAAGCTTCTCGATTTTAATGTCAAACTCAGTGATTTCTTCCACTGTCTCTTCAACTTGCTTGATTTCACTCACTTCCTGGATTTCTTCGGGTGCTTCTTCTTTTGGTTTTAAGCTCAATCTCTGCAATTTCTGGCTTTTCTTTTTTCTTGACAACTTTCTTTTTCTTCCTTTCTTTAGGCTTCTGTTCAATCTCCTCTTCTGGTTTTTCTTCAGGAGCTTCTTCAGGCTTCTCAATGCTCTCGAGTTCAACTGGCTTTTCGATAACTTGTGTGACATCGAGCTGAGGCACTTCTTCTGATGTAACTGTTATATCAAGTATCTCTTCTGGTTTGTGAAGCTTCCCGATCTTAATGTCAAACTCAGTGATTTCTTCCACTGTCTCTTCAACTTGTTTTATTTCAGTCACTTCCTGAATTTCTTCGAGTGCTTCTTCTCTTGGTTTAAGCTCAATCTCAGTGATCTCTGGCTTTTCTTTTTTCTTAACAACTTTCTTTTTCTTCTTTCTTTAGGCTTCTCTTCAATCTGCTCTTCTGATTTTTCTTCAGGAGCTTCTTCAGGCTTCTCTTCCGGTTTTTTCGATGCTTTCGAGTTCAACTGGCTTCTCGATAACTTGTGTGATATCGAGCTGAGGCACTACTTCTGATGTAACTGTTACATCAAGTACCTCTTCTGATTTGCGAAGCTTCCCGATTTTAATGTCAAATTCAGTGATTTCTTCCACTGTCTCTTCAACTTGCTTGATTTCACTCACTTCCTGGATTTCTTCGGGTGCCTCTTCTTTTGGTTTAAGCTTAATCTCTGTAATTTCTGCCTTTTCTTTCTTTTTAATGATCTTCTTTTTCTTCTTTTCTTTAGGTTGCTTCTCCTCTTCTTGATGTGTGATTTCTTTCAAAATGGTCTCCTCCTCCTCAGTTTCTTCATGAATTTTAGGATGGATTGTTATTTCAGTAAGGGTTGTTCGTCTGGCTTCTCCTCTTTCTGTTTGGTTTTCTGCACAGGTTGTACCTCATCAACTTCTTCAATTATGGGCTCTTCGCTGCTTTTTTCTTGACTTTCTGGTGCATTTTCATATTCTTCAGTGACGTCTTCAATTTTAAGCGATGTGCCTTCTGGTGCAGTTCTAGTAAATGTGTGAAGTACTTCTGTAACTTCCTGGGTGCCAGCCGTGTCATCAAAGCGAACATATTTCTTCTTTGTCTTCTTTTTCACTTCTATTCCAGCTTCTACATGGTCTAATATTTCTTCCTCTACCACAATACATGATGAAGTCTCTTCATGTTGAATAGTTTCTCCCGTTACTTCTTGTATTGTTAGACCTTCAGTAACTTGTTCTTTATCCTTGGGCGCGATTTCCTGGATGTTCTCTTCATGCTTGATTTCATCTGAAATAAGAGGTATGTCTCTGGCACTTATTTTTTCAGGACTCTCTTTAATTAAAAATTCATCAGCCATTAAGCCAAAGTTGAACTCTTGCACTGTTATAGGTTCTAGAGAGTCTAGAATAAAACTGGCTTTCATGTGCTTTGGTATTTTTTCGTAAGCCAATTCACTTTCCTTTGTCAATGCTGACATCTCTAAAATTGAGATAGTTTCTTGGGCAGATACAGTTTTCTCAGCGACAACTGGTACTTGTGTCTCTTTTGTGTATAATTCATCTTCTTTTGACAATGTAGCTGTTTCAACAATTGTAATGTGTTTTTCTGTAGGTATAGAAAGAGATGCAAGAGATTCATCTGGGAGCTTTTCCAATGGCAACTCTGATTCTTTAGATAATTCAGGTGTTTCTTGAACTGTTAGTGGCATCACTGTTGGCAAAGTATATGGAACCTTCACTTCATGCGGCATCTTTTGAGATTTAAATGTAGTTTCTTTTTCAAGAACTGAAGAATCAGAAACTACAAGGTGGTGCTCAGTGCGAATATCGAAAGGTGCTGTGACCTCTTTGGTTGACTCTTTTACAGCAAACTCAGATTCTTTACTAAAGACTTGTTTTTCATCAATGGTTATTGATTCTTCCAATAACAGTGAGTATGGTGCACTCATCTCTTCTGGAGTAGTGTTCGGTGTGAGTTCTTCCTCCTTATCAAACTGTTGCAAGTGAGATATAACAATATGTTGGTCTGTTGGTATAGTATATGGTGCACTGATTTCAGAAGGAAGTTGGTCTGTCTTCAGCTCAGATTCTTTTAGAAGAAACTCTGTGGCTTCTACAGTCAATGGTTCTTCAATACCTATTGAGAAAGGTGCCATTATCTCGCCAGGGATTTTTTCAAGCTGTAGGGACTCTTCTTTGTCTAGATGTCGGCATTCCTCTACTACTGTGACATGATGCTCTTGAGGTAGTGTCATGAATGCACTAAATTCAGATGGCTGTTTTTCTGTGTCTAAGTGGGACTCTTTTAATAATGAGCTTGTCTCCTCAATGGTCAAATATTCGGCAACAGGCAAAGAGAAAGGTGCAGTTACTTGTGCTGGTTCTTTACCAGCTTGCAAATCTTGCTCTTTGTGCAGAGTTGGTTGGTCAGATATTATTACATGTTCCTGTGTGGGTATTGAATATGGCGCAGAAATTTCTTTTGGCAAATTTTTAGTTGTGAACTCAGAAACTTCTGTAACGTGTCTGATTTCTTGTACTGTCAAAGACTCTTCAAGTGGTATAGTATAAGGTACAGTAACCTCGCCAGGGAGTGTACCAGGCAGAAAAACATCTTCCTTGTCAAGAGCAGGAAGATCCGAAACTATAATGTGCTGTACCGTGGGGACTGATGTGACAGCGGTAGTCTCTTTTGGAAGCTCTTTTGTTGTGAGCACAGATTCTTTCGTGAAAGAACTTGTTTCCTCTATTGTTATAGATTCCTGTGAAGAAACAGTGAATGGTGCAGTGATCTCACTAGGAAAGTCTGATGGCTCAAATCCCTCTTCTTTGTGAAGAAATGGTTGCTCAGAGACGACAACATGCTGCTCCGTGGCAATTTTGAAGGGGGCAGTAAGCTCTGAAGGGAGTTTCTGCTCTTTTAGTTCCAACTCTTTTGTAAGAATGCTGGTTTCTTCAACTGTTATTGACTCTTGCAGAGGAACTGAAAATGGGGCTGTGACTTCTCCTGGAAGTTTTCCAGGCTGGAATTCCTCCTCTTTCTCAAAAGCTGATAGCTGTAAAACCAAAATGTGCTGCTCAGCAGGAACTGAGAAAGGAGGCGTAACTTCTGAAACTTGTTTTTCCTCCTTCAGTTCTGTCTCTTTTGTGAGAATGCTGGTTTGTTCTACTGTTATTGACTCTTGTAGAGGAACTGAAAATGGGGCTGTGACTTCTCCTGGAAGTTTTCCAGGCTGGAATTCTTCCTCTTTCTCAAAAGTTGAAAACTGTGAAACCGAAATATGCTGTTCAGTAGGAACTGAGAAAGGAGCTGTAACTTCTGAAACTTGTTTTTCTTCCTTCAGTTCTGACTCTTTTGTGAGAATGCTGGTTTGTTCAACTGTTATTGACTCTTGTAGAGGAACTGAAAATGGGGCACTTACTTCTCCCGGAAGTTTTCTAGGCTGGAATTCCTCCTCTTTCTCAAAAGTCGAGAACTGTGAAACTGAAATATGTTGTTCAGTAGGAACTGAGAATGGTATAGCAATTTGTGTAGGAGATTTCTCTTGCTCCAGTTCAGACTCTTTTGTCAAGAGGTTTGTTTCTGCTACAGTTAAGGATTCTTCTAATGGAATTGAGAATGGTGCTGTAATCTCACCCAGAATTTGTCCTGGGTGAAATTCATTTTCTTTCTCAAGAGATGAATGCTCTGATATAACAACATGCTGCTCAGTTAAAACTGAGAAGGGAGCGGTAGTTTCTGCAGGTGTTTTGTCCTCTTTTAGTTCTGACTCCTTTGTAAGAAACCTGGTCTCTTCCACAGTAAGTGACTCTTCCAATGGCACAGAGAAAGGTGCAGTGACTTCTTTAGGAATTTTCACAGTCTGACACTCCCCTTCCTTTTCAAGGGATGGATGCTCTGACACTACAACATGCTGTTCTGTGGAAACTGAAAAAGGAGCTGTAAATTTTTCGGGAAATTTGTCCTCTTTTAACTCTGACTCTCTTGTAAGAATACTTGCCTGCTGCACCGTTAAAGACTCTTCCAGTGGAATTGAAAAAGGTGCAGCAACTTCACCAGGAAGTTTTCCAGGCTGAAATTCCCCTTCCTTTTCCAAAATTGAGAGCTGTGATACTACAATGTGTTGCTCAGTAGGAACAGAAATTGGAGCTGTAACTGTCAAAGGAAGTTTTTCTTCCTTCAATTCTGCTTCCTTAGTAAGAAAACTAGTTTCTTCTACAGTCATTGATTCTGCAAGTGGTACTGAAAATGGGACAGTTACCTCCCTGGGAATTTTCTCAGCATGAAATTCTGTTTCTTTCTCAAGGTTCTGGGGCTGTAATACTTCTATGTGATGCTCTGTAGAGATTGAGGAAGGAGCTGTAACTTCTGTAGGAAGCTTTGTTTCTGTAAATTCAGATTCTTTTGACAGCAGGCTTGTTTCCACTACAGTTAGTGACTCTTCACATGGAATCGAAAGTTGCGCTGCGACTTCCCCAAGTGCTTTTCCAGGCTGGAAGCCCTCTTCCTTTTCAAGTGTTGGGTGCTCTGATATCATAATATGCTGCTCTGTTGGTAGAGAATAAGAAAGCATGACCTCAGCAGGAAGTTTTTCTTCTGGTAATTCAGATTCTTTTGCCAGCAGGCTAGTTTCTTCTACTGCCAAGGACTCTTCTAAACGCATTGAGAATGGTGCAGTAATTTCACCAGGAAGTTTCCCGGACTGAAATTTGTCTTCTCTTTCGAGATATGGTTGCTCTGAAATAACAACATGCTGCTCTGTCAGAATAGAAAAAGGAACAGTGACTCCTGCAGGAAGTTTATCTTCCATCAGCTCAGACTCTTTTGCCAGTGGGTTGGTTTCTTCTACTGATAACGGCTCTTCATATGGTATTGAGAAAGGTGCAGATATTTCCTTAGGAAGCTTTCCAGGATGAAAAGTTTCTTCTTTCTCAAGAGGTGTGGAGCGGGACACTGCAATGTGTTCCACTGTTGAAACAGAGAAAGGAGCCGTAACCTCTGCAGGAAGCTTATCTTCTTTTAACTCCGATTCTTTTGACAGTAAATTTGCTTCCTCCACTGTTAACGACTCTTCAAATGGCAAAGAGTAGTGCGCGGAAACTTCCTTGGGAAGTTTCCCAGGCTGAAGCTCATCTTCCCTCTCCAGGGTCGGGTGATCAGATACGATAATGTGCTCTGCTGTTGAAACTGAAAACGGGGCTATAATATGTGCAGGAGCCTTGTCCTTTTTTAATTCTGACTCTTTTGTGAGGAGACTTATTTCTTCTACTGTTAAAGACTCTTCAAATGGCATTGACAAAAGTGCAGTAATTTCTTTCGGCTGTTTATCAGGATGAAATTCTACTTCTTTCTCAAGAGCTGGATGGTCACTGATAACAACGTGCTTTTCTGTTGGAACTGAAAAAGGAGCTTTAACCTGGTCAGGCAGTTTTTCCTCTTTCAGATCTGACTCTTTAGCCAGAATGTTTGTTTCTTGAACCAATATTGATTCCTCCATAGGAACTGAAAAAGGTGCAGTAACTTCACTGGGAAGTTTTCCAGGCTGAAAGTCCTCTTCTTTTTCAAGTGCTGGAGACTGTGATATCACAACATGGTGCTGAGCTGAAAGTGAAAATGGAGCTGTAATGTCCGGTGGCAGTTTGTCTTTTTCTAGTTCTGACTCTTTTGTTAAAAGACTAATTTCTTCCACTGTAATGGATTCTTGAAGTGACACAGAAAATGGTGCAGAAACTTTGCGAGGAACTTTTTCAATTTCAAGTTCTTCCTCCTTCTCAAGATTTTCTAGCTGTGATACAACAATGTGCTCCTCACTGGAAACTGAGAAAGGAGCTGTAACTTCCGCTGGAAGGTTTTCCTGGGCAAGTTCTGATTCCTTTGTGTAAAGGCTTGTCTCTTCTATTGTCACCGACTCTTCACATGGAACAGTGTATGGCACAGTAACTTCAGTGGGAAGCTTCCCAGGTAAGAAATCTTCTTCTTTTTCAAAAGTGGGGTGATCAGATATCATAACGTGTCGGTCAGTGGGCAATGAAAAGGGAGCTGTAACTTCTGCAGGCCATTTTTGTTTCTTTAGCTCTTTCTCTTTGGTTAGGAGGCACGTTTGTTCTACAGTTATTGACTCTTGAAGTGGCACTGAAAATGGTGCAGAAATTTCATTAGGAAGAATTGTGTGCTGAAGTTCTTCTTTTTCAAAAATCTGGCGGTCACACACTAGCACATGCTTTTCTGTAGGCACAGAAAAGGGAGCCGTGACTTTATCTGGCTGGACATCCTGTTTTAGATCAGACTCTTTTGCCAAAATTCTGGTCTCTTGTATTATAATTGATTCTTCAAGTGGTACTGTAAATGGTGCAATAATTTCATTGGGAAGTTCCTCAATTCGAACTTCTTCTTTCTCAAAAGTTGGATGCTCTGACACCACAACATGCTGTTCGGTAGAAACTGAGAAAGGAGCTGTAACTTTTGCAGGTACCATGTCTGGCCTCAGTTCTGATTCTTTTGTGAGGGTACTTGTTTCTTCTACTGTTAAAGATTCCTCAAGGGGCACTGAAAAAGGTGCAGTCACCTCCCTGGGCACCTTCTCTGGGTGAAACATCTCCTCTTTATCAAGGCCTGCTTGTTCACTAACTGCAACGTGCTGTTCTGTGGGTATTGTGAAAGGTGCAGTGATTTCTGTGGCTGGCTTTTCTCGTTTCAACTCCGATTCTTTCACCAGAAAGCTAGTCTCTTCAACTGTTATTGGCATGTCCACAGGAACTGAGTATGGTGCTGTGACCTTGACTGGAGGGTGGTCAACATGGAGTGCAGTCTCTTTATCGAGAGCTTTGTGTTCATGAATAACGACATGCTGCTGTGTTGTAAGTGTGTACGGGGCTGTGGTTTCTGGAGGAAGTTCTTTTGCCTTGAGCTCAGATTCCTTGGAAAACAAACTGACATCTTCAATGGTCAAAGGCTCTTCGAGTAACAGTGAGCATGGTGCTGTTACCTCAGCAGGAAGCTTTTCTTGTTCTAATAGTTTTTCTTTGTCAAAGGTTCCATGGGCTGAGACAACAACATGCTGCTGAGCAGGAATTGTAAATGGTGCTGTGACTGTTGATGGGAGATCTTTAAGTTTCAGGTCTGATTCTTTAGTGAAAAAATCTGTTTGTTCAACTGTTAAGGATTCTTCCAGTGGAACTGAAAAAGGAGCATTAATTTCTTTTGGAAGCTTTGCAAGCTCCAATACTTCTTCCTTATCAAGAGCTGGGTATTCAGACACCTGGACATGCTGTTCAGTTGAGATAGTGTATGGAACAGTTACCTCATACGGCTGCTCTTGCAGCCCGAGCATTTTTTCTTTCATGAGGGTATGCTGAGCAAGAACCGACAAGCTTTCACTAGTTGTTATGATTGGCTCTGCAGTAGCACATTTAGGCTCAAAGTATGCTTCAATGTGTTCTTCCTTTGCTAATATCACAGGCTCAGAAATGGACACAGGCTCATCAGTTGTCACTTTCACTGTTGATGTAATGCCTTCTGGTACTTTTTCGACTCTTAAATCACCTTCTCTACCCAGTGTTGAAGTTTCTGAGACTGTTATTGGTGTATCTGTTGGCATAGTGATTTCAGCTTTTAAGGGTCTTGGCATTTTTTCTGGAGTGTACTCTCCCTCCATTATAAAACTTGACATAAGAGAAACATTCACTGGCTGCTGTACATCGATGGTGCATGGTGCTTTGGTGCCTGATGGCTTCTCTTCAAGCTTAAGTTCTGTCTCCTTTATGAGCACTGGAATTTGTGTGACACACACATGTTGTTCTGTTGGAATACTGAATGGTGCGGTAGACTTAGGTGGTCTAGCTTCACCTGGCAGGTTCGTTTCTTTCATAAGAACAGGAACTTCGGAAACTAGCAGCGGCTGATCAGTCAAAAGTTCGAATTTTACTTTTGTTGTTGGAAGGCCCCTATCGACAGGTAGTGCCTCCTCTGAAGTTAGTGCTTCTGTTTCACATACAATAAGAGGGCGATTTGGTGCCACAGTTGATACACTGAGTTCCTGTGCTGGTGCATGACGTACTTCAATATCCTCTTCCATGCTCATAGCTTCTATTTCAGTTACTTGGAGAGGCTCTTCAGTCAGCAATGTGAAAGAAGCACTCATTGACTTTGGAGGTTTAAATTTGTCGGCATGAGCTTCTTTCAAAGCAGTCTCCACCGCTGATACGGCGAGAGCCTCAATTGTCGTGAATGTGCTTGTTGGTGTGACTTCTTTATGAAGTGACTCAGTTTTTAACTCAGTTCCTGTTAACCCTGGTGTAGTTTCATGGACTTGAATTCCTAGAGATGTTGTCATGCCTACTTCAGCTTTAGCTTCAGCAAATGGAGTTGTCTTAATGGCACCTGTTGTCATATGCACACCACTTTCTTCTACAGTTAATGGTGCCAGTGGTAGAAACCTTAACTCAGCAGTATGCATATCTGGTAATTCAGTGGGCTTGGCATCAGAAGTAGAGGCTTCTGCAACTATATCTTTAACCAGGAGACTCTGCACTAGTTCCAAAATTGGTTTTGCATGCTTCGTCAAATCTGGTGCTTCCTCCAGTTCGGCAGCCGTTTCTGAAATTACGCATGGAAATAAATTTTTAGAAAGAAATGCAGGAATGACTGTTCACTAACCACATGAAAATGTCATATCTATCTATTAAGCAACAAAATGTGGCACACCCTATATACCTTTGGTAACGGTGAAGGTTAGTTGCTTTGAATGCCACTAGGAGCTCTCTGCCTTGTTATCAAAAACAAGGCTGAGAGTAACAAAAAGGACAGATTGCCCTTCTTGCTATTGAAACATTTCTTTTCATTTACATGTTATATATAAATAGGTTGTGCATCAAGGATGCACAGATACTTACCTTAGTGAAGTTAATATATATAGAACAGATAAAAAAAAAAACTGCCCAAGAGTGCTTATTTGAGCTAGTTGTTTGAAGTACTACATTACGAATAAACAGTGTGGGTAACACAACATACAATGACAATACGGTACCAAGTTTCAAGTGGTTATTCATTCATGAAACAAAATTATTAAAAAGGCAGAATATATGATTATAGCCAACATCACAAAATAGTATGACTAATACTGTGATATATTAGGCATCAAAGTTGACAAGGGCTGCCACCACCTGGCAGCTAGCATCAGCTGAGTTACTATGCGGACAAAATGAAGCTACTTCTAAGCAACTGGAAAAGCAAGAGAGCAAAAACTAACTTCAGTAATAACAGTAAGAAAAAAGAGAGAGATAAGGATAACAAGCAACATATTCTAACTACTATGATATTCACAAAGTCAACAACAACAAATGCATAGATCGTAGCAGTGAAAATAAGTGTGATGGATGACAAAGTGTGAAAATATTGATTGAATACTGGCTTAGGGCTATAGAAACTTTTAGCAGAGCAACAATGATAAATTATTAAACAGGAACTGCCACTAGAGCCAATGCTTTGGGACTAATCTTTGTCAGGCCCGGATAAAGACAAGTCCTCTTGTCGAAGCATTGGCTCCACAACCATTTCCTGTTTAAATATTTTTGATCACTTCAAGCCTCCTATACCTCTTTTGAGGTGAAATAGAACATACATAGCCAAAACCTCTCTTTTTTGTGATATATGCTTACTGTACTTCACATGCTGGCTCTTTACGAAAGAGAAAACTGGAAGATGTCACAATACCAAGTTGCTCAAATATTTTAATTCGCTAAAGAAACAGCAAGCAGTACATCTGCCCACTTCAGCAACATGTGTCAGTGTTTCCCTTTCTTTGACAATGCCTGCACAACTCATAAATACTGTGAACAGTAAGTACATGAGATTGACGAAGTATATATCATTAAAAGGAGAGATTCTGTCTCTCCTCTTATACCATGCAGAGATTTATATTTTCACAACTCATCTGTTTCTGTTTCTGATTTTATATTTTGACAACTCATCAGCATTCTGCTTATATTTGGACACATCTTCACCCACTACATTCATTTTCATTCATTGTGATGGTGCAGTAGTTATGCTGCCCGGCTACTGACTCAAAGGTCATGAGTTTGATCCCGGCTGCAGCATTTCAATGGCAGCAAAATGGTAGAGGCCCATGTGCTGTGCCATGTTGGTGCACATTTAAGAACCCCAGATGATTGAAACTTCTGGAGCCCCTCACTACAGTATCTCTCGATCACTATCATACCATGGTTTGGGGACGTAAAAACACATATATTACTATTAAGGAAGTGAGTCACCTCCAGTCACAATCTTGTAGAAAACGTGACGTTTCGAGACTGGCTTGGTTTCTTCCTCAGGTATGACTGTAATGGTCAGGGAAGTGTGAACGTCCCTTGTCTTATGCTCAGTCTTTCCCTTTCCATCACGTTTCAGAGGCATTGTTCCCAGGGACCGGTTCATGTTCGCCGGTGTGTGTTGTATGTGCCACGACTCGAGCAAAAGCCTCTTTTCCAAATTCTTTTCCGTTTCTATGACAGAAGCGCTGTCGAAGTCAATATTATGGTCGTGCTCCTCACAATGCTCTGCAAGGGCACTGCATTGCACCTCTATCATCCTGACGTCGTTTCTGTGCTGGCATATTCTTTCTGAGAAGCACTTACTCTCGCCTATGTAGCTCACTGGACCTTCCGCACACGACACTTTGTATACCACTCCCTGGGGTTACTCCCTGGATCGTTGACTTTTCGGCCGCGGTAATAAGCGTACGAGCATTAAAGCTAGCTTATGAAGCTGGGGTCACGATAGTTTATAAGATGGCTTTTGAAGTTTTAAACAGTTGTCAACTATTTGAAGTTTGTAAACTTTTAGTTTCTTGCTTTCCTGCTTTTTTTGTTAGTTAACCGTACCTTCAATCTGCAAGCTTAACTTAGTTAACTGCAGCAGCCAGCTGTTTGGATTTCTTGTCTAATTTGGTGGCTTATATCTCACAGTTGATTAAATATCTCGAATTGGAAAAGCAAAATAAGCGATAAAGAGCATGTAAAGTTTTGCAGACAATGAAAAAACAAAACCTGTTTCACATACACAAACAGAATTCAATTGCAGTACTGTCACATACACAAACAGAATTTAATTGCAGTACGCTACAGAAAGTTGCGCTTATAGATGTCCTTTCATAAAATACAATTCTGAAAAAATTCAGATCTCTATTTCTGCCTTATCACAGAAAAGGCATACAGCAACCTCGCTTGCTGCTAATAAAAAAAAAAACATGTAGGTGGACAAAAAAAAATCAATCTCCCACTGATAGACGTTAAGCTCAAAACCCATCTCCATTATATCAGTGTCCTACCAATAACTTCCTCCGTGCTTTCCATTCATTCATTCATTCATTCATTCATTCATTCATTCATTCATTCATTCATTCATTCATTCATTCATTTACATACTGCAGCCGTGCTAGGGCTACTGTTGGATTCATATAACTGTGTAAAAAAAATGCACCTTTCAGTAAACTGGTCCATATTGAGAGATTGTGACAACGAAATCATTTTTTTTCTGGTGTAGTGGTACTGCTCACATGGGGATATATAATTTTTTTTTAAAATCTCTTTCTGGGTGCTTTCTGACTGAAATACAGTTTGTAAAAAACTGATTTAGTGACGTGAAGTTGATAGTGATGGATGGCACATTATTGGCACAAGCCATGGTCAAACAGTGCAAGAAACATTAATTATCGGTAATCAATGAAGCAATGAGTTCAATTAGTAAATATATTATGACTGTATAGAGGCCTAAAGATATTTGCTGTATATTGCAAAAAAAAATAATATGAATTAAAATTGCTAGTGACTACTGACTGGTGTGTAAAATTAATAAGAGATATGTAATAAAATAGACCATAGTTTAACAGATCATGAAGGGGCCAAAAAAAATGTTCTATTTAACAAAAATGTTCCATGTAGCAGAAGTCCTGTTCACTGAGAGATAACCTGGGATGCTGAATTCAAGTATGAAACCAATCTTATTAGAGGACATTGTTCTATTTAACCAGCAGTTCCATTTATAAGATTTCTGTTTACTGAGAGTCTATTGTAGGGGAGTTATGCATATAGAAGATATGCATATAGGGCTTCAGCTTCAGTCCAGAGGCTGTGCTACCATTATTTTGACTTTATAATGTGCAATGAATAAACATCATATAAGACATTCAAAGTGGTGCTATCAAATAATAAGCCTGTGCTTTGCAAAAATGGGGCTGTAAAAAGGTATGCTGTTGGCAAGCTAAACAAAGTTTTTTTTTTCTTTCAGCCTGAGTTTCCTGGCTCTCCGGCAAGATGTGCTGGATGGTTAAGGTCGCACAACATTTAGAGCAAATAGGAGCCTCACCACCAGTCAGAACGTAAATGTGTATGCAATGTGAATGATGATTTCTAATGACACTGTGGCTTTGGCATGTAAAATATCATAATTACATAACATTAGAGTAACCCACATTCTCTGCCAATAGCTCTTCGAGTTTTCGGCAGAGAGGAAGCTTCTAGTCTATGGCTGGGACTGTAAGTTTTATTGATAGCTCTTGCTGCAGCAGATGTGAATACTTTTTGAAAGCATGGAAGGAAGATGCCATTTAGTAGAATCACTCTCTACTGAGCACTTCATGTTCAGAGTGAAAGTAGTTTTCTTAGTTCTTGACTTTTTTTTCTGCCATCTACCTTAATCACTGTGAGCAGATGCTATATAGTGCACCTTTCACTTATGCAATTTCATTTATCCAACCATAAAGAAGACAAAAGAATTGCAACACCTTTTCACTGCTTGCAGACTGCACAAAGAGATTGTGCAAATTGCAGTAGGAAAACACCCCCATAAACATGAAAAGAGTTGTCAAAGGTAAGAAAGCTTAAGTTTGTCTAAACACTATATTTATATAAACTATGAACACGAGCTTGACACTAAGAATAAGAAATACACAGTACATACATACCTGAAGTACTCATATGAATATTCTTTAAAGCAAGTTACTTACTGTGGCTCCATAACTTGTTCATTGAATGGCTACTATTTTGGTAATTGAAAGTAGCAAATGCATGGAGTATCACATGCTTCCAGATTCTTGTTGAAAGTGCCTGCTTCTGTCACAAAAACAAGCAAGCACATGCACATGCTTTCACACAAATACTGATCATACAGTGGTGTTTGTACTACTATTGCACATATTCTAGCATTACCATGCAGGTTAAATTATAGTAGCTATGTAGTCGAAACTGAGTGAGCCTAGTTTTAATGGCAGTGTGATGTACAGGAAATGACATAAGAACAGAAGGCATGCTCCAACCTGACACTTTTTCTTGCAATGATTGTTCACCTTCAGCTTCAACCGTTTGCTTAGATGGCTGCGAGATTGACGCGGCCACGATGCTGGCTTGTGGTGGAAATACTGTTGGCAGCCAGGTAAAGATAGTATTAGTACTTTTTGCAGATCAGTTAACATACACTGTGAATTGTTACCACAAACAAACCGTGTTAATGCTAGGGAAGCCATTAATAAGCAAAGCACTTATAGAGACAAGTATGTGAGAAAAGCTGAGCGCTGACTCCAGACAAAAAGAGAGAGAGAGACAAGAAACCTGAAAAAATCCACAACCTTCATACATTGCAATGAATGCTAAAGTTTATGTAGTTAACTTAAGTGATTACGTAAATCAATCTAATGGAAAATTAGACCAAGCAAAGCGTAGCAAATATTAAGTATTGTCTTTAACTGTAATGCAGTAACTTATGCCATAGTTACTACACTACACAAAGACAACAATTATGATTTTTTTGGCTTAATTGTACATTTGATTCAATTGATTGTGACTAACAAAAAAAACAAGCCACTCAAATGAACTACCCTTCCTTCATTCAAGTGATCTAGTAGCATGTTTAAAAGTAACAACTGTAGAGTGTCTCATCTAAAAAAAAAGCCAATATGTTCAGTATGGTCTCTTGTGCAGGTGAAACAGTGTTGGAATGGGTATAACTTTAATTGTGTCAGTTATTTCACTGTTCTACATATGATGGTCTATGCTGCCCAAACTTGGGCTTTGTAGCCCAAACTACTAGGCTTGTGCGAATATTCGAAGGCTTTGAATATTCGAATGAATATTGCAGTGTCCAAATTCGCAAAGATTTGATTTTAAATTATAGGAAATTTTCAAGTATTTGAAATGAATGAATGAATGAATGAATGTCTATTAGAATGTAATACCTCGTAAAGGTAGTTTCACTGCAGTAAAGAAATGATAAGCCATGAAAACATCTAACAAGGAGAAATCCGCACTTCCACGAAGTACCACTTTAAGGTTAAATTAACATATCGCCCTCACGTCAATTTATCTCTTCTTAAGTTTATATTCTTGCTATACCGGCTTATATATCCAAGTATAGTAAATTTTAAAATGTAACCCCTCCCTGTTCTCCACTACACAGATGCTCATATTTAAATCATGTATGCAGTAACAATATTTTGTAGGTTATCACTATACCTAAGTCTCACTAAGTATCACTATACCTAAGGTTATCACTATACCTAAAGTCTAATCTCACTGCTATTCAAAGTAATTTCCACTTTCTTTGAACCGAAAAGAATGGTATCGTATGGGCCTTATTTCAATAAAACAAAATATTGTGCAAGTTATTTGGGTCGCGACAAATATGCTTATTTTCCTTTATAACGTGTGATACATACTATTTGAATTCAAGTCCAAATTATTTGAACCGAGTAACTATTTGCTTTGAATTTACTTTGAACCTAAGCAAAAACCTACAAACTATACATCATGCCATGTACTGTAATTCTGTACTCTTCTTCTGGAAATAACATCAGCTACAGTGTACAACAAAGTAACTACCTATATACAAGAAAAATGTATGATTACTGAAGCCATTATGGGTGCACACACTTTTTCATAAAGTACTGAGAGTACTCTGAGTATAAAGAAAAAAAAAAGAATGACCTGAATTTTTGGTCTGGTGGTCCCATGCCTCCAATTTCCCACGGGGTGGGTGCCCTCCCAAGCGACTAGAACTTCATTCTGCTGATGCACCAGGCTGGAAGTGCACTTGTACCTATTAACCAATGGGTACCTGGTGGCAGCAATTCTCTGCCTCCCAAAGCAGTGGTGGAAGCTCAACTATTTCACCAATGTTGAGGTGGGTTAAGGTACAGCCAGGGGCCTTCACAGAACTTTATGAGGCTATCTTTTCAGATAATCAGTCAGAAACAATCGAGCGCCAGGTTGGTGTACTCCTCTACCCAATGGGAAAAAGGGGTGGGTTCCCAATTGTTACTGGGAATCCAGCCGACACTTTCTGCACTGGAAGCAGATGCTTTAACCATGTAGCAACCACTGTGGGCACAGAGCACTAATTAGAGGTTAGAGGACACACACCATTTCATAAAGTACTGAAAGTACTCTGAGTATGCAATGGACAGCGTCCTGCCTCACTTTATAGAGTTTGTAAAAGTTTTAACCTTTAGGTGTTTTGGAACACTGAGGGCAAGTTACACTGCATGCCCTACTCCAGCAAGTTTTCTTGCATACCAACTTTGTTTTTGTGTGCCCCGCTGTGGTGGTCTAGTGGCTAAGGTACTCAGCTACTGACCCGCAGGTCACAGGATCGAATCTTGGCTGTGGCGACTGCATTTTCGATGGAGGCGGAAATGCTGTGTGCCCGTGAGCTCAGATTTGGGTGCACGTTAAAGAACCCCAGTTGGTCAAAATTTCCGGAGCCCTCCACTACAGCGTCTCTCATAATTATATGGTGGTTTTTAGGCATTAAACCCCAAAGATGAACTTTAATATTGTGTTCTTGACACAGAAAGTTCGTGCACACCTCACCTTGCTCATTATTACTAAAGAGTAAAGATAAGAGAATATTCCTAGTTTGGGAAATGCCTGACATCTATCTTTGGTACACTGACAGCATTTATTGTGCATGTTTTATGTATTATAACTACAATAGCTGGTTTTAAAAAAAATGGCTCAATTGGTTATAACATGGAAAGATAACTTGAACAAAAATAAGTGAAATGAAAATCTTTCTTATAGAGTATGCTACAGCCTTGAATGGGTGGCATATGGTATGTACAGTGGGTTCCCAGTTGCTTGTGTGACACAAAATTTAGTCGTGTGCCTGTCTACCATAATTTTGCAGTGTGTTACTGTACAGCCACACAAAAAAATGCTGCCATTACTGTAATATATAGCTCCCCGCAGCATCCTAATGCTTATCATATAGTGTTGCTTCAATACATCGCAATATGTGCACATCATGGATTTTAGTGAACATTACTTTTTAGTGAATAAGATTTGTTATGGTATAAACAATAATTGTTTTTATATGCAGTTCAATATTAATATCCCACATATTACACCTTGTACTAATATACTGAAACTGAAAAAAGGACACTTAAGACACTTATGAGTGAGGCCTAATCAATAACATTTAAGCTATTTGACCCCTTATGAGATGCTTATATTATACACATCACTATTTTCAGTTGTAATGCAAATGGCTGTGAAGCTCGAGCAAATTATAAGACTATATGCACACACAGCTTTGTCTAAGCTAGTTCATTCGTGATTACTCAAATGTTCAGCCAAAATTTACAAACAGAACATGAAGGGAGTAACAGGAAAATAATAAATGATGTCCTATTCAAGTTTCATTAATAATATTTCATGTCCTATTTAAAAAAAGTGGACCGTACAACACAGTAATCATGCTCAACATTACTTATCTTAAATATTGCCGCGGTTCAACGTAAGCAGTGCACCGAGACGTTAAGTCCGAGAACCGGCGGCGTGTGTTTTAATGCAGGGGCCAAGAGCAGGCGAGCAAAACAAAAGCACGTCGTCTTCTTCAGTCCCCCTTTTCACGAGCTGTTGGCGCCCACATCGTCTTCGTTCTTTGTTTCGGGCGCGGCAATATGTTTAGGCATTCCTCTGAACTGTTGGGAAGCTCTGCCATCACGATGGTGAATAATACTGAAGCTGGTAATTAAATAAAGAAACTTACTGACGCTTGTATTTAGCATCGTATGGCCAGTTATAGCAGCTGTGATACTTTTATTGTTAATGAAGAGAAAAAGAAGTGAGATGGTAAAATAAGTACATTTAATACTTGATATAATGTAGCCGGTGAAATCTGTAGTTTATTTACTTCGTTATATCAAAACTTGGTTATCTAAAATTTGACCTTTTATGCAAAGTATGGCTCCTGAAGGATTCAGTTTTCTATGAAAATTGCCACAAGTATTTTGAAATAATACAGCAGTATCAAAAAAAGCAAAGTTCAATAACACAAAGTATTTATTTTGATGAACATAAGACCTAGTGACCATGATTTCATGCCGTGCCAGTGAAGTACTCTTCATAGCACTCGTAAATCACATGTATTGCCCCCCTAAAAAAAATGCAAGTACTAGAAAGTACTGTGGTAATATTGGTTAAGCAAAGCTCTCACAACTATCCTGCCTGTATAGCTTGTCATAAAAAAATTGAGTGTTGGCAAGAGTGGCATGACTGAAACAAACCACTTGCCCTATTCAGCCCTGCGAATGTGCAACACCGAGAGCCATTGTATGCCACTTTTTGGACGTTAAACCCCACGAATCAATCAATCATTGCATGCCACAAAGATGAAACAGCTGTGGTCTAAAATTGCATGAAAGCAAGGCAACAACCTAAATTATAGCTCTTTGTTAATTGATGGTCACATTTTCTGTTTTGTGACATAACGCATCGAATTAAGAATTGAGCCAACTTGTTATAGTGTCGTGAATCTTGGTCACAACTATGCATTAGTAAAAAAAAAGCTTTGTAAATGTATTATCACAAAACATTGTCATAATCTAATAGAGCTGATACCGGTGTGGCAGATAAAACCCTGTCATAATCACCAGTGGTACCAGCTGAAGTTTCTATTCACTGCTTTGAATTTCCTCTGCTGTGGCAGTAAAGATTTGTTGCATTGAAATAGTGGACAAACATTACATTGAGGTGGAAAATATATGGAACTCTGTGGTGTTCTGAGAACTGAAGTTCTTTGCTATATTTCATAGATGCTATGGTGTTTCTCAAGTATGTGAGCAACCTCACACTTGAAGGACTGGAGAACAGCATGAAATGACGGGACAAGACAAGACATGAGAACATGCATACCACCATTTCGCGCTGTTCTCAAGTTGCCAACCATCTAAGAAGAAAGTAAACTTTTAACCCTTCTGTAATTCTTTGAAAATTAATTTTTATCACAAGTATATGTAACAGCAAAAAAAATAGTGTTTTGGAAACTATTTCAACTGTGCATCTGTTTATCTGGTATGGTCTAATTTCCCTGACAGCTAGTGCTTAAAGATTTTCTTAATCTGATGCCTCATGGTTAATGCGCAAACACAGTACATAGAACAATCACACCTTTACTTATACATACAACTGCTCATATAAATAATGGCCCCATACTGCATCTGTGCAACAATGGAAGCTTTGTATCATATATAATACTGTAGTGTTCCAGTAGCTCCCATTGCCAGTTACATGTTCTATTGAATTTTGTTTGGCTGTGCAAGCTATCAGATATGATGGATGAGTGAACGTAGACTCAATGTGCAAAAGCAAGAGTTGCTGTTTAAATTGCACCTTCACAGTGCCTTATCTAGGTCCCTCTATGATTAGTGTCTTTGTAAAAGAAGCATGTTAATCATAGGTTTGAAAGCATTGCTGATAGTACGTATTGCAGTGTGTGAGCACAAAGTCTTTAAATGCAAAAGTGTAGACCACTTGTAACTCACAAAGACTATGCAATGCAGTTTTGTAGCACTGCAAAACTGCATGGCTTGTTCCATTTAACATGTTTACTGTCTTTTTCAACAGTTGGTTTGTCTGATTTATTTTGTGTTGCTGCTAATCTAATATTTCAAGTGCTCAAGGAATTTCATGAGGAATGTTATGTCTCATGCTATTCATACATGTACATTAGCTTTTATTTTTGTAAATAAAAGTTACTCTACTTATATTTACTCCAACAACATGATAATACTGACATAGTCTTGCTATGGATCACTGAATCCAGTTAACATTTCCTCCTCAAGATGGCTGTTCTAGTTACATTTTAATTATACAAATCAATTATTATTTTCTTCTTTCTGTATACTCTGAATGCATACAACTGGTCTACAATGTAATTGTTTGGACTGAAGGACAGATATCATCAGTGGTACGTTAGTCTGACACGCAGCTTGAATAGCAAATTTAAGCAGCTCACCAAGCAAATGCATTAATGGCAACCAACTGTGGTTAATGTCACATGTAACTTACCTTGAACTGCCCAAAGTTCTTTACATTTGAGGGTACTTAAATAGTAAATATATATCACAGTGAGAGATAACATACAAAAATGACACATACTGCACTCGGTGTAAATATGCTACATCTCAACTTACCAAGCACAGTGGCCACCTCATGTGTCATGGACACTCCTTCTGTAATAGTGTGCTTGAGATGTCTTTGAGTAGGCACTTCAGTTGGAAGCTCGCTCGTCCCATGATCTGGTGTCACTTCAGACACCTGTAATGGTAAGTCAGGGATACACATGGAGGAACAAGTGGAGCACAGGTGGTGTGCTCAAAGGCATCATGCTGTGTTCATATGAAACCTCATCGCCATCTGTGAACACTTTATCCAGAACAACGGTTAATGTTGTAAAACGAATGCAATGTTAGTGAAAATGAATACAGGCATGAAGAAAGCAGCATGAACTGGTAGACAAGTTGGCTCGAAAAAAAAAAAGGAACACACACTAAATTACTGCAGTGAAAAAAAAAAAAACCTGCAGGAAGAGTGCCCGATTTTCATGTTCCTTTTGCTCCTTCTCCTTCTTTATTCACATGAATAGGGCAGTAACGATTAGCTAAGTTTCCTCTTTCGAAAGCCTGCTATGCTCAGCTGTCTCATGGCATGCGAGCATAAGATCTTGTATTGAGTGTAAATATCATGCTGCTAGACTGTTTATAATGCTCAAAAGCAGGTGGTCTGATTATGTTGGTTATAAATCATTTAAAGTAGCAGTGCAACACAAGGGTGACACAGATTCGTGTAAGTATGTGGTGCTATATGCATCTATATGTCCTTCCTACCATCCTTGTTTTTTCTACTACTACCTACACACAATTGTGGTCGTGGTTGGGCCCACCAGGTGCACTGTGGGGTCTTTTTCACAGCCTGGGCAGAAAACACCACTCAAACGTCAGCGCTCACATTTTCTTTAGGTTTTGGGATACTAACCTGTGTCTGTAAAGATTGAATAAAAGCTATATTTTCTTGCTCATTATATATGCATGGCTGATCGTATTGTTTTTTTTAAATTCTGCTACTTGTTTCTGTATTCTACATCATAAAGCTAAGTTGGAAGTTAGCTCTCATATTTGCCTCTGACATTGTTCGTCATCTTTAGTTTAGCTCTCAAGGCTGAAAGAGAGCGAATTTGAAGCACGCTATTCATCACAAATGGTACAAAGCAACAGCGCTGCGCTGTTTTGCCAGAAGATGCCATGCGGTGCAAAAGTGAAACTTGGGAAATCATCAGCCATTTAAATCAGTAAAATACATGTTCCCCAATTTCTTAACCCAAAGGCTTCAATTGTCTCAATCAAATCGAGCTTGAAGAAATGATGCAAGTCCACAATGGCTGCACCGTAAGTTCTGTGCATACTGTGTAAGCAAATATATCAGGTAATTGTGTGCTACTGCACCAGTGCAGCACGTGAACCATAAATTTCCCACATCTTTTTGTCATATCACCTGTGGAAAAGTACACTGCTGTGCCAATGTTATATATGGTAATATTACAAGATGTGCAGCAAAATGTATGAATTAAATATTTTAAATTCACGGAGATATAACTTGTGCACAGGTGCTTGCATTGCCACGAGTTTCACATGATATTTCTGCCTGGGGCACACAATGAGTCAAGCGTCTTTCCAATAAAGGTGCGTATCTAGTAGCACCTGCACATCACTTCACTTAGGCATATTTAGCAAGCTTGTGTTTCCCTTTGCCACTATTCACTAGTAGTGCTGCAGCCCAGAATTATTCACTGAGCATGTGAATTGTTGCAAACTGAAAACACACGATGGAAAGCTAAGAAATATTGGCAAACTAAGGGCAAAAGGACAGAGCTCCTACAAGCAATGCCTGCATGCATCCTCTCCTCCTCAGAGAATTGTCTTGAGCAAAAGTCACGATATCACTGCACATGGAGAGCTCATGTATATTTCTTTTATACAAAATGGTGAATCAAAGTGCATGATCAAATAGCTTACTATGTTCCAAGGTGTTTTTTCTCGTAACTATGTTGCAGACATTACAGATGAAGTTAGTATGTGCTTCACTTGTTGTGTGTATCTGGTGTATCTTGGTTTTTATACTAATCTAAGGCATAACAAGACCTACCATAGTGCAATGAACCTACACCAACTATGCTGGTTTCAAATAATGCTTTCTAAGGTGCCAAGGTGTGTAAAGGTATGTACGTGTACACCTAGCTCTCTACAAACTCTGGTGATTTATTGAGGTCAATAGATCTCAATAAAACTCGCTGGGTGGTGTGGCAGCTTGGGCTAGTTGGTATGGCATGACGATAGTTATATCTTTGTCTCGTTGTTTTGTTCTTGCGCTATAACTATCGTCGCTGGGCGGGGGTGATTGTTTGTACACTTTTATCACTTACACCAAATTACGATGGTATTTATGTCAAAACAGCATGTCCAACATTCAATAATTTTATAGTGCATAACTAGCTGCTTATACAATAAAGGTAAGATTTAAAATACAGTGAAGCACTCTGCCCTTTCGACCTTATTTGAAGATTTGGGGCTGCTATTCATCATGTCAGGAGAAAAGAAGTGGACACTTTGAAGGCTAGTTTTTTTTTGTTAGACACAATATTTATGAGAATTAAGAGACTATGATGTCGAGGAAAGTGTAGGGGATGTTATAAGTAGTAACTGTAAATGTGAAGAAAAAAAAGTGGACGAAAAGAGAACTCGTAGCTGGAAGAGGTCGAACCTGCCATCTTCGAATGATGCGTTCAGTGCTCTATCAACCTAACTACAGCGGCAGTCATCCGCCCGTCCACTTTATACGGCACATACCATGCGCATTTAAACCTGAGAGTCTTTGTTAGTTAGTGCTGCTAGTAGCTATGATGGCAAGTGTGAAACACTTTCTTGGCCTGCTGCCACCCCGTTGCATGTGATCTTATTATGAGCTGGTGGCAGACCAATAATTCCTCGCATACTACCTGAAGACATCAAGGCTGCAAGAATGAGACCCTCCCTATGAATGAAAAAAGTAGAATATTAAGGGTTTGTTTTTCTTTGTTAGATACAATATTAATGAGAACTAATAGATGGTGATGCTCAGCAAAGTGTTGGGAGTTTTCCTAGTAATACAGTTGAACCCCTTTATGAGAAACATTGATATATGAGACAAATGGGCATAAAAGACACCAGTGTGCCTGCAGTAAAATATGATTTGATAAAAGAATGCATGCATGGTACCATGCTTATAGGAGACATCTCATATAAAAGACAATTGCTGACTGGACCATGCCTCTCATAAAGGGGTTCAACTGTATTTGTAATATAAATCTCAAGAAAGAAAAGTGGATGAAAAGATAAATTGCCCCTAGCAGGAACTGAACCGGTGACAATCTTTTTGGCAACAGGCAGAAAAAGAGTAGTGCACACTGGCTGTCATGGCTACTTGTGGCGCTGACTAACACTCCCAGGTTTAAATGCAGATATATGCCCCATAAAACTACACTCCGCTTGCGACATTTAGATTCGGCTGAGTGCACTGAAACAAGACGACACACTCCATAAATGCAGTTAACTAGTCTGCTTGGCAGATGTATTACTCTCACCTGAAGCCATAACATACCAACTAGCCCAATCCACCAATTTTTTTAGTCACTACGGATTACTGTTGCAGCAGGTTCAGTGCTGCAAGGCACATAGTATTTTGAATGAGCGTACATGTGATTTGCTCGGTGCTGCTTGACACATTTGTAAAAGAAAATGACAAATAGGGATCAAAACAAAAAAATAAATACTTTGGTTATATTGAGATTAAAGAGACTAAAAAGATTTCAGCTATTCAACTGATGATTAACACTAGTTATATTTATGAGAATGTTCTTGTGATCATGCAATTTTTCAATACTTGTTTGACACTAATGCTACTCAGCATCTACTGACATGGTGAAAAGAGCAGAAAATCTTTTGGGTGCACTAGACACAATATTGAAAATTAGATGCTAAATGCAGTGCAATATTTGGCCGATTATCTTCACCTACAGATACACAACATTTTCTGAAAGTTATGTTCTCCAAGGTAATTGATTCAAATAATTTATTAGTGGAATATGATTGATTAAATTTTCGGAATAAATTTCTACAATAGTGACTTACAGAGGTCTAGATGTGTCATCAGAGTAATATTACGTACTACAGTTCATTATTTTTAAAAATCTTTAAGAGCCAGGAAGTAGGCTACATCTTTTATTTAACACCTCCCAAACAAGCTCGCTAATTAAAACAAAAGGCCCCGGCGATCACATTTTGCAAATATCACTGTGAGGCATGCTGCACAACCAATGCATTTTGAAAAACGTTTGCCGCACCCTTCAAACAGTTAACCAACTCTCTTTGAACCTGAAGTGATCCTTGCCTATGGGAAATAACGTGCAGCACCGACTTCGTTGATTGGTCGTGTGCACTATGAAACAGAACCTTGGCCATGCGCTGATGAAGTTTTGGTCATTTTGGCCGTGCAGAACGCGTTTGCATTTTCCTGTGCTGCCCTGTGCCATTTTGATAGAGGACCAAGACTAGTGAAACAAACGCTATTGCCAGAACAAAAGCTTCAGAGCTTGAGTTGCATCCCGCGACTTTACCGCTAACGGAAGTGAGCATACCTCATGAGTGACTCGTACCCTTAGCACTGCGCTTCCTTCCCGCATTGTTATGACCCGAGCGACTGGTAAGGGAAAAAATGCTAAGTCATTAGCTGCCTGTCCTTGATGTGATCACCAACGTTTAATTTCGGTAACGTTTTGTTATTTAGCCAAAGCAGGTGCCATCACAAGAAAGGGCTAAGCCTAACCCTCTCATCTGCTGAGACAAATGGGGAGGTCAAACGAGAAACTGAAACCAGTCAAAGTTGGTTATTCCACACCGTGTAGCTTCTTTATTACAGCCCGTTCGGCAGAATTTTCACATATTACAAGTGCACAGTTATTCTTCAATCAGAAATTTTGGACGGCGAGGTTGTTTACTTGCTCTTTAAGAAATAAGTACTTAAGTTCGGTTGAAACACTCTATTCAACAAGTTATATAACAATTCAACAAGCAATGTAACAATCTAAAATTGTGTAAGGTCTGTTGTAAAACAGTATACAGTAATAAAAAGCAGTTGCATGCCTTTTAAATGATACTTTCCTTTCTAAATGTGTTAAGAATTTTCTGATTTACTCTTCTTTAAATATGCAAGTTTGTATGCGATTGCGTTGTCCATTTCATGCAAATTACCTGAATGGAGAGGTGTTCTGCTGGGAGGACTTTTGATGGTTGTGCACTTTTCTTCTCTGGAATAACTGTAAGGTCTGCCTCACGAGTTTGCTCTTCTGTTTGTATTTCTTCAATGAAGAGAGTTTCCCTTCGAACATCAACAATGTCTTTCTGAAGGGTTTCTTCCTTGGCTGATGGTGCTTCAAATAATGGTGCAATCTCTTCAGAGGCAACATAAGATTTCACATCCCCGATATTTGTTGAACCTGGCCGCAATGGTAACACTCTATCTGCTTTGAATTCCATAGCCTGCTCGTGTACCTCAACGGTATCACGGGGAAACTGTGTGAACTCCACAGTTAGATGTGTTTTCTCAGGAGAAGTTATATCAAAATGAGCAGCCATCTCTTCAGTTGTGGTGACTTCTCTGGGAATTTCCACATGTGACACTGAGGCCGTCGATTCCCTATCTACAGAGGCTAAAAATTCCGTGGCTAACTCATGCACTGCAGGTGCTCTTCTTTCGAATTCTACATGACTTTGGTCAGCATGAGCAAGCATAGGTATGCCCTCATAAAATTCTGCTGCCTGCTCTTCATATTGTGGGTAGCTCCTGGCTGTTTCCGTTATTCTTGATGTAAGAGTTTTTGTTGGAATGTCTGCTGGCTGGAACTCTGATGGAACTTCTTCTAATATGGCAGAAACTTCTCTTGATTCTTCAACATATGTCACATTTCCTTTCTTCTTTATTGTTTCTTCAATAACGAGCTCCTCAGTGGCAGCGCCTGGTATTACTTCTGTCACATCGATTTGATGCTGTGGAAAGAGAAGCAACGTCTTGCTTGCTTCCTTTGAGAAGACATCGTCAGGTGCGAACTCTGGTGCTATTTCCTCTTCTCCAACATCTCTAACAGCAAGACTCTGTTCCTCAAGCATACCAAGTGCTTTCTGGTACTTTTCTTTTGGTAAAGCTTTCAACTCTTCCGTACTCAAAAGAGTTTCAGCTTCCAGTACTTCTATTGGTTGCTGAGGCTCAAGGACTTCCTTCGCCTTCTGCCTTTTCGTGGGAGCCTTAGCGAGAAATTCTGGAGCATACTGTTCGCTTGTTGTCTCTTCCACAACAAGAGACTTTTCTTCTATTATTATACTCTGTGATGCCTCATGCGTTTCTTGTTGAGGCACACTCACAGCTTCTGGCATTTCAGATGTGAATGCTTCTTCAATAGTAACAGCTTTACTTTCTGTTAATGCCGCTTGTGGTCTCTCTTCTTGGGTTTACAATCAGATTCAAGTTCATCAGTGTTTAACTCACTGCTAATTTCTTCTATGACAACTGGACGGCTTTCAACAAGGCTTATATGAGCACTTGTGGCTTCAGGAATTTCAGAGACAACTAATTCTTCAGAGACAAGTGATTGAGTGAATTCAGTCTGTAAAACATCCTTAGTCTCCGTGAATGTCTCCACAGTTTTTTTGTTAAAAACTGTTGTTTCTTTTATAACAGTAATGTCTTCAATCTCTTCTGGTATCTTTCCTTTTGGCACTTCTTTTGACTCTACATCATAGACCTGCACTGTATCTTCAAACACTGATACTTCCTCTTCAGGTTTTTTCTTCTTTTTCAGCTTCTTTTGTTTAGGTGCCTTAACCAAATCCATTGTCTCAGTTTCTTTGACAACTTCCTCTGTTTTGTACTCAACCTGAGAGATTTCCTCCGGTCTTTCAAAAGATTCAGTGACGATGTCTGTGTGCTGGACAGTTTTGACATCAGTGATATCCGGAATTTCCGTAGCCTCAGTAGTGATTTCTCGGGGTTTTTTCCTCTTTCTCAAAGATTATCATCTCTTCAACCACGGGCACTTCCTTAGGCTTTTCTTCCTAGGCCGTGCTTTTGACTCGAGATCTACTGTCTGCTCTGTCTCTTCAACAATTGGCACTTCTTCCTCTTCAGGTTTCTTCTTCTTCTTTGGCTTCTTTGGCTTTGGTACCTTAGCCAATTCGATTGTTTCAGTTTCTTCGACAACTTCTTCTGTTTTGTAATCAACCTGAGCAATTTCCTTCGGTCTTTCAAAAGATTCAGTGACAATATCTGTGCGCTGGACAGTCTTGACATCAGTGATATCCGGAATTTCGGTAGCCTCAGTAGTGATTTCTCGGGGTTTTTCCTCTTTCTCAAGGATTATGACCTCTTCAACCACGGGCGCTTCCTTAGGCTTTTCTTCCTTAGGCCGTGCTTTTGACTCGAGATCTACAGTCTGCTCTGTCTCTTCAACAATTGGCACCTCTTCTTCCTCTTCAGGTTTCTTCTCCTTCTTTGGCTTCTTTGGCTTTGGTACCTTAGCCAATTCGATTGTTTCAGTTTCTTCAACAACTTCCTCTGTTTTGTACTCAACATGAGCAATTTCCTTCGGTCTTTCCAAAGATTCAGTGACAATGTCTGTGCGCTGGACAGTTTTGATATCAGTGATATCCGGAATTTCGGTAGCCTCAGTAGTGATTTCTCGGGGTTTTTCCTCTTTCTCAAGGATTTTGATCTCTTCAACCACGGGCACTTCCTTGGGCTTTTCTTCCTTAGGCCGTGCTTTTGACTCGAGATCTACTGTCTGCTCTGTCTCTTCAACAATTGGCACCTCTTCTTCTTCCTCAGGTTTTTTCTTCTTCTTTGGCTTCTTTGGCTTTGGTACCTTAGCCAATTCGATTGTTTCAGTTTCTTCAACAACTTCCTCTGTTTTGTACTCAACCTGAGCAATTTCCTTCGGTCTTTCCAAAGATTCAGTGACAATGTCTGTGCGCTGGACAGTCTTGACATCAGTGATATCCGGAATTTCGGTAGCCTCAGTAGTGATTTCTCGGGGTTTTTCCTCTTTCTCAAGGATTATGACCTCTTCAACCACGGGCGCTTCCTTAGGCTTTTCTTCCTTAGGCCGTGCTTTTGACTCGAGATCTACAGTCTGCTCTGTCTCTTCAACAATTGGCACCTCTTCTTCCTCTTCAGGTTTCTTCTCCTTCTTTGGCTTCTTTGGCTTTGGTACCTTAGCCAATTCGATTGTTTCAGTTTCTTCAACAACTTCCTCTGTTTTGTACTCAACATGAGCAATTTCCTTCGGTCTTTCCAAAGATTCAGTGACAATGTCTGTGCGCTGGACAGTTTTGACATCAGTGATATCCGGAATTTCGGTAGCCTCAGTAGTGATTTCTCGGGGTTTTTCCTCTTTCTCAAGGATTTTGATCTCTTCAACCACGGGCACTTCCTTGGGCTTTTCTTCCTTAGGCCGTGCTTTTGACTCGAGATCTACTGTCTGCTCTGTCTCTTCAACAATTGGCACCTCTTCTTCTTCCTCAGGTTTTTTCTTCTTCTTTGGCTTCTTTGGCTTTGGTACCTTAGCCAATTCGATTGTTTCAGTTTCTTCAACAACTTCCTCTGTTTTGTACTCAACCTGAGCAATTTCCTTCGGTCTTTCCAAAGATTCAGTGACAATGTCTGTGCGCTGGACAGTCTTGACATCAATGATATACGGAATTTCGGTAGCCTCAGTAGTGATTTCTCGGGGTTTTTCCTCTTTCTCAAGGATTATGACCTCTTCAACCACGGGCGCTTCCTTAGGCTTTTCTTCCTTAGGCCGTGCTTTTGACTCGAGATCTACTGTCTGCTCTGTCTCTTCAACAATTGGCACTTCTTCTTCCTCTTCAGGTTTCTTCTTCTTCTTTGGCTTCTTTGGCTTTGGTACCTTAGCCAATTCGATTGTTTCAGTTTCTTCAACAACTTCCTCTGTTTTGTACTCAACCTGAGCAATTTCCTTCGGTCTTTCCAAAGATTTAGTGACAATGTCTGTGCGCTGGACAGTTTTGACATCAGTGATATCCGGAATTTCGGTAGCCTCAGTAGTGATTTCTCGGGGTTTTTCCTCTTTCTCAAGGATTTTGATCCCTTCAACCACGGGCACTTCCTTGGGCTTTTCTTCCTTAGGCCGTGCTTTTGACTCGAGATCTACTGTCTGCTCTGTCTCTTCAACAATTGGCACTTCTTCTTCCTCTTCAGGTTTCTTCTTCTTCTTTGGCTTTTTTGGTTTTGGTACCTTAGCCAATTCGATTGTTTCAGTTTCTTCGACAACTTCTTCTGTTTTGTACTCAACCTGAGCAATTTCCTTCGGTCTTTCAAAAGATTCAGTGACAATATCTGTGCGCTGGACAGTCTTGACATCAGTGATATCCGGAATTTCGGTAGCCTCAGTAGTGATTTCTCGGGGTTTTTCCTCTTTCTCAAGGATTATGACCTCTTCAACCACGGGCGCTTCCTTAGGCTTTTCTTCCTTAGGCCGTGCTTTTGACTCGAGATCTACTGTCTGCTCTGTCTCTTCAACAAATGACACCTCTTCTTCTTCTTCAGGTTTTTTCTTCTTCTTTGGCTTCTTTGCCTTTGGTACCTTAGCCAATTCGATTGTTTCAGTTTCTTCAACAACTTCCTCTGTTTTGTACTCAACCTGAGCAATTTCCTTCGGTCTTTCCAAAGATTCAGTGACAATGTCTGTGCGCTGGACAGTTTTGACATCAGTGATATCCGGAATTTCGGTAGCCTCAGTAGTGATTTCTCGGTGTTTTTCCTCTTTCTCAAGGATTTTGATCCCTTCAACCACGGGCACTTCCTTGGGCTTTTCTTCCTTAAGCCGTGCTTTTGACTCGAGATCTACTGTCTGCTCTGTCTCTTCAACAATTGGCACTTCTTCTTCCTCTTCAGGTTTCTTCTTCTTCTTTGGCTTCTTTGGCTTTGGTACCTTAGCCAATTCGATTGTTTCAGTTTCTTCGACAACTTCTTCTGTTTTGTACTCAACCTGAGCAATTTCCTTCGGTCTTTCAAAAGATTCAGTGACAATATCTGTGCGCTGGACAGTCTGGACAGCAGTGATATCCGGAATTTCGGTAGCCTCAGTAGTGATTTCTTGGGGTTTTTCCTCTTTCTCAAAGATTATGACCTCTTCAACCACGGGCGCTTCCTTAGGCTTTTCTTCCTTAGGCCGTGCTTTTGACTCGAGATCTACTGTCTGCTCTGTCTCTTCAACAATTGGCACCTCTTCTTGCTCTTCAGGCTTCTTCTTCTTCTTTGGCTTCTTTGGCTTTGGTACCTTTGCCAATTCGATTGTTTCAGTTTCTTCGACAACTTCCTCTGTTTTGTACTCAACCTGAGTAATTTCCTTCGGTCTTTCCAAAGATTCAGTGACGATGTCTGTGTGCTGGACAGTTTTGACATCAGTTATATCCGGAATTTCAGTAGCCTCAGTAGTGATTTCTCGGGGTTTCTCCTCTTTATCAAGGATTATGATCTCTTCAACCACGGGCGATTCCTTAGGCTTTTCTTTCTTAGGCCGTGCTTTAGACTCGAGATCTACTGTCTGCTCTGTCTCTTCTACAATTGGCACTTCTTCTTCCTCTTCAGGTTTCTTCTTCTTCTTTGGCTTCTTCGGCTTTGGTACCTTTGCCAATTCGATTGTTTCAGTTTCTTCAACAACTTCCTCTGTTTTATACTCAACCTGAGCAATTTCCTTCGGCCTTTCCAAAGATTCAGTGACAATGTCTGTGCGCTGGACAGCTCTGACATCAGTGATATCCGGAATTTCGGTAGCCTCAGTAGTGATTTCTCGGGGTTTTTCCTCTTTCTCCAGGATCGTGATCTCTTCAGCAACGGGCGCTTCCTTAGGCCGTGCTTTAGATTCGAGATCTACTGTCTGCTCTGTCTCTTCAACAATTGGCACTTCTTCTTCCTCTTCAGGTTTCTTCTTCTTCTTTGGCTTCTTTGGCTTTGGTACCTTAGCCAATTCGATTGTTTCAGTTTCTTCAACAACTTCCTCTGTTTTGTACTCAACCTGAGCAATTTCCTTCGGTCTTTCAAAAGATTCAGCGACAATATCTGTGCGCTGGACAGTCTTGACATCAGTGATATCCGGAATTTCGGTAGCCTTAGTAGTGATTTCTCGGGGTTTTTCCTCTTTCTCAAGGATTATGATCTCTTCAACCAGAGGCACTTCCTTAGGCTTTTCTTCCTTAGGCCGTGCTTTTGACTCGAGATCTACTGTCTGCTCTGTCTCTTCAACAATTGGCACCTCTTCTTGTTCTTCAGGTTTCTTCTTCTTCTTTGGCTTCTTCGGCTTTGGTACCTTTGCCAATTCGATTGTTTCAGTTTTCTTCGACAACTTCCTCTGTTTCGCACTCAACCTGAGTAATTTCCTTCGGTCTTTCCAAAGATTCAGTGACGATGTCTGTGTGCTGGACAGTTTTGACATCAGTTATATCTGGAATTTCAGTAGCCTCAGTAGTGATTTCTCGGGGTTTTTCCTCTTTATCAAGGATTATGATCCGTTCAACCACGGGCGCTTCCTTAGGCTTTTCTTCCTTAGGCCGTGCTTTTGACTCGAGATCTACTGTCTGCTCTGTCTCTTCAACAATTGGCACTTCTTCTTCCTCTTCAGGTTTCTTCTTCTTCTTTGGCTTCTTTGGCTTTGGTACTTTAGCCAATTCGATTGTTTCAGTTTCTTCAACAACTTCCTCTGTTTTATACTCAACCTGAGCAATTTCCTTCGGCCTTTCCAAAGATTCAGTGAGAATGTCTGTGCGCTGTACAGTTTTGACATCAGTGATATCCGGAATTTCGGTAGCCTCAGTAGTGATTTCTCGGGGTTTTTCTTCTTTCTCCAGGATTATGATCTCTTCAGCAACGGGCGCTCCCTTAGGCTTTTCTTCCTTAGGCCGTGCTTTTGATTTGTGATCTACTGTTTGCTCTGTCTCTTCAACAATGGGCACTTCTTCTTCCTCTTCAGGTTTCTTCTTCTTCTTTGGCTTCTTTGGCTTTGGTACCTTAACTAATTCGATTGTTTCGGTTTCTTCAACAACTTCCTCTGTTTTGTACTCAACCTGAGCGATTTCCTTCGGTCTTTCAAAAGATTCAGTGACAATATCAGTGCGCTGGACAGTCTTGACATCAGTGATATCAGGAATTTCGGTAGCCTCAGTAGTGATTTTTCGGGGTTTTTCCTCTTTATCAAGGATTATGATCTCTTCAACCAGAGGCACTTCCTTAGGCTTTTCTTCCTTAGGCCGTGCTTTTGACTCGAGATCTACTGTCTGCTCTGTCTCTTCAACAATTGGCACCTCTTCTTGTTCTTCAGGTTTCTTCTTCTTCTTTGGCTTCTTCGGCTTTGGTACCTTAGCCAATTGGATTGTTTCAGTTTCTTCGGCAACTTCCTCTGTTTTGTACTCAACCTGAGTAATTTCCTTCGGTCTTTCCAAAGATTCAGTGACGATGTCTGTGTGCTGGACAGTTTTGACATCAGTTATATCTGGAATTTCGGTAGCCTTAGTAATGATTTCTCGGGGTTTTTCCTCTTTCTCAAGGATTATGATCTCTTCAACCACGGGCGCTTCTTTAGGCTTTTCTTCCTTAGGCCGTACTTTTGACTCGAGATCTACTGTCTGCTCTGTCTCTTCAACAATTGGCACTTCTTCTTCCTCTTCAGGTTTCTTCTTCTTCTTCGGCTTCTTTGGTTTTAGTACCTTAGCCAATTCGATTGTTTCAGTTTCTTCGACAACTTCCTCTGTTTTATACTCAACCTGAGCAATTTCCTTCGGCCTTTCTAAAGATTCAGTGACAATGTCTGTGCGCTGGACAGTTTTGACATCATTGATATCCGGAATTTCGGTAGCCTCAGTAGTGATTTCTCGGGGTTTTTCCTCTTTCTTCAGGATTATGATCTCTTCAGCAACGGGCACTTCCTTAGGTTTTTCTTCCTTAGGCCGTGCTTTTGATTCGAGATCTACCGTCTGCTCTGTCTCTTCAACAATTGGCACTTCTTCTTCCTCTTCAGGTTTCTTTTTCTTCTTTGGCTTCTTTGGCTTTGATACTTGAGTCAATTCAATTGTTTCAGTTTCTTCAACAACTTCCTCTGCTTTGTACTTAACCTGAGCGATTTCCTCCGGTCTTTCAAAAGATTCAGTGACAATGTCTGTGCGCTGGAATGACTTGACATCAGTGATATCCGGAATTTCCGTAGCCTCAGTAGTGATTTCTTGGGGTTTTTCTTCTTTTTCAAGGATTATAATCTCTTCAACCACGGGTGCTTCCTTAGCCTTTTCGTCCTTAGGCCGTGCTTTTGACTCGAGATCTACTGTCTGCTCTGTCTCTTCAACAATTGGCACTTCCTCTTCAGGTTTCTTCTTCTTCTTTGGCTTCTTTGGTTTTGGTACCTTAGCCAATTCGATTGTTTCAGTTTCTTCGACAACTTCTTCTGTTTTGTACTCAACCTGAGCAATTTCCTTCGGTCTTTCAAAAGATTCAGTGACAATATCTGTGTGCTGGACAGTCTTGACATCAGTGATATCCGGAATTTCGGTAGCCTCAGTAGTGATTTCTTGGGGTTTTTCCTCTTTCTCAAGGATTATGACCTCTTCAACCACTGGCGCTTCCTTAGGCTTTTCTTCGTTAGGCCGTGCTTTTGACTCGAGATCTACTGTCTGCTCTGTTTCTTCAACAATTGGCACTTCTTCTTCCTCTTCAGGTTTCTTCTTCTTCTTTGGCTTCTTTGGCTTTGGTACCTTAGCCCAATTCGATTGTTTCAGTTTCTTCAACAACTTCCTCTGTTTTGTACTCAACCTGAACAATTTCCTTCGGTCTTTCCAAAGATTCAGTGACAATGTCTGTGCGCTGGGCAGTTTTGACATCAGTGATATCCGGAATTTCGGTAGCCTCAGTAGTGATTTCTCGGGGTTTTTCCTCTTTCTCAAGGATTATGATCTCTTCAACAACGGGCGCTTCCTCAGGCTTTTCTTCTTTAGGCCGTGCTTTTGACTCGAGATCTACTGTCTGCTCTGTCTCTTCAATAATTGTCACTTCTTCCTCTTCAGGTTTCTTCTTCTTCTTTGGCTTCTTTGGCTTTGGTACCTTAGCCAATTCGATTGTTTCAGTTTCTTCAACAACTTCCTCTGTTTTGTACTCAACCTGAGCAATTTCCTTCGGTCTTTCCAAAGATTCAGTGACAATGTCTGTGCGCTGGACAGTTTTGACATCAGTGATATCCGGAATTTCGGTAGCCTCAGTAGTGATTTCTCGGGGTTTTTCCTCTTTCTCAAGGATTTTGATCCCTTCAACCACGGGCACTTCCTTGGGCTTTTCTTCCTTAAGCCGTGCTTTTGACTCGAGATCTACTGTCTGCTCTGTCTCTTCAACAATTGGCACTTCTTCTTCCTCTTCAGGTTTCTTCTTTTTTGGCTTCTTTGGCTTTGGTACCTTAGCCAATTCAATTTTTTCAGTTTCTTCAGCAACTGCTTCTGTTTTGTACTCAACCTGAGCGATTTCCTTCGGTCTTTCCAAAGATTCAGTGACGATGTCTGTGTGCTGGACAGTTTTGGCATCAGTGATATCCGGAATTTCAGTAGCCTCAGTAGTGATTTCATGGGGTTTTTCTTCTTTCTCATAGATGATGATCTCTTCAACTACGGGTGCTTCCTCAGGCTTTTCTTCCTTAGGCCGTGCTTTTGACTCGAGATCTACTGTCTGCTCTGTCTCTTCAACAATTGGCACTTCTTTTTCTTCAGGTTTCTTCTTCTTCTTTGGCTTCTTTGGCTTTGGTACCTTAGCCAATTCGATTGTTTCAGTTTCTTCAACAGCTGCCTCTGTTTTGTACTCAACCTGAGCAATTTCCTTCGGTCTTTCCAAAGATTCAGTGACAATGTCTGTGCGCTGGACAGTTTTGACATCAGTGGTATCCGGAATTTCGGTAGCCTCAGTAGTAATTTCTCGGGGTTTTTCCTCTTTCTCAAGAATTATGACCTCTTCAACCACGGGCGCTTCCTTAGGCTTTTCTTCCTTAGGCCGTGCTTTTGACTCGAGATCTACTGTCTGCTCTGTCTCTTCAACAATTGGCACTTCATCTTCCTCTTCAGGTTTCTTCTTCTTCTTTGGCTTCTTTGGCTTTGGTACCTTAGCCAATTCGATTGTTTCAGTTTCTTCAACAACTTCCTCTGTTTTGTACTCAACCTGAGTAATTTCCTTCGGTCTTTCCAAAGATTCAGCGACAATTTCTGTGCGCTTGACAGTCTTGACATCGGTGATATCGGGAATTTCCATAGCCTCAGTAGTGATTTCTCGGGGTTTTTCCTCTTTCTCTAGGATTAAGATCTCTTCAACCACGGGTGCTTCCTTGGGCTTTTCTTCCTTACCCAGTGCTTTCGACTTGAGATCTACCGTCTGCTCTGTCTCTTCAACAATTGGCACTTCTTCTTCCTCTTCAGGTTTCTTTTTCTTCTTTGGCTTCTTTGGCTTTGGTACTTGAGTCAATTCAATTGTTTCAGTTTCTTCAACAACTTCCTCTGTTTTGTGCTCAACCTGAGCAATTTCCTTTGGTCTTTCTAAAGATTCAGTGACGATGTCTGTGCGCTGGGCAGTCTTGACATCAGTAATATCTGGAATTTCCGTAGCCTCAGTAGTGATTTCACGAGGTTTTTCCTTTTTCTCAAGGATTACGATCTCTTCAACCGCGGGTGCTTCCTTAGGCTTTTCTTCCATAGGCCGTGCTTTTGACTTGAGATCTACTGTCTGCTCTGTCTCTTCAACAATTGGCGCTTCTTCTTCATCTTCAGGTTTCTTCTTCTTTAGCTTTTTTGGCTTAGAAACCTTGGCCAATTGAATTGTTTCGATTTCTTCGACAAGTTCCTCTGTTTTGTATTCTAGCTGAGCAATTTCTGAAGGTCTTTCCAAAGATTCTGTGCTGATATTTGTGGGCTGGACTGTCTTTACATCAGTGATATCTGGAAATTCAGTGGCCTCAGTAACAACTTGTTGTGGTGTTTCCTTTTTTTCTGTGATTGCGATTTTTTTAACTACTGGCACTTCCTTAGGCTTTTCGTCCTCTGGCCGTGCCTTTGACTTCAGTTTTACGGTTTGCCCAGTCTCTTCTATAAATGGTACTCTCTCTTCCTCTCCAGGTGTCTTCTTCATTGGTTTTTTTAGCTTAGGCACCTTGGCCAATTCAATTGTTTCAGTTTCTTCAACATGTTTCTCAGTTTTGTATTCAACCTGAGCCATTTCCTCGGGTCTTTCCAGAGATTCAGTAATGATATCTGTCGGCTGGACAGTCTTAACATCAGTTATGTCTGGGATTTCTACGGCCTCAGTGGTTATTTTTTGCGGCATTTCTTCTTTTTCAACATCTGTGATTTCTTCAACCACGGGTGCTTCTTTAGGTATTTGTCCTTTTAGCCGTGTCATTGAGATTAGATCTACTATTTGTTCAGTCTCTTCCAAGAATGGCACTTCCTCCTCCTCTCCAGGTGTCTTCTTCTCTGGCTTTTTTGGCTTAGGCACCTTAACGAATTCAATGTTTCCTGTTTCTTTTAGAATGTCCTCTTTTTCATACTTAACCTGAGCAATTTCGTTAGGCCTTTCGAGAGATTTACTGATGATATCTGTGTGCTGGATAGTTTTTACATCCATAATATCTGGATGTTCAACAGCCTCAGTGGTGATTTCTCGTGGTTTTTGCTTCCTTTTAGGGACTGTGATTTGTTGAAATAATGGCTCTTTCTTATGCTTCTCTTCCTTAGGCCATGCTTTTGACTCAAGGTCTACCATTTGATCCATTTCTTTAACAATTGGTACTACTTCCTCTTCTTCAGGTTTCTTCTGCTTTGTCTTCTTTGGCTTAGGTGCCTTGGCCAATTCAATTGTTTCTTCAACAACCTCATCTGTTTGGTACTCAATTCCAGCAGTTTCTTTGGGTTTTTCAAAGGATTCAGTGATATCAGTCTGCTGTACAGGTTGTTTGGTTTTTTGCAGACGTGGAAGCTCTTGCGGCATTTCTTTTCTTCCTGGCATTCTTGGTTTAGGCACTTGAAAAACTTTAACGCTTGGTTTCTTTTCATGTACTTCAGGAGCCTTGTATTCTGCTGGTGTGAGCTCTTTTGGTTTATCATGCTCTTCAGCTTCGATTGGTTCTTGATGCAGTGCCCTTGAATCAGATTCCTCAATCATCTTAACAGATTCTGCAGGAATCTTCTCCTGCGTTTCTTTTTTTGCAGGCAAAATTTTTTCGCGTTCAAATTTGTCTTCTGGCTTTTGGTCGAGTGGTTTGTCTTTCTTTGGCTCTGACAGAACTGCAATATCACTCACGTCACTTATCTCTTCAGTGATGGGTGTATCTTTTTGTTGTCTTTGATCTGGTTTTTTCAATTTTGGTTGCCTACTTATCTCACCGACCTCTTCTGTATCATTGTATACTTCTCTCTGGTCGATTTGCTCTGGCATGGTCACTTTTCGTTTTGTGAATTTGTGAAATTCTGTTTCTTCTGCCTTTTCTGGTATATCTTTCTTGCGGAACTTCTCTGTTGGTTTCAATGTTTTTGTCAGAAACTCTGGCATTTCAGTTCCTTCTGGATGAGTCGAAGGCACTTTTGTTTTAGGCTTTTTGTCCACAGGGGGTTGAGGTTTTAAGGGTTGGTCACTTCCCTGTGTTACATCTGGCAAAGCATGTGGAAGTGCTTCCACAGGTTTTGGTAGTTCTTCAAAAGGGGAAATTGGTCTTACGTCATCTTTTTCTGGAATTACTTGTTGATGTCGAGGTATTGGTTTTAGTACTTTCTTAAAAAATTCTGGAACTTCTTCCACACGCTCTGGCCATTCCTTGATCGCTTGCTTAGTCTCTTTGATCTCCTCGTGAGTTATATCTTCCTTGAGAAGCTTTTTCTGAATAGAGATCTCTTCTTGTATGAAAATTTTTGTGGCTTCAATTTGTTCTGTGTATGCTTCAACAGTTGCCCTTCTTGGCAACTGGTCAAGAAAGGATTCTTCTTCAGGCATTTTTGTTTCATCAGCTGTCTTAATAGAAAATTTGTCATGCCTGATGGGTTTAAAAAATACAGTGTCCTCAGTTGAAAATAATGTCTCAGTGCTCATCTTATCCATCTTCTCCTTGTCTCTGTGTTCTTGAGGTTCTAGGAAAAAAAAATGGAAATAGATAGTATCTTGTTCTTATGAATTTTTTGAAAAAACAATTATACATATAATAAAGAAAGGGTAGCTAACAAATTTTGTCTTTAATGAATACAAACAGAAAAATATTTCTACGCAAATGTGATTTATTCTTTTATAATATAAAAACCACCATAAGAAGACACTTGGCAGGTGAGCACACTTGGCCAAAGAAAATACATGCAGCACTGCCACCTTGAGATTTCAGTATCAACCAGCTGTGAAATCACAAATATTTGTGATATCTGTTAAGGCCTATATGATTATTTATTAAAAAAATGAAGTATGTGCTCTTCTTAGGGAGCTAGAGACCGAATGTACCAAGTGTCAGCAAAATTTATTTAGCTAATTTGGATAAAATAAGAAAAAAGTACTTGAAATTCGTTACTTCACACTGATGTGCACGAGCTGGAATCCTCGCATGAAATTCAAAAATGAAACTTTAGATCATTTTCTTTTTCAATATTGAAACTATGATGGCTCATTCCACAATAAAGCTTGCACTGAATAATCTATCAGTCTTAAGCAATCCATAGTTTCACATAGGTGTACCTTTAATGTTATTCTGCTTTCCTTTCTGTCCTGTCTTGCAGAAGTGGTAATAATAATAATAATAATAATAATAATAATAATAATAATAATAATAATAATAATAATAATAATAATATAATACTTACAAACAAGGCATGTAAATGAGAAAATTCAAACAAAATAGCAATATTGAAAAAAACAAAAAGTCAGGACAACGGGGCAACTATGCAGTAACATCACAAGAGGAACATACAATGATAAATAAAATTGCATACAACAATGCACAGGGTAGGCTGAAAGACATAAGGAGAAATAAATTTGTTAAATGCCTGAGACTATGTTGAAACAGTGCAAAGCTCAGAAAATGTGTCTTGAAAAACGTTAAGATAAAGAGAATTCAGCAGTGTAATGAATTTGTATCGTATGGATGACTTAGTGTTGGCATGGCTAGGCAGGCAGGTAGGTACATCGTACCAACAGCAAAAGTTTGCCGAAAACGAAATGTCTAAGAAGGCTATGTTCCCACTTTGTCTGAAAACATAACCTCCAAATAAATATTCCGGCCTGTAGCTCGTACTGAAACCAAAAAAAAAGCTAGATCCTATCTCATAGGGCATCTCACAAACCAATTGACATCTTCCTCATTGGATTTTTTTGCCTATAGCTTTGTTGCTTCAAAAGTTCATTGAATAATATTTTTTAATTAGCAGTTAAGCAGAACTCAAAAAATTGTGTGCCTTACTTTATGCATTAGTCGGCAACATGTGGGCATATTTTTTAACTTTGACTAGAGTTTCCTGGGCCCCTTGTGTATAGAAAATTGTATTCTCAGATAGATAAAAAGACGGTGCATTTATCGAAAGGAGTTGTATGGGAATGGACCCCATAATGAGCACAGAGGAGTGGCAGTAATTCACTGCATGTACCACAAGGCTTACAATCTAAGAAAGATTGGTGGACAAGTAGGGCTCAAAGTTATGTCAGGATTTGAGAAGTTATCTTGGTTATGCACTGTTACCTCACAGGTGAAGATGGCAAGAAAAGGTGCATGTGTTAATCAACCATCTAAACAAGTTTTCTCCGACGGTGTAGTGTACAGAATTCCACTTTCGTGTGGCCGAGTTTATGTAGGGCAGACTGAGCATTGTCTTAAGAGCACTGGGTATGACAAAATTTTAAAAAAATCTAAATTTTTTTTTTGCAATTTGAGAAGGGTATCTCTTTGGGCATATTTTTCATTTAGTGCTTTTTTTAAACATTGTTTTTTGTGGCATCAAAACCAGTTTTTCTGAGAGCAAATAAACAAGTGAAAATGCACCCAAGGTCAAGCAAGTCAAAATGCTTGTCTAGAGCCGGCCGTGTATAAAAAATTTTCAGGTAACTTCTAGTAAAGACAATGTGCACTTTGATATTCACACTTCGTCTTGGAAACGTATCAGTTTAAACACTTTCAGCTCCTAGCTTCAATACACCTTGTGTTTGTTGTGTTTGTTGGTAAGTTGAGATGCTGGGGGTGAAGGTGGTCTTCAGCAAGTAGAAATTTCGTGACAACCCATACAGTTCTCTTGTAAATGCGAATAAATACCAGGCGCTGAACACTGAACCAGCAGGCTGTTCATTGCTGAACCTCTCAGCCTTTTCAGCGTCCTTCAAGGCGAATCACGTGCATGGTGACAATGGGTACGCTCTAATGATTGATTGGTGGGGTTTAAATTAAATTAAAAAATTCTGAAATAGTTAGAACTGAAGCGTGGCCAAACTACAGTCGATTGGCTGGGAAACGTTGACCACACTCGACAACACATTGCTGATAGAGTTGCATGACATCTCACAAAAGAAGCAAGGCAAGCGTTACTAGAGGCTCCAAAGTGAGAAATTTACTTTGGCAATGATTACCATATGATTATGAGAGACACCGTAGTGGAGGGCTCTGGAAATTTCGACCACCTGGGGTTCTTTAACGTGCACCCAAATCTGAGCACACGGGCCTACGACATTTTCGCCTCCATTGGAAATGCAGCCGCCACAGCCGGGATTTGAACCCGCGACCTGCGGGTCAGCAGCCGAGTACCTTAGCCACTAGACCACCGCGGCATGGGTATGCTCTAATGGACATGACTATTGTTTGTTACACCTAATAGCAAGTGAAAATGACCTGGTGTAAGCGTTGAGTTAAAGGAAATCAAGTCGAAGAGTCTTTGCTGTCTGTTTTTAGGTGCAGAGTCTCGAGCATTGCGACATTGGATATTGTTCTTGCACTTAATGATGCTAGTTTCGCACGAGTGAAAATTCTGAAATTTAGATGCAGAGTCACAAGCATTGCGACATTGGATATTGTTTCTTGCATTTAACGATGCTAGTTTCACACGAGAAAAAATTCTGAAATAGTTAGAATTGAAGCGTGGCCAAACTACAGTCGATTGGCTGGAGAACGTTGACCACACTCGACAACACATTGCTGATAGAGTTGCATGACATCTCACAAAAGAAGCAAGGCAAGCGTTACTAGAGGCTCCAAAGTGAGAAATTTACTTTGGCAATGATTACCAAGCTGTAGCTACTGAATAATATAGTTTAACAGTGTTTATGACAAAGTGTTATCGCATTTAAGATGTTTTCTAACTTTAAACTCGATTATCTCAAAACCATGTTTTTTATTGCTTAGGCACCATTATTTCCTATGTATTCCCAGATAACTGGTTGATTATTTTTTCTTGTATTCTGCATAAATGCATACAAATACTGATGCAGAATTAAAATTATGCACTTTACAGTTTTTGCGTAACAAATTTTCATAGATGCCAATTAACTCAAAATTTAGGTCCTCACGGTTGAAAATTTGCAAAACTTTAATTAATACTCAGTGTTTGATAAACCTGCTTCAGTTAAAAGAGCAGAAAATTTGAAAGAAGATGGTGTATGCATTATGCCAATATCTTTTAGTCACCGAGAAAACAGTACCTCAAAATAACCAAAAATGCATGGGACTTATAGAGCCTACCCAGTGCTCTGAACTCAAATAATAAATGCCTTGAAGCATGAGTTTTTTGATGTAACACTGCTTGCAAGGTTGGCATTATTGCATCACAAGACACATTAAATTCCTTGCAAAGACACATATCATTCACTGGCATTAGGATCACTGGTCGATTCAAATAGGAGTTGGGGGGGGGGGGCTGCCCTGTGCCTTTTCATGTTTTAACACACACATGCATTAACACGTAGGATAGGGTCCTTACCACCAATAGTCACGAAGCACTCAGTCACCCGCTCTCCTGCTTCATTTGTAGCTTTGCAGACATATCGACCTTGTGTAGTTTCGTTGACCTCCAAGATGTGCAGGACATTTTTGTCGTTCAAGATGGTCACTTTGAATAGGGTGCTCTCTGAAATAGCACAAGTAAACAAGATATGGACCACTCAATATGTAATCTCCTTGTCTCTGTTTAAATGCGTAACTGTTGACCACGCACTCATAATATGAAACCCGAGTTTGTTGAGTGCAGAAAATCATATCTTAATAATATAAGACCAGGACACACAAGGTTTGAGTAATGACGTACGACGTAGCACGAGAAGTGAGCGAGTAGTGATTTTTGAGAATGAATCAAATATGGATTGAATAGTCCCAGAAAAAAATTGACTTGAACAGAGTACTTTTGAAGTATTTTTGAATATAGAGCACCCATCTTTGCAATCATTCTAAAATAATGTCTACATCCAAATACGACTTATAAATTTAGCATCAGGAGCATAAGGAACAACTAAGATTTTTCATATGCACCCATCTCTTCAGACAGTGTGGGTGATTGTTGTATAGTAGGTACAATCTAGCTCTTTGCGATGTGAACTGTAACACAGTTTTTGACAGGGCTAGTTGGTGAAAAACTATAAGAGATTACAGTGCACTCTGACACACGAACGAAAAATAAACACATGGACACAGCGCTTGTCTTTGTAGGTTTCTTCTTTGTCCATGTGTCGGAGTGTGCTGTAATCTATTATGGATCTTTGAGTGGTGTATCCTGCTGCTCTACGCAAGCTACCGTGTCATAAGCCTATACTATATTCATGGGGATGAAATTTACTGCCCTTTTGCACCAACTTTTTTTTGTTTGAATGCAGTCGACATTTTCAAATAGGCTACATTTAAAGGGGCCCTGCAACACTTTTCCAAGTAACCATCGAGCGTCTTCACTAAAAGAGCTTATTGCCCCATGAATTGATTGCCACAAAATTTTTTTATTTAAATTTTTTTTATTTATCAAGTACGAACGGGGTTACGGGGATTTGTTGCGTGTTGTAGTTGCTTTCCCTCTTCTCTCACCTCGACGAACGTGCTGGAAGCTAAGCTGGGAGGAATGGCATGGAGAAAAGAAGTTATGTGATGTGCATGTCACGATCTTCGGCACTTATTTCTTTTTTTTATTGGTAACTATCCTTTAGGGAGATCGCGAGCGCATGCGAGCGCGTGATGGCCTCCTGTGGTGGGCGCAGCAACTATGCAGATGACAATGCTCCAATAAGTCAAAGGCCGTGAATTTGTGTATTAGACAATGCATCATGATTCACGCCCCTTCAGGTGCGGATCATGATACACTGTCTGAAAAGGCTTCAAATTGACACTGCATAATTCCAAGGTACTCAATATTAGATTCCAGGAAATAAAATGAAAGATGTGCTGTTTTTGTTTGCCTAATTAAGATTAATAAGTATTAAATATCTAATTATTATGCAATCAGTCAGCTCCAGTCCTTAAATAATAAAAATCAATTATGTGCAAAAGCCATGCTCAGTTTGTTCTCTGATTTTATTCGTATCGAGGAAAAAAACAAAAAACTCCTAATGCTTGTTTTGAAACGCGGCATATTGAGCAATCATCAAACATGGTAGTGTCTCCAACAAAGTGATACTCTGTAGCAATATGCTGCACAATGAAGTTAAATGAACACTAGTTGTCCAATCAGGAAGTCTGCAAAATATGCACATTGTGTTTCAGGCCGTTTGAAAAAAACACATGGTGTGTGACGTGCCTCCGAGGTTGATGTGTACCATTGTACTCACCGCTGCTGAAGGAGATCTGGCACAGTTATATGAGTATATGGCATCACTTGTACAGGGAAGAGGGAGTCACTTTTAGCGTACTTGGAGAATTAATTGTCAATTTCAGTCTACATGCTTCGATATTTGAACATATTTTAACACAGCGCACGACTAGGCGGACACAAGAGAAGATACAAACCGCAGCTCTTCTTCTGTTCAAGTATTATCACCAACTGGCCTAGCTTTCAGTCCTTATGCTCCGATATAATTTTTGACTAGCATGTTCTCAGGAGCCTCGGCTACCAATCGGCAGTGTTTTCTGACCATGCTAAAAAAGTGTTGCAGAGCCCCTTTAGCATCAAGGCTGATGAAACAGCAGAGATGATGGCTTTTGCTTAGCTTTAGGGTATTTTTTTACTGAGTACTATTAGGCTGCCACAGAATGACGACAATGTTATGCCACAAAACCATCTGTCGGCTTCAGCCACTATTTCTCACCATCAGAAGTTTTCCAGCAAGCCAGAGCCAGATTCTTTTTGGTGCTGGGTGGCAAATCATTTTTTCAACCAGTGAACCTTGTTCCAGCATAGTTGTGATGCCATCGGTCTAGATGGAAACTCGGCGTTTTTGGCTCTTCGCTGCTGTTTATCCTCATCTTCCTTCGATTGGAACTTGGAATCGGCACGTCGTTGATGGGTCCGACAGCTTCCCGCTATTTTTCTTTCTTTCCAGAGCCAGTTGCTTCTTCTTAGTCTTCCTACTCATGGCTGAACGTTGGCGGAATCCTGTGCGCCGTCAGTAGAGTGTACTAGAAGTGTTGAGTGGCGTGACCACTCAACACCTCAGGTGTTCTGTGGCCTCGCCGCCTGATCCCTTCCGCGTTGCCTGCAGCGGTGGCGCTACAGTCGAATTATACTGGAAGAGCCGTGCGCCGCATGCAGGAACTGCTATGCACTTCGGCTCCTCCATCGCGATTTCTTGATGCAGATTTCTGCGCACCTGCCCATCATTCATGTCTAGCACACGATGCCATAGTTCTTGAAGTATGACACGCCAATCTGCTGAAGTTGAGCTCCATAACAGTCCTTGTGAGAGATCGAAAATAATTCAGACAGGGTGTGTCTTATACTGATTTCTTCTCTCTTAACTCCTTCTTCGTTGGTTAGGTGTCTACAATATTCAGAATAACTGAGCGGATTTCTTGAAACTTAGCTGTGCTCAGAAAGCTGTGAGATTATAAAACAAATACTGCGTCACACGCACGCAGAACCAGAAAGCCACAAGGAAAGAGGAAGGGAATCTGAACCCCATACACCATAATATGTTTCGGTAATTTAACTTTTTTGGGTATACTAAAACAGTTAGAGGCAGTCACAGCGACCACCAATTACCAAAGTTAGGCGTTCTGCTGCACACCACACCCCCTCAAAAAAAAAGAAAAAAAGAAAAGAAATCGTGGGTTGCCCTGCGCCAATAGTTTACAGTTGGCGAAGCGGAACATAGCGTGTAAATGCGCACTGTAGATTTCACCTTTTCGAGTATGAGGTCTCAATAATAATTAAAGTCTAACGTAGCCGGACGAGAAATTCACTGCCTGAAAATAGTAGCTGTGCTCAGGGGCATTCAATATATATATATATATATATATATATATATATATATATATATATATATATATATATATATATATAGATGTGTGTGTGTGTGTGTGTGTGTGTGAAATAAGGGAAAGAAGTGTATACCTAAGGGCTCGTTTTTCCGTGTTTTGACACAATATTAATGAGATCTAACAGACAGTAATGCAAGGAATGTACAGGGGAAGTTATTAGAACCAATGGAATGTAAATAAGAAGAAAGAAGAAAGAAAAGTAGATGAAAAAATAACCAGCCGTGGGCAGGAATCGAACCTACGACCTTTGAATAACGCGTTCGATGCTCTAACCACTGAGCTACCACAGCTTTTTTTTCTTTATTAACCACTGAGCTACCACAGCGGCCTTCCCTCCATCCACTTTTTTGGGTGTATATGTGAATTTAGAAGTAGGAGTTACAGTCAGCGCCATCTATAGGCCAAACGACGAGTGTGAAAACACTCCTATGCGCAGGTTTGGCGTCACGTAGCACGTGAACCTATTATGAGCGGGCAGCTGATTAATTGTCCCTCTTATACAACCTAAACACACCAAGTCTTCCAGTACGAGACCCTCGTTTAATGAAATAAGGGAAAGAAGTGTACACCTAAGGGCTCGTTTTTCCGTGTTTTAACACAATATTAATGAGATCTAACAGACAGTAATGCAAGGAATGTACAGGGGAAGTTGTTAGAACCAATGGAGTGTAAATTTACATTCCATTGGTTCATAAGAAAGAGTCGCATCATAAGAAAGAGTCGTCACCAATTAACTGGCATCATAAGAAAGAGTCGTCACCAATTAATGTTGTGACAACGTTACTTACACCCGAGTTTCTCGTGAAACAATCGAGCGCATGTAGGCTCATATGAGGAACACGGTGCTCTGGATATCGTAGAGACTACTGACAAAACGAGCGCAAGCTTTAATCATAGTTTTGATTCTTCTTCTCTTTTTGTAGTTCGCCAGTAGTCACCTATGATGTAACGCAGCTCAACTCGCTGATTGAGTAAGGAGCTAGGCGGATCCGTACAAATTTCGTTTGCCTTTTTTTTTCTGGGTCGGCAGGCTCTTGAAACAGTGAATGTATCGACGTAATTTCGGCGTGCCTGCATAGTTACTCGTGCACCATGGCGCGTAGCAGGTGCGTCCACTGGTAAAGGCTCAGAAACGCATTAAACGCGCGAAAACGAGCAATTACACGCTTTCGCCGGCTCGGGCGCGCGCGCTCCCAATGCAGACGCTCCCGAGATCTTCGGTACCATGGGACTACAGCGCCGCCGCTACTGTCACCCCCCGGAGAATCGGCCGAGATGCGGCGCGGCCGCCTCGTTCACTCCACTGCTCCCTTCTAGTACACTGTACCGACAGTGCACGCTTTGTATATAGAGGCTAGAAGGTACTTTGTACGTCGTTATTTGTCCCCGGAAATTGCAACGCCGGCTGCGCCGCCGCTATTTCTCTCTCTTTGACTCCATGCACCTGTCGCTTGGCGCGCGCTCTTCCTCTATCCTCCCCGCTTTCCTGGTGCACGCTTCTCGCCCCACCTCAAGGCTGCGCCCACACCACCGGCGGTTCTGCAGTACCTTCATTCCGTCTGTTGCCATGCCCCCTTTCTTACCCACCATAACCCAGCTGCGGACGGTTCAACGTAGCAGCTCCGCTGTTTTCATTCATGCTGGCATCTTGTGGTGAAAACTTCTTCCACGGTTACTTTGACCTAGAATATGGTTATGGGGAAAAGCGCTTTGCCGGCACGAACTAGTTTCTTTTTTGCTAGCCGCCGTCAAGCAAAGAGTGCCGGCATTTAGAGTGGGAAGAATTTGTGCCCGTAGTTTGACTTACCCACGGCGTAGCCTCCGCTGAAAACGCGTGCCGTGACAGCAACAATCATCCCGTTGCGGTATGACCGGCAGAATTGCTTTCGTGAGCGGCCGGCCGTCAAGCGAAGAGCGCCAGCATCAAGGGCGGAGGCAATTATTCGCCTGTAGCCTTACTTATCCATGACACAGCCTTCAATGAAAACATGCTGTGGCTACTGCCACGACACAGGTCGTCCCTCTGTGCTGTGACCGGTAGAAATGCGTTCGCGAACCTCCGGCCGTCAAGAGCGCCAGTATTTAGCGTAGAAACAGCAGGTTGAACTGGACAAATGTATTTGCACGATATCAGCGCGTCGCAGATGAATCGGAATCAACTACTCGCAAAATAACTTACGGCAGCTCGTGTCACGAAAGCAAGCTGACGGCACCAATACACCTGCCTACTTATGGTGGCGTCAAATTGCATTTCAGACGTACCAGCACAAATTGCCATTAAAGAAAACACCAATCAAGATAGAAGAATTAAGTTTATGAATTGATAGTTCTCAGTAAAGTTTATCCCTCTTTTACCGTCAGTGTTTTAGAGCGCAGCTCCGTTCAGCTGCGTTGATAGGTGTGATAACACCTGAACAGCATTAGGTGGTATCGTACGCAATCAGTGGTGAATTTTTTCCCCTTTATTTCGCAATGTTTGTCCCCGACCTCACGGAATTTGACATGTACGGACAAATTGTCTCCGCGCTGAAATGCCGGCGCTCATTGATTGGCGGCTGGCCACTCGCGAATGCAAACTGCTGAATACAAACCACAACCGAACGACTTGTGCCGTTGCAGTAGACACAGCATGTTTTCAGAGGAGGCTGTGTCATGAAGAAGTAAGGCTAACGGCAAATAATTGTCTCCGCGATAAATGCCGCGGCGCTCTTCGCTTGACGGTCACCGCACCAACGTTGCACCGGACGACTGTTGCCGTCACGGCGTGCGTTTTCAGTGGATGGTATACGCCGTGGGTAAGCTATATTTTATTCCCGCACTACATGCCGGCTATCTTTGCTTGACGACCGCTAGCGAAAAGAAACTTGGCAAATGTCCGTGCCGGCAAAGCTCTTTTTAGCGCAGAGACTAGTCGCGCTGGCCAAGGGTGTTGAGGGAGCACAAAGGAATTTGTTCCTTCGTGCTCCTTTTTTGTGGCTCGAAGCAACGCCGTCACCGCATTAGGCTGCATCCCATCTAGACGCGTTGCAGTGACGCTTCCCCATTGGTTGCCTCATAGCGCTACGAACGGCGACGCGCTATCTCAAAACACCTTATCCTTTACAGAGCCAGCGCGACCGCCATCATAGTGATCACGAGAATTGCAAGACGCCGCCCCACGCATCTGAACACAAATAAACGATAATTACTTCGTATGATTTCCATCGTGACGTACTACGTGAGGGGGCTCGCTCCCCCCATGACAGCAAAGCACACACGAAGGCTAGGCGATGGGTGAGAGCAGAAAAGGGTGGTGAACAACTGGATCAGGCACATCTGGCTCGCATTGATAAATAGAAGAGGCGTTGTCCAGACCCACACGCCAACCCATTACAGACGGACGGAAGTCATTCGGTGATAGTGGTGGCACTGAACTTGGCCTATCCATGGACCACGACTCACGTTGCCAACACTAGGTTCTGTTTTGTTTTTGTATCCTCGTCGCGGATGACTCGCGCGCGCCGCTCCCTTCCAGACTTGCCGATGGATGCTCCGCGGGGGATAGAGCAGTGAGAACACGACCTCTTATGGCCGTGGGTGAGAGAACGGTTAACTATAAATGAGAGGAAGGTGACCGCTCTATCCGTGGATCTTCCTCGCTTCTCTCACTCCTTCCCTTTGTGATGGGGTGGCGCAGATTCGTCTAGTGCAGTTGTGCCAGAAAGCTACTGCGGTATGAACATTCCAGGTGCACTTTTGTCGTCCACGTTACCATATCTCTGTGAAGTTCCGTCTAAATCGACAACATCGTCCCGCATGTTACATGTTCTCACATCGAAAATGCAGCCGGGATTCGATCCTACGACCTTCGGGTTGTCAAGCGCTGTAACCACTAGGCCACCGCGGCGGGGCAAGTATGGTCCAGGGCAAGCAAGCAGATGTTATGAAAAGCTTTCTACTTTTGCGGAGCGGTGCCGGCCGCCCATAGAGAGGATAAAAAAATGACGTTCGCGCGGCTCGGTTTACTGGCGTCTATTGGAGCGAAAGTGAATGAAAGCCTGACTCTATTTATAAGATGATAATGAACGCAAATTATGTGGATAATCAGTTAATTAGTGAAGGAGCTGGTCGACGACGGGGTGGATTAGGGTGAGCGACCAGACGTAGGTTGCGGATGAGTCACGTGAAGACGTGCTTGATTGAGCATCCGAGCCCTCATAACGGGATGGGGGACGGTCCATGCAGTTAGTTATTCTTCGAACGGGAGTCTGTTTATACTGGCGCACGAGGAAGGCAGTATCGGGCGATATGGCCAGGGCCATCGCATATGCAAAACAGATGGGATAGTTGTCGCGCGTTCGCCAGGCATTTGTAGTGATGAGAGCAGCCCATGTGGCTGTCCTCTGAGTCGAGGTGGCGGCAGCGATAGGAGCAGTCCATGCGGCTGAATCAATGGTGCCTCTTTACTGCCTCAGCGCAAGAAAGAGGCGCTGCCACAGTGTGCTGCTGAAAGAGCTGACAAGACCTCGGAAATCTGCTCTTGAATAACTTGTCGGAGCACGGGAGCCAAGGAGTTCGGTGCCGCAGTGGCTTGCTGTGAGAACTCCCGGTGCAGAGCGAAATGGAGGAGAGAAAGCTTACGAGCCACATCCTCACGCACGAAGCTTTTCACTTTTGCGACAAGGTATGACTGGCATGACGTCAAGCGCAGTGACTGGTTGAATCATATCGGAGATTAACGTCGCGCGAGAGCTCGTTGCCTCTTCAGTTCATCATAGCTCTGGCACAGGGCCACTTACCACTTAGTGCTGGGAGACTACGCGAAGAGCGTCTGGAAAACATAATTGTTGACGCCCTTCTTAATATGCTGCTTAGCCCTCTCGCTCATGGAGGCATCGACGCACCTGTAGAGGTCGATGATGTCCTCTATATAGGCGGTACTATGTTTCACCTGGCTCCTGTGGCCGAGTACGCAGGCGTTGTTCGGCGCGAAACTCCCGTGCGGCAGGGCGTCTGAATAAGGCGGTTATTGAATGCTTGAAAGCAGACCAGTTCTCGAACTCAGATTCGCATACCACAGCTTCGCCATGTTGGTGAGGTATAAGTTCACAGTGCTCAAATTAGTTGCGTCATCCTATCTGTTGGGTGCACTGACTTTTTCGTAGGATGGCAGTCAGTCCTCGACGTACTGGTCTTCCGTGCCGGTAAATAACGGGGAGTCACACTGGCGAACCGGGCCGGGGCAAGCAGCGGCCGCAAAACGCGCGTCTGTTGGGGAGCGTGAACTTGCATCACTGAACTATAGGCAACGTGTGGACAACTTCATTTTGTTTCATGTTTCTTCGCTAATTTTAGTGTTTTAAATCCTTATTTTCTTTTTCGCCAGGTCAGATTTTGCGTGATCCAGTCGGCCTCGGCAAACATAAGTAAGAGCGAAGCAAGGTCACGCAATCTGCTCAGTTATGGTGCGGGGTAACGAGGAATAACGCCCAATCAAGGAACAGGCGCCTATGAACTGTGCTCCAGTAGATAACGGCGATGAATCATGACGCTCTCAACAAAATGTTGTGCGATGATTTTTATTCGAACAGAGCTAGAGTCGCAACGAGGTCGCGACGGAAAATGGGTGAACGGCAATCTGGCAAAGGCGGCACAGGTTCTCGCGCAATGAGAGCACGGGGTTTTTCGTTCTCTTTTGAAGGCGTATAAGCGTTAGTGCGTATGCTCCACATACAATACCCCCGGGGTGAAGAGTAGCCATCCTGGCGACTCAGGGAGTAGGCACAATGAGGGGGTCGTAGTAGGGCTTGAGACGGTCGACGTGTACGGTCTCACGTCCTCGACGGCGCAAGTCTGGCGATTGTGTTAGGGGCTCGATGATGTAATTCTGCTGCTGATATCCCTAAGCAGACCTGGAGCTCCGCTCTTGCAAGTTGGCCGAAAGACCACCGTACAACATGACTGACGCAGTCGCCAACCAGCCCGCATCCCAGCACAGCCAGCACCATCGGCTGCCCGCCCCGTCGACCTGCCCCGGTGCTACCCGTAAGCAGGACTTACCAATCTTCAGCGGCAGTGGTGAGCAAGACGTCGAAGAATGGCTCTCCTTGTACGAACGCGTAAGTGCCAGCAACAATTGGGACAACGACTCTAAGCTTGCCTATGTTATCTTTTACTTGGCTGACGTCGCCAAGCTATGGTTCACCAACCGCGAAACCGCCATCGCCAACTGGTCCACCTTTAAGACCCTCGTGACCGAAGCGTTCGGCCGACCAGAGGTCCGCAAGCTCCGCGCTGACCAGCGTCTGCGCCACTGAGCCCAGCAGCCTGGTGAGACCTTTACTAGCTATATTGAGGATGTGCTCGACCTCTGCAGGCGTGTTAACTCATCCATGCCTGAAGAAGAGAAAATTCGACATATTCTCAAGGGCATCGAGGATGGCGCATTCCTGATGTTGCTGGCGAAAAGCCCGACCACGGTGGCAGTCCTCGTAAGCCTGTGCTAGAGCTTCGATTAATTGCGTCGTCAGCATTCCATCGCCCGACAGAGTGTCCCATCACCAGATTCGATCTCGGCCGTCGCACTCGCAAATGGCAACGTTCACCAAGGAACTCTGTCGAACCAGATTAAAGACTTCATCAGGGAGGAAGTCGCCCGACAGCTCTCCCTGCTGCCGCATAGCGACGCGCCCACGACAAGCCTCCCTTCGAAAATGCAGCAGGCCATACGCACTGAAATTTGCAATGCCCTCCCTACAGTTCCGGCCTCTTACCCATGCACTTCGGTGCCATCTGATCTCTCAGCTACGCAGCTGTGGTCGCGCGGCCCCCACCGCATCCAGTCCCCTTATCGGCTCCACCTCCTCCGGCCTCGCCTCCAGTTTACAGGCCCCCACCTCGCTTTTTCCGTCCATCTAATGAGTGGCGCACCCGAGACAGTCGTCCTATCTGCTTCGCGTGTGGCATCGCTGGATCAGAGCATGGGGTTTTTCGTTCTCTTTTGAAGGCGCATACGCGTTAGTGCGTATGCTCCACTACAGTTGGAACACATTAAACGTGACCTAATCGTAATTTTCGGTGTTTAACATTTTAGAACGACACTTTGATGATGAGGCCACAAGAGGGACGCCGCTGTATAGGCGTACAGAAATTTATATCCCCCGGACTCTTGAACGTGCACCTAAGTACATGGGCACAAGCATTTTCGCTTCCATAAAAAATGCGGCCACCACGACCGTGATTTGATGCCATGACGTCTGCAGTCGAGCGCCACTACAGATCATGACGGTGGATTGACCAAATCCGCCACGTCACTGAACGTGGCCTTATCGAAAAAAATATTGCGCGATGCCGCGAGTTTACAAAGGCCCTCCCACAATGCACTGCGACGCGTACTGGCCGTCCGCATAAAGTGCAATCGTTTTGCAGCCGTCTAGTGTGCCGCAAGTGCGGAAAACTAAACTACGCATCGAACAAGTTCCGAAATTGTTCGCGTTTCTAGTGATCCGATAGTGGGCCAGTGTGCGAGTGGAAAGAATTAAAATAAAGTGATTATGTATTAAAACTTGCCTGTGTCATCCGGAAGTATGGGCTTTTCCTCGTGGAACCACCGCACTTCTGGCGGCGGACGTCCTCTCGCCACGCATTCCAAAGTGATTGGCATGCCAAGTGGGGCTCGCACTTCGCTTAGCAAAGGCTGCTCAAATCTCGGTTTCATCGGCACAAACTCTGCAAAGCAAGGTTGTGAAATATTTTCAGCAGTTTGTCGCGCGAATTCGCGAATTTCCACAGTGTCAGACGAGTAGGTAATTACCTAGATCCAGCTTATTAACCTTCTTTGGGGTCTTCCTCATTGGCAGCATTGACTTCATATCTGTAAATTGGTTCCAATGCTATGAATCAAAACAACGCAACCTTCGACATTTACGAAAGCGTACCTATTTGAATGAGTTCAGCCTCGGTAACCTCTGTTCCGTATCTGTTCTTCGCTTCGCAGACAAAGTCACCAAAGTCCTCTGGCGTTGTCCTAATTGTGGGATGGTTGAAGAAAAATTAATGATGATTGTCTTGGTCCCACTCATTTATTTATGTGCACTGCAATACATGCTGCTGAATGGAGAGGCGAGCGAGCTGGTACTGATTCATAACGGCGCAAAAAAGAAAAGGTCAAGAACGTGTACACCATTTGCGCTTGTGGTGTACACTTTCTTGTCGTTGTCCTTTTTTTGTGCTACATTTTTGTGCGGGTGTCCTCATCTCTATCCCTATTCCTTTTAATCCCCCCTTACCCGCATCCATCGTGAGCGACTGTTGAGGTGTCCCACTAGGGCCGTTCCACGCGCTTCCCGCACAGCCGCAACGCACGCAAGCGGGGGACAAACAAGCCAATTGGCGACGCTCTTTCACCCTCGGCAGCGTCGCCCCCGCTTGCGTGCGGGAGGGGTCCCTGCACGTGCGTTGCGGCTGTGCGGGAAGCGCGTGGAACGGCCCTTATTGGGCTCACTTCTATCTTCTTTTCTGTCTTTTAAGAATCACTTAGGAACAAAAAAAGACACGAAATTACAAAACTCCCGAGTGCAGAACAGCTGATAAATTTGACTCAAGCGTCCACAAAAGCCTTGAATATGCACAGACAGCGTTATTTCACGTATATGCTCAGAATGTGTTGCATTGTCCACGTCAAGTGAAGGTAGGCTATGTACGGGGCTCCTGTTCTACGCCTCACGCCCTTCTCCTCGCTTGGTGATCAGCATTACTTGCACAGTTACACACGCACGCTCGCATACATACATACATACATACATACATACATACATACATACATACATACATACATACATACATACATACATACATACATACATACATACATACATACATACATACATACATACATACATACATACAAGCCATGTGTGCATACCTGCCCCATTACTTTATTTGATACTGAACAAATATAGAAAAAAACTGACGAAACTTCGAAATTATACTCGGAAGATGCAACTGTTCCAATAAACATAGTTAATTTTCCGTATTTTTGAACAGTTGGCTGTATTTTTGATGAATTGTCGACGCGCGGCGGCTGCACGCGCACGTGGGTCGTGACGTCACAAATTTCGAGGCGCATGCTGGGCGCACGTGTTTCTGTCCTTCTTTTCCATTTCTCCACCTCTCTTTTCACCCCACTCTCCCTCTTTCATAAAAGCGCTGATGCTTTACCCTAGCCGGGAGCATTGCATATGCTGCCGGCCCCGATGGGGGAGCGGCCGATATGAACTCGGCACATTAAAAAAAACCCATTAAATTCATTATTTTCCCGTAGTAGCTGCCAGGTATTAAGGTTGTCTCTATCGATTTGATGGTACAATCTTTCTATTCGGCTGAAAATCTTGGCGGCAAAAAGTTTGTTCAGTATTTCGTTAAGCAGAGTGAGACGTGAAGCACTGAATGCAAGTGGCCTTCGACTCACTTGTGCTTCTTTGCTGACGAGAATTTCTATAGTGTCCAACTGGTTTTCGCACTATCACGCGCGGCATCACTTGGTTGCTATTGTAAATGTTTCCGGAAGATTTATTGTGGATTATTGCGCGTACGAATCTGAGGCGTTTAAAACACTTCCTTGAAGCGCGGCTTTCTACAACTTGAACCGAACCATCACCAGATGTGTCGTCCCTTAAAAGTTTAGTTAGGTGTCGACTGTATGAGTGATATTGACAAGGACACTCACCTGTGGATAGTGATGGAGCAGTTGCCCTCAGTGTCGTAGTATAGGCTGCATTCAGGAGAATACTTGATTGGCTGACCTTGTTTGTACCACGTTATTTTAGGCTTTGGAACTCCAACCGCCCGACAGTCGAGCCTGCAAGTATGACTCGATTAATCCTGTAGCTATATACACTGCGAAAAATACCATTTGCCTAAGGGTTCCTTAATAAGCCTGTTGGTCCATGAACATTGTGACAAAACAGCGCAGACAACGAGACGAAGAATATGAAGAGAACACCACGGTCTATCAAAATAAACAGCGCCTTTGAAATACTGTTAATCCTTGCCTCATATACGTGAGCAACAGTATAGATGTCCAAAGTAGGGACTCAATTTCGTTAGAGTTGTTTTGCTTTTTCTGATGCTGTTCCTTTTCGTGATTTTCGCCCTTCGTAAGTGCCAGAGCGTCGCAGCGATCGCGCTATCAACATAGGACCAGCTGGCCGTGAATGATGGATGATAGGAGTGATTTTTTATTGATATGTGTGGTTTAACGTCCCAAAACAACCATATGAATAAAAGTACATGGTATGGTTCCGCAGGTTGAAGACACCAGGGAGACTCCGGCCTCGGAGGCTCCTTTTGTTGGACAGGTTCAGTGAGGGTGACATGGAATCTCGCTGAAAGTATCGATGCGAAATCACGAGGCCATGCAAACAGAACAACTTGAATGAGACAACGCTATAAGCAAGACAAACAATATGCAGTTATCATTTAGGAAAACACTTATACTCCGCAGAGCCTTCAAAGGAGATTAAGTTGTTACACAGGTCCTGACCGTTCGAAGTGAATTCCAACCGATCTTGAATTCACGTACAAGATGCCATTAAAGGGGGATTTGAATTTGTTTGATTGATTGATATGTGGGGTTTAACGTCCCGAAACCACCTTATGATTATGAGAGACGCTGTAGTGGAGGGCTCCGGAAATTTCGACCACCTGGGGTTCTTTAACCTGCATCCAAATCTGAGCACACGGGCCTACAACATTTCCGCCTCCATCGAAAATGCAGCCGCCGCAGCCGGTATTTGATCCCGCGACCTGCGGGTCAGCAGCCAAGTACCTTAGCCACTAGACCACCGTCGCGGGGCAGGATTCGAATTTGTTGCCAAGAAAAATATACGTATCAGAAATGTAGTTATTTAACCTCCATCCATAGCCGTGATATTGCAGAAAGGAGGGTTATAAAAAAAACAGTACAGCGCTCGCAATTCGAACGAGACAGTCGACCCCCACGAAGATCGGTGCTTTTTTGCGCCACCTATGAGCACCAGGGTCACCGATATAACTCATTATGGTATCTAATGAAGTCAGAAACATTGCTTCCGGATGTTGACAATATTGGACTCTCAGGCAAAAACCCAGCATTCACCGATGACTAAAAACATGCCAGCCGTCATGCAGGCAGACTATGTATGTCGCTTTGGTTTCTGACTATCGTATATTACAAAATACGCTTAGTATAAGGAAGAACATGTTATGCGAAAAATGATCTTATAGCGGCATGATAACTGATGTAATACTGCATACCATAACCATAACCCTAAAAACAAACCAATATTAAATAAGGAGGTACTAAGCGCACTAAATCACACTGAAAAAAAGTAGGACAGCTAAGGCGAACTTGTGAGCTATATATACAGGGTGTCCCAGTTAACTCGCAGCACGACTGAAAAAAAAAAACGCCAGTGTTACTCGAAAAAAAAAACCTACTGCATATTGTTCTTAGTACAGTGGACTAGACGATAGTATTTTTTGTTATTTACATCTAATTACGTGAATTAATTAAACATATCTAGCTCTAAAACTACTGTTCTAATCGTTGGAGCGTCGATGAGGTAGTTGTAGTCAACTACGTGGGGCATCAAACTGCTCTATCTTCAGCGACGTATGAATCGCGTCACCAGTTTTCTGAATAATAAGAGATTCCCCCCCCCACCCCCGAAATAAGAAAAGTACCACGTGACAGCACTTCCAGCTACATCGTAAAGCAGTGCCCCCGGAAGAAGCTGACTGAAAGCGATTTCTTTGCCGAACGCACATCCGAAGGGACAGTGCATCTATACTGTTGATTGTAATATGGAAGCAGGAGCAGCTACGCGGCTCATTAGCGATTCACTTCTGTCAGTTATACGTCGGTTTTTCTACTCGCCTCTTAAGACTTACTAATCCACTTGATAAGAATGACTTTCGAGAGCGTGGTTGAAGCACTGCTTGCACCACGGAAGAAAGCCGAAAAGCAACAGAACAGACTCAGAATATTTCAAAGTTTTAGTTCGGCAGAATGAAGTAAATGGACGAAAGAAAAAAAAGAATCGTGACCGTGTTTTGTTTGCCACGTGCAAATTTTAAACAAAATCGTCTTGTTCCGTACAAACAGAACGGGAAAGCTCTGGAAGTTGAGAAGGCAAGTAAGGATTACCTAGTTTAGTGCAGGTTTGAGGCTTATAAAAATGGGATTTTCGCGCAAGCCATTCTGCCGATTTGTTAGGGCTGACTTTCATCTCTGCTGTTACAATGAATATTTGATATATCAAACAAATTTTTCACCCGATTCTACTTAGTTTCTACAGATTAAAGAGTGATGTTGAGTAGCTTACGTGGCAGGGTATCCAACGAGAACTTCGACGTCCTCCATCGGAGCAACGAACTTGGGAGGCATTCCAGGTTCAGACGTCCTACGATGTCCCGACTTCCACTTGACGAATTCTTCTGGTGCTTCAGGTGTCCTTCGCCCACTTGGTGGTCTTCCAGCCTCTGAAATGAGCGCATTATAATAAATACAAGCCCGCTCATGGAGACATCCCATCCATCTCTTCACCTTTTGGAGTCAATCTGTCCATCTCGTCCGCAGGGAACCTTTCAGTTTGGTATGGTTCCACAGGCTTTGGAGTCAACCTATCCACCTCGTCTGCAGGGGGCCTTTCAGTTTGATATGGTTCCGAAGGTTCAAGAAACCAGGGAGACTCCGGCCTCGGAGGCTCCTTTTGTTGGACAGGTTCAGTGAGGGTGGGCCTTTCGGCGGGCTCTCCCGGCCTGGGGACCCTTTGCATTTCAGCCCTTGGTGGTCGTCCTGGCCTTGCCCTCTCTGTGCTCGGTGGCCTGTCAGGCCTGGGAGGCCTTTCTGCACTCGGTAACCGCTCCCGTTCGGGCGGCCTCGGAGGCCTGTCGACGCTCGGCGGCCTCTCGAGCTCGGTCTGTTCCTCCTCCTTCGGTGCCTCCTTTGGCGAAGCGGAACGAAACATACTGAACGGCCACGTCGGCTTGAGAACAGTTGTGAGGAATTCAATGGCACTTTCTTTCGCCGTCTTCTCTGGCTTTTCAGGGGGCGGAGTCTCTGGAAAACGTCGAGTACAAAGCCGCATCTGAGACTGTTCGTGACTCGTATTCCGTAAAACTATAACCGGACTGAAGGCGAAAAACGGCTCGGCGCACGCAGATTCAAGGAGTCGTAACGAAATCTAGTCGACATTTATTTACGTGTATGCATCTTAGTGAAGAACAAAGCTACAGGTTTAAATAGCATCATGTGTGTGCAGATTACCTTTTGGCCTTGACAGCTTGCGGATTTGTGGAGCGATTGTTTCCTTGAAGCTCAGCTCCGACTCCGACTCAAAGCTTTGGTATTCGTCCTCGGACGGTTTCCTCCGTGGTTGTTTAGACTGAAGAAATGCAGGAATCTTGTGAGCTTTTTCCTCCTGTGGTGGGTGAAATTCTTCCGGCTTGTGTTCCTCAGGTTCTTTTATTAAAAAGAAAGGCCAGAGTATAAGTTAGTCGCTGTCAACGGATGCCAGCTATTAGCGAATCAACTACTCTTGCTTGTATATCCTATAAGATCCCCAGAAAGACAACGCGAGTGAAAAATCTTTCTGGACAGTTTGAAGGCCACGTACACCCCTCCAACTATAACATCGTCACAAAGTAGCGGTGCATAGAAGACGGACTGTTTTAAGCGCAGTACACAGTACCACGAGAGAGTTGTCTGCTCGTCCCATTATTAGTAAAGCAGCAAGAAAAAAATAAAAGCCGAATAGAACAGGTACATAAGCATCACCAATTGTGGCGCATGGACTCTTGAAAGTATGACCTAATGACAGATTGAAGCGCATTTACACTTGATAGTCTCACGTACCCCCCCCCTCCCCCCCCAAAAACATTTTTTAATATTATTTGTGACTCGTTTACAGAGGAAAGCATACTGTAATGATACATAAAAAGCAAGAAATAATAAAAATCACAGCACGACAATTGCAGCCCGGGAACATGACGAAACGTAACATACTACTACTTTAAAGAAACTTCATTAAAGAAATATTGAAATGGTCGAAGTTTTTATGGTCAATGAATATTATATTTGCAGAGTTTATATAAAGGTACAAGATATGCACGCGTGTGGTCACCGCATATCACTGCAACACACGCAATGTCGGTCCCATGAAAATTAAGATGTGTAAAACGACCGTATTGTCGTCGTGGTTTAAGAAACGCTCTCACATACAATATAAAATTTTCGTAAGTGGTTCTCATGTCCGAGAAGAACCTTCATCTAGCGAGCTGTCATCTCCACGCACAGAAACGGAGAATTCATTATTCCTCGGCAGCAACAGCACAGATTTCGATTATGTTTGTTGCATTAGAAGTAAATTTGTAGAGCGAGGGTAGAAATAACTTTTTTTTCATTTAGGCCACGTTTTGTTGAACGTTGCGAATGCCAGAATGGAAAAAGAAATTAAATGTTAAGCCATAAGCTCTCTAACTCCGCAATAAAGAAAACATATACGTATCCCACTTGTGCAATCTGTAGTATCTTGTGGGTATCACGCGCAGCGCCACCCGATAACTACACGTGCTGCGTGGTGGGGGTGCGCGCCCCCCACAGATACCCTATTAACCGAAACTAAGCGCGTCAGTGTTGGACGGCTGGCGGGTGAGAGCTTGATTGTATTGATATGTGGAGTTTAGAGTCCCGAAACCACCATGTGATTATGAGAGACACCGCAGTGGAGGGCTCCGGTAATTTCAACTACCTGGGGTTCTTTAACGTCCACCCAAATCTGAGAACACTGGCCTACAACATTTCCGCCTCCATCGAAAATGCAGCCTGCAGCCGGGATTCGATCCCGCGACCTGCGGGGACGTGGCGAGACGGTTGATGGTATGTGTGGTGGGCGTGAGGCCTTTGAGTTGCGAGTTCAAGTGCTGATGGATTTTTTTTTCATTGTGCTAATACGTGTTTTTTGAGTTTGGAGGCAACGCTGCATTCCGTAGTTTGGCCAGATGGCGAGAACTCCCACGACCTATTAAATAATTAGTTGAACGCGAGGAAAATGAACGCGCCGTGAAATACTAAGCTAACATGTGACTACAAGAACAGTGTAGTGTATTACTGTCACAGATTCATGAGGGCTGCAAATTTATATATAAAATTTTGTTCAGTTCAGATGCTTTCAAAGGTGCAGTTCACTGAAGTGCTATATCTGTTTTAGGTACAAGGTGGCGGATGTGTAAATTACGTGCTTCCATCTATTTAGTTAAACAATTTTCTGCAACGTTTGAAAAACATTTTGGGTCTGAAAAAACCTGGCTTCCTTGAGTCGCTATGTGTGTGAATAAACTTCAAATGAAGGCCCCGCCGCGGTGGTCTAGTTGCTATAGGGCACTCGGCTGCTGACCCGCAAGTCACGGGATGTAATCCCGGCTGCAGCGGCTGCATTTCTGATGGAAGCGCAAATGTTGTAGGCTCGTGTGCTCAGATTTGGGCGCACGTTAAAGAACCCCAGGTGGTCGAAATTTCCGGAGCCCCCCCACTACGGCGTCTCTCATAATTATGTGGTGGTTTTGGGACGTTAAACCCCCCACATCAACCATTCAAATCAATCAAACTTCGAATGAAACTTGTATTTAAATAGATAAGTTTGTCCAGTGGTTGTCATGTTTATAGGAATTTTAGTGCTTAACGTGCATTTGAATAGCCGGTATTGCAGCTAAAGGTTCCTCCTAAGAGCCTGCTTGAAAACACTAGCTGCACCACCGTACCACTCTTAGAAAAAATTGAGTATTCGAGAGTACTTCTGCTACACAACAATAACCGTCATCCGCTTTGCTCGCATTTTCTTTCTTAAATACCGGGCGCTGGCCACTTTCCTATCAGGAATGCTATGTAACACTGATAATTCGCGCGCTGTTCGCGACGGCGAACTACCGGAACCGTATGGTAACGCGAGGAAAGTACTCGAAGTAGATGACGATCATTGTTGTGTGGCAGAAACACTCCCCGAATACTCGATTTTTCTTTGAGTGTACAAGACTTTGAGTGCATGAGACCGCGCATAGAAGTTGCATATGGCAACGAATGCGCTGCTCTAATTAGAGCGATGGGACATACGCGCCGTTTGTGATGTTAAGCGCAGAACTGCCGTTACGGGTACGGCAACAGTGACTTTACCATCCTTCTCTCTCTAACGTTTATTCCCCTTCCCTCCTACCGGGCTCAGCCATGGTTAACCTCCCTGCCATCCTTATTCTCTTTCTCTCTCAGTGTGTTTTAGACTGAAAGGCAGGCTACAATGCGCGTTACTTTACAAAATAATGTGGTACTTAACAATAGTGCTTATTATTATCATCATCTGTATAATTTTGCATACTCATGTTGACTTCGCAACAAACGGGGTGACCATTTTTTTTGCGTGTGACGTTATATTGCATGGATGAATTTATAATGGCAGATGTACCTGGATAATATTTCACACTCTTTTGCTTTGTACTGAGCCAGTCAAAATGCATTTGCTTTGGTGACAATAGATGCCAATAAAGCGCGTTTGATCTGAGGTCATTAAAACCTCGGTTTCAAATAAGGCCCATTTTTCGCACCTAGTTTGCTTTATCTAAATCAGTAGTACATGCGGGTAGGCTGCGTTTGCACACTGCATTCGTAACACAAACGTGTGACGGAAATAATAAGATGAGAAGACCGGCTTAGCTGCATACACGTTTCGAATGACAGATCTTTTTGGCGTACTAATGCACTCTTTTGCTACCTTTCAATAGTGGCACGCTTTGATATGAAATAAGCACGAAATAACAACCACGGACAAGTTGCCGAGAATATCTGGTCAGAATTTTGCCAGCGATTTGTGCAGTCTTGAAGGAAAAGCGAAACCCATAGCAGAGCGTACGACACATTTCAATACTGAGTAGTGTCGCTGCACAGAGAGAATATCTCCTACCTCCAGCGTGAAGAATACACTCGGTGGTCTTCTCGCCGGCTTCGTTCGAAGCCTTGCAGACATAGAGGCCTTCGGTCGCTGGCATCATTTCGCTGATGTGCAGCATGCTCTTGTCGCTCAAGAGTGTTATCTTGTATACAGGCATGTAGCTCGGCTCTATCAGCACGCCATTGTGAAACCACTGAACGGTGGGCTTCGGTCGTCCCCGTACGGTGCACTCGAGCGTCACGGGAAATCCCAAAGGCTTATGGTACGTGCTCTGCAAGGGCACTTCGAAGCGCGGCCGCATGCTCTTAAAGTCTGCAAAGTAAGTGTTCATCATTGAAGTTACTCGATTTCCTCCTACTGCCTCAACCAGAAGTGACACTAGATAAGGCCAAGAAGAACACAAGCTGTAGCTCTTACCGAGACTCAAGCGATGATCCGCTCTATGTATTCTTCGCATGGGCCTCATGGAATTAAGGTCTGCAATAAAGAATGGCATCATACGACTGTGCTTGTGCCCCAAAAATTGACAGCAAATTCAAAACATTCCTTATTATCAGAGGTTTTTCTCTAAACCAAGTGTGGAAAATTGGCGTACGAAATGGGGAACACAGCGTAAGGCAGGGTTTTCCGCTAGGCGAAGTCGCACCCCTGTTCGAAAGAGAAGAAGCTTCGCACTGGATGCAAAAAGGAGAATGAAGCGACGACGTGCTTCTCACTACACCCTTTGGTCATTCAGGTGGCAAATGTGGAAAGCTCCCGCAACATCAGTGCTCTTCGGCCGTCAAAAATTTGCGTATAAACCTTGCACTCTAAACCGAGACTTGGCGGCCCTTTCAGATGATTAGCGGGGGCACCGCTTTCCCCTCGTGCGCACACGCAATAAAAATGAAAATTAAGAAAAAAATGATACAGAGGCACATTTCGTGTGCAGGCCCTGTTGTCATGAAACTTGGATTTTCGTAGTACAATATTTTGCAGAAGGAAATGTAAGTTCTGTACACGCCATGTAGAAGCTATACAAATATATTAGCACAACTTCACATTATCACTGCTACGATCGGATATCGTTACGTCAAGACTTATGTTAAATCACTGGCAAATAAGAGTCCGTGAAACAGCTGTGTAGTAAAGAACCACCACCTGGAGGCGTTGACAGAAAAAAAACACATATATCGAGATTTTGTCTCCACCAGAGGTCGCATAAAATGGCTGCTGACTAGAGTTACAGTATATGCTCCATATGCAGCATATACAGTAACTCTACTGCTGACGACTTCTTCATCTACCTATAAGAGTTAGTGCGAAACACACGTCCCGCGTATATGTACCTCGGCTGAAGCGTAAGTTCTCCAGAACTGTGAAGCGTCCCGCCTTTGGACATGTGGTAACTAAGGGCTTGGTAAAGAATGTAGTTTACTGTTTTTGTTGAGTTGTCTATTCCTATTTTCCGCTGCCTACACTTTGGCAGAGTCCCATTTGACGAGAAATCTTGTGCTCGTATATTTACACTTTTTATAAAAACGTCACGTTCTCACCGCACGTTACGTGCCTTATAATTGGCACACATTGTTTCCTCGTCTGTATGTGCAGAGAATCTCGGCATATCACCTTGTCGAATAAGGCAAGTTTGATAGATTCGATATCCAGCTTTATCCGACCGGAATACAATTACAGTCCATAATATTGTGGTCAAAGAACACCATCGAGTACAGATGCAACAATTCACTTTGCAAAGCAGTGAGGTTGGAACATGAAATGCAGGCTTTATGTCTTCGGATCATGTTGGCTTTAGGGATATTTGTACTGTTGTAATTAGGGTTCCTGCGTGGAGGCCGATGAGTAAAATTTAAAATTTTTTTTCACACTTTGGTCGTTGTCTCTGTTTCTATCCACAAAATTTTGTTCCTCGATCATTATTCGAAAGAAAAAAAAATCAGCCAAAATGGAGGCTGAAGACATCACTATCGAGGGCGGCTGACAAATAGGAAAGAGCACCTAAGAAAAAAAAAACTGTGAATTTGGTTCCTGTTTTTGATTCTCCCGGAAAGAAGAATGATCTGGAGACGCGCGACTTCTCGTGACAACACGAGATTTCATCGGGCTCTCGAACTCGCGTACTTTAGGGAACCAACGAGGTGCAACATGATAAACTGTGTTGTTTGCATACTTACCGAGCTGTATTAGCTCCGCGCGTGTGGTGTCAATACCGTAGCGGTTCTTCGCTTCCACCACATATTCTGCGAAGTCTTCAAGCTCCGTGTGTGCTATTGTAAGAGACGATATACCCTGGGGGTCATAGTAGAGCTGGTACTCGAAGGAATGCTTTATCGGTACTCCATTTCGGTACCAGGTTATCTTTGGTTTAGGCATCCCGACAGCTTTGCAGTCCAATCTGAAGAATATAATGCAGGTGCCTTTTAGCTTTGGATCTTTTAATAAAACAGAACAAAACAAAACAAGAACGCTGCTGCTTGAAGTACAATAATTTAGGCCATAGTTTTTATAAATTTGTCTCATTCCATTCGACGCCCCCCTTATGAACCACCGCTCCTGGCCGGCTAGTAGCATTGACAACGCTAGTGGAGGGTCACTTTGACCACTGACGAAACGGGAGCCGTGTGAGAAAGAACAGAACAGAAAAAAAATTATGTTTACAGCATCTGGGTCTGGTAAGTTACAATTACGTCTTTTTTGTATGCGTTGCTTGGTTAAGAAGTAGCATGCATATAGCTTTCATATATGAATTTACTTCGCAACAAATTCGTGCAATCGCAACCACACAACGATTTAATTGCGGTCGCTATAAGGATTACGTGAAGGCTAGTTGGAATGACGCTGTTTCTTTTTTTGCTGCGTTAAAATTACATATAAGTACAAAACGAGGAGGCATATGTGCTGTTGCCATGCTATTACCAACAAAAGACAAATGTGAGTAATAATAAACGAGCTGATTGAGAAGGCTCAAGAGCAATTTGAGAAAAAAAATACTGTGGTGGCGCTCACACCACACTTTCAGAGAATGCAAATAACAAAGCTGCTTGCATTGACGCAAGCAGCATATCGGTACGTATAAAGCCCACCAAAGTTGTGTGTTAGTGAATTACACTGTAACTCACGTTGCTGGCTGGCCCAGAGGTACAATGACATCCTCCAAAGGTACAACCACAACAGGTGCCGAGCCAGGGTCCGACGTTTTCCTTCGGCCGCGCTCCCAGGGTTGCACTGGCTCGTAACACGAGGGAATGGCTTCCTTCGGCACACTGGTGGAACCACGAGACGCCGTCTTTTTCCTTCGCTTATGATGAGATTTACGAGGCTTGTGCTTGTCCTGTAACAAGGGTGGGGGTAGGGTGGGGATGAGCACGCTGTATTCTTAAAAAAAATGTATTACTACAATCTGCCCGTTTCGATTATTTGGTTCTCAAGTTGTTGTGCATATTCGCGTTCGCACCATCTGCGAGGACAGAAAGAACACGTACGCCCGGCATCCTGGGAGGCCTGCCGTCGTCCCTGGGTAGATCCGGTATCCTTTCCATGTCGGACTCGTCCATCTCAGAAACACTGGGCATCGTGTCCAACGTGTCGTAGGATTCCTCTTGAGTGTGGTCGTGGGTGGGCGCAGTCCCAGGAGTGTCAAACGTTGCCGACGCGGCTTCAGAGTCTGGGACGTACTCGTACGCTGCAAGGGCAGAAACCAGTGAACGCTCAGCGTACACAAGTCGCGCACGCTAACGCTTCTCAAACGAGCTGACCGGTTTTATCTGAAAATCGCCGAGGACTCATGATGAATTCACAATTAAAACGAGCTGATGCACCAGCATATTTGGCGCAAACAAACAAACCAAGAAAGAAAGAAGAGAACGATCATCTAATTTCTAATATTCTATCCTTGGGAACCTCCTCATTAGGTCATTGTCACTGAGATATCTGTTCTGCTGTACAAAGATTCTTAATCGGATCAAGGCGGTTTTGATCGCAAATCTCTCAATTAGTAAAATTTAATTTCTTCTAACCATTTCAAAATTCATTGGACCTAAAAGTAATATGTGATCTGCTATCTAAATAATTGTTTCTTGGCCAATCCCCCAGAGTAAGTGTGGTGAGCCACTCGTTTAGATCATCATCATCATCATCATAATCATCATAATCATCATCATCATCATCATCATCATCATCATCACCACCACCACCACCACCACCACCACCACCACCACCACCACCACCACCACCACCATCATCATGAACATCATCACTTCATTCTCGGAAGGATTACGTTAGGTTATAGCCACAGGGAGGTTTGCTCTGCTGTGTGTGAGGACCTAATGAAAACAAAAAGATGACATTTTTAGTCTATTGTTATTATTATTATTTTCGGCTCCGAGACTGATTGCCTGACCCCTAGCTCATGTAGCATTTTCATACATCATTTACGATTTGTTTTGTTCTTCACTGAAATTTCATTGGATGCTTTTAAATGCATAACATACTAACTTACAGATACTGTCGCCCGGTTCTTGGCCGATCTCCCTTTGTGGGCGAGTGCCAGCAATTTAAGAGGATCATCATCAGAAGGATGCGTTAAAATCCTACTGTACGTACTACTGATGAAACCTTGACTCCGAAATGTTTCAGGACATCACTGCCGATCGCAGAGGCCGCGTTATCTATGAAGACATGCCGAAGATCCACACGTTCTGTGTCAGCGTCTCTACCGGTGAGTGGTGTTTTGTTTATTTCAGCATCGAAAATAGCCATTTTTTGCGAACTTGCTGTAATGATCCCACTCGCATTTGGAACGGGAAGTTTCGCCCAGTCGCTCCTCGACGTCATCTGAACCTGTAGGCGCATTTTACGCAGCCCCATATGTCCTTGCAGTCGACCTTTAATGCAGCATCTTCTTAAAAAAAAAAAAACTTAAGCCGAAATAGTTCACAGGTGCAACATGTATAGAACATTAGAGAGGCGACCTGTAAACGAGCTGTACGAATAATAGCGAGTTAGAAAGCTGTAAACTTGATGCTTCATGTATTGAAACTTCGAAAATTTTGACACTTGCTGTAGCATATTACCATTTTTAAGAAAAACTGCACAATAGAGTGATAAACTTTTAACTTTCGTTTGAAATGAAACAAACTTCGCCAAACATTGTGTAGTGCAGCAAAACAACTTCTCAGCGTATCATGAAGGAGATGTGCAGCTCGTCAGACGAAAGAATGTCCTTTATGGGAAAGGATTCATTTATAGACTGCTTACATTCCACATTGATGTGCGTCCGTGTTACGGCAGTTCCGGCTATGTTCACCGCCTTGCAGATGTATTCTCCCATATCCTCTGGAAACGCTTCGGAGATGAATAGTTCGCAGTATCCATCGGTCCTTTGCGTTGTCCAGACATCTGAGTTTTCTTTCACTTCTCTGTCGTTGTGCAGCCAGGTCACGCGTGGCTGCGGCTTTCCCGTGACCTGGCAGAACAATAATATTACGATCGTTATTAAGTTGCACTGACGTCAAATCAGGTGCACAAGCGAATACTCACGTAAACAGAGAGCTTAGCTTCGCCGCCATCCATCACAGTCACTGGTGTTAGCTCAGTCAAGAACCTCGGAGCTTCTACCGCGGCACCCTCGACGGATTCTTCTGCAATGATAAAACGGCGCATCTCTCATACGCGCTCTACTCCTCGAGTTTTCCAACTGTCCTCACCTTCCACCGTCAGCTTCGCCTTAGAAGTTGCGATGCCAACAGGGTTTTCCGCTGTCACCGAGAAAGTTCCCGCATCATCAGGAAACACTTCAGCGATCATGAGAGTCGTCCTGTTTCCTTCGTTATATATTTGAAAATCTCTGGAGGACTGTATTGCGCAAAAAGAAAGAAAGACAAATGGGGTGTAAGTTATTAGTATTGGCCCGCAACACGCCAAAGAGTAGCTCAAAAAAGAAAAAAAATGTATAAAAATGTGTACTGCAGGGTTTCGCTTACCTTAATAGCTTTCCCATTCAGGTACCAAGTGAATGAAACAACCTCAGGGAAAGATGTAACCTCTCCAACGAAGGTCACTGGCGACCCTTCAACAACAGTTTGCGAGACCAAGTTTCTCGTGAAGAAGGGTGGCTTTAATTGTGTAAGGCTCTCGGGTGGCGATTCCGGTCTTATTTCTGAGGGCTCAGCTGAAAGGTCCCACTTTGCTCAGTGGTGACGTTGGCAGCGACTGTTCTTCTGTTGAGAGTTATTGGAAAAAGTGCTGAGGTAAGCTAGCAGCAAGGTGCGGCGAATTAACTTACAAAATCACGTAACAAGGAAAATAAATGAAACGTTACAATAAGCACAAATTTACATTGGTTGACCAACATGAATAGGTGAAACGAAACTGAATGCCTCGCTATGAATCTTGCGTGCGTGCGCGCAAGCACACATAAGAGAGAGAAAGAGAGAGAGAGAGAGAGAGAAGAACTTACGTATGACACGAAGATTGGCGGACGTTGTTGCTCGGCCCGCAGGGTTCTGAGCTCTGCACTCGTAAGGCCCAGCATCTTCGGGGAATAATTCAGCAATGACAAGAGAACTCTTGAGGCCTTCTGACGTGACGAGGAAATCCCTGGATGACTTCAACATCTTTCCCTCAAAGAACCTGGAAAATGATCGGACGTTTGTATACACCACAGGCGCGCGTCCCTCATTTGAGGTAAAATCTCATCGTCATCAACGGTAGAAAAAGTGCACGTCCTTACCAGAAAAAATCAGGGTTAGGGACGGCGTGAACTTCCACGCTTAGCCTCGCAGGCTCTCCTTCGGGGTAAGCCATGGGTCGAAGCGGCTGCACGAACCGCGGCTGCACTGACACGTCCGATACTCCTCCGAAGAATTCCACATCTAGAAAACAGAGAACACCGTGCAACGAAGCTGTTGTGAGTACACAAGGGTTGGCTCTTCTCGTCCTGTACGTAACGCAAACTTAAAAAAAAACGTCCACGATTCTCACTCTCACTGCGTTAGCGTGTTTTTCATGATTGAAACACCCGTTAGAAGCGAAGGAACCAGTTCTTATCACAGCACAGTTCATGCAGTTTATTTTTGTTTACTGTTATTCGGTACCCGTCGTGGTTGATAGTTCCTTCTCATTTTATTACTCACCGACCACAGTGACAGCCGCGGACGTCTCGTCTTGGCCGTACTCGTTGAATGCTCGGCATGTGTACAGGCCTTGGTCGTCCGGGTAAATCTCCGGAATAGTAAGCGAGACCAGGCCAGTTTGGGGATCGTAGTGCATTTGAAAGTCTTTCGTGTCCTTGACTTCGCGTCTGTTTTGAAACCATTTGATCTGCACAAAATGAAAGATAGCATAGGTTTGTAGGCCATCTTGAACCGAATTGCGAGCGTTTCAAGAATAATCAGAAGAAAAAAAAAAACCACCACCATGCTATGCTGTGTGTGGGAGAACAAAAGCTGTCGTCACAGCCTCGGTGGGGCATTTTCGGGAATTTAGTTCTATTTAGCGCAGCCCCAAGAGAATTATGAGAGTGCCTAGGGAGCTATCTGTGAAAAGGTCTAGAGACTATTTTCCGTAAGTCATCTGGGTGCCGCAATGTTGGGCTCTTAAGTCGATGTCTTCCTGTTTTTGTACATCGCGACGTGATTTATTAAAGCCATGAAACATCGTATGCATCAACCCAACGGTTTTCATACGTATGCGTCTACCATAACACCCTGTTTGTTTAGTTGTTAAGGGTATCAAACACAGATGTTAACAGGCCTGTATTGATGCACTCGTACCAATCCGTAAAATAGATTACCTGGTTGTTGGTACATTACTGATCGAGACGGAATCATGTCAGAAGGATTATATTTTTATTTCAGCTATAATGTCACCATTGTAGAACGTACTGAGCGTGACTAATTATGGAAACATCGGCTGGGACATACAATCAATTTAGGTTGCTTGTTGTGCACCGCAAGCTTCACATGATGGCACTGCGCGTTTGAGGTAGATTTCATGGTCGCCCGCGATCGCTTGCAGCTTCACATGTTTGCCTTTTTGCATGGTATACACCGACCTCATTTCGACCTCGGTGACTCTATGTTTGTGACAGCAGGTTATCTGCGTATCACAATAAGTTACTTGTCACGCAGTTGCGCAGAGTTGTTTCAACTTCCCCAGCTAAAAAAATCTGGGCTTGGATAAGATGGCCATTCTAGAACAATTAATCTCCATTTCGTGTTTCGCCAGTGACCGGATTGGATCTCAGCGTGCATTACCACCATATTACGTCATTCGCAAGCGACAAAAATGACATCCATGAATAACAAAAAAAAGAACTGTCTGAAAGAAACCCTCTTGACACTGTCACTGTTGTGCCAGCAGAGTTTTTAACATGCGCTAAGAGCAGGCGTTGTATTGCAGGTAGTCTCTTCTTTTCACACAAAAATTGACTAGAATTCGATATCTAATTGTACCCGTACTGCATATTTATATTAAAATCAAGCACTTCTTTTTTTTTATGATAAATATCGACGCGATCTTGATAGACTTCTGCGCGAAGAAATAAAATATTCGGGTTCGCTGCCAGTGCTAACCCAAACGTGTGGGCTAAAGTGAGGGTGAATCAAATCGTGGCAACGCCAGCTGTTGTTTTACTTTTGTTATTAAATGCGAAGCATTTCTTTGCATCTTCAGCGACTTTGAGCGTATCTATCTATCTATCTATCTATCGATTAGCTATCGTATCTAGCTATCTAGCTATCTATCTATCGGTCTATCTATCTATCTATCTATCTATCTATCTATCTATCTATCTATCTATCTATCTATCTATCTATCTATCTATCTATCTATCTATCTATCTATCTATCTATCTATCTATCTATCTATCTATCTATCTATCTATCTATCTATCTATCTATCTATCTATCTACTATCTATCTATCTATCTATCTATCTATCTATCTATCTATCTATCTATCTATCTATCTATCTATCTATCTATCTATCTATCTATCTATCTATCTATCTATCTATCTATCTATCTATCTATTCTATCTATCTATCTATCTATCTATCTATCTATCTATCTATCTATCTATCTATCTATCTATCTATCTATCTATCTATCTATCTATCTATTCTCATCAGACAGTGGCACATACCCACGGGTGGGTATGTGCCGCTGGTATGCGGGTATGTGCCACAGGCGATCGACACTTGGTATCAACTCAGGAACGACGAGAACACACATGGACCGAATTTTAAGGTGCGAGCGTTAAGAAATACCCGACATCGGTAGCGTCGACAACACAAATGCAAAAAATAAATGTCAGGGTCCCAGCTGGAATCGAACCGAAACATTCTGCGCAGCAATGAAGCACACTTTACCACAGAACTACACCAGGTCTCGGAACTATACTTTTGAAATAGACTCTAATATTCGTGAAACGTCAATAGTGGTTGCAGTGGGGCCTACCCAATTTTCTAAACATTATATACGTACTCCTTTGATACAGCCGTCACGTCAGGTTAACGTCAATTGTGGTTAGTTGCCATGTGATGAAGTTGATTTATGTTGCAGTTCCCAGGGCTAGCATCCTCGCGAGCATCAGCTCTTCATATCAGCTTCTGGTGCTGCTAATACGCATGTTCCAGTTGGCATCATTGCGCAACTGCAAATAACTGGTTATATAAATATCTGCAACTTTTCAACATATGTCTGTGCGTGCAACATTTGTACATATATTTAGCGTCGTTTCATGACGTGTCGCTCAATAAAAAAAAATCGCAACATGGTTACCTTCCTACCGCATGCTTCGCATAACGTCGATTCCCAGGTACGTGGGATCTGCCCCGAATTTTTTTGTTGTGCGACAGACTTAATTGGTTATGACAACACGTTCGACCATGGCCACATTAAAAGAAAGAAAATACAAGAGTTCTGCATAGGCAAAAGGCTGATGGAAATGCCAGTCTGGTAATTAGGCAAGCATGAACCATTTGGTTAGGCCGTACTATGAATATTTGACAATACTTCCTTTAATTTCTTGTCATGTGCAGTTTCATCTACGCACGATTTACCAATCGGTCTGTATACGTTAGGGCCAACAGCACCGCTGTTCTGGGGTGGAAACTGAAGCATAGCCTATAAGGGGTGCACGTAGTGCCTGAATGCATGCATTGAAACAAAGGTGACCGTGGTAAAGCGACATACGTGTATTGGCAAGCTGCCGACTACGACACAGCGTAGTATCGCAGGAGAGCCATCTGTTGCCGCCACAGGTTCAAGCTGTTCGATGAACCGCGGTGGTTCCTTGCCTCCTGCAAAGAACAGCAGAGATACAGGGTGCTTCGCAGTTTGTGCTTATTATACACTGATGTATCCGCACCATAATAAACGGTGCTTAACTTAGCGTTTTCACTGTGAAAAAGAGCCGCCATGAAGCATCCAGTGATAGTAACAGCTCCCGATTGAGTTTTTTTTTTTTCAATTCGACCTTCATTCTCAACAACTCCTTTTTCCCACTCTTCAGACCCGATCAAAAACGCTGAGCAGCAGGTGAGGACGCTGATTCAGGCAGATCTCTCAGCTTTTCAATCGTGATAACTCACTCCTTTGAGGCCTAAGTTTACGGAGAGTGAAATGGGAAGTTATCACAAGAAGTGGCTTCACTGACGTAAAGAATGTATCGCAGGAACAATGCACGAAGGCACTTTATTACGGTGTGTTGTATGGGGGCGCAAGTTATTGCAAGATTCAGCACCATGTCAGTTGTTGTGTTTTGCCGTCGTCGCAGCAAACGACAAAAAAAGAAGGCCGGTTAAAGTTTATCAACCTTTGTTTTTTTTCGTTGTTTCGTCTTGAAATACATACAGTAAAGCTCGTATTCATATAACTGAGCGATTGACAAGTCTATTCCTAATAAGATGGCACCATCTAAATATGCAAAAAAAAAACATTTACTACTATCCCCATTTTCTAACTGTGAAAAGAAATCGTGCTCTTACAAAACGAACAGAATGGCGAATAATCTACGTAAAACAGAGAAACAGCCTGGATGCTGTCCAACAGCGCAACTGGAAAGACTATCTTCCCTGGTGGATATATTTCACATTACTTTCGTCTTACATGAATAAGTGATAGCTGTACTCGCAGTAGATGAAATTATTTAGTGGACCTCCTTTGTGGCAGCACTGCATCCCGACACGAACGAGAGAGCGTGCGTTTTTAAAGGGTAAACCAACAGGCTCCGAAACGCGCAGGAAAAGCTCGCGCATTTTTCTTGCGCGTGACCGACCTCCTCCCACGCGCAGTGACGTCAACTCGGTGATCGGCGACGTCACGCAGCACGCAGCTCGTCGATTGGTCTAAACTGGGTCTCAACAAACAGCAATGAAGTGAACTATCGCCGAGTCGACGTCACTGCGCGTGGAAGGAGGTCGGTCACGCGCAAGAAAAATTCGCGAGCTTTTCCTGCGCGTTTCGGAGCCTGTTGATTGGCCCCTTAAAGGCGAACTTTGCTCGGCGGGCATATATGTCACACAATAGCCTACCGACTCTGTGCAGCGTGCTATCGAGCACGCCGGATCCACTATGGTGCACCATTCGGGCCTGTTCCATCTATAGAGGTCTGTACCCGTTCCTGCCGGTGTTTGTCCTTGACACCTTCTCTGAAATCTAGACGGCTGTTGTGGGCCGAAAAGAAACGCTTTGGCCGTTGATAATTTCCGTAGAATATTTTAGGGGCGAGACCATAAAAGAAGAATAAATATATTTCGGACATCATGGGTGCCGTTGCGGGGGAAAAAATATGCTGCTACTATACTCTGTTTCTGTTTTACCACTTTCGTTGAGCACTACCAAAGATACATAGTGTAAGAAGGCGACACACTTGCGTAGCAAAGCATAGTTCCAGGTATAATAAGTACCTTAATATTGACCGGGTTGACTAAAATTGGCGTTTGTTTGATGTGTGTTACGCCACATTGATATGTGATACGTTTATTCTTCTCATTCAGTTCGTACGCATGAAATTATGCTTGTCACCGCTGGTAACTGTGTTTACAAATCAACATGGCCGCACCCATGCAGAAGCGACCACCCACTTCGATTCGAACTTGCTCTTGCTACGTGCCCACTGCACTAACAGCAACAAATTAACGGTGAAATCCACCATCTATTTGTTTCATCCTACTCTGAGGATAAAACATCAGGTACGCCCAGTCGTTATTAGCGAGATATGCTGCTTGCTCAGGCGCACCTGCTAAGACTAACGCGCCGAGGCAGTGCTTGGGCTGCGTCGCCAGACCGAGAACGCTGCATCTCCGACATACATGCAACATGGCACAGCGTTTCGTGCGCGTCGGATCATCCTTCGACGAAAACAAAAAGTAAAGAGAGAAAAGAAGCATTGCAGGGAGAGGCACGAACGGACAGGTTGACAGAGAAGCAGTTATACGAGAGCAAAAAAAAAAAAAGCGTCGGAGAGAAGCAGCCACAAAGTGAAGCTATCCACCGGCATGAGAGTCTACCGATATTCAGCAAAGCAACAAATGCACACTTCAAGTTTCTGGTGTGACTGCTTGTTTCGCAGTTTTACTGTATCTTTAAGTTATTAAACTAGCCTTATATTCAATGAGTGTGTTTAAACAATTTGGCGACCAGACGACATGGCGTGGAGGAACACATGTGGTGGGGCTAATCTCCCTTCTTATTGGCTGAGGGGCCCTGTAGCCTCCACAGTGCTGAAGGGAACTTCTGAGACAGAGTTTTAAACTTGAACGGCTGACACGATGACATTGTGAATACCGGTCCAACCATGCATTCGATTATGCCGCCTCCAAGATTATCAGCCTTGTTTGGTACTGACACCAAGTATAGGAAGGCTGGTGCGTCCCTTACCTTTGACCTCTAAGGTGACCTGAATGCTCTCGGCGCGCCCCCAGCAGTTGGTAGCGACGCAAGAGTACTTTCCCGCATCTTCGACGGTCACGTTGCTGATGGTGAGCGTCGTCGTGACTTCTTCTTGAGAAACGGGTGTCGTGCTCACCACGATGTCTCCGATGGTTGAGCTGACGGGTCTGCCATCTTTGTACCACGTAATGTCAGGCTGTAGCAAATGAAGTTAGGAATAAGAATTTTCTCATAACACACACACACACACACACACACACACACACACACACACACACACACACACACACACACACACACACACACACACACACACACACACACACATACACACACACACACACACACACACACACACACACACACACACACACGCACACACACACACACACACAAACGTGCGCGCAGTACAACAAGAGCAGTTTTTCTGTAGCTAAATTTTCAGTTTGCCAACAGAATTCGATGCACGCAGAATTATGACAAAAACTTATTGTTGGGCTAGATGGTGCATGCTACAAAAGAATTAGACGACGCAGACCTCTTTCCTTGCGACAATTACGACCATCTTAATTACGCTGCACATCAGCACACAAGGTCGCGGTTTCACGCTCTAGTATCGAGGGCAGCCGTGTAAACAAGTCTGTGTAGCTCTCATTGAATACGTTATTATAGATGAAATACTAGTGCCTCGTGCCTTGGTTTTATTTTTTGAATTTAGATTGACACTTCTACTTGGGGCCACTTTTGTCTTCGTATCGCCGTCATGACAGCTAACACTCTTGACCAGACTAGACATCTGAACGTCTATGTCTGCAACTGTACTAGTGTATGCTTTTTTTCTATGGCATTTTTTATTTGTTTGGCTTTATACATTTTTTTGAACTGGACGTCCCAGCAGCACATGCACCTCATTTAGGGCGTTGAGACTTTCTGGCGACTATGTTGTGTATTGTGCACGCACCCAGAGACGAGATGCTTGAGCCTCATAACATTTTGATCGATCGAAGTGTTCGATATTGCTGCTCAGAATGCTAGTGAAAGATAGTACATATGTTGGCTCTATTCGATCCAAAAAGATACAACCCAGCCCTCTGCGGAGTGAGAACATGAATAGTTCGGCAGCTGATCATTTGTACATGGCTGACAGCACGAGCGGCGGTATCGTGGTTGAAGTTTGAGTTCACTTAATTACGTGGCAAATACACGAAAAACACATTGTATACGTGGTTTGGTGTGAAGGGAAAAATTATGCGTGTCACAGCTTGAATGGCCCCTTCACTCAAGTATTTTTGAAGCCAGGACTGGGAGGAGTTCCTGTTTTTTTTTTCGCTTAATAGGCATTTTCTGAGCCTCCGTGAAACAAAAAAAAAAGGCCAATAAATAGTTAACGAACGTTTCGCATAATAAATAGCGGGTATATGACAAGCTTAGCGGGTATAAGGCAAGAATAGCGGGTATATGACAAGGGTTTGACGCATAATGACCTAGCTCTTGTGCAGACTAGCAATTTTCTTTAAACATGTGGTGATACAGTGTGTTAGGCGCTGTTATGATATACTCTACTGGCTTTACTCCCTACGTTTACCGACACGCATGTATAATCGCCGTTGCTTTGGGGAGGGGGCGCATGCATGGCATCGAGTCCTGAATTTTCCGGTATATAAAACTCAGTTGCGCTCAGTGATAACTGTGTAGTGGGATCGCGCTCTCTTACTCGTTTTAGTTGAACATTAACACAAGGTATTTGCAGATAAGCGATTCAGCTGAAACAGTAGTGTATTGATGCCCATGGCATAATCGTCTAAAACACGACATCTATAAGATGACACATCACTAAATTTTATAGGTGCTCGTCAAGAGCTTAACGTATCACTGTGTGTGAAAGTGCAGCTGCTAAACATTGAATCCACCCGCAAGTGGGGCTGCACCGACGAGCTGTTCATTCAGCCTAGCGCCAGTGCGCGAAGCTTCATGTCCTGTTCACACACCGTGGAATAGTACAAAAGGCTCTTCGACGCCATTAACGACGTGCAGGAGTCCACACCGGCATTCGATACCTCCGAAAGTGTACCTATAGTCCGCTCTGTCGTTCGACCCTAGATCGTCGAAATTATGCAGGAAGCTGTAACTGCTCTGTGATATGTAACTTGTTTTGATGCAGTATAGAAAATAACGTATGGAAAGAGAGAATAAAAAAAAAACAATGTGTTCTCTCTCAACTGGCCGCTAAAACTTACCGCTGGCGAACCAGTTGCAGTCGCCTTGAAGTCCACCTTGTGGCCTGGCTTGGCAGAACGTGACTCAGGTTGCTTGGTGATCTGCGGGGCCATCCCCTGGGGACCCATGGCGCGTACTTGTTTTTGCTCCGGCGTTTTTCCTGCAAAATGAGGCGACCAACTCGGCTATGGCGTTCCAAGCCTCGGCGGTGTACTCTAGCAATGCTGTTGTTTATAGTGGGTGGCGGTCGAGTGTCCTGTCAAACAATGCGTTAGATCACTAAGGACACAAAGAAAGGCTTCATTTCTCTGTTTGCACTTCATTCACACTTCATTTATTGAAGACAAAGCCACGAGACCAAAAACTGCGATGAGCATAGTGATTGTTGTGTAGTTGCGTATCCCTGTGCTAGCCTTGTGTTAGAACGTATAATAATAATAATAATAATAATAATAATAATAATAATAATAATAATAATAATAATAATAATAATAATAATAATAATAATAATAATAATAATAATAATGTAAACCGAAAATACAACACTCCCAAAATGAATATAAATGCGAAATGAAAAACCCCTTCAACTCCATCATATTTGTCGACAGAATAACAAGCTTTTTTGAGCCATGGTCTCTTTTTTTTTAATCGTCAAGTGTGAGTGTGTGTTCGCACAAGCTCCACTTGGCACTGCTGAAAGATTACGGATCACCACTTCTGAGTCACCTGATCAATTAACACTCCGGATGGGAGCACATAGCTTTTATTTGTCAAAAAGCTCAATTAGTATAATATAGGACGCGTTATTATCGTAGGCTCGGTACCTGCAGGCGGCAGACTTTAGTTTACCTTAGTTTATTCCCATTTGCGTCACAGTAATTACAAATAACGTCAACAATACTTTTATTTGATTGATTGTCTGTTGGTATTCTTTAACGTTGCCCCGCCACGGTGCTGGTTATGACACTCGACACTCGACCCGCAGGTCGCGGGATCAAATTCCGGCTGCGGCGGCTGCATTTTCGATGGATGCGAAAATGTATGAGTGTAGTTAGATTTAGGTGCATGCTAAACAATCGCAGGTGGTCAAAATTTCTGGAGCCCTCCACTACGGCGTCTCTCATAATCACATCGTGGTTTTGGGGCGTTAAACCTCACATAATAATATTATTCTTTAAGGTTTTGCTCCCCCCCCCAAAAAGGAATAAAAACGGGTTCCTAAATTTCCCTTTTTTTCGTTAATACGTAATGACATATTAAAGGGTGCCCAATCACATCCACCCTCCTGGAGATCTGTGGCGTACATAAAAATAAGTTATGGTATTCCGCCTCCATAGGGCTGAGACAAAGCAAGCACAAATCCTTCGTGCTCAGACAGACTCTCTAGCCGGTTCACCACCGCTGTGGTTCAAATTGTCAAATGACATTACAATGCTCTTAACGATTTTCTTTTGCATACTTTTTCACCGGCTGAGGTGATCCGCAACTACATAATTGCTCTGAGTTAGCCTTGGACAAATGGAAAGTTACTAACTCTCAGAATTTTTACCACGTTATGACAACGCAGAGCAGAAACTTTCACATCTACTATTTCCACTACTTCCACTGAAAGGCGTTTACACTTCGTTAGCTACGCGGTCTGAGCAGTGGATGCGGAATCGGCGGTGAAAACGTTCAGTGGCTGCATACTTCACGAATCAGTGGCAGACAGTTTGCACACGTCGGTTTTGCCATAGTGGTACCGTGCGCTCACTGCACTGGACGGGAACGCTGATGCCGGCCTTGCGTGCCTGCAGGTGACAGGAGCTGCCACCTCTGCTGTGTCGACTGTGGGTCCAGGTAGCCTCCACCCACTATGTACAGTAGTTTCATCGGAATGACCTCTTAATGCGTGTTCGCTAGAAGCAAACGTGAAAGCACTACCACAGGGAGGCACGAACATTAGTGTGCTGTGCACTCCCCGAGGAGGCTAAACCTCTCGCTTCTGAGTTTAGGGCTGTTATTTTACAACGAGATCACCAAGCACTATTATCTAGGGCGCATGGCATTCCCCTTGCCAAATTCTAGATTAAACGGGCCACAGGTGGACATATTATGGCTTCTGCAAACGCGGGCGTACCTTAAGCAGCTTCACCCCGGTCGTCATGAATAAAACTAATCCGGACTGTGGGGTTTTAGTATATTGTAGCAAGTGTGGGGGTTTGCTCGATTCAGACCGTATGTTCTGCAGCTGCTCAGCATTGACGAGTGATGCTTCTCACAGGGAACAGTAGTGGCACCAGATGCTGCAGAGTGACGTGCCGTCGGACCAACTCAGGGCTGTCCAAGGGCCCGTGTGGTGGCAGAGGGGCTTGGCCTCTGTTCCAATGTGGTAGCGGTCTCAGGCTGCTCCTCAGGACCGCAATAAAGTTATTCATACTATACCAAACCGATCATCTTCTGTGACGCTCTTTACAATAAACTTCCCCACACTCCATACCTGATCAATACAAAAAAGGCAACCCAAAGCCCGGAAAACCCTCAAATCTTGCCAACCTTTGCCCCATATCCCTCACTTCGTGCGTTGGAAAGTTGATAGAACACGCCTTCCTCAGTGGTATCAACGCACATTTGGACAACATTAAAGCGCACTCGAACATCATGCTCGGGCTTCAAGCTCATATATCCACGCAGAATGCAACGTTGCAAATAAAACACCAGATACTTGACAACAAGACGAGAGACACTAGGGCCATTCCAGGATTAGACTTCAAGAAAACCTTCGACATTGTAGCTCATGCAGCCACACTACGCAAGATAGCCAAACTAGATCCAGGCAACCGAGTACACAACTACGTGAATGATTTCTCGCAAACAAAAGTGCCCCCTTAACACTGGACAAACTCACATCCTAAGACAGGAGAATTAGAAGCGTCGGCACCCCACAATACTCTATCATCTCGCCGATGCTCTTCAATCTCGTTATGGTAGGCCTCCCTGGTCGCCCAAACGTCATAAAGGGAGTGAATCACGCCATATACGCAAACGACATTACGATTTGGGTATGCGAGGGAAGTGACGGCGACAACAAGCAGCGGCTACAAACTGCGGTTGAGGTAGTGGTAGAGCACCTTGTAGGTACTGGTCTTGTCTGCTCGTCAGAAAAATTTGAACTTCTCCTTATACCACTCGACGCTGAAGGAAAGACCCCCCCCCCCCCCCAAGTACTCTATTCGACACGCAGAGTACGACGGAATTTGCGTACGCACCAAATAAGGGCCAGGAATTCCTCTCAAGCAGATTAAAGTGCTTAGACTCATAATAGAATCGAATGGTGCCAACGATGCAATGATAATTAATTTGAAGACTAAGGTCATGAACATGATGAGGCTCATTAGAATAATCATCAACAGACATCAGAACATGAAGGAGGCCAGTGTTGTCAGACTCATTCATTCCTTCATGATTAGTCACATTACATACGTGGCCGACTACCAGAATTGGTACACTGCTGCAGAGACCTGAACATCCTCATTAGAAGAACTCACAAGATATCACTGGGCCTTCCAGACAGCTCAAGCACGGAACTTCTACTACATCTATCTGGGCGTGCACAATACGCTTGAAGGGAGGTACAACAAATCTCGCAACTAAAGAGACTTACCAAGATACGAACGGATAGGAACATTCAGGACAAACTTGGGGTAGCCTATCACAAGATGCACGGCGACAAAAAATTCCTCCCCAGCCCTATCAGAGGAAAGCTCCGTGTGGCTAACATACCCAAGAACATGCACCCCGAACTAAATCAGGGTCGAAGAGAGGGTAGAGCCAGGTTTTTACTACAAGCATTCGGCAGAGACAAGGAAGCGCTGTTCGTAGACGCGGCAGAATATGTGGATCAACGTGCCTTCGCAGCAGCAATCCTCAATACTGAAAAACAATTAGTCATCTCATGTAGTGTACGCAGCAGATACGCTGAGGTAGCGAAAGAAGTGGTGATAGCCATAGCCATAGTTTGCCAGAATAGCCGATATATCCTAAGTTATTCGCAAACAGCGGTCATAAGTTATGCACAAGGCAGAATTTCGCCAGAGACCGCGGCTATCCTCAACGCGAACGCAAACTCTATAACCTCCGAAGGGACAGAACAACGACATATATGGTTCTCGGCTCACACGTCCCCCCACAGCCCCGCGCCCAACCTCAAAGGGGAGGTCCATCGCGTAGCGCGATGTCTCACGTTCCGCGCCCACGTACAAAGGCTGGGCTAGACAGCGAGAGATAGAAGGACCCAATACTGTGACATCACGAACTTTCTATTGAAAATCTAGGGGTAGTTATCCACTACCAAGTCCCAAACTCCAAGATCCGAAGCGGTAGATTGCAGAAAATGACAAACCCAGGCCTTCCCCAAACCCAGTCATTTCAGGATGATAAATCCAGACGTCTTTTCTGATCAATGATCGTATACATGCAAATTGTGCGGCTTGACTTACGCATCACATAGGCACGTTCTCTGGCAATGTGCAATTTTAGCAGAACAAGATGCAGTCTTCCCAGATGAAGCTGAGACGCGTTGGACGGCCGCACTGAACAGCTCCAATCTCCAGGATAAACTGTGGGCCACCCAGCAAGCCCGTGGGGCGTCGAGGAGACAGGGTCTCCGGTCCTCCTCGAGATAGGCCTTGGTCCAGGCCACGTATTAGTGGAAGTTGATAACAAAGTTGTCACCACCGACATCTTTAGCTTGCCCAGAGGTTTGTTGAAGATCAGAGTCTTACAGATGAACTTATTCTGTGAATCTGGCCTCACAGTTCATTAGTAGTACTATACCTTTCTTCGGGGCACAAATTGATTGATATGTGGGGTTTAACGTCCCACAAACACCATATGATTATGAGAGACGCCATAGTGGAGGGCTCCGGAAATTTTGACCACCTGGGGTTCTTTAACGTGCACCCAAATCTGAGCACACGGGCCTACATCATTTCCGCCTTCATTGAAAATTCAGCCGCTGCAGCCAAGATTCGATCCCGCGACCTGCGGGTTAGCAGCCGAGTACCTTAGCCACTAGACCACCGCGGCGGGGCCTTCGGTGCACAAAGACAAGCGAATTAATTGCTGGACGTTTAGACAAAGATGATATCGTTATGAAAGCGCTAAACTTATGTGTTCTCTTTTTGATTCTCTCTCTCTCTCTCTCCTCTGCTTCAAATGTAGGGCAGCAAAGCAGAGGAATTACAGCAAGCCACCTTGACTGCTTTTTCCTTGTTTGCTTTCACTCCACATTTTCGCTGTGCCCTCTGCGCTGTTCTATGAATGCATGTACATTAAGCCTTCGTAGTTGCTGTAGAAAAAAAACCAGAAGCTAGGCGATGCTTTCTGTCGCAGTAGTGCTCAACTGCTTTTTCGTAGGCAGTGCTGTAAATTTTCTTCTCTAGGCGCCGTTTGGGCAGGTACGTATTCCCACTAGCGTCGTAGTCGTTTCGTAAGTAATTTATACTCTTTCTTTTTCACGGGCGCCGGTAATTCGTTAAAATTAATCTTGAACGCCTTAAGAATGCCCTGGCCCCGCCGCGGTGGTCTAGTGGCTAAGGTACTCGGCTGATGACCCGCAGGTCGCGGGTTCAAATCCCAGCTGCGGCGGCTGCATTTCCGATGGAGGCGGAAATGTTGTCGGCCCGTGTGCTCAGATTTGGGTGCACGTTAAAGAACCCCAGGTGGTCGAAATTTCCGGAGCCCTCCACTACAGCGTCTGTCATGATCATAGCGTGGTTTTGGGACGTTAAACCCCACATATCAATCAATCAATTAAGAAAGTCCTTTGTTGCAAATATATTGCCACGTTCCTTGCTCAAGCTTTATTATCGCCCCGTTGAACTGTAAGTAATTCTCAGCGCAAACCGCGCCTGCAGTGTTCGAGAAGCTTCAGGACTGAAGTATAGACCAATTTGTAAAGAATACGCCCACTTCGCGAACATTACAGATTATTGTTGGAACCTACGTCGCCGCTAACGATAACGCTAGAATATTCGACGACACGTGTATAAATGTCGACGCGCCTCTCCGCTTGTCAGTTGATCGACGGCCGACGCTCTGTTCGGCGCTATCAGTGTCAGTTGGTATTGCTGTAGTCTCCTTTTACGTGACCACAAGTTCGGCCCCAATAAACAGTTTCATCTTCTACCTGCAGTCTGCTGCCTTCGTCCACGTCACGAACACGTGACAGTATCAATTACAGAAATAAGAAGAGGCTTTACGGAAAGGTGGAAACCAATTAAGGTGCTTTAATTGCAGTGATGGCTCAGACAATAAAAACTTACCAGCGCTCCAGTCATTCTAGTCTGCATGGCTAATTTTCGACGTGTACTGCCATAAATAGACTTTAATACTATGTTCTTTTATCTTTCCAATGTCAACATCTGCCACAAATTTTGTAATTTAAAAGATACTTGATTGTAATTAGTGTAAATTTTAGGTGAATTGCTCTTAACCTTTCAACAAGAACCAGCGGATGATTACTCTGTATACTGACAGAAGTATAGTAATCACGTAATTTTTTCAAGCGTTTGAAATAAAGAAATATATAAACACCCATAAACTCGTGTGTACCCAGCAGTAAGAGTTCAACAGGCCGGTCAGTTCACCTGCAATCGTTCACAACTAAAATTACAGCCCGAGAGACATGAATTTTATTTTTATTGTAACACAAGCATACTATATCATTTCACGCAGGTCGTTTCAATTCATCCTGCGGTGCATGGTGGGGATTGAGTGACTTAAGTCGTAACGCACTCAGCATTGAATAAAATTTATTGCTTTCGCTGCCTCGCTCTGCCTGAAATTTCTGCGAGGTTTTGTGCTGCTGAGTAACCACTGCACCTCGCCGGCGCTTTCCTGTTCGGCAACTGATATGAGCTTACACATACTTCTTTTTTTTTCATTTTCTTTCCTTATTTTTCTTCCAGTTTTTTATTTTGGACAAAAATTCATGTGACAAAAATTCATACTGTTCACCAGGCTGCAGAACGACGGTGATTTACCGCTTCATAATTGACATGTGCTGCTAGTGTTTTTTGCCTTGTCTTTCACTTTGACCACCCATTGTTAGTTTTTCTGTGTTGTGTTTGATATATGCCAAAGTTCATTGTCAGTTTCCAAACCCTTATGTCCTCATTTTTTTGTTTATTCCCATCTCAAACGTTCCTAGTTCGCTATAACTAGAAATTACAATCAGTACTGTTAAGTATTGAAATCTGTGCTTACTCTAGTGTTTTTGTTTTCAGTTTACGTTTTTCCGTTATTATTTGCTATAGCACGCCAATCGCTTTTCTACTTACCTGCCCCATAATTAAACTATACAATAGCGATACGAGGCTACAATGACAGCTTTCACCACGTTGAGATCTCTTCCAAAAACAGCTAAGTATACTACGGACACAACCAAATGAATTGAACGCCAGGGGAGACGTAAAATACGTTAGTCGTCGTCTCTAACTGCAGTGTAATAAGTGTGACGTAAATTGAGATGTACTCAAATGGAGGAAAGACCAACCTCTCCGTCCGCGGGACCTGAACCCGGAAATTTCGAATTACGCGTCTGATGATCGATTGAGCGACGACGAAAGACGCCTCCCCGTCCACTTCATTGGCTGTTTCTGCGCACGTGATTCCCGGGATTGTGGGTTCAGATCCCACCAACGCAAAGGACGATTTTTCCTCCGCTTCATTTTAATTTACGCCACAATTAAGTGTTAGACAGTTAGAGACAACAATTATCGTCCTCTATGCTTCCCCTGGATTAATTGCCTGTTCAATTAATTTGGTTGTGCCTTCTATATAAACGAGCTCTTGGGAACAACAACAAAAAATCGCCTTTTTTCGTTAATGTATACCAGGCCAATTGTATTTTCAAAATGTCGCAATAAATTTCAAATTCAACAGGCTTATTATAAAGTGAATGGTGTATAAATAAATAAATAAATAAATAAATAAATAAATAAATAAATAAATAAATAAATAAATAAATAAATAAATAATGTTGATAATATGTTTCGATATAAGAGGTGTTCGTAATTATCAGGCGTCTGAAAGCATCCCGACTAACTACCCCGTAAATCTGCAGTTTCTTTTTCAGACAATACAGAATTTCAGAAAATTGACTGTGACAGTATGATTAAGCGGCGGATATAACCCCCACGAGATATCTAGATATGTAACTGGCTAATTAATAAAAACATTTATTACCTTTTAAACATAGTGTAGTGTACTAGACACAACGCCTGTTCACTAGGCCGGCTGTTCTATTCTAGCTTCGTCCTTCTCAGCCTTCGCATCAGCCGATATCGTGCTCGTGCCAGAGTGCCGCTCTGGCTTCCTTACACTCGGCCACGCTGCGAAATTACATGAAAATTACATTGGCCAAATGTCGCAATTTACGAAGTGCATCTCGGGAAGTCAATACAAATTCAATGAATTTTTCTTCACTCTTTCTCGGTAAAAAAATCTTTTTGGGTGGCGAAATGAAGTTATGATATATTCATTCTGAAAGTGGGCCACGAAATACATAATTGTTCCAGGTACTGTTGTGTTCTAATGCGTGAAACGGCGTTTTTTTTAAAGGTAACCGGAACAACAGTGCATTTTGTCACAAGTTTGCATGGCTCATATTTAGAGATGCACGTCACCTTCAATTGTGTTCTTTGCAATCACGTCAACTATGCATTTCGTCACTTGCACGATGCGCCGCAAGATAGTTAATAAAAATCTTCTAGGTTAATATGAATTGACGAGTTAAACAGGTATTTAATTTATTCATCAATAAATATTTCTGTGGAAGTAACATTCGCTGTTTCGAAAAATTTAGCTCCAGGATTTCAGTAATGACGTCTGACACAGGCCATAAAAACAGCAAATTTTGTATAGTGTAGAAAAACACGACATAAAGCTAGCCATTGCGGCTTGTCGCTCCGCGTAATAACTATAAATAAATGTGTAAAAATTAGGATTGATGTGTTCATGATTGTGTTTTAAGTTTTTCCTTAACTCTTCGAAATACTGAAGCTGAATTTAAAGGGCACACTTTAGCGAACTTCGCGCATCAAAGCTTGGGTACGTTTTGGCCATAGTGTTGGTTCGTGCAACCGAACTATAGTCGGGTACAACTTTAGAAGACAGGAGAGGCCCCGCCCAGGTGACCAAAGCGCATGAGCCAATTCGCTCCGCGACTAAAGAAATAGTTCCCGCGCATCAAAGCTTGGGTACGTTTCGGCCATAGTGTAGGTTCGTGCAACCGAACTATAGTCGGGTACAACTTTAGAAGACAGGAGAGGCCCCGCCCAGGCGACCGAAGCGCAGGAGCCAATTCGCTCCGCGACTAAAGAAATAGTTCCCGCGCATCAAAGCTTGGGTACGTTTCGGCCATAGTGTAGGTTCGTGCAACCGAACTATAGTCGGATACAACTTTAGAAGACAGGAGATGCCCTACCCAGGTAACCAAAGCGCATGAGCCAATTCGCTCCGCGACTAAAGAAATAGTTCCCGCGCATCAAAGCTTGCGTACGTTTCGGCCATAGTGTAGGTTCGTGCAACCGAACTATAGTCGGGTACAACTTTAGAAGACAGGAGAGGCCCCGCCCAGGCGACCGAAGCGCAGGAGCCAATTCGCTCCGTGACTAAAGAAATAGTTCCCGCGCATCAAAGCTTGGGTACGTTTCGGCCATAGTGTAGGTTCGTGCAACCGAACTATAGTCGGGTACAACTTTAGAAGACAGGAGAGGCCCCGCCCAGGCGACCGAAGCGCAGGAGCCAATTCGCTCCGCGACTAAAGAAATAGTTCCCGCGCATCAAAGCTTGGGTACGTTTCGGCCATAGTGTAGGTTCGTGCAACCGAACTATAGTCGGATACAACTTTAGAAGACAGGAGATGCCCTACCCAGGTAACCAAAGCGCATGAGCCAATTCGCTCCGCGACTAAAGAAATAGTTCCCGCGCATCAAAGCTTGCGTACGTTTCGGCCATAGTGTAGGTTCGTGCAACCGAACTATAGTCGGGTACAACTTTAGAAGACAGGAGAGGCCCCGCCCAGGCGACCGAAGCGCAGGAGCCAATTCGCTCCGCGACTAAAGAAATAGTTCCCGCGCATCAAAGCTTGGGTACGTTTCGGCCATAGTGTAGGTTCGTGCAACCGAACTATAGTCGGGTACAACTTTAGAAGACAGGAGAGGCCCCGCCCAGGCGACCGAAGCGCAGGAGCCAATTCGCTCCGCGACTAAAGAAATAGTTCCCGCGCATCAAAGCTTGGGTACGTTTCGGCCATAGTGTAGGTTCGTGCAACCGAACTATAGTCGGGTACAACTTTAGAAGACAGGAGATGCCTACCCAGGTAACCAAAGCGCATGAGCCAATTCGCTCCGCGACTAAAGAAATAGTTCCCGCGCATCAAAGCTTGCGTACGTTTCGGCCATAGTGTAGGTTCGTGCAACCGAACTATAGTCGGGTACAACTTTAGAAGACAGGAGAGGCCCCGCCCAGGCGACCGAAGCGCAGGAGCCAATTCGCTCCGCGACTAAAGAAATAGTTCCCGCGCATCAAAGCTTGGGTACGTTTCGGCCATAGTGTAGGTTCGTGCAACCGAACTATAGTCGGGTACAACTTTAGAAGACAGGAGAGGCCCCGCCCAGGCGACCGAAGCGCAGGAGCCAATTCGCTCCGCGACTAAAGAAATAGTTCCCGCGCATCAAAGCTTGGGTACGTTTCGGCCATAGTGTAGGTTCGTGCAACCGAACTATAGTCGGATACAACTTTAGAAGACAGGAGATGCCCTACCCAGGTAACCAAAGCGCATGAGCCAATTCGCTCCGCGACTAAAGAAATAGTTCCCGCGCATCAAAGCTTGCGTACGTTTCGGCCATAGTGTAGGTTCGTGCAACCGAACTATAGTCGGGTACAACTTTAGAAGACAGGAGAGGCCCCGCCCAGGCGACCGAAGCGCAGGAGCCAATTCGCTCCGCGACTAAAGAAATAGTTCCCGCGCATCAAAGCTTGGGTACGTTTCGGCCATAGTGTAGGTTCGTGCAACCGAACTATAGTCGGGTACAACTTTAGAAGACAGGAGAGGCCCCGCCCAGGCGACCGAAGCGCAGGAGCCAATTCGCTCCGCGACTAAAGAAATAGTTCCCGCGCATCAAAGCTTGGGTACGTTTCGGCCATAGTGTAGGTTCGTGCAACCGAACTATAGTCGGGTACAACTTTAGAAGACAGGAGATGCCCTACCCAGGTAACCAAAGCGCATGAGCCAATTCGCTCCGCGACTAAAGAAATAGTTCCCGCGCATCAAAGCTTGCGTACGTTTCGGCCATAGTGTAGGTTCGTGCAACCGAACTATAGTCGGGTACAACTTTAGAAGACAGGAGAGGCCCCGCCCAGGCGACCGAAGCGCAGGAGCCAATTCGCTCCGCGACTAAAGAAATAGTTCCCGCGCATCAAAGCTTGGATACGTTTCGGCCATAGTGTAGGTTCGTGCAACCGAACTATAGTCGGGTACAACTTTAGAAGACAGGAGAGGCCCCGCCCAGGCGACCGAAGCGCAGGAGCCAATTCGCTCCGCGACTAAAGAAATAGTTCCCGCGCATCAAAGCTTGGGTACGTTTCGGCCATAGTGTAGGTTCGTGCAACCGAACTATAGTCGGATACAACTTTAGAAGACAGGAGATGCCCTACCCAGGTAACCAAAGCGCATGAGCCAATTCGCTCCGCGACTAAAGAAATAGTTCCCGCGCATCAAAGCTTGCGTACGTTTCGGCCATAGTGTAGGTTCGTGCAACCGAACTATAGTCGGGTACAACTTTAGAAGACAGGAGAGGCCCCGCCCAGGCGACCGAAGCGCAGGAGCCAATTCGCTCCGCGACTAAAGAAATAGTTCCCGCGCATCAAAGCTTGGGTACGTTTCGGCCATAGTGTAGGTTCGTGCAACCGAACTATAGTCGGGTACAACTTTAGAAGACAGGAGAGGCCCCGCCCAGGCGACCGAAGCGCAGGAGCCAATTCGCTCCGCGACTAAAGAAATAGTTCCCGCGCATCAAAGCTTGGGTACGTTTCGGCCATAGTGTAGGTTCGTGCAACCGAACTATAGTCGGATACAACTTTAGAAGACAGGAGATGCCCTACCCAGGTAACCAAAGCGCATGAGCCAATTCGCTCCGCGACTAAAGAAATAGTTCCCGCGCATCAAAGCTTGCGTACGTTTCGGCCATAGTGTAGGTTCGTGCAACCGAACTATAGTCGGGTACAACTTTAGAAGACAGGAGAGGCCCCGCCCAGGCGACCGAAGCGCAGGAGCCAATTCACTCCGTGACTAAAGAAATAGTTCCCGCGCATCAAAGCTTGGGTACGTTTCGGCCATAGTGTAGGTTCGTGCAACCGAACTATAGTCGGGTACAACTTTAGAAGACAGGAGAGGCCCCGCCCAGGCGACCGAAGCGCAGGAGCCAATTCGCTCCGCGACTAAAGAAATAGTTCCCGCGCATCAAAGCTTGGGTACGTTTCGGCCATAGTGTAGGTTCGTGCAACCGAACTATAGTCGGGTACAACTTTAGAAGACAGGAGAGGCCCCGCCCAGGCGACCGAAGCGCAGGAGCCAATTCGCTCCGCGACTAAAGAAATAGTTCCCGCGCATCAAAGCTTGGGTACGTTTCGGCCATAGTGTAGGTTCGTGCAACCGAACTATAGTCGGGTACAACTTTAGAAGACAGGAGATGCCCCACCCAGGTGACCGAAGCGCATGAGCCAATTCGTTCCGCGACTAAAGAAATAGTTCCCGCGCATCAAAGCTTGGGTACGTTTCGGCCATAGTGTAGGTTCGTGCAACCGAACTATAGTCGGGTACAACTTTAGAAGACAGGAGAGGCCCCGCCCAGGTGACCGAAGCGCAGGAGCCAATTCGCTCCGCGACTAAAGAAATAGTTCCCGCGCATCAAAGCTTGGGTTCGTTTCGGCCATAGTGTAGGTTCGTGCAACCGAACTATAGTCGGGTACAACTTTAGAAGACAGGAGAGGCCCCGCCTAGGCGACCGAAGCGCAGGAGCCAATTCGCTTCGCGACTAAAGAAATAGTTCCCGCGCATCAAAGCTTGCGTACGTTTCGGCCATAGTGTAGGTTCGTGCAACCGAACTATAGTCGGGTACAACTTTAGAAGACAGGAGAGGCCCCGCCCAGGTGACCGAAGCGCAGCAGTCAATTCGCTCCGCGACTAAAGAAATAGTCTGGCTCAAAAAATTGTGACTGCTTCTAAAACGCGTACACCGATGAGCCACTTCCTTCGCACATCTTGCTCGATTTGAGAAGTGACATAGAAACCCGTTTCAGTGCTGGCATATCTGAATTGAAACATTATTGTTCCCTGATTATCGTTGGCGAACTCGAAATGCTCATTCGGGCAGCTAGACGCTCCGCTCTCTTATCACACTGCTGCCAACGATCGGTAGTTTGTGCGCTGAGCTGGAAACAACGACGACAGCATGTTCTCTGTCGGCAGGGTTACCAACCGCCCGATTCGTGACGTCACCTAAAGTGCGCACCTATTGGTAGAGACTCGTGTGCATCCGCCTTTGAGGGGAAAATGCCGCTTCCTGCTAAAGTTGTACCCGACTATAATGTAGAATAAGCGTTGTGTTGTCGAAATACCCACTGTGTAGACGTCGCTTTGAAAACGTGTGTGAAAATCACGAGGCACAAGCGTATACGTTTGTTGTGTCATGGTTAAGACGAAAAGATGTATTCAGTGCGTAAAGCGTTGAAGTAAAATAAATGAGATAACTCTAGAGTGCTCAAATAGCTTTACACGTGAACATAATCTGCCTGCGACAAGACGACTGTGATCCTGTTGGATGGAACGCGCCCATTCTCGGAAGTTTTCATTTTTTTTTACTTTATCGTCGCAGTTATGTATATGCCCTGCAAGCTAAAGTACGCTCGGGAAATGAAACATGAAATGGAACAGGATAGAAAGGTGGCCCAGTTGGTAGTACAACTAGTTTAACTGTACAGATAATTTATAGACAAGTGCTTCGACTAAATGCGTCGTATGCTGCTCGTACTGTCGTCATAATCTTGTTGACATGCCAACACTTGTATGTATATATATATATATATATATATATATATATATATATATATATATATATATATATATATATATATATATATATATATGTCTGTGTGTGTGTCTTTCGAACGTGAACAACAAACCACTCGTTAGTGAGTGCTTGTGTTGTGTGCTTCTTCTCTGTATGGTGTGTGTGTTCCCGCGCTCCCGATTCACTGAATGAAAGATGGAATGCATGAGTGGAGAGAATAATAATAATAATAATAATAATAATAATAATAATAATAATAATAATAATAATAATAATAATAATAATAATAATAATAATAATGATAATAATAATAATAATAATAATAATAATAATAATAATAATAATAATAATAATAATAATAATAATAATAATAATATTTTGTCCTCGTGAAGCTAGGATAGTATAGGGAAGTCGAGAATGTTCGTTTTCTGCGTTCAATTTCGGTGACCGAACACCTCTTCCTTTTTGGTGTCGCCAGGCTTCATACTCTGACGAGCACCGATCACGTTTATCTTCGAAGCATATGGTAACACCACAGATCACGCCACCGATAGGCGGCTCAGTTGAAGACGAGCCTTTCTCTCAACCTCGCCAGCTGTGTAATGTGCATATTGTTGATGGTACAGCTATCTTAATGACACTTCAGATGACTCACTTATTCTTGTGTCACATGCCTTTCTTACTGGCACAGCGGTAGTTCTTAGCACACTAAGCGGTAGTGACTCACGTAAGCACTGAATGTACGTCGTAGGGGTAATCGGGAAGCCCTATTTTTTCATAACCAAACAAAGTAGCAGGTTGCGACGACCCCATCATCATCATCATCATCATCATCATCATCATCATCATCATCATCATCATCATCACGCTCACTGCAGGGCAAAAGCCTCTCCCATGATCCGCCAATCAACCCGGTCCTGTGCTTTTCGATACCACGTTATACCTGCGAACTTTTTAATCTCATCGGCCCACCCAACTTTCTATCTCCCCTTCTTGCGTTTGCCTTCTCTGGGAATCCAGTCAGTTACACTTAATGACCAACGGTTATCCTGCCTACGTGCTACGTGCCTGGCCCATGTCTATTTCTTCTTGATTTCAACTATGATATCCTTAAGCCCGGTTTGTTACCTGACCCACTCGGCTCTCTTCTTGTCTCTTAAGGTTAGACCTACCATTTTCCTTTACATCGCTTGCTGCGTCGTCCTCAATTTAATCTGAACCCTTTTTGTAAGCCTCCAGGTTTCTGCTCCGTAGGTAAGTACTGGCAAGATGCACCTGTTATATACCTTCCTCTTGGTGTTTAGTGGCAGATTACCGTTCATGATTTGAGAATGCTTGCCGAATGTGATCCACCCCACTCTTATTCTTCTAGTTACTTCACTCTCATGATCCGGCTCCACTGTTACTACCTGTCCTAAGAAGACATTCCTTTACAACTTCCAGCGTCTCTCCACTAATAGCAAAGTGCTATTCTCTGTCGAGACTGTTGTAAATTACTTTAGTTTTGTGCATATTAATTTTCAGACCTACTTTTCTGCTTTTAGTGTCTAGTTCTGTAATCATGAGCTGTAACTCGTCGCCTGAGTTACTCATCAAGACAATGTCATAAGCGAACCGCAGGTTACTAAGATAGTCTCCATTAACTCTTTTCCCTAACTCTTCCCAATTTAGGACCTTGAAAACCTTCTGTAAACACGCGGTGAATAGCATTGAAGACATCGTGTCTCCCTGCCTTACAGCCTTCTTTATTAGGATTCTGTCGCCTTTCTTTATGGAGAACTATGGTGGCTGTGGATCCGCTGTAGATTTCTTCCAGTATGTTTATGTAGGGTTCTTCGATGCCCTGATTTCATAGTGCCTGCATTACTGCTGATGTTTCGACTAATTCAAACGCCATCTCATAATCTGTGAAGGCTTTGTATAGGGCTGGTTGTATTCCGCGCATTTTTCTATTACCTGATTGATAGTAAAACTATGGTCTGTTCTGGAGTAGCCTGTATCAAATCCTGCTTGGTCTTTTGGTTGATTGAACTCCAATCTTGCCTTAATTTGATTAGCTATAATTTCAAGTCCTTGGCGTTTCCTTTTTTATGGATCAAGATGATGTTGGCGTTCTTCCAAGATTTCGGTACCCTTCCTATCAAGAGACACTTCGTATATAAGGTGGCCAGTTTTCCTAATACAATTTGTCCACCATCGTTCAGGAAGTCCGTTGTTACCTTATCCTCACCAGCAGATTTGCCTCTTTGCAATCCATTTAGGCCTTTCCTTACTTCCCCTGTCATTACTGATAAGATGTCGAACTCCTGTGGACTAATATTGTTTCTCACGATAACATCCTGGTTGTTTTAGCTTCTGCACAGCTCTTTGTAGAACTCCTCCGCAACCTCGACTATCCTATCCATATTCTTTATGACATTGCCTTCTTTGTTCCTGAATGCATACATACGATTTTCGTTCATGCACACGTTTGCCTTTGCAGCCTTTAGGCTTCTGCCGCTTTTTACAGCCTGCTCAATTCTTTCCATGTTATACCTTCTGACGTCGACTACCTTACGTCCATTGATTAACTTCGAAAGCTTCACTATAGCTCTATTTTATCGGTCGAATTTGAGGCTTTCATCACTTGTCATTTCTTAATAAGATATTTCGTCTCCTGAGATAGTTTGCCAGTGTCCTGTCTAGTGACTCTACCTCTGACTTCCAGTGCACACTCTTTGATGATACTAGTAAGATTATCATTCATTGTGTCAACGCTAACGTCGGTTACCTCGCTTAGTGCCTCAAATCTCTTTTGAAGCGAAACTCTGAATTCCTGTACTTTCGCTCTCACCGCTAGTTCATTAATTGACTTCTTGAGTATCAGTTTTTGTCTTAACTTTTTAAAAATTCAAGTGAATACGAGCTCTTACCATACTATGGGCACTGCATCGGATCTTGCCAACTACGTCTACATCCTGTACAATGCCTGGGTGTGCGCACAGAATGAAGTCTATTTCATTTCCGGTTTCGCCATTAGGACTCATTCACGTCCAGTTACGGTTAGCGCGTTTTCTAAAGAAGGCATTCAAAATCCATAAATGATTACGTTTTGCGAACTCTACTAATAACTCCCCTCTGGCATTTCTAGAGCCGATGCCATATTCCCCCACTGCATGGTATCCGGCCTGTTTCTTGCCTATTTGGCATTCAAGTTACCCATCAGAATAGTGTGCTTTGACTTTGTTGATGGCTGACTCTACGTCTTCATAAAAGCGTTCAAATAAATTATCATCATGGCTCGATGTAGGCGGGTAGGCCTGTACCACATTCATCTTGTACATTTTGTTAAACTTAATTATGATACTTGATACCCGCTCACTGATGCTATGGTATTCCTCTAGTAGCCAGCGATACCTATGGGTGTAGGAAACCCCACCCTTAGTTCTTTTCTGTCAACTAATCCACGGTAGCATAGGAGGTGTCCGTTCTTCAGCACTGTATAAGTTTCACGTGTCCTCCTAACTGGGCTGAGCCCTATTACGTCTCATTGAACACCCTCTAATTTCTCGAATAAGACGGCTAGACGAGCTTCACTAGACAGTGTTATAGCGTTGAAGGTAGCCAAGTTCAGATTCCAATGGCAGCCTGTCGTAACCCAGAAATTCTTAGCACCCTCCGCTGCGTCGCAGGTCTGACCGCCGCTTGGACAGCTGCTTCACAGCCGCTGGGAACTGAGGACCAAGGTTTGATTGCTGTAGTCATGGGAGGTGGTGGCTAACTACTACACCAGTGTGGCCAATCCTGCTCTGGTGAAGAAGTGCATTACTGGCAGGGGGTCGCCAGTGAGGCCGCACCCCATACCTCTTGTTTTCTTTAAACAATTCCTTCATCACGAGTTTTAAGTAAATATACAATTCAGAATCGTCCGGCATCTGCATTCGATCCAAATTCTGTCGTTTCATGTTAGGCTGCTGCGCTATCTTCAAGTAGAGGGTTCTCTTGCACATTATTAGCACCTGCAGAATACCACCTGACTGCCCAGCAACTCTCAACGTCACCCGACACGTAGCTCACCTGACACGTAGCTCGCCTTTTCTCAACTGTCTGAAAGTCTATTAAAAAATACTCGGCACGGTTTCGAACCTCTGACTTTGAGAGTTTAAACCGGCTTAGTGCCTTTGATGACCCTCCTTCCCCGTTTATTTTCCCCTAACTTCTTCCTGTCTCGCTCAAACTTGACATTGTTGGTTGGTCCGCAATGTCGGAGTTTTGCTGATTTCGAGTGGTCGCGCTCCTACTTTGGCGTCTCCTAAGAACAGACGAGTGGCGCGCACCTGTTTTGCGAACTAATCGAATACTTTTACGAGATTGTTAGTTTAAGCGTATACGTCGAGGATGGTTGGAGTGCATGAAAATTATACGCGAAAAGTTTATAACTGCTAATTAAAAGACAGGCACTGCCTCTAATGCGGCATCCTATTTCGTTTCCGTTTGGAGCAGTAGGACGACCTCATAGGAAACTCAATTGTTCCTCGCGCTGACGTGTGCAGTTTGCACCATCAGAAATGGCAGACTGCTATACACATATGTATAATGGTACATAGCTATTCTCAGATGTCACCGCTTGTCTTCTAGAACAGAATAACTTCTGCAAGCGGTCACAGCAAATGCAATCTTTAGTTTTTACGTGTTGCGATTGTGTGCTTGAGTCAGCTGTTCATTTCTACATATTTCAGTCAACAAAATTTATTAGTAACCACTTGAAAGCCCCCCGATGGTCAGCTACAAGCCAGTCAGAAAATGATCAACTTCGTGAAAAGTGATATGTTTCATCACAGCCTGATTCAATAGGCAGCCCTTTTTTGTTTCTTTCACAATGGAGCTTTAGAGACATATATGCTTCCGCACGGTGGGGGGAGAGCAGAGAGGGGGGCGCAAAGTCAACCCCATACATTGACATAACAGGGAGGGGGGCGTTGTGATTAAACTTCGTCCTTCGCCCCCCCCCCCCCCGAAGGAGAACCCTGCGCACACCTATGGTTAGCGATTTCTATCTCCTTTTTTTGGCCAAGGGCGAAAATCTGTTTTTTTTTTTGCATTTTTCCGCATCGCTTCGCCAGTATGGCGCCAGATTCAGTGTACTATCGGTACGCAGTACGTCTGTTACTGTTTGAAGCACTCCTTGCTTTAGCACCGACACAGGCATAGTTGCATATTCTGCCGTCTTGCCGCCATGTCGCAATATTTTGTTCAAATTCTAAACGGGCCCACTGGTCTTATTCGTCCTCCTCACCCAAAAATTTAATGTGTTCTGTCAATGAATATTGCCTACAAACAGTGCGATGTTCTTCACTATTAAAATGGGGTCATAATCATAAGCCATTTCATTAGTGTAGCGATGTTCTTCCGACATGATCAATACGTCATACTTGTGTTATACGAGGTGACAGAGATATGCGTAGAGCAAGGTGGTTTTTCTGCTCCTTGATCGTGATGTACGGATCTCGTGTATTCAGGTGGTGAATTCGGCACGTTGACGGGAACGCATATCGAATTATATACGCTGTATATTGACGGCACTCGCCTCGAAGTAATCGGCGCTGACGTTACATCTTGGTTGCACTTCTCGGTGACTCAGCCGTAAGCTGGTTTGTCACATTTCATTTGCTATGTCGTCTTCTATATTAGTTACTGCGCATACTAAAGCTGTAATTAAGTCAGTACATAGTCTCGCTTCACTTTTTCGTAGCCTTTGATCAAGGCCACTATCACCCTAGAAGCGGTGCAGTCAAAAAGCCACTCGAAGCAACTCATCCTCTTGTGTTGCGAAAACCGCATCCACAGAACACACATACCTGGACGCGCCATACAGGTTAAAATATTTTTGTGTCAGCTTATTTCGTACATTACGACGTGCTCGCACGAAGACAGCATCTCCGGCTCGGTTATGGCTGTCAGACGCGGTAGCAGAGGTCAGACTCTCAACGCATTAGCCGCGTTATCCTTCAGCCATAACAGACTCATCGCTGTATTTAGCCTTCAATCTCCGCTATGAATACTTATATTGATAGCTCCGAATTAACGAATAACATATAACACCTATACAGCGCATGTATTTGCTTCTCCGCAGTGCGCAACAAGTTTATAAGTCTAAAAGGTGCACGGGACAAATAAAAAAAAAAGGGAAATGCGCATATACCTCCCCATCGCTTATGTACGTTCCTGCCCAATCACCAGTATTCGCCTATGTTTGTGTAAAGCGGATTTTGTTCTAAGCCTCTTGTGCTTACGTGATCCTTCGTAGGAGTAGGACTCGCTTGTCTGGTGCTTCGTTGTTTTCGGAGACGGCGCCCGAGCAAACCGAGGCATGTTGCCACGCCCCGTTTCTGCCCCGTCCTGCTCCTCTTCTCGTGTTGTTGCGTTTCGAGCCGCAGCGCAGCGGCGAGCGCCAGCCATGCAGGGTTTGTGCTTTTGCAGCGACTGCCGAGCAGAAACGAGGCGCGGCTGGGTGGGGGCCTAAAAGCGTGCAACGCTCAGGGACGGACGGCCTTCATCGGTTGTGGAGGAGAGACCTCCTGACCAAATTGAGCAGCTAACAGGGAGGAGTGCGACATTATCGGGCACAGGGCTTTTTTTGCATTTTTTTCCTTTTTCGCTGAGCTGTGAGAGCAGCACATCTGTGTCAGATGTAGGCCTATCTCCCTCACACTTTTAGGCCGCCAATGCTTTTATGTTCTTTCGGTCTTTGCATGCTTCGAAGAAATAAAAAAAAAGTAAAAGTAAAAGATTTTGCGATTGAGTTTGATTAAGAGGTTATTGAGTTGCAAATCAACGCCAGAATCGAAATTAGTCGAGAGCAAAAAATTATCAGAATTAAAAAGAGAAAAAAAGCATGCAAATGTCGAAGTTCCGACAAAGTGTGAGTCTGAGAGAGCAAGCCTAAATCAGACACACCATGTTTGCATAACTTGGTTTTATTGAAATTTTCTTTTTCCACAAGCAATCGCTACAGGTATCGGCCACATGGTTGTCTAGGACGGAGCGCATGAGCCTGCCGCTGGTCTATTAGCCTACTGCCGAGTTGCGCGTACAGTTGGGATACGCAACGGCGTCCACCGCTGCCGTGACTGCTGACCGTGACTAGTGTGGCGATTCGCGAAGAACAGAACAAAACGTAAAAGAACAGCGACCGAGAGAGTCGTAAGAAGCAGCTATCACATCTCCACGTGGCTGGCAGTGTAAAGCCTCGTTCTCTCTGATTGGTTAATCGTGTTAATATCGCCTAACCTACCTAATGGTCTCGTGACAGTCCGTCGGTGCCGATTATCTCGCGGCTTACGCCAATCGTCGAACCACGCGATGGTAGCCAATCGGTTTCGAATGGACGCACTAAGCGAAAAGTGTTAATAGCCCCATATATAGAACAAATTGTAAGGCTCCTCACCAATGCACATCTAGTAGCGGTACTGCGGTAATGACTGCATGTCCTTTCTGTTAAGAATCATCGGACCTCAAATGTGCAATGCTGCAACAGTAGTTGCAGGAAAGAGAGAAGAAATAAAAGAACATTTGCCGCAAGTACATATAGTAGAAATGTCAGTAATGTACAAAGCTTCACCCTCCTGTTAGGCAGAATCCTGTTAACGAAACGAATAAACTTGTTAGGTGTGAACGTAACGACTTCGCTGTATGAAAAGGGAGAAACGGAACGTTCCCTATGCTTATGAAATGTTATTTCTTTTTTCAGTTTACAAAACACCCTGAACCAAAATAAGTAGCGAACAACCGGAAGCGAATGATGCGTGAATAGATTCCGGTTAGAAATTCAGGACTCTCGAAGTTAGGGAGAAAGTAAATGATAAGCAACCAAAAGTATATAAAAATGACTTGAGAAATGAATAAATATCTCATCAATAATGCATTCGCGTCAACATTACGACGCATAGGGGGAAAATGCTAATATTAAGTTAGGGAACGCGAAAGTGAGGAGCCAAACTTTCTTTTTTGCTGTTATCTCTCTCGGTTTTAGCAGCTTGAATGCACAGCTTTCCGAAATAACGGAGCGCTTTAAGCGAGCAAGTAGGCCAGGGCGCGACCTCTACTTTTTGGCCTTACGTTGCACGGTAAGCCGGGCAGAGGTCTCGGCTTGGCCCGAGGCGTTGGTGGCACGACAAACGTAGACGCCTTCGTCTTCGGGATACGTGTGCCTGATGACCAGAGACGCCGAGCCTTGGTCTTGGTTCATCTGCAACGAAACAGGGGAGGCACGTGAGCTCCTGACCTTGGGCGGCTGCCAACTTCGCATCAACGAAACTTCGAAACGACTCTCGCTCAAATATCGCAACCTTACGCTGAAGGCAAAGACGCCGGGCATCGGTAACGTTTAACTAATGGTAATCAAAAACAGCGCCAAGCGAGTTGATCATGCACAACCTGCACGCGACTAAACAGAGTTTTTGGTTAGCTTCCCAGGCATGCACAAATAAATCCGGAATGCTCACATGATATACCTTGCGCAGCTATAGTTGAACGGACCTTCTGGAACAACTTTTAGCGTTACATATACAGGTATACGTGACAAACAAAAACACCTATCGACCGATTTTATATTGAAACATTAACCTTTCAAATGTTATCTGCGCAAGACAGCGATGAAGATCGATTCCCTTGGTTGATTGCGGCGTCTACTCTGAGTCATTATTATCATCAGCATCGTCCTCGCCAGGATGGAGGCCTCTCCCACTGATGTCTAATTTACCCTGCCCTGCCTTAGAACTGAGAGAGAGAAAAGGAAGTCCGGGAGGTTAACCAGATATTGGCATCCGTTTTGCCACACAGCGCTGGGGAAGGAGAAACGGGCAAGAAAGAGAGAGTTGGGAGAGAAAAAAAGGAGAAAAAAAAAAGAACTGATTTTGTTTTATGCCTGTGAACCGCTAGTTTCGCCGCCCCACTCAACTTTCTCCATGCTCGGCTGTGTTTCCCAGCCATTGGTATCCTTTCCGTCGTCGCTCGAACTGCCCAACGATTGCCAGTCCTTCGCGTAACGTGACCGGCCAGTTCTTTTTTTTTAAATGCATAATATCGACTACACCGTTTAATCTTTGACCCACTCTGCTGTACTCTGTTTTATTAATAATACACCTATCGTCTCTCGTTGCATTGCACCCCGCCCGGTCCTACACTTTTTATCGAGTTTCATTGTTATCATCCATGTTTGAGCCCCGTATGATAGTACTGGTAATACGTCAGTACTTTCTTCTGATATATTAGCAGTAAAAATGGTCACTAGTAAAATGGTTTGAATACGGAAATTTAAGGCCTAAGCTGGAAGCTCACCTGGAAATCGCGGGACTGCTTGATGATGTGGCCCTCGCGGACCCAGATGACCTTAGGTGGTGGCACGCCTCCCAGGGATGTGACAAAGCGGGCAGGCGAGCCTTCGGGAACAGTCAAATCGGCCAGAGGGGTGACCGTCGGCGGCACCTCGTTTAGCTCAGGCACTGCGTTGAAGAGAGGCTCAGTTTTAGACATCATAATGAGTTTCATCAGTTTTAGACAAGTTTCGTTCGGGCTGTCCACCAAGCCCGCGAGGCGGCTGAGGAGCTTGGCATCTCAGTCCCCACGTGGGAGCTACCCGCGACACAGTGATCTGTATTTTGGAGGACCAAATAAAAGTTTATCCAATCCAACCTCCTTTCCTAGATATGCATTTCATCATTAGGCTTGTGGCTAAGCTGCAGTGACTTTCTTGTACTGATTTATGCACTCGTTGCAAAGCTACAAGCTCATACTTTTCGGAACGCTCTTTTATGAGACTGCGATAAAGTTTTGATAGATAGATAGATAGACAGATAGATAGATAGATAGATAGATAGATAGATAGATAGATAGATAGATAAACAGACAGACAGACAGACAGACAGACAGACAGACAGACAGACAGAGTTAGATAGATAGATAGATAAATAGATACATAGATAGATAGATAGATAGATAAATAGATAGATAGATAGATAGATAGGTATATAGATATTGCTTATAAAGCAACCAATAAGTGAACGTTTATAGGGCCAGGCGTCATCCAACTGAAAAATCTACAGTAAAAGCTCGTTCACACCAAAGGCGGGGCAGCCAAAGCGACAAGGCGGCAACGCGGAAAGCGGGGAAAACCACCTCTCCAGGGGACCCTTAAGTTTCGCCTTTAAGAGTTGAACACGATAGCGAAATCCGGCCCCTAGTACGCCCTTCAACCACTAAGTGCACACTTATTAATATGTTTTGTCACACACGCACACGCACACACACACACACGCGTGCGCGCGAATAGTACATACAGGTTTTTAATAAAGCAGGAGTCGCATGGCCTCCAAGATAAACGCCGCGCGCTTGCCATGTCGGAGGCCGTGAAGACTCTTACAATGCCTCACAGATGGCAGCACATTATCTAGCGTTTGCTGTTTGCTTGATGAAATAGATGGACATTGTTGTCCATTTTTAGAGCTGTTTGAAAGTGCCTGCGTGTTTTTAGCGGCGATGGCTGCACTATCCTGGCCTATTTTGACGTAGTTTGATAGCATCCCAAATGGGTCTACAAATTGCCGGGGGCTCGTTTTCGTCGTGACATCTGTTGAACGAAATGCGTTGACTCCTTCCACGACATGGTATTTATGCAGTGTTTTTCTCGGGGCAGCTGTAACATCGTGGCTTCGTGAAAGACACCTGCTTGCCGTGCGAACGGCCGGGGTTCGATCCTCAATGGGACAGAAAATTTTATTCTCTATTTTATTTGCTTCTTTCTCAATATTTCGACGGACGATTTTCGCTCACAACCAACGGTGCCGACGCCGACGGCGAAGTGTCTGTGACACGAGCTGTCTAAACGCTATCGCGTTAAAACCAGGCGGCAAGGGCGATCGCTCTCGCAGTAATTTTTGCCGCCTGCCGAGGCTCGCCGCTTTGCCGCAGCCAATCAGAATGGCGCGCAGTGGAAGCGCGGCGGTGGCGCGGGTGTACGTTTGAGAGAAGCATCGCTACGCCACAGCGACAAGTGCGCAAAAGCGCGAGATGCCCGCCTCTTCTGCCGCGCGGCCAGCCGAAAAAGGCATGCAGTCTGAACAGGTTCACGCGTTCACCGCCTCGCCGCTTCGAAAAACACTCGCTTTGCCGCACCGCCTACAGTGTGAATGAGCCCTAACGATTATTTTCTGCCTACAGTGCTCTCCAGATCCCCAACCAGGCAAAGGCAGTTTGTATAATGGCAAAGGCGAATAATATGGGCCATACCGATAACTTTAAGGTTGGCGCTGGTCGACACAGTGCCCGCCGGATTTGTGGCGACACACTTGTAGACACCTTCGTCTTCGGGGAACGCTTCAGAGATCTTGAGCGTAAATAGGTTGTTCTCTTGGGACATGCGGAAGTACCGGGACTGCTTGACTTGCTGGTCGCCTCGAAACCATTTTACTTGAGCTCCTGCAATGGACAAGCATGGCGAGAGTTCAGACAATGTCGAGTACAAAGCTCGTTTTCTGGCCTAAGTGGTGGCACATTATGAAATTCGCCCTTCCTGAAAAGCTGAGTAGCGCAATTTGTTATGATGTACAGCTAAATACATTTTGCTCACTCTGGTCAGAAGTTATATTATCTTCGCCAGCACACTATAACCAACCCAGGCGCAAGTTGGTTCACCTTCTTGGCTGTCGCTAATCACTGCTATACTCTGCGCAGTTGTTGCGTCTATTCTTTAAATCGCGAATGCTGAACCACTTTCTTGATGGTTAGGATTTAATTATTCAGCATGCAGAGCAAGCCGATGTATTGCTTCTGCGTAAACAATAATGCATCTTGGTCTGCAAAATCTTGACTAGCTGCTTAACGTTCCTTTTCGCTTGTTGCAATTCTCGAGGATGTTTCGAACCAATTGTGGAAAAAATCTAGCTTCCTCCCCTTAAAAGATTACGCAGTACCTATCGGTGTGCTATATTGGGCTGGTTAGTGCTGCATGGTAGGCTCGAAGAATAAAACAGCGCTATAAAGACGGGGCGAGAGAAGACACACACATTGATACCGTGTATGTGTCTTCCTCTCCTCAGCACATCGAATTACTCAGCACATCGAGAAACGGTACTAAATATTCTTAGTGCGACAATATCCGTCTTCAAACGCATATTTGTTTTATTAAAATGAAAACTTCTAATGCCTTCATTTTCGTAGCGCGTCTGCTTGGTCATCGTCTTTCCTATATATAGTAAAGTGGACTCGTCCCGGAGACTGCTCTGCACCATATTGCATTACCTTCAGGACTTACTCACTTTACTCGGTTGCATTATTCTATATAGAAGCATAGTGAATGTTTTAGTGTTTCGCTGAATCATCTTGCAGGCACATTACTGACATGCTACAAAAAGTGTCATGAAACGTGCTGTGTTTTCGAGCATTTGAAAGAGCGCTTTATGAAATAAAGCGTTGCTTTATGTAGATTCGAAATTATAGTCTTCCTATAGACCTAAGGTGTGCGCTTTTGTAGAGCGTCACTTTTGTTGAATGATGAACAATGCTATTTCTTTCCTTCTATTCGTATCTCGTAAAGCTCATGGTCGACTGTTAACAAAAAGGCTGAAGGCACTAGCGGTGACAAAGGTAAAGCTTCAGGACATGTATAGCCTGCTGAACGTTGCTCGAACTTATCTGCATGCTGTGAAAAACAAATGCAAGCAGACTTATACGCTACAAATAACGACGATGAATGAAAAGTATACGAAAAAAATGCAGCGTGGTCTCACCAGGGACGGCTGGTATCCGGCAACGGAAGACAGCACTCTGGCCTTCTTTGACGGCTAGGGGCTTGAGTGGTTCAGTCACTGTGGGTGGCTTCTGGTCTCCGGGCGCCTCCTTGGGACTCGTGGGCGGCGTCTTGGGCTTGGCGCCTGCGCAGAAGTTGGGGCACCGGTGAAACCCAGTCGGAACGGCTGACCTATGGCAAGCGCTGCTTTTCTTGGCGGCGGAAAGGCAGTCGTAAAAAGGGGCGCTATTTGTGGCTGCGCGCACTAACCTTCGATCACCACGTGAGCCTGGCAGCGCGCTTCTCCCGCCGAGTTGATGGCGACACACTCGTAGCTTCCGGAGTCCGAGTCCGCCTGGGCCTCCAAAATGAGCAGAGTGTACAGGTCGTCCTCCTCCACGATCTTGTGCGACACGTCGGGCGTTACTTTCTTGCCATTCTGCGGAGACCACAACCACGCATGCCCGGGGCTCAGAAACTGTGCGTACGCTCGTTTCGTAAGCGCTGTCATTTTGACGGTCGTAAATCTGCTTTCGTTTAAACGACCGCAACTGTCCGGCTTTTATTGTCTTCGTGTTTATGACTTCTCAAAATTACTTGGCTGACGGATTCATGAATAGCGCGCTTTGACGTCACTGCTGAGTTAGCACAACAAAAACATACCAAAGAAAAAAAAAAGCTTGCGAGGCCTTTTTACTTTTTAGTGAAATTTCGGTCGCAAATACACGACGTTGGTGGACTAGGATGATGTAACTAGAACCTGTTCTAAAATCTAAAAAAAAGCAGCAGTATTCAAGTGTACAAGCACAGCTATGTACCGTTCGATTTTCAAGGCAAGAATCAAGTATTGAATTATTACGTTCATGGTGCGGAATCTTTTATAGCATAACGCACCAGGTGGACGACGTCAGGTTTCCCTAATCACATGGAGCTGACCCCCCCCCCCTTTTTTTTGGACGTCCTTGAAGCTTGGTTAACGAGGTAACAATTAAAAAAATAGCATATACATTTGTTGTTATTTTTCTTCGCTAATATTTTAACACAAACGAACCAAGTAGCACAGCGGCGAATGCTTTCAAGCATGTTTTAAAAAGATTGCCTGTCCTAATACGTGTAGTATCCGAATAATCTCGGGCAATGCACGAATGCTATATCTGAGCATAGGTCACCCCTACAGAGGCACTTTACCTTCAGCCAATAGACATCCAAAGGCTTCGATCCCGAGACCTTGGCGTCGAGGCGGACCAACTTTCCGGCCTTAGACGAAACGTCCTGGATAGTCCTGGTGAAATTTGGAGGCACGACCCCGCTGCGTTGCTCTCGCCTCTCTGTGGAAATGCAAAGCAACGGCGCTAAAATTAGTACGCAGGCGTTATGCAAACAACTTCTGGGGCATAAATTGATCTCCTTGCGAAGTTTTATTATAGGGCACTATGGGGTTTCGTGCATGGTTCATCATCTGGCATTTAGTGCGCGCCGGTGGAAGTAACCGTGTCCATCAATGAAAGAGCTGCATCATGATTAGTATAGAAATCTTCACAGATAAACAGCTTTCAGTTAATCTCGGCTGTGAGTTTCGCCACCCCGGATTTATTATGAAGACTATGCTTGCTAATATTTTACTTCTATTTCATTTCTGTTATTATTTCTGATACGTAGTTTCTCAGGAAAAAAAAACAATATTTCCCATTGTGTACTACTGACAGATTTCAAAGCGTATGCTCCGGCTTGGTTTGCGATTTCATGCTTTGCAACCTCAACTACTTTGATTGTAGTCGCTTTGTGATCAATGTCTGCTTTAAACTTAAAACCACAGTACTACCATTGGCTCGTAGGAAACAAGACGGTGGTTTTAAGCAACAATATGTGAGGAACGAACCTTCAACAACCAAGTTAGCCGACGATTTGGCTGAGCCTCCACGGTTTTCCGCCTTGACCGAGAAGACGCCAGAATCTTCGACGTAAACTTCGCGAATGATGAGCGTTGATGTGGTATCAGTAGTCACGATCTGGAAGGGAAAAGAAGACGTGCAAAAATGAGGGGCGCATTTTTATTTCTTCTCTTCGGGGGGGGGGGGGGGTGATAACGAGAAGCAACACATAATCATGTTGGTAGTCTGCAGAAATTCAGAGCAAAAAAGAAACGTTGATGGCCTTGTTCCGTACACACATACACCATTTGCTTTTTTTCCTGTTTGCATTTTTCCCATGAATTTTGATTCTAGCAAGAGAAGCCCAGTTTATGCGTCACTGATCAACTTCCTTTTTTTCTTTCTTTTCCAGTCACGTGTAGGGAACTCTGGCTTCACTCTTTGTAAAAAAAAAGAGAAAATATTATGAATAATTTTATCATTCCTATAATTTGCAGCGTCATATTTTATTGCAAACGTCATCGTTGTACCTAAGATGTGATGGATGTATGGTCGCTGCAGTTCAAGTGCCTACTAAAGCAGATGAAAAAGTGCGGGTGGTGCAGTCTCACCTGGAAGTCTTGTGATGGTGTTATGGGGAAGTTCTCTCGGTACCACGTGACCTTCGGCGTCGGCTGGCCGGTGAACGTGCACTGGAACTTGGCTCCGTGGCCCTCCTCAACGCGGCATGGCTGCAGCTTCTTGGTGAATACGGGAGGCTTCGACTCTTGCTGCGGACGGAAAACGCAACGAATGGTTTCGCTTTCCACTAACTCGAACGGGCAAACGCGCTATTTATAACGGCTCTTGGAGTTCATCCATCTATCCTTTTAACACGTTCTGCCGCGAATAGGTCTTGCGTAGTGTCCCGGCTGGCTACGTCTCGAGAGATTGGCATCGCGTGACCCCCTGATCACAACTCTTTTTCGACGGAAAGGAGACTCCTCTTGTCTGGGATCGCCAAATTTGAACTGCTATTTCTTGCCGTTATCAGTTTTAGCACACATTCTCGCTAATTATTTATCATGAACCTGACCTCTCAGTGGTGTTTCTCGGTGTTGTGCGTTTCGTCACACACCCTGTAGCGATTTTTCTTCGTTTGCGCATAGTGACAATATAAGGAATAGGTAGTGAGGCTCGTGTATTCTGTTCTGCAAGAGTTAAAAGAAAGCTACCAAATGAACAGAAATAAACAAATGAAACCATATTGTGCACGTTGTTGTGCTAGAGATCTTACAGAGGGAAAATTACGCAAAAAAATCGTGAGATTCAACGTCCCCAGGATACACAGGGGGGGTTGCGCGATGTCATGTTTAAGGACTGCAGATTATTTTCAACCAGCAGTGAACATTTAATGTGCTTATAAAGCACGCTACTCTATAACGTTTTTGCATTTCCTTCCCAGTTCAATAAGATAGCGGAGAGCCGAGAATAGAACCCGACAGTGTGACCACGCCAGCAGAACGTCGAAGACACGCGAAGGTCCAAGGCAGATGGAGGTAGAATATATATATATATATATATATATATATATATATATATATATATATATATATATATATATAAAGATAAAATATCAGAGAGGCACGGTTTGTTGAGATGGAGGTTGATACTACCTAAGAAATTTCCAATATGGGTACTCTTCAGGAACAGAAATACGTCTGTTTTCAACAGCCAATTTTGCCTTGCACAGTTAGCGGTTCTCAGTAACTTATTCGCCAACTATACTCTCCATGTCAGCATAGACAAAGTAAATAAAAAAGCAGCATTGATGATCAATTACAACACTCGAATTCTTTAGATTAGTGCACCAAGTTTTACAATACGCCGCACCGTGTGAAGCAATAGGCTGTTTCATTATGGCTGAAGCAAAATGTATGAGCAGCAGTTTCCCCCCTATTATGAGGCGCATGTTTCCCCCTATTATGAGTATGAGGCGCATGTTTCCCCCCTATTATGAGTATGAGGCGCATGTTTCCCCCCTCTTACTATTTACATCGGTTATGTGGCGGCGGCTCGGGGTGCAGAGCAGGAAAGGAAGCGCGCTCACCGCTGGTCCTTGCACGCGCTGCTCCTTGGTGACGCCCTTGTGTTCCTGCTCGAGCGTCTCGGTCAGCGTCTTCTTGCGGGTGATCTCCAGGTCACCCTGCTGCTCCTTCTGCGTCTGGCGCTGCGTGGTCGTGTGCACCTCGCGGCCCTGCACCACCGACTCCGGCGCGATGCCGCTGGCACCGCGCTGCTGCTTTTCCGCTTCGGTCTCGAAGTACTTGGCCATGTACTGTGCCTGGGAGCCAGTCTCCACCTTTTTCTCGCCCGTGCGCGCGTCGTACTGCAGAATGACGAAGAAAGCAAGGAGTCAGCGGCACTCTTACTTACACGTTCCGCAAAAACAGCTGCTGCTGAAGCAGCGGTAGTATGGCAGACACTCGCGAGCAGATGAAGCGGCCTGCTAACGTGTCAAATTTATTTGTTATTTATCGTTCAGCGAACGTAAACAAAAAGTCTGTTTATCACACGTAGATGTTTCATTGTTATACTTTTTGTTTCCATTTCTTCTACTGCTAGCAGATGTCATAAAGACCAGCTTACGTAAATGGAGTCCGTCTTGAAGCGTTCCACCTTTGGCTTCATCCTTTCAATTTCTTCCTCTTCTATTCTCTTCTTGATCTTTTGGTGTTCGCCTGAAACGCAACACATACGTGACATCACACACACAATCCTTTGAAACGCCGCCTGACCTTAAATACAGAAACATGCACGTCTATAGTTAGGCCGTCGTAAAGGCACTGTCATCAACGAGACCAGTGTGTCTTCGTACCTTGTTGGCCTTCTTCAGTCTTCCATACGTCAACACGGGTACCTCCAGGAGTGAGTTTTTCCTCGAACACCCGTTGCAGCTCAGTCTCATGTCGGTATTTTTGGTAAGACTTGACGTCTTGGTCGTACCACGCTGCAAAGTCAAACTGCTGATCAAGCGGTGTTCTTTATTGCCATTTCAAGTGTACTGTTTCTAAGGGAGACTGTGCCAATTTTAAGCGTGCGAACGTTCTATGGTAAGGAAGTTTTGTACTCACGCTTTGGAGAATGCTTGAGAACGGCTCTGTAGTCATCAAATTTAGGCCGAACTTCCAATGTCGTGAAGCAGTAGGCTTCGCCACAGAAGTTTCTCGCGAAAACCTGCAGAATAAGTTTATTGTCCATAAGTCGACGCAGAAAAAAAAAACACGCTTGGCTTTACTGAAACAGAAGCCCTTACTTCTACTTTCCCTTGGTCGTACTGCCTACTCTTTGGGATGTCCAGGTGGTAGATACCGTCATATGTCAGCTTGTATCTCGAACCCTACATAAATAGAGCTTGGTTAAATTGTATTTGCTACTCAAGTAAGAAGAATATGTCAAGGATATTGTTGAATTGCTTACAGAAATGACCGTGTGCCCATTCAAAACCCAGATGAGTCTTGGCTTGGGGTGACCTATGACACGGCACTGGAACTTAGCCCATTCACCTTCAACAACCACTTGGGGTTCTGGTTTCATAATAAACATCGGAGCCTTTGGTTCCTCTTCTACCTCTTCCTGGGTTTCAGTGCTGAAATCGAAAAACAAAGCATGTGATGTTCAGGTTTGTGGAAGCAGGTCTTTTTCTTGGTTGTTTCGACACTGGAAAGGAATTTTTAACGACACCAAGAAGTGAGGGATGTAATCCTAACGAGAAAATCAATGCTCACCGCTGCCAGGAAGCTTCCATTTCAGCGATCTTCTTGACACCATCCTTCATATCCTTGGGAAGTTGGGTTCTGAAAGAAACGTCCAAATACATTGACAAAAATATGAGCCTTGATGCAGCCTCTGATAATCATGCGTTTAAGATATATTGCTTAATGTTATTTACGCTTTGCTGCGCTCTCACCTGTAGTCCAGTTTTGGCTTTGCTGTGCATCTGAGAGTTGCCTGGGTTTGGTCTTCACCTACGTCGTTTACGGCCCGGGCGACATATGTTCCAGAGTCTTCGGGGTAGACATACAACACGTCCAACGCAACAAAACCGAAGTCGTGTGTGGTCTTGAAGCGGTGGCCTGAAGGAATACAAATTGAGAAAGGCAGATATCGATGATTTAACAAAGTTCTCGTCAAATATCGATTAAAAGCTTTGAAATTAGAATGAAATAATTCACTGCATATATTTTCATATTAATGTTGTGTATCACTCATTATGTAGTGTATATCAATATTCTGTACCTGATCTTAAGGGTTGTCCGTTGTGGTACCACTCCACCCTCAACTTCGGATCGTTGATGGGCTCCAAGCGACACTCGAAATGAGCTGAGTCACCTTCATTGAGGTTTTGTTGAGGCTGTATCTGAGTGATGAACCTAGGACAAGAATATAATAGTTTGTAGCTGGACAGGTCCCTCGTAAAAGAGTGGACTGGGGTAATTGGTAAATGAGCATTTGGCAAGCGGCATCAATTAGAAAAAAAAGAAGAAGAAAGGGAACAAATACAACTTGTATTCTGTTCTCTTTTCGGCCATGCCTGCATTATGTAACACGCAAACTTTAGATCAACTTGTATTCTGTTCTCTTTTCGGCCATGCCTGCATTATGTAACTCGCAAACTTTAGATTTTATTCGTTGAGATTTTCGTAATTCAAATACTGCAAGGTTTTTTATATATAGACTCGCTAATTGTTTTTAATACCTGGGCTTAACCGGTTCCTGCTCCTGAACCGTTTCTTCTTGAGGTGTCGGGTATTCCAAGTCACGCAGCTTGTCGACGTTCATTCCCTGTGGTAGCTGGCTGTCCATAATGATGTCTTTCTTGGCTGAAAATTGAAATATGAGATTTGTTCTCTTCTACATCCCCGTAACCCTCTCAGCATGACGTATTTAGAGTGGGATATTGAGCTCGCACAAAACACAGGTGCTTTAATAAATCGTACAAAGGAAAAACACTCAAGCAGGGTCCCACAGGGCTCATATTTTATTGTTACCTTTGATTTTGAGAGTCGCCTTGGTCATGTCAGAGCCCCAACGGTTCGTGGCGCGGCACATGTACTCTCCAGAGTCTCGAGGGAACAACCAGTCGATGTCTAGCACCACGAAGCCGAAGTCATCGATCGTATGAACACGTGTGCCTGCGCAAATAATGTTACGATATCGATTAGAGGCAAACAGTAAAGTTTTCAATAACAAAATAAAAATAAAACCCACTTTATGAGTAAAGTAATGGTCGGAATGTGCAGCTTACCAGTAACCAGTGGGCGTCCGTTCAGGAACCATTCTACCTTCATATTTGGATCTCCAACTGGGATAAGCTTGCATTCGAAGTGAGCGCTGTCACCCTCCACCTTTTTGTATGGAAACACACACACAAACAGCGAGATAATAAATTCGGGACCAATGTGCTTAGGGTATAACTTATATAATTTTCTCAATCCTTACCTTGTCGAGAAGAGATTGGATTTGTGTAACAAACTTTGGTGGTTCCTTCTTGTCATCATCGAAGATCTTCTCTTCGGTTCGGTACATAGATTCTTCCAATTTCTGAATGCTCTCATAGCCAGAACGGAACTCCTGAGGTAGCTGTGGTTCCATCACAATAGACTGCTTGCCTACAGAGATGAAATGCAAAATTGTGTATGCTTCATACGTAGCGTAACATAACGTGTACTGTTGCTATTTGAACGAATTATGAGTAAAATTATGGCAGCTCTAGCTTTATTTAGCAGCTTTATCATTGCTTCAATGAATAATTGTGCTTAACGTCCCTAAGTAGCTTTGTGGCATTCAAAGACATCATAATGAGTGGATTCGAAGTACTTTGGCTTCGCTAAATAAAGAAGCAGTGATACCTATTTGCACTCTACGTAAAAGCAGATATGTTCGTACCCTTGACGTTGAGCTTGCACGACACCGATGCTTCGCCGACCTTGTTGACGGCTCTGCACGTGTATACACCCGAGTCTCGTGGGTAGACACCCGCCACTTCCAGGATGACGTAGCCGAAGTCGCTGATTGTCTTCACTCGAGAGCCTGAACAAGGTGTGTAGAGGAAACATTGTTGCATTTGCTCATCCTCTCCGCAATTCTCATTATTTACTCACCGGTGACAAGAGGCTTGCCATTGTGGTACCAGTCCACTCTCAGTGTAGGGTCGCCAACTGGCGTCAGCCTGCAACGAAAAGAAGGGTTTAAAGAACGCCTAGCAGGTGGTCTCCGCGTTCCACTACCGTGCCGTATTGGAGTATATCTGACCTATTGACTGAACTTGATAGATTTAACAGCATGACAATACATACTGAGCCACGTACTACGACACATTTGTTGGCTATAAGCACTTGCAACGCTTTAGGATATCGTAACCTAGCACAGCAAGGTGGACATTCTGGCACCCCATTATTCGTGGAAGATATATTTCAGCCGTGGTTATCTGTCACGGGAATTCACGAGAAGTTTTGGCTGCGACTACCCTCTAGTCAGCGCGATGCGTGTGCGTGCATGCGTGAGCACGTGCGTTGGCCTTTGTTGATCGCGCAGCAGAAAAAAAAGAAAAATTGCGAACTATTGCAGTTTACTGCTGCGCGCTTAATGCTTGGGAAAATCCCGCGATGCCATAACTTCCCAAGAACCTGATGTCCATTCCTCTGACAAAGCTGGCACTTTTTGAGTATTGCAGCACTTAATCGTAGCAAATAATTTCACGACTACGCTTTCCTTTCGGTAATCCGTACCATGAAGTCGTGAAGTTACTTGCTGTTTGAACCTGCGCTCTTTGAGTGCACGTACCTTGCTTTGCTCACAGTAATGGTACAATTGCAGGGAAATAAAGCAAGGGTTTCGTAAAGTATATGCGTACCTGCACTCGAAATGAGCCAAGGAGTTCTCAGCCAGAGTCAGATCTTGTGGTGTAGTGATGAACTTGGGTGGTTGAGACACGTCTTTGTCGGTCCAAGTTTCGCCAATCCTGGCGGAGGAAACTTCCTCGAACTTGGCAATCTTGTCAATACCGGGAGTCATGGATTCTGGCAGCTGTGTTTCCAAAATAACGCTGCGCTTTCCTGCAAAAAGACATTTGTTGTATTTTAATAATCGCGCCGACTTTACCGCGACATTACGAAGGTATGAGCTGATTTCTGTCGTACCTTGGCATTTCAGAGTGCAGCTGGTGACGGCCTCTCCGAAGCGGTTTCGAGCTCGGCACGAGTAGACACCGGAGTCTTCTGGATACACGGGACTCATCTCGAGCACCACGAAGCCGAAGTCGTTGATGGTGCGGATTCTCGTTCCTAGTACGTTGAAAAACGAATACGGCGTTACTTTCTGCAGCATACCTTAGTGTGTGTCACAGATGTGCGGCTAAAAACTGGGCTTCTTTTGGGGCAACAAGCAACCCTTTCACGTTTAGCCAAATAGAGCTCGAATGTTAGATGGGTCAATTCAGATTTGCATTACATCCTGCTTAAGCCGTATTATTGAAGGTTGCGTTTTTCCGGATAAGATGTGTGGCCTTACAAAAAATTAATGAAGAAATAGAAAGTGTAGAGATCTACTACCCTCCATTAATGCAAATTCAGTGCCTGTATACGCTTGACTAAGGAATTATTTCGCAACGTACTTATAAAGGCCTCCAGATAGCGTATGATGTAAACGCCAAGATAATCTTGCAAATATGCATTGTTTTTCTTTCAGATGCGCAGCCGCTTAAAAGACCACAGACTTTCTCATTTCGTCTCAGAAAGTCTCAGAAAGTCTCATACGGGAACAACAAGGATGACCGAAATGCTCACCTGACATCAGCGGCATGTTGTTCTTGAACCATTCCACGGTCAAGTCTGGGTCATCTGTTGGTGTCAAACGAGCTTCCAAGTGAGCATTGTCTCCTTCCCTGTGTTGAATGAAGTGCGCAAATATGGCGAGTTTGAGAGGACGCTTAAGAGTCAGGGTCAACTTCGATTCAGGTTATTCAAAGACGTTCGAAATTCGGGAGTGCTCGTATTTCACAACTGCTGTATCGATTGGCATGAACTCTTTGTTTAAGAGAGAAGGTAAAATTTGAGTGACTGTAGAAGGCAAAACTATGATTCTGGCTTTAAACGCATTTACGATGAGGGGTGCAAGATACATCATTTTTGTACTCTTCAGATACATTCTTTGGCAGTTAACGTGATTTAGATATCGTTTTACATAATGCGGACTACAAAGCTGTGGACTTCATGGTTTCATTGTTCAAAATATTGCACTTTCCATCGATTTTACTTAAGAATTGAAGGCCCAAATAAAAGTCTGTTTGCTGCAAACATGAGATTTAATTTTTCTCTACGACGAAGTTAATGCAACTTGATAGAGTGGTTCTCTTAAAAAACTATTTCTTTGTTGCCATGAATTTAAGTAATAGCCTCCAAGCTACAAATGGTGATGTAATAATGGTTCATAGTCAGAAATAGCGAGTTAAATACCTCAGCGAGTTAAATACCTTAGGTCTTCGACGTTAGACAGCGGTACAGTGAAGCGAGGTGCCTCTGCAGGACCGTCTGGCTCTACGACCGCCGAGGTGCGGTACAAGCTTTCTTCAAGAGCAATGATGCTCTGTGTTCCCGATGCCATTTCAGGTGGAAGTTGAGGAGTCAGGATCAGAGAGCTCTTGGCTGCAAAGCAAAGAAAAACAAAACAAACGAACGATAATAATCGCATGCCTAAACTATCAAATGGTCACGAAAGCACTAGATTATGCTCTACACTATTGACATAACCCAATACCCTACTTAAGCGCTGTGCACAAGACCGCGTTTGACATTTACTGGAAACGTTTTGCGGCGTTACTAACTTCGTAATTGTTGTTTTTAAAGTCATGACATAAATATTCTCTCCTTAGGCCCTATTTGCAATTATTCCCCATAGCACATTCATGCAGAAATGACTTGCTTTAATGCAGCCTAGAAAATGCTTTACCTAGTGCAAGTTACGCGGATCTCATCAAACTCTGAACCCCGCGAACCTCTGCTCTCAAGCGTGACTGCGTAACAAAGCAATACTTACACTTGCACTGAAGGGTAGCACGTGTCACATCTGAGCCAAGCTTGTTGGTTGCCTTGCAGACCCATTCACCAGAGTCCTCACCGTAACAGTAGAGTATGTCCAGGATCACAATACCGAAATCATGGAACGTTCGGAAACGGTGACCTGCACACGAACGAGCCCCGTTGCAGATTTTTTTAGGAATTACGTAAGCGCATCGCAGAGAAGTACATTTTTCATGGACGGTTGCGCAAAAAAAACAACAACAGAAAAACGAAACAGACACAATACGTGTTGACCAACTAATGAGTTCTCCAGCTTATACAATCTTCATGCATGTAATATAAGCTGTAGTCGCGCCGGCCATCATGCAACAACACTTGAATTTATCGCGATAATAAAAGCACAAAAGAGGTGATTGTGACATTGCGAAATTGAAATGCCTCAGCTGACATTTCAGGATCACGCCAACCATAGTTACGTGTTGATCTCTCCCGTATATATGTCAGCGGCTTAGCTAGCACGGTGCGCGTAGCAAGGCAACATTAACATTCCAACCATCATCAATTCAATTCATGTAAACCTCACAGAAACACAATCCTATTTTGCAGATTCAACAATAACATAATACAATAACTCAGCCATTAGGTCATTTTCTTGATGACACCAGGTGACATGAGCACGAACAAGTATTGAACGCCAAAACGATTTTCGTCCATTTAAACTAGTCCCGGGCCACATCACCTTATGAAGTTATAGCTTTTCTGGTGCTTTCCTGGTGCTTTCTTGGTGCTTCTTTTCAACGTTTTTGGCGACATGGCTATAACACGATTACAAGGACAGATTGTATGTGACATCCCAATCTGATTCTGTCAGCTGAATACTTTGTGAAACGTACCTGAGCGCAGAAGTTGGCCGTTGAAGTACCACTCGACCGTAAGGTCAGGGTCGTTGACCGGCACGAGCTGACACTCGAAGTGGGCGCTCTGTCCTTCAGACAGACCTACGATGCTGTTCAGCTGCGACAGGAACTTGGGTGGCTGAAGCCTAGTGGCCTCCATAACAGCCGAAGTCCTGCGATTGAATAGCGCAGCGATGTGGCACTGTCGTTTCACAGCTAAGCAACCTTGTCGGGGATGTGGGTGCGCTTTGAAGACTTGATTAGGGAAGAGACAGGACACACAGAGCATTTTCAACATGTTTAGGGAGCGTCACTTATATACGCTGAAGCACGTGACATAGGTTATGCGCATTACAAGTCAATGAGCATTGAGAAACTGCAGCTCTTTCTCAGATGACACTGAAGCTGTGCTGACACATGAATCTGCGTGTTCCAAAATCGATTTGGTTTCTACTAGGAGTCTCGCGGATCGATTACGGTTGTGGGATATGACGGTGTACTGACCAAATTTCGGGGTGCACGAGCATCTTGAGCAGTGAGTTGCGAGATGACATTAGAACCATTCCTGACATTAGTATTGTGTTCTTTTAGGCGCTCGTTTAGGCATTACCCAGTTTGCACTATGTATACCTTTCTACAAGAAAGCGGAATGTTGTAAACTACGGCCTTTTGGCACTGGACGAATTTTATTTCATGGTTAAGGCCGAAGACGTGGGGCTTAGTGGAGCAAGGCTCCGTCAATTCGCACAACCTGTATAATTTTTTCAGGGCGGAAAACACGCCGTTCACACTCCCCTTACGTGCATCTTTCTTAAGATTGTGTGAAATACGATGAATGTATAGAATGACAGTAATTTTCACGTTGCGGTTAATTTTATTGTTGTTCTATGGACAAGGTTGCCTTCCTATTCTTTTTAAGGCACCTCAGAACTCGTGGTCAGGTAGCTTGATGCCTGTAGACGACTGTCTCTTTGTAAAAAACAATGATGTACAAGATGAAGGCGGAATTTTCCAAGTGCGTTGTGCGTTTTGTACCTTCCGTGTCCACGTCTTCAAAGCGCATCTACAAAATCGATATGCAAAACCAACTAGCCAACCTAAGGCCGTTGATATGTAACCTAATGCAAGAAATGTTATGCAGTTTATATTCATTACAACATACCTTGACGAGTATGGATACAATGTTTTGTTCGTATTTATTTATTTATTTATTTGCAATACTGACAGTCTCTACTGAGACCATACCAGGTCGGCACACTGTGCTGGTGCTATGATTGCTTATCACAGTAAAAAATCAGTAATACTAAAAACAAGAGTAACATCAACTTGGCACTTTGTACTTAAGCAATACATACACAACATTGTATATAAACAAAATACAAGAGCATACAAAATGGGAAGTTCAACAATAAGGCTGATTACAAACTGGTTTATTTACTCATATATCGGCTATTAGAAATCTAAGAAATGTTTTTCAATTTCTGACTCAAACTGAGACAATGACTCAGTGTTAGTGATGTGAGGGGCCAACATGTTCCATTCACGAATGGCAACCGGAACAAAAATATTTTAAACACATACTTTGCTCGTACTTCTAGCGTAGGAAGTTCAGAAAGCGTACGCGCGCTCTTATCTTGCAGTGGGGAGGATCTTACGTCTTGGCTAGCCTTTGGGTTTCGCTGGAACGATTTTGTTGTGGTTACCGGGCGAACAAAGGTCACTGCAATTGTTGCCCAGCCGCCGTTTGTGAAAACGCCACGCTTTTCAGACACAGCGAAGTAACAACTGCGACGCTTATTCGCGTTCATCTGTACCTGTTAGTACGTTTTGTGCGTCATCTGTGCGTGAGAAACGCGGGGCACGTTTGTATATGCTTGCCATTCTGTGCGTGACCTTCCAATTTGTTGCTATCGCGTTCATTACTTCGCCTTTGCGGCAAAGCTGTGTCCTTTTAATCTTTTTTTTCAGTTTGACAGGAATAAAATTTGTTACACTGTGTGAAACTATTTTTTAAAGCTCAACCAGACAGTATTTACATCAGAGAAAGGATCTGAGGCCATTGCCAAAAACACTTGGTATTCATGAGCTAGATAGGTTTGTATGTGGTTGTCGTCAGCTTAATCAAAATTCATTATGGTTTTGGCACTGATATTTTATAACCTAGAGGTAAAATGCACATGGGAATATTGCGATCGGATATTCCTTCTATTACCTTAACCTTCACCCGTTCTAACATGAGGCTACTATTTAGCAAAATCAGGTCGAGTATACTCTGACAATCGATTTGCTGCAATCACTTTGTGGGGCTTTCCACAATTTGGCAAAGTTCAAAATTTAACATCATGTTGAGAAGGGTTTATAAAGCCCTTGATGTGTACTGTATGGTAAACCAATTAAAGTCGGGAAGGTTGAAGTCACCCGTAAAGATGACGCGGCAGTTTTGAGCATTTTGCTGCAAATACATTGTATCGAAATAATGCATTCATGTCGACATGGGGTACTTCGATAGATACCGCCAACGACTATACTTGTACCTTTTACTACGATAGCAATTATATGACAGTCTCAACTGGTTTTTTACCACCACCATCATTCACCGTATATGTATACGTATCTATATATATCAACACTGAATAAAGAAAAAAAAAAACCGCCCGTGCTTAGTCGGCAAGGTACGCGTGAGAGATAAGGGCGCGTCGGGTGATGCACCGACGCGTGCTTATCTCTCACGCTTATTTTGCCCCGCGGATGGGGGGCGGGGGGGGGTTAGATGCTTATGCGCGCGCTAATCCTTTGGTGGGCAGACTCGTGTGCCTTCGGCTTTCACTGGAACGAGTGCGTTAGTTGTCGGATTGATTGATATGTGGGGTTTAACGTCCCAAAACCACTATATGATTATGAGAGACGCCGTAGTGGAGGGCTCCGGAAATTTAGACCACCTGGGGTTCTTTAACGTGCACCCAAATCTGAGCACACGGGCCTACAACATTTCCACCTCCATCGGAAACGCAGCCGCCGCAGCCGGGATTCGAACCCTCGCCCTGCGGGTCAGCAGCCGAGTACCTTAGCCACTAGAGCGTTAGTTGTCGGGCCCACAAAGGCCATTTTGGTTCCTGCACAGGCGCCGTTTGCGAAAAGTGCGCGCTTCTCATACACAGCGAGGTATAACAACTGGGACACTGGTTAGTTTTCACTTATCTGTATACCTGTGATTGCGTTTTGTGCGTCGTTTTTATTCAAACAGCGCGTTAAGTGTCGAGTGATAAACGTTGTTAGTTTGCTCTCGTTCTGTGTGTGCGGTTTTCATGTGTCATTTGTGCATGAGTAGCGCGCTGCACGTTTCGACCTGCTTGCTGTTCATTTTCAGCGTGGCATTCCAAGTTGTTGCTGGCGCATTCATTGCTTCACCCGTGCGGCGAAGCAGTGACTTTTTGTATTAATCTTACAAAAAACTGCCTCAGCAGCAGTTACCTCTGGAAGAATGACCAGTGGAATTGAATTTTTTACAGCTCAGGCTACGCCTCCACCACGTATTGCCTATCTTTCCGAACGAGTACGTAGTTTGGGGGAGTAATTTCATCACTCGAGATGGGTGGTGGTAACCATGTCTCGGTCTACTATATCTTGTTCACGGTCGAGCAGTAAGCATTGAAATGGCTGAACCTTGTTCATGATACTTAGAGCATTTATGTTTAGCAGGGATTATTTTTTATTGCACTGGTTCTGCCGAATTTCCGGGTGCTGTGCATTCTTTTCTCTTCTACGCTCTCATCCTTTTTTAGCTATTTTTATGCTTGCTTATTTCTACCCTGTCATTGTTTCGTATTGCCAAATGTAAACACGGATATTCATGAACAGCTTGTTGTACGCTAACGACACCTTGTCTTTGTTTTGCTCCGCCGCGGTGGTCTAGTGGCTAAGGTACTCGGCTGCTGACCCGCAGGTCGCGGGATCGAATACAGGCTGCGGCGGCTGCATTTCTGAGGAGGCGGAAATGTTGTATGCCCGTGTGCTCAGATTTGGGTGCACGTTAAAAAACCCCAGGTGGTCGAAATTTCCGAAGCCCTCCACTACGGCGTCTCATAATATTATGGTGGTTAAACTGACATATCAACCATTATGTCTTTGTTTTCACGATTTGCTTAGCACTGACCCAGAGTTTCTTGTGAGTTTCTCTAGGCTTTCGTGAGAAATCTTATGCTATCGAGTAGACCGTATCCTTTAGCTCGAATAAATTTTTGAGTATGATATTTTTACTTCTTTCGTCAAGTATTTTAAGTATGACTGGCCTCGTCTTTTTTGGTCCTGCTCTTCCTAAGCGATGTATGCGTTTAATGCTCAAAGCGGGTCTATTAAAAATAGACTCGCTTCAGTAAAGTTTAGTAACTACCTACCTACCTACTCGCTATGGTGGTCTAGTGGTTATGGCACTGGACTGCTGGCCCTAAAAATACGGGATCTAATGCCAGGAGCAGTGACCACATTTTCGGTGGAGGTGAAAAGGATTGAGGCCGGCGTACATAGTATGAGACGTGCGTTAAAAAGACCCAGATGGTTGAAATTTCTGGTGCTTTTCACCACAGCGTTCCTCTAAATCGTATCGTGGTTTTGGTATCTAAAACCCCAACCGTTATCATTAGTCAAAAAGATACTGACGAATGTTATACGGCAGGTATTACCTGGTTTGAGACGAGGCACCTTCCAATTCGGCAATCCTGTCGAGAGACTGAGGCTGCAGAGAGTCCCTGAATATTTTTCCGGTACCTAAAAATAAAGTAAAGAAGAGATAAGAAGTCAGGAAGCAAGAATTTTCTGTAGAATAAATAGCAAATAGTGTACCACGAATGAATGGCCACTGTTTAGTAGAAGCAGAGCAAGTTAAACAAAGTTTTCCTCGTTATTTACAGAATGGATTCCACAGAAACAAACTCCGAACAACATCTCTAGTTCATCCTCACCTGCGCACTGAATGGTGCACTTGGTCGCATCGGAGCCGTACTTGTTGGTGGCCACGCAAACGTAGTCGCCAGAGTCTTCGGCGTGCACGAACGAGATGTCCATGACCACGTAGCCAAAATCGCTCAGTGTCTTGATGCGTGAGCCTTAAAAAGAGAGGTGACGTACACTTAAATAGCCGACCGGCAAACTTTTCAAGCTTCGCATGAGTTCTGATGCCACTTGAGAGAGAGAAAAAAAGATAAAATAGCGTCCGAAGAAAGGTAATCATATTCGTGGTTATAAGTTCTTCATAAAAACACGAAACTTTTTCTTTATTGTGCATCACTTCAGTGTCGATATCGCCGTTCAGTTCAAGACTAAATCCTATCAAGCAGGCGAGCAGGCCAAAAATGAACACATGGGTTGCGCTTTCGCATCGCAATTTTTCATGTCTTGGAAACCCTTCGTAGTAACCCCACAAGATAAACAAGATGTTACGTTACATTTTTACTTGTAGTCAAAGTTGGTTTCATCTCCGCTCTCTTGTTTTTTATTAATATCGAAATAAAAGCTGATACGTTTATAAGTCAAATAAGCACGTATTTTGATGTGAAGCCCACTTACTGTCGCGAAGTGGCTGTGAATTCTTGTACCACTCAACCTTCATGTCTGGGTCGCCAACGGGCACCAGATGGCATTCCAGGTGGGCACTGTTTCCTTCCTGTGAATGCACGCGGTATAGACGCATTGTCAGACGGTAAAAACACAGAAAACCTATATAATTACCCAATTCCCCCCCCCCCCCCCACACACAAATACTGTTTATGCAGCCATATTCTCCATCGTGGTATACATAAAAATAGTGCACGATCTGAGTTATCCCTGCTCACAAATTGTAAAGAGTCATGGACTACTGATTTCTCGCTGCCTACGCTCATCAAATCGATGACTAAGCTCATTGGTGATGCTTTCTTTTGGGCTCGCATACCTTGAGGTCCATGAGGTTCTGCAGCTGCGTGGTAAATTGCGGCCGCTGTCCCTTGGTCTTGTCCGTGCACTCGAGGTCGACGGTGACTTCGGCTTTGCCCCACTTGTTGGTCGCACGGCACGTGTAGCGGCCAGAGTCCTCCAGCACCGTGCCCAAGATCTCGAGCACCACCATGCCGAACGCGTGTACCGTCCGGATGCGGTGCCCTGCGTCGTAGTGTGTCAGCATGCTTTCTTATCCAAAAGCACAGTTTATGCAAGGGCGCTTTGTACTCGTACTAGACGGGTTCTTTTCACCACCGCTGTTTTCGAACACTCTATCTGGTATACAGAGTAAGTAGTTACATAAGTGTCCACTAATTGCCGCTCGTTAGAAGAATTCGTTGACTAACAATTCCATACGTGCCACATTGCCCTGTTTCGACGTCTTTTTCTGTAACTTTAGTATTGAGTAATTCAAGTTTAACGACATTTTGGAATACGAGAGTTAAGGCCACTGACTAAAAAAAAACAACAGACGTCGTAGTCTGAACAACGCACCTGCTTTGAGTGGCTTGCCGCGGAAGAACCATTCGACCTGCATGGTCTGATCGCCGACTGGTGTCAGTGTTGCCTCGAAGTGGGCGATCTCGCCTTCGTTGAGGTCCTTGAGGTTGACGAACTGCGATGTGAATACGGGTGGCTGGCCCGCGGCATCCTCTTGGACCATTTCGGGCACACGCGTCAGCGACTCTTCCAGCTGCTGGATGGACTCGAGCCCCTTGCGACCTTCAGGGTGCAGCGTGTCTTCCTGAACGCCTTTGCGGGCTGCACAACAGCGACGGTTTAAAATGGACGCTTTTGCAAACCACTTGTCGACCGTTTTAGGTAGAATTAGTCTCCCAATAACGCACAATTTTCTAGGGAGCTTCCGAACTTTGTGAGAGCCTAAAGAGAGCTCCAAAATAAGCAAAAATAAGTCTAACCTAAAGTTTGTTCAGTATAACTTTACACATCTCTCATTCGCTGTGTTATTGATATACTCTAGCTGGTGCTTGTTTTCATTAAATCAGTTTTGTTTTTAAATGTACAAGAGAGGCACCTTTATTTTTATTTCCTGCTCCCACTTTTCACCCAAAAGCATCCTAAGTTAACTAGCGGAGTTCATGTAAAGACACACGGCACAACAACAGCTATCGTCAAAAGAATTTTAATCGCGTACTTACACAGACATGTAATGGTGGTCGTAGTAAAGGCTTCACCAGCATCGTTGCTGGCGCGGCAAGTGTAAATGCCAGCGTCTCGTCCCCAGAAGTCAGTGAGAGCGAGCACAACGAAGCCGAAGTCGTGGGTCACGGTGTATCTGGATCCTGAAAAAAAATCACGCGGAGATTTTTAGCGGCTTCTTTGCGTTTACGCATTTGAATATTATCGCCCACTTTTGATTGAATTCGCTTCTTTTGAGTGCGATATCGAGGCGATTCGTCGATGACGTGGCGTAGATGAAAAATTCCGAATGTTATAAAAAATCGCGAATAATACTTTGCTACAGCTGGCATGACAGCGTTTCGAATTTATGCGCGACGCTTACACCATGGAGGAGAAAAAGTAAGTTCTAGGAAACGATGAAAAATTGTCTCTACAGATTAAAAAGCCGGAATATAGTGCTAGTGTAAAATGTTCGTGCGAGTTCATAAAAAGTAGTAAAGTGACTGCCCCTTCGTGGCTGTATTTTCTTTAGCGAAGGTGTTTTCAGTGCATAAAGATTTTTATAAAAATGAAACCACGTGATGTCTCAAAGGACACACCAGGCAGACTCATTTTCGGGCAAGACAAATGCGAGCAAAGATGCTGAAAGTGCCCTTATGAGTTTTCACCTGGTTAGCTTGCAAACATCTCAGATAAATCACATTACTTTCCTTTGAATAAATCTTGTGTTTAGACAATTCAGGCCACAAAAAAGCGTTATGTACGCAGCACGTGTTTTTTTTTATGAGAGGCACTTACAAGGGTGCATTAATTCGTAATGTACACGCTGCTACACGTTAAAATATCTTGGTACTCTAGAATTGTTCTAGGGCACCCGGGATAGCCTATCATGACGTCGGACATATTATTAGTTCCCTCATGACCTAAAAGCTTTGATTTTAGATCATCTGTTTGAATTTCCACATAAAGGAACACGCCGAAAGAACCGATGCTTACCTGGCGCGAGTGGCTTTCCGTTAAGGAACCACTCCACTTTGAGTTTCGGGTCAGTAGCTGGTTCCACCTTGCATTCGAGGGTGACTGGGCTGCCTTCTTGAATGGAGAAGTTCGGCTCAAGCGGCACCACAAACACTGGCCGCGGGAACACCTTCTCCGCTTCCTCGACAGGAGCCTGGAATATGTCATGTGAACATGTATAGCACACGACGGACTATACGTTCGGCACGTCCTTTCATACGTCATCGGTGTTTGGCTCAGTAACATCGAACATAAAATGTAATGAAAAATTAGGGGACCCCAATGCTTCGCCTTTAGGAGTTGAACGCGATAGTGACATCCTGTTCCTAGTGCGTACTTCATGAAACCTTTTCGAATTTGCTATGCACCCACTACGTGGCCCCAAGGGAATAGGTGCAGTAGCGTGTGTGCCTCTTGTAATGGGTGACGGGCTTTCAATCACGGAGCCATTATGATAATAACATATTCTGACGCCCATTGGCAATGACCGCTTGTATACCACGCATTATTACTGCAATATCTCATGTTGCATTAAAACATGCATACATGACGTGTGTATTTGTTAAGTATGAAAAATACTTTCACTGCATTTCCAAACAGAGGAAGTTCTTTTCACTGTTTTCACAAGAAGAGGCGTGGCCGTGTGGTAGAACATCCGCTTGCCATGCAAACAACCCGGGTTTGATACCCAAACAACCCTGGTTCGGTCCCCACTCTGCTCCAGGATTTTTTATCATTTCTTTTATTTTTATCGTTCTCGATTTTTTGGTCCTCGATTTTTCGGTCTCGCATAAGATCATGATTTTTCGCTCATAACCGACGACGCCGACGCAAGAATTTCTGCGAAACAATCTATTTAACGCTATCGCCTTGAATTTGTTATTTTTGTCGTAACATTGATAATGACCGACATCATAGTAACATCAGCTTGATTTGGAAGTACCTGGTATCTAGTCAGGTATGAAGTCTCTAGCTCCTGGACCTTGGACAATCCTTGTGCGCCCATAGGGTGGAGAGTGTCGGACTGCACACCACTTTTGCCTGCAAGAATATTCAGTACAATGAACAGCTGTATGTCTCTGCTGCGTGCCTAATCGGTAACGTAACTTCGACTGTGACGATTGTTACCTTGTACTTTGAGAGACCCGGTGGTGACTGCCTCGCCCTTCGAGTTGCGAGCTCGGCACGTGTAGATTCCAGAGTCCTCAGGAAATGCATTGCCCACATCCAGAGTGACAAAACCGAAGTCGTTGTTGAAGTTGTATTTGGAACCTGGACGCAATAAGAGAAATGCTCAATATTTCGCCCGTCTCAAATATGAAGGTGCTACACAAGCCGCACTCGTTGCACCCGTAAGCGCGAGAAACAGATACACTTGGATGCACTGGTTTTTGTTATGTCTATTCTTATGGCATCTTCGCGCGTAGAAGCAATTGTTTAGCAGAAGTAAGAGCTTAATGGCCAACCTGTACGACCAATGTTCTAACGTACATCACGTTTGGTTTGCGTTCCGTTATATTGCTTTTTACTGTTGTTCTAAGTACAGCGGTTTCTTCCCTACGATGGGTGCATACGAGTGTACTAAGTGGGCTTACCAACTACGATATGAGTCTAAAGTGTTATGCTACTGTTATCGCCAGGTTTAAAATAAGCATGTACGTTTACGGTTATCCCTAGATAAACAGCTGTCGCTCACCGGCAGGGACTGGCTTGTTGTTCTTGAGGAATTCCACTTTGAGCGTGGGGTCCTTGGATGGCTCCACACGGCACTCGAAATGCGCCGTAGCCCCTTCGCGGATCTCCAGGTTGTTGAGGTGCGTGACGAATACCGGCCCTTCATACTCCGGCTCAGGCACGTACTTCTCCGGTGGCACGTACTCTTCAAGCTGGCGAATCTTGGGCAGCGAGTCGGGATGCTGGGAAGCCAGGATGATGTTTTCGCGGCCTGCGAGTGATCGCAAGGACGTGTTGTATCGATATTACCCGCAATATTGTCCACACAATATTTGAAACCTTTGGCGCGTCACTCACCTTCCACTTTGATTGTGCACGTCGAAATCGCTTCACCTACGTCATTTGTGGCCTTGCAGGTGTAAATACCCGAATCATCTGGTCTTGCGCTCGATATATCCAAGGAAACTAAGCCAAAATCGTCCGTCGGCTTGATTCTCGTACCTGGTAGCATATAGAGAAGAGCAGGGATTTAGACGTGTATTGGCAGTTTCGTTTGGAGTGCGTGTCAGCTAGCGTCGAAATTTTAAAATGTGTAAGAATGCAAAATGAACTGCAAACACTTACCCATGACCAAAGGTTTGCCGTTCTTGAACCATTTAACTTTGAGCTTGTCATCGTTAGTAGGCTCGATGCGACCCTCGATGCGAAGGTAGTGGCCTTCGACAGCGCCATCGATGTTGTTCAAGTGTTGCACAAACACTGGCGCCACCTTAGGCTTCTCGTCTGACCAGGTTTCTGGAATACGACTTGAGTCATACTCGAACTTCTGTGTCTGCCTGTATGCCTCCGGGTGGTGGGAGTCAAGCAGCACTCCGGCACGGCCTGTATGCAAATAAGCCATGCTTAGGTTCAAAATGTTTTGTTTTCCTTTGTTGCCATGTGAATGACTTGAGCACAAAAACAGACTAGCAGACTGAATGTAGCGGACGTTAGTCGTAACAGCATCGCTAACTTTATTATCCCAAGTCTTTCTCGCGATGGTAACCAGAATACGTCGTTCTTAATCGGCCCTCGAAGCGTATATAAAAATTGTATACCAATCAAAGCCTCGCACAGCCTTGCACCTTTTGCAATAAAATTAACTGTTCCGTAATGCTTACTGGAGTTTACACTAGTAATAATGTGCCACGAAGAATGTGCTACATTATGAATAATATCACCATGAATAATGTGCTAGAATTCTCACATGTTCGAGTTCTTTTAATTTATATTGCATGTTCTTGAACTACCACCTATTTTAATGTTGCGTGCAAGACATTTAGATTGCAAAACTAGTTCAGTTACATCGTGTTGGTTATCATCAACGACTTGTTTGTACTTCGCCTTTTTAGTTTATAATTCAATATTGCCCCTAATACTGGGCACATTCCTTTCAATGCAGCCGTTAGGATGGACTAAAATTTTTCCTCTTTTCATACTCTTAGTATAAAAACAAACACAGGACTATGGTAATGACGCTTTAACTGACCTTTCACTCGAAGGGAAGTTGAGGTGACAGCTTCACCAGCCTTATTCACGGCTTTGCACATATAGACTCCGGAATCTTCTGCTATTCCTGACATGATGTCGAGTGTCACAAATCCGAAGTCGTTGTTAGGGATAAGCCTCGAACCTGAAAGCAAAGTGAGGCATGTGTAACAGCAAAACACAGGTATCCTTACGGGTGGCTGAATGGGTTTGTTGGCATAGCACCTCCTACTTCGTTGTTGCGCATGCATGCAAAAACAAAGATGCACAGAAGGCATAGGTGGTGCTGTGTGTCATCAAATTTGACTTTTACATGACCTTGTTTCTGCCTGCGCGATAACAAAGAAGTAGATATTTTTGTCAGAAGAGACTAGCATGCTCACTTTTCTTACCTTCTCTTTCCTCTGTTCCCCATTACGCATCCCCCTCCTCTATAGATATTACCCAGTCGAATGAAAATAACCCAGTCACATGGTCAAAATACGATGTTGAGCACAGCAGACGTACACAAAAGGTCGGCAAAGTTGTTGAAAATGAGAGACGCTGTGATACTTGAATATTAAAGTGACCGACAAAAGATCAAAATTCTCCCCGCTACATGTCGGATCTCATAAATCATCGATCCTATTGTGTAATTTTATCTGACGTACTTAGTACGCAAATGGCCTTAATCTATACGAGCAAAACGGACTTAACTTAAACTATCACGGATAACTTAAACGGATAACTTAAACTATCCTAATTGTTGAGTGACTGTGACATAAAACGAACTTTACCTTTGGGAAGCTCGATGCCGTTGACGTACCAGAAGAACTTGAGGTCGGGATCTCCGACAGGCACGCAGCGGCACTCCAGACGTGCAGGCTGTCCCTCATTGATTTCACCAGGGCCAACCAAGGGGGTGGTAAAGACAGGTTTTTCATATACCGCATCAGGTTTTTCCGGAGGCTTCTGCCCTTTCAGGTCTTCCAGCTCACGAATCTTCTCATAACCCTGGGGTTGCAAGGTGTCTAGCAGAATGGAGGCCTTGGCTAAAAACAGACAGATGTTGAACAAAAAATTCATTGTCATGGCCATGTATTTAACAGTCGTGGACCAAAGAAAATGTAAAAAATATGTTGAAATTCTCGTGGCTCAGAAAACTCACGTTTAATTTTGAGCATACACGTGGTCACCGCCTGGCCCAATGAATTGGTGGCTTTGCAAGTATAGACGCCTGTGTCTTCTGGACGCACATAGTCCATGTCAAGAGCAACGTAGCCAAAGTCATGGACTGGGTGGAATCTCGTGCCTGGAGAAAGGATATTCAGCAGACAAAGGAAGGTCAACTCGGGTGCCATAGAGATTAAGTGACATTGTAGATATTGTTACGTCGCAAACATCACAAGCATCCTGAGATAAACAGCTATACCAACCTTCCATGAGTGGAGTGTCATTGAAGAACCACTGGACATTAAGAGTAGGATCTCCGACAGGAATCAGTCTGCATTCTAGGTGTACGTTCCTCTGATCTTCAACGAGGTTTTCTAGGTTTTGTAGAGGAACCGTGAATACAGGCCTCTGGAAGGTGACTGGCTCCTGAATGACTTCGTGCTTGAAGCGAGCCTCATCTTCCATTTCTCTGATCTTGGCAAGTCCTGTCGAGAAAGCATATGCAAAACCAGGTTCGTCATTTGGTCATTCCTATGTGTGACAATTATTACCTTCTGGGTGGTGGGTGTCGGAGATGATGCTGGATTTCGGCAGGACACGCAGCGTGGCCGTTGTTTCAGCTCGTCCGAGGTCGTTAGTCGCACGGACCGTGTAAGTGCCGGAGTCTTCCGGAATGGCATTGCTCACGTCTATTGCCACATAACCGAAGTCACTCGTGATGTGAACTCGGGTAGCTGCGAAATATTCACAGCACTTAGGCATCGCAAAATTTATTGTAAATATTACTCGTTATAGTATAAACACTGCGTTCATTACCAGCTGTCAAGGGCCTTCCATTGTGAAGAACCTCAATCTTCAACTTGGCATCGTGGGCTGGCTCCACCTGAAGCAGATAAGAAATCAACGTGAATTCCTGAGAAAATTTGAATAAGTCTGCGTTATACTTATTCAAGAAGTGAAGAATAAACCTGAGATAGGCAGAAATCAGATGTATGCACTAAGGGACAAAAAGGCAAAATAACTACCAATATAGATAGAATAGTTAAAATGACGGTCGAGTTTTACGAAGACCTGTACAGTAGCCGGGTCAAACCCGACCTTAATACTATAAGAACTAGCAGTAACCCAGATGACACCCCACCAGTAATGATCGAAGAAGTCAGAAAAGCCTTGGAGAGCATGCAAAGAGGTAAAGCTGCTGGTGAGGACCAGGTAACATCAAATCAGCTAAAAGATGGAGGACAGATCTTGTTAGAAAAACTAGCCACCCTGTTTACGAGGTGCCTCCTGACGGGAAGAGTACAAGAGTCTTGGTAGAATGCTAACATAATCTTAATACATAAGAAAGAAGTTGACAAGGACTTGAAGAATTACAGGCCAATCGGCTTGCTCTCTGTAGTATACAAGCTATTTACAGAGGTAATTGCTAACAGACTTAAGAGAACATTCAAATTCAATCAACCAAAATAACAAGCAGGATTTCGAACAGGCTACTCAACAATCAACCTCATTCATACTATCAATCAGGTAATAAAGAAATGCTCAGAATATAGCCAACCACTATACACAGCCTTCATAGATTACGAGGAGGCGTTTGATTCAGTAGAAATATCAGCAATAATGCAGACACTGCGAAATCAGGGCGTCGACGAAGCATATATAAACATCCTGGAAGAAATCTACAGGGGATCAACTGCTACCATAGTGCTTCATAAAGAAAGCAACAGAATACCAATCAAGAAGCGTGTAAGGCTGGGAATACAATCTCCCCAGTGCTATTTACCGCGTGTTTACAGGAGGTTTTCAGGGGCATAGAATAGGATCAGTTAGGCATAGGAGTTAATGGAGAGTACCTTATAATAGCCTGCGCTTCGCCGATGACATTGCGTTGCTGAGTAAGGCAATGCAAGGAAGAATTGCAACTCATGACTGCGGTGTTAGACAAGGAGAGCAGACAAGTAGGTCTTAAAATTAATCTGCAGAAACCGAAAGTAATGTACAACAACCTCGGAAGAGAGCAGCGCTTCGAGATAGGTAATAGTGCACTTAAGTTGTAAAAGACTATGTCTACTAAGGGCAGATAATAACCGCGGAGCTGAACTACGTGATTGAAGTAACTAGAAGAATTAGAATGGGATGGAGCACATTTGGCAAGCACTCGCAAATCATGACAGGTAGGTTGCCACTATTCCTCAAGAGGAAAGTATATAACAGCTGCATCTTGCCGGTACTTAGCTATGGAGCACAAACTTGAAGGCTTACGAAGAGGGGTTCAGCTTAAATTGAGGACGAAGCAGCGAGCAATGGAAAGAAAAATGGTAGGTGTAACCTTATAAGACAAGAAGAGAGCAGAGTGGAGTAGGGAACATACGGGGGTTAAAGATATCATAGTTGAAATCAAGAAGAGGAAATGGACATGGGCCGGGCATGCAGCGCGTAGGCAGGATAACCGCTGGTCATTAAGGGTAACTAACTGGATTCCCAGAGAAGGCAAGCGGGTTAGGGGGAGACAGAAGGTTGCGTGGGCAGATGGGATCAAGAAGTTTGCGGGTATAAATTGGCAGCAGCAAGCACAGGACCGAGTTGACTGACGGAACATGGAAGAGGCCTTTGTCCTGCAGTGGACGTAGTAAGGCTGGTGATGGATGATGATGACTTTAGACTTACGCGACACTCCAGGTGGGCGCTCTCGCCTTCCGAGATCTCCTGCGTTCCCCTCAGTTCAGTGATGAACACAGGCTTAGAAACGGGCTTCTCTTGAATTTCGGCTGTCTGGTATTTGACTTGCGCCTCCAGCTCTCGTATTTTCTCAAGACCCTCCGGGTGATGTGTATCATAGAAGATCTTTTGCTTGGCTGCAAGAATTATTTAGCATTTATTAAACGCCAAGCAAAGTGATTTAAGTTTGTTGCAGACTAAGTGAAAGAGCGTGTTTCTGATGGATAAAACTGAGAGTATCTGAATAAAGCATTTTATCTATTTCCACCAAAAGAAATAATATTTTCAAAACTCACGGAGCGCCCGAAGATTGCATGTCGTAACAGCTTCGCCGAGAGAGTTGGTTGCCTTACACATATACGTTCCACTGTCTTCAGCATACACATACAGTATGTCAAGGGCCACATATCCAAAGTCATGCGTTGTTCTGAACCGATGTCCTATACGAAAAAAAAGAATAAATACAGTTGCTTGTTTTACTAGAACAAGCTTCCGACGTGCTGAAGTAGCGTAAATGTGCTTTGCTTTAGGTGCTTACCCGGCTGGATTTCAACCCCGTTGTGGTACCACTGGACTTTAAGATCGGCGTCATTAATTGGCTCAAGTCTACACTCCATGTGAGCACTCTGTCCTTCAACAAGGCCGTCAACTGAATTGAGAGGTACTGTGAACACAGGCCGCTGCAACTGAATGACTTGCTCGGGCTTCTCTGGAGCCTGGTATTCCTCAAGCTGCCTGATTTTCTCCAGGCCTTTCTCATGGTACGTATCGGTGACAATGGCAGATTTTCCTGGTGAATTAGAGAAAATTCGTTTTAGAAATTCGCTCCTTAGAAGCAGTTAATTTTGAGAAGCTCACCGAGAACGTTGATGGAACAAGTGGTGACGGCCTCGCCGAGTTTGTTGGTCGCCTTGCACATGTATGTGCCAGAATCCTCTGGGTACGCGTACAGGATGTTAAGGGCCACGTAGCCAAAGTCAGACACAGTCTTGAATCTGTGACCTATTCGGATAATTCAAAACACAAGGTAAACTCATTGCATACATGGGTTACTGCCAACAAACATGATCACTTAATAATAAAGTGGTCATATTCTTCAGAGACGAAATTGTATGTTTACCGAGAGGAATCTCAACGCCGTTGTGGAACCACTGGACCTTCATGTTCGCATCGTTGATTGGCGTAAGTGTAGCCTCAAGGTGAGCGCTCTGGCCTTCATGGAGAGTATCCAAGTTGTAGAGGCCACGGACAAAGTTAGGCTTCTCCTTAATAACAACTTCCTCTTGCGTTGGCCTGATGTATCCGCATGATTCTTCCAGCTGCTTTATTTTTGGCAGGGCGTCTGGTTGTTGGCTTTCGAGGATGACACCTCCCTTGGCTGCAAAAAAACGGAGATCTTTTAGCTTCTAGAACCACGCTAACGGAGCGTGAGTGACTTACCATCAACATGAATGCGTGCCGTCGACCTTGCTGTACCAAGTTCATTTGTGGCCTGGACTACATATTCACCAGAATGCTCAGCATTTGCGGATAGAATGTCCAAGGCGCAGAAACCGAAGTCATACATCGTTCGGTAGCGATGCCCTGTTGTGCATGAATAATGGAAGTAAGTTAACAGCGCTTTATTTGTAAGACATTAGTTCTCTTAAGAACATATCACGTACCAGACTGCAGCTCGACGCCATTGTGGAACCACTGAACCTTCATAGTAGAATCGGGATATGGCGCAATGCGACATTCCAAGTGGGCGCTTTCACCTTCTGTAAGGCGGCTTGGACCCTGCAGTTGTGTGACAAACATCGGTGGACCGGGGCACGGGGCTTCATGCGTTACTTCTTCCTTGTAGCGTCCGAGTTCTTCCAGCTGTCGAATCTTCTGAAGTCCCTCGGGGTGGTGAGTGTCAAACACCAGAGATTTCGAATCTAAGAATAAAGAGATGGCCGTTTGCATATGTCATGCGCTAAAACAGTGAAACGGCATTATTACCTTGGACGTTGAGAGTAGCCGAACAAACAGCAGACCCCAGAGAGTTGGTTGCCTTGCAAGTGTACGTGCCTGAGTCTTGTGCCTTCACGTAACTCAAGTCAAGAGCGACGAATCCAAAGTCATGAATGGTGTTGACTCGATTAGCTGAAATAAGTTCACATGGTTAAAAGTACGTTGTTCATTTGTTCTTGCAAATACAGCAAATACCTTTCTGCAAGGGAAGTCCGTTGTGGAACCATTCAACCTTAAGATTAGGGTCACCAACTGGTATAAGCTTGCACTCAAAGTGAGCACTCTGGTTTTCATTGAGGTTAAGGTTCTTCATAGCTTGAGTGAACACGGGTGCTTGCGTGGTTATTTCTTCCACGACGGCAGGCCTTATTTGCCTCCCGTAGTCTTCAAGCTGCTGGATCTTTTCATAGGCTTCCTGGTTTTGCGTGTCCAATATGAGCGACTTTTCAGCTGCGAAGTAAAATTGTTATTTAAACGGTCAAACCTGCACACGCAAAAGGTAAAGCTTATAATCACACCATTAGACACATACCGTGACACTTGAGCTGAGCGGATACAACAGCTTCTCCCAACTGATTCGTTGCTTTGCAAGTGTAGGTGCCAGAGTCTTCAGCATATGTGCTAAGGATGTCCAAGGACACGAAGCCAAAATTGCACATCTCAACAAAACGGGAGCCCGCCGGAACTGGTTGGCCGTTCTTGAACCACTCAACCTTGAGCTTGGCATCTCCCACCGGAATCAGGCGGCACTCTAGATGTGCCTTTTGCCCCTCTTGAACCACGATAGACTTGGGAGCGGACGTAAAAACGGGTGCCGTTGTAACAGACTGGTCAAGGTCCCCAGTGTCTCTCTCGTAGCTGCGTATGTGGAAACATTCCATCGATAAATCATGCAACATCTATTGCGTTTAGACTGATTACGTTAAAAAGGAAAGTAGAAATAATCTTGCGCATACGTACTGGTGGCCTTCGAGGGCTTGAATCTTCTGCAGTCCCTCAGGATGCTGAGTGTCTGTGTCAACGGATGACTTTCCTGCAAAATAAATCATAGAACCTATATCGACACTGTTTTCCTATGGATGCCTATACTATTATAAAACTGCCATGGATGTCCAAATATTTTTAATCAATAGGGCACCTACCTTCGACAAGAATTGTAGTTGATAGCTCAGCCTTTCCGAGGGAATTCGTAGCGCGTACGGTGTAAGTTCCCGAATCCTCTGGCACAAGTGACAGGATATTGAGTGCGACATAGCCGAAGTCATGGAAAGGCCGGTACCGATGACCTGCAATAAACAAAAAAGTATGTGTTGCATATGCAATATCAACTATATTCGTAGTGTTCTTGATTAATGTGCAACTCACCAATAGGAAGGGAGACTCCGTTGTGGAACCATTCAACCCTGAGGTCAGCATCGTTCACGGGTTCAAGTCGGCACTCCAGGTGGGCATTCTGTCCTTCTCGAAGGCTAAGAGTCGTCATATTTGACGTGAAGGAGGGCTTGGTCTTCACTGTTGTCTCCTCAATGATCTCGCGACGAAAGCGGGACTGGTCTTCAAGTTGCTGTATTTTCTGGAGACCTTCAGGGTGCTGGGACTCCAGAATGAGCTGTGACTTGGCTAACGAAAAAAGGGTTGATTGAATGAAGGGCCGCTATAAGCTAAACTACAAGTAGTCATTCACAAAAACAGGACTCGATGCGCGAAAGTTTTTATATTTTTAATCACAAAACGACATGATGGTGCCCTAAAAACAAATGATGGTTTGTTATAAATTCTTAGCAGTTTAATTCCACTCATATTATTTCTTTACCTGCTGGCACTTCTGCCAAGGCAAGATGCTGATCTCTGCATGGAAACCGTGTCGAACGTCAAACCCTAACATGAAATCGCCATTTGCGACAGGCTGTCTTCTTTATTTTTGTAATACGCCCGGTGAAATTCACGGGAGTTGATGCGCGCAGTATGAATGGTCGTGGGATCTACTTCCAAGCAGCGAGTGCCCCTTCCAAGCTCTATCATACTATGTGGTCAACGCGAGAAGCATCTCCTAGTGCAGACTAATAGCCAGAGTCTACTCCGATATAGCCACGCACAAACCACCAAAGCAAACTTCCATATTCTTTAATCAAGTGCCCATTCCTGAACTTAATTGCCAGCTGAACTTTGACACTCGGAAGACGTCTATCGCTCTTTACGCAGCGCAGTAAAAATAAAACGAAGAGATTGAATATACTGAAGAATAAATGTAAAAAAATGAAGTGCTATTTGACTGGAGTAAATTGTGTCAGTAGTGTGCAGCAACTCACCGAAGCAGTTGACGTTGCAAGACGTGACGCTTTCACCGAGTGAGCTGGTAGCCTTGCACGTGTAGATACCCGAGTCTTCTGGATAGAAGCTGAGGATGTCCAAGGCGACGTAGTCGAACTCGTGCGCAGGTCTAAATCTATGTCCTGTGAGGCACAAAATTTCAGCTTAAGCATCGACACAGTGCTTTTTATAGTGCTTTTTTTAAAGAAACGTAGAATGTTACGTACCGACTTTGATGGGCACACTGTTTCTGAACCACTCAACCCGCAAGGTGGAATCGCCAACAGGTTGCAGCCGACACTCGAGGTGCACGTTGGCGCCTTCTACAGTTTCCACATTATGCAGCGGTCGGCTGAAAGTTGGTTTCTGGGTGATGATGCTTTCCTGGTGCTCTTGGCGGGTGTAGCGAGAGTGGTCTTCCAGGTGCTGAATCTTTTCCCAGCCTTCCGGGTACTGCGAGTCCGTGATTACACCAGACTTGCCTGTTAAAAAGAAAAATGAAAGCTCTCAGATTGCCTTAGCCTTCCCATATGCATATGGTGTGCAGCGACAGCATTGGGAAAGTTCGTTCTTTATGCCGTCAAGAACAACAAAAAAAGCATTTTAGTTACTGTTCGGCCTTTCGTGTGAAAAGTACAAGTTCTACAGTGATGCCAGTGAATTCCCTACTGTTGACAAATTTTATTAGCACACTGAAGGAGAGGAAAGTAAATAGAAATATGCCCGTTTTGTTGCTTTTTGTTTGATCAAAATTCTCAGTATTATCATTCGCCTTCTCAAATACTCAAGTGGGTTATCTCCTATTAAACTCGAAAAAGCACGATCCGCTAATCTTACCGATAACTTTGATGCACGAGGTTGAATGAGCAGATCCAAGATGATTGGTTGCTCGCAGAGTGTACTGCCCGGTATCTTCCGAAACCAGGTTCAAAATCTGAAGGAACGCCCGGCCAAAGTCGTACTTTGTGATGAACCGGTGACCTGTAAATGCACATAACACGAAGTTCGTAAATTTTCCCGTGACGCCAGATTCTCGGACAGTTTTCTATTCGCTGAGGCAGATGTTGGCATATGTGTATCGATAATTACCAGTCGGGAGTGGGCGACCGTTGAAAAACCATTCCACCTTCATTGTCGAGTCCTGAACAGGCTCGATGGCGCACTCCATTACGATGGAATCCCCCTCTTTCAGTGGTCCCTTGGGATCCTTGAGGGGAACCTGTAAAGCGGAGATCGAAATAAGGCTGGTTTGTATTTTCCCTTTAAGGGCTGAATTCGGAACGCTTTCTGTTCATAAGAACTGTTCACCACTCACTTAGCACCTTCTTCGACAATTTGTCCACTTTGAGAAGTTAAGTTTTTGTTTTCTAACGAACAGTTGTAGCGTAAGAGATTATTGCGAATGCGGGAGCACAGGCTCTGTATTCATAAAACCTGTATCATGACCTCCATAATCAATAATCATCATAACCTTTTAATCACAGCGCTGCGCCTCTCACGCCGCTCACGCTCGGAGCTCGAGGCACGTGCTAGATTAGAATGAGTCCTCACACCTGGCCATGTAAAAAAAAAGCATCGAATCCTTCACGTCTCTGTGCCTCTCGCTACAAACCTGTGTTCACTGCAATAGTGTGTTAATGTTAATTCAATCTTATCTTAATGCTGAAAGTAATAGCGAACATGGCCGGAAAATAAACGTTCACGAGCGATATGTTGCAAATTTGGCTACGCTGAACTGGGTATGCACACAGCCCCAAGTGATTGGTGACCAAAACGATATGGTAGGCGCGCGCACAGCCTTGCATTCCGCCGGTTCGCCTGCACCCCACTCCGTCATTCTCGCCGTCGCGCGCATGAAACGCTTTCTAACAGCACCGCCATCCGAAATTCAGAGCCATACTACAGTAGAGTGTCTCTTGTGGCAAACAACATAACATAAAAGGCGAAAATACGAATGATATTAATGTACCAACACCGAAAAGCCGTGTGGGTTCGTCTTCTGTGTTTGAAAAACGCGTAGGCGACTAACCCCCGTATTCTAGAACGTCCCTTCACTCAACATTTCACCTTCACTTGAGAAAGGTGATGGAAGTGCTCTCGCTAGGCCAGGCCAGTCACTGCATATCAGTGATAATGTGGTGCGATTCTCGAACAGCGCAGCGTCATTTTTAGCCGAGCAGCGCGCAGTGCTCAACTTTGTCAAGTGAAGGGTGAAAGTCGGGTCGAGGAGCGTTTGTGAATACGGGGGTAAGACTATACTTCATTCTAAACTACGGGGGAGAAGTAAGCTTTTGCAGTACAAGGTTTCCTATTTCTGTGTTGAGTGTGGCAGCTGTCGTATCTGCAATTATGTTATCGCTGATCATTTCTGAATTACGCGCGTCGCGCCCATTTCCAGCTCGTTCCTGCCTGCAACAGGGCTATGAAAGAATTAACTTGGCTCTAAGGGAGGAGGCAAAAAACGATGCAAAGCACAAGCCAACCCTACTTTCTTTTCCCACGTTGCCTGCCATCTCACGAGTATCACTTGCGGCGACAATACAGTCAGGGCGCGTGGCAGTGCCTCACATTGTATCTTCTGGCCACCGCGTGACAGTGCCACAGTTTAACGCGAAAGGCGGACTACGAAAGCCCCTCAAGCCGGTGGCCAGCGGTATAGTTGCGCTCAAAAAATTTTGTGAAGTGCGCCAGTTCTCGTCTGTTCCTTCTCGTGAATCCGGTTTAGTTGCGCTCTCACGGTGGTTTCGGCCCACAAAGTTTCGCGACGGCAATCGTTGCACTAGTACGCACCTTGAAATACGGCTTAGTCCTCGTCACTTCCTCGATGTGGTAGCCGCTGTGGTCGACACCAGAGCCCTCAAGGTACTCGATTTTCTCAAGCCCCAATTCGTGGATGGCGCTTGTATCAACGGCAGCTTTCACTGGAAAATACAAATAGTAGATGCCATTCAGTACGTACACGAAGGGCACTGCGGAAATCAGTGGGACAAAACTAAACGTAAACACTACGAACAGGATAATTAAGCAGACGTGCACTTAACCGACGCTGTTGGCGTACCTTGCACGTTTATCTCCTTCTTCAGTATATCTGTTCCGAGTTTATTGGTTGCCCGGACTTCAAAGGTGCCAGTGTCTTCAGGGAATGTGTACAAAATGTCCAAAGCGACGTATCCGAAGTCAAAGTACGTCTTGAAGCGATGACCAGTAGCCAGTGGACGGCCATTGTGGAACCTGTTGAAGCGTAATTCATGAGCATTTGCTGTCTGGCACCTATAATCTCAATACGAAACATGTTGTAAGGTAAAAAAAAAGCTAGTTTGCAATCGGAACAGAAGGTTCGGAAGAATCGGAACAAACGGCTTGAATGGGTATTCGTTATGCTAAACACAAACACGTATGTACGTACATGTGCAGCCATGCCGCAAGAAAGCGCAAGCACGAAAAACCCCGACTAGAAGGCGCATATCTCTTTTTTTTTCCTACATTGGCAGATCAAAAGACGTTGATTTTCAACTAGGCTTATTTCAGTGAAAAAGTGCACACAAGCACGGTGAGAGAAAGGGAACAATACATGAACAGGTAAACCCTTTGCTGACACATCATTGTGCAGAAGTCAACCCGCTCGTCTAGGGCGATGCTCCCGAGTGGATACAGTAGGTCTGTATCTGCGTGCAGATGCTGATTCACAGATAACACGCAGTCTGAGATGGGCCACATCTCAGTGTGTGCGGCCGCCAATAGCACGCCTGAAGGTCATTTTCTTTCCTTGTTTATCACCACTGACACAACAACTGATTTGGCTGTCTCAAGCATTGTTGGTGTGTAACACCAAATAATAAACAACGTAAAAGAAATCGAAATCGCGGAGAACGGCCTGGCTCGGTGTCAGGGGCAAAGCATTGCACGATTACCCTTAGTTACCGGCAGTGTGGCAGTTCATTGAACATATATCCTACGTTTTTTTTTCAAGGCCACACGTCATCGACAGTGCTTCTGACGGCCAAAATAATATTTGTGGCAGCGACGATAAACGTGGAAAGATGGCGCCGCGCATGTTCAGATGTCGCCTGTATAAAAGCACGTGTTACGCGTCATCCGCAAAGACCAAAGCTTCGGTGTTCTAACGCGGGTGTTGAGCGCTGTATGTGCATCAAATATGCAGTCACATTTGCTCTTAAGTCCGGCCAAGGTAATCAAATTCTTTTTTTTTATTTGCACTGACATGCCACTCAGCTTATGTATGAACTGCGATACGATAATATCACGCGTTAACTGGACCCTATGCTTCCGTACGACCCTAAGTTCATCGAAACGGGGTGTGCACCCTCAGTCACGGCAGCGAATGCCGGTATGACCCGGTATACTATTAAAGGCATTATTGTTATGCCCACACAGCTGGTCATTTAGGTATCTGCCAGTTTACTCAATAAATTAAACAAACGGCCCAGCCTGAGGTGGTACCTTATGCACATGAGGTTGCGAATATGCATGGTGTACCACTGGTGTTCCCCGGCTTCAGAAAAACTGGTGAAGCTGTGTCCTCGCGTGAAAGTAATCCTTGTGTTCAGATTTGGGTGCACGTTAAAGAACCCCAGGTAGTCAAAATTTCCGGAGCCCTCCACTACGGCGTCTCTCATAATCATATGGTGGTTTTGGGACGTTAAACCCCACATATCAATCAATCGCGTGAAAGTAAATCGTGCCCAACATTCGAAAGGCTGCCATACGAAGCATGCTCGGCCCTTCACGGAGTGCGCCACTGAAGCGATCTACGAAATACCTTATTGTGCAGGAAACGCTACGTAGGCCAGTCGGGAGGCTGCGTTAATGATCGAGTGAGAGAGCACGCACTTAGAGTTAGGAATAGGGACAGTGCGCATTTAAGCGCGCATGTGACATCACGAAGATGCGGACGTATCCTGGGAAGAAGCGAAAACGAAGCACGTGAAATTTTGGAGTCGTCTTTCATAAGAACGAGGGGTAAAGATTTCGTAAGTGATAGATCAATATACCTGTGTCATTCGTATGTGTATTATTTGGAAAGCGCTTCATAACAGGGTTAGGTAGATAAAGGAAGACGCACGTTGCCCAAGATTTTTAAAAAAAGTGCTACATTTATGCATCTGTATATTTCGGAAATAGTAATACTCTTTGCTGAAGTTTAGCTTCCTAAAACCACGATATGATTATGAGAGACTACGCAATCAAGAGCTGCCATCACATGAGGTTCTTTAACGTGCACATAAATCTGATAACACACCTCATCTTTGAGAAATAAATAGCTGTGAACGAGAACAAGATAGCGTCCCTCCTGTCTAAGTGTTTTTTTTTTCAGCGTGGTCATCTTTTCCGCTGCGTTCATTACTATTAAAGCAAGAGTGGTTCACTAATTATTTACAGGCTAGAAAGGTAATAACATTAAAGTGGCGCAGGAGCGATAGCCCAAAAAATTGTTTTCCAAGTTTCACAAAAAAGTTTCGGATAAGCCAAGCTGTAAGGCAAAAAGTGTTTTTTCAATCCTTGACCTGCAGGCATAAATGACAAAGAAAGAAAAGGTACAGGGTCATATCGGCATTCACTGACGCCACCGAGAATGCACAACCCGTTTCAATGAATGTAGAGTGATGGGGAAACGTAAAGTGCAGTTAAACCCGAAATTGTCAAAGTGCAACGCATGCGTAAGCTGGATGACATGTGCGTTAGCGCACTGCCTATTGCGCCGTCGTAAAAACAATTTGTCTACCTTGCCACACTTTAGATCAAATATGAGTGCATGTTTGATCCGCGTGAGATAATGCGTCGCCAATAATGTGCTCACTTATTCCTGCCATCCTCTCTTTTTCTCGTCGTCTACATATGTACTTTTTTCCAGAAATATATCTAGTTTGAAGGCATTGCTATTCTCCCTTGCTTCTCCTAACCCATTTCTTAATATTGTACGCACTATTTGTTTGTTTAATTTGATTGATTTGATTTGTGGGGTTTAACGTCCCAAAACCACCATTTGATTATGAAAGACGCCGTAGTGGAGGGCTCCGGAAATTTTGACCACCTGGGGTTCTTTAACGTGCACCCAAATCTGAGCACACGGGCCTACAACATTTCCGCCTCCATCCACTATTTGTTTGTGCGCGTATGTGTGCGTGTACCTTTTTCATTTTAACCCCTTCTCTCATTCTTTTCTTTCTTACGTTTCTTTCTTATCGTATCTCGTGTCCAGTGCAGGCTCATAAACTGGATATTGACCAATGAGGATGGAAATGTGGAATTGTTGGTATTGCAGCCTGAGGACGAGCTTAAAAGAAGACAGACTTGTAGTGCTTTATTGTGTCGAGCGCGCTTTTCTTTTCTTTTGTCCTTGTCCCTAGCCTGCACTATCAAGTATCATGGATATTTATCTTCCGGTTAACCTACCCGGATTTCGCTTAACCTTTATCTCTCTCTCACTATACCATCTTCTAAATGAACCCTAATGAATTCAGTCAAACCTCAACTCTTGCAAGCTAAGTCTTCTAATTTGCGAAAGTTCTTAACTATTGTTATTCTCTCATGGATGCTTCATTTTTCGGTCTCAACGCCGACACCAGCTGAACCCCAATTACATGTAGGGCTTCCAAATACAAATCAACAACACTGTATTAGCTTTGTTTTCACCCATTCGCGTTTTGCTCAGCATGCTAACGCTAAAGTTTACATGTACCTCGTATATTTGCGATATCATGCCAGTCATTTGAAATTGAAGAGAAGGAGGAGGTACAAACTTTTGTTGCACAAGGTATAGCGGTACCAGTTCCTCTGACAGGCGGTCGTTGACAGGTTTGAGGAAAGGTTCTTTATTGCAATTTTATGAACATCTCAGCTGGATTTGGCCGCCGGCTTCGACTTTGGTTACCGCCGTCATTCACCGTATATGTATACGTGTCAATGTATATGAAAACGCAAGAAAGAAAAATAATTCAGAAAAAGACTCCAGCGCGTGCAATCGAATGTCCAACCTCTTGCTTGTGAGTGCGTGTCGCTAGCCACTGAACCTCGAAGGAGCACCTGTTTCCACATTGAAACGGGAAGCTATTTATATCTACCACTTAGCGCTGGTGATGACAATCTCGGAGAAACTATCGTTTTTTCAGCATTACCAGCGAAATGGAGCATCAATCGCGCGTCGCCAGATCGTCTCGACGCGGCGACAGGCGCTGGTCCGTTGATCTACCACGCGTACTTTGCCCCGCGAAAGGGGAGTGGGTAGACGCTCGCGCGTGCGCCCGCTTATGTCGCGGTGGGGAGAATCGCATGTCTTCAGCTTTCCCCGGAACGATTCTGTTGCAGTTACCGGGCACACAAAGGTCACTGCACTCGCTGCAGTCACCGTTTGCGAAAAAAGGTGCATCTTTTCAGAGACGGCTAAGTAACAACTGAGACGCTTTTTTTGCGTTCATCCGAGTGTACCTGTGAGTACTTTTCGTGCATCAATTGTGCGTGAGGAACGTGGGGCACATTTTGATATGCTTGCCCATCTTCACGTGACATTCCAATTTGTCGCGAACGCGTTCATTGCTTCGCCTGTGCGGTAAAGCTGTGACTTTTTTCTTGATAGCAATTGGGGGGTTTCCTGGATTGAAAAGACCTCCAACTTCCTATCGAGGAACAGAAAAGCTTTCTAAAAATTGTCAAAAGTAGCTTGAGCGCAGTTCACATAACATTAAACACTTCCTCGCATTTTGTTTCCTTTTATAGGTGTACCACCTGAAGAGCGTATAAAAAGTATTCTCGCAGCACGTATATTTTATTAGATCTCATATTAGCTTTTCGCTCCTACAAAGGCACGTCTCTCCTTTTAAGAACCACCACTTGTATCTGTCGTCTACTGCCAGGGTAGCACAACTGATATATTTTGTAATATTTACGCGTTATCGACTGTTTTCGCCCATTTTACCATCGCATTAAGACGAAGCATATGACAAAGTGAGTAAACACCACGGATTTTTGCTGGTATTGTAGTACTGCTACCTTCTTGTGCACGTGTGTTATAACTAATCTTTACGGTGGATTCTTCGTGAACGAGCATTCGTTCAGCCATTCCTTGTTTACTATTCTGAAGAAAGACCACCGTTAATGACTGCAGTTTGGAAGCCCCAAATCTTGCTTTTCTAAACTTCTTCTGCGGACATCAAAAATGCACTTCAGCGGATAACCACATGACCCCGCAAGTCACAAAAGCGTCAAATTTTGTTTCTCTGTCGTGAACGCCCTTTTTTTTCTTAATTTTGATCATTTATAAAATACAGGCAACGCGTGTCATTGCCTCGGAAGCTCGAGCTGGAATGAAGATAGTGTTGATGAAAATGCTCACCATTCCACCTTCATGTTGGGATCACCCATCGGCTCCAGTCGGGTCTCGAAGTGGACGCTCTGACCTTCCTTCACAGCGTTGGGTCCTTGAAGCGGTTGCGTGAACTTTGGCTTCTCTGTTATGGACACCTAAAATGTGAAGGGTGGTACAGTGTCAGTTCAGTAAGAAAGGTAACTGAGACAAATTTACCTCTTCGAATTCGGATCGTTGATAGTGCGAGGAATCTTCCAAATGTTGGATCTTCTGGAGGCCGCCGGGATGCTGAGTTTCTTTCACAATTGATGCTTGAGCTGCAATTCAGGTTTGTAAAATTTGATGCAAAAGAAACACGTCAGAAATTCGCGCACTACCGTGCTGTTTTTGTGGCTACTTACACACGCAGACCAGACGTCCCTGCGTGGTGGCTGAACCGATGGAATTGGTCGCTTGGCAGGTGTACACACCAGAATCGCGGGCCTCAACTCCGCGAATTGTGAGTGATACGTAGCCAAAGTTGAAGAAAGTCGTAGTTCGAGAGCCTAAATAAGAGAAACAAAATCGTGCAATATACATCGTTACACTATGTATATCAAAGGTCTATCAAAACAAAGCTGACGTAATTAATGCTTGAAAACGAAGTTATCAGTTTATTAGAGCACTGCAAATCGGTAACGGCAGCCCTCACCAACGAGTGCCGCGACTTGCGATTAAGGTCTTGCGGCTAAAGTTTGCACTTACTAGCTTCTAGTGGGCGTCCGTCTTTGAACCATTCAACACGCATCGACGAATCTCCCGTTGGCTCGAGGCGAGCTTCGAAGTGCACTGTGCTGTTTTCCTTGACGTTCAGCTGATCCCTTAAACCTGTCTTAAAGTTTGGCTTCATAGTGGAAACAGGTTCGAATATTATTTCCTTAGGCGCGTGCTGGGCCATCTGATATGCCTCCAGCTCTTGCGTTTTTCGTATGTAAGCCTCTTGCTCCGGAATGCCCAGGTCTCCAGTGACGAGGCCTTGCGCTGAGAAATAAAGAAACAGGGGGGCAGAGTTCCACGTTTCTCAGCTATTGTGCGTGTGGTACTGTTGGCAAGGTGTAGAAATGAAAGTTTCTAAACAGAAAACATGCGATATATTCGGCGTTTTAATGGTACTTAATTGAACTATAACAACACAAAAGTGCAGTGGAGATAGTTTACGTGTGTTTTACGATATCTTTGGTAGGTTACTATTGCTGTAACTTGTTTGTACACATTTATTAGGCTAAGAAAACAGTAAAAAAACAAGATATGTATGGAACGAAACTCATTTATAGTTTAAGATCTGTCAAGCAAATGCTTGGGGCAATCTTCAATCCTACTTAAAAATGAGTCACTTTGACTAGTTTTAATCATTTTTCTAACTATCATATAAAGAAATGCAAGGATCTCGAGCAGCTGGAGTCGCGTTCAAATGGAAATTTGCAGGGATGCCATCTGTCGCCGTAACATTAGTTCGCGAGCAAGCAAGCTGTCTCTCACCTTTCACTTTTAAGGTCGCTGTAGACACAGCCTCTCCCTTGGCGTTAGTGGCCCTGCACATGTACACTCCGGAATCCTCATAACGGAGTGACATGATGTTCAGGGAGACGTAGCCAAAGCTGAAAGTGCTGTTGATGCGCGAGCCTGAAAATTTGCAAAATGAGTGATGGTAAGCAAAATAGAAAGTTGTTGATTATCGGTGAAATAGGCTAATTACTTTGCGACTTGCTCGTAAGGTCGCAGGTAGTGGTATCTTTCAAATACTTGAGTAGCACAATAAATACCTGTCGTGAGCGGTTGGCCGTTAAGGAACCATTCCACCTTCATAGTGGAATCGTTTACAGGAGTCAGCTGGGCTTCGAAGTGACAATTCGAACCTTCCAGAGAAAGAAATCCCAACTTACATTAGTTACCCCTCAGCAAATGCGTTATACGGTTACATTTCTGAGAGTTTTTTTATTTCGTTAAGCACATTTTAAACAAAATTTCAGGCATTTTGTTAATATTGTTCTTGCTTTAATTGTAAGCAGATCACCTTACCTTCTGGAAGGTTGTCCTTGTTGCTCAGAGGTCTGATGAATACAGGTTTTGTAAGGGTCGCAGTCTCGTCGATTGAGAGCTGGCGGGAGTATTTCTCGGCGTCTTCCAGTTCCTGAATGGCTCTAATGCTGTCTTCCTGGATAGCTTTGCGTTCGATTGCTGGCCGAGCTGTGGCATCAAAGTGGAGGAAAAAAAGGGAGGTTGGCTGGAGAGGAATGTACCGAGTGCATTCTAGGGCAAGTGTGACTGAATACTACAATGCGAAATTCATCTTCAATCACGTGAAACCTGCACTCACCTGTGCATCGTAGTGTGGCCGTGGTCGTCGCCTCTCCGGCTTCGTTTGTTGCCCGGCAGACATATACTCCAGAATCCTCAGGATACACGTGAAGGAGCGTCAGCGCCACATAACCAAAGCGGTAAAGCGTCATTACGCGGGAGCCTGGAATTATGGGGAAAAAGTAAGCATAATTAAAAAAAAAACATCACCCCAGCAACAAAGTGCATCTATTCTCGAGTAGACATAGTGACTCAAAATATTTCGCATTAAACATGAATGATTTATACGAAGACGTTTTTTTAACAGGCTAGTTTCTTCGAGAGCTACGTGGTAACCATCAATTCCGCACGCCCTATCAACCACGAGATTTTACGCGATAGCATGCAAAGAATACAAACGACTTTGAGAACAACTGGCAGCTCCACACTTACTTGCTTCAATAGGGCGTCCGTTACAAAACCACTCAATGATCATGGTTTCGTCCCCGATGGGGATCAGCCGAGCATCTAGGTGGCCGCGCTCGCCTTCGTGCAAGACAAGGTCCTGCAAGTGTGTAGTGAAGGCCGGCTTCTGGGGCGCCCTCTCGTCGTCCGGTCCCCGAACTGGCTGGTAGGCGCGCTCCACGTGACGCAGCCAGATGGTCTCGCGTGGTGGCGACTTCCTGTGCATGGTCATGCCACAAAAACAACAACGGAACAATGGTGACAAATGCAATATTTTTATTCCTAATGTTTCTAGCAACTCTGTGCGTACTTACTCGGGCGATATAACTTTGGTTGGCTTGGGAAGGTGAAGCGACCATGGTTCAGTGTGCTTCTTCGGTTCCGCTGCAATGAGCATGGAAGAGTGTGGCGTGATTACTCTATTCCTCATTAATTCATGCTTAGTGTCACACAAGTAACAAGCTGCATTGTCCAATCTCTTCCGTCAAGTGGTACAGCTTTATCAGAATACCTACTTAACACATGTAGTCTCGCCCTTGTTGCCGTCGAACCAGCCTGGTTTTGCGCAGTGCACTGGTACCACGCGGAGTCTGTGGCTGCGGCACGGTTCAGGTACAGGGCTGAGCTTCCTTCTTGTGTCTCTGCCAAACGAAAATAAAAGTAGGTGTAATGTAACGCACGTACGCCATCAATGGGCGGTGATGTGTTTCGAATGCAGCTGTCGTTGTTGACGCCGTACTACGTTCGGCGTGCTCTCACCAATGATAAGGTTCGGCGGCTGCGAATGGATTTGTCGGCCATCCTTCTGCCAGGTAATCCGCGGTGTCGGCGTACCCACGGCACGGCAGTGCAGCGTCACAGACTCGCCCTCTCGCACGTTGAGTGACTGAAAGCGCTCGACAAACTTGGGTGCCACCACCTGCTCCTTTTCGATGACCACAAGGTGTACTTCGAAGCGGCACTCGCCGCTCTTGTTGTTGGCGATGCACGTCCACGTGCCGGCGTCCTCGCGCGATGCCGCTGTAATCATAAGTGCGTGCTGGCCTCCTTCGTTGACAAGCAGCTTGTGCGTGGCGTCATCGTTGACGGGGACTCCGTTGCGCAGCCATGATATGTCTGGGAACGGCCGTCCCGACACACGTAAGTCGAAGCGCACCATCTTGCCTTCGGTGACCTCCTGGTCCTGTGGTATTTTGGTGAAGCTGGGCTTGAGCGTTCGGGATGTTTCTGTCATGACGAAACTGGATGAGTCGGCCTGTCTTGTCTCCTCGCTGCAAATGAAAGAATGAATGTGCATAAAATTCAAAAGTGTTGTATATTTTTGTAGGCCATGCAACAGCAAATACTTTGGGCCAAAGTGTGATTACGTACGCCTTAGGCATAGATTCAATAACCAAGTGCGCAGAGCAGGCAACGCAGCCTTGTTGATTTACAGCGAGGACCGTGTAGTAGCCGGCGTCCTCGGGCAGAGCCATGTGGACGCGGAGAATGTATGTAGATCCTTGCTGCTCCATGATTACCCTCTGTGATGCTTGCAGGCGCTCGCCATTTCGGAACCAATAAACCTGCGTTTTAGACATAGGCTGCTGTTCCAGAGGGGAACAGAAAACGGGTGTTTTGGATTTGTTACCTGTGCTGGAGGATTGGATGCGATTTTAACTGTGAACGTGGCATCAGATCCTTCTAGAAGCTTGGAGTTCCGTGGCCGTGCCTGAATCATAGGTGCAGAAATAGGCACGCCGGGCACTGCCGGCAGAGGCGCCTGCTCGTGTCCAATGAGGAATTGCCGGAACTCCACTTCTCGCAAGAGCCGGTACTCGAATGTGTCCACTCTGAAAGTCTGTGGGTAAACATACGCCGTTTATGCGTTCTTGGGCACCGCGTGAGCATGCGTAATCTCTATGGACATAACAACGTCACGTGCAAAATGCGCTTACCTAACATATTGTATTTTCAATAGAGTGCTTGAAGCTCAATCTTATTCAGCCTTCAGAAAAATATAACACTGAATCGTTTTACTATCTCTGATGCGAGGTGCAAATTTCACCTGCATATTTTTAACCGGACGATGACGTCGGCGCGAGCTAGACACTCTACTCCTCTCCCAGCGTATTGTGAGCTTGCGCCATATTACATTGTTCAAAGATGTTGTAATTCGTTGCATCTTCAGACACGTAAGTAGGGTCGAGTTTCTCATGCACCCTTGCACTCGGCAACTTGCGTGAATTCAATGTTATTACTGCGACACCCGATGTAGCCACATTAGCAAGGCAGCGAAACAGGACAAACACACTCCTTTAAAGCTGCCTGTAAGGATCGATACATGTGCTACCACTTCTCTCAATCACTGTACGCTTTATCAATGCTTTCTTGAAAGTAGTTTTTTGTACATTGGAAGGCTAAGTTTATCATCATTTGCCTACGTTGTAGCGTAGTTTCATTCAAATTGAAATGTTTTTCATAGTTTTTTTTACGTTGTTGTAGTTAGTATTCGGCAAACAAATATCCCTTACCTGGTCGTGACCAGCGAAGTAGTGAACTGGCGAAACGCCATCTTGCACATGTGTCCTCGAGTCGATTACTTGCGTCTTTTGAACTGTCGTCATATGTTGCATCTGACCACGCATAACAGCCGCCGCTGCCGCTGCAATGAAGATGAACGTGCGCTTCAATACCATCAAGCTAACACGCACTCATTTCTCATTAGCTCAAAAAAAAATGAGCTCAGACTGAGTAGCAATATTCGCGGATGTATAGGCACCTACGCATTTCCTCTCATCAACATCGGCTTGTCTATTGGCATCGCCTGATGTAGTGACAATGACTGATTCGGTATTGCTTTCTTCCCACGTTTTGACGGGCACTGTGCTCACTGGCTGTGCCTCGTGTAGTTACACTTATCGATATTTAAAAAAATAAAACTATTTTCGCATCACAGTGGATTGTAACGAAGTGAGAACCTCCATTCTTTAGCAACTACCCATACGTTCTACACGCCAAACCACGGCAGCTGGAATTTCGTCACATGTCACCATCGTGGCTGATTCACAGTCAGCCTCAACGGACTGGGTTGCGTGCAAGGGCATGTGCACTGGAAGAAGCTGTATAGGGTCACGCACTCACCGCGGATGGTAAGGGTAAGCGAGGCCTCGCCCGCACAGTTGACGGCCGAGCAGTTGTAGTCGCCGTCGTCCTCGGCTGTCAGGTTGCGGATGTGCAGGCAGCAGATGCCTGTCGTCGGGTCGTAGGTCACCTGGCGCCGCGGATCGCCACGCAGCGGCATGCCCCGCCGCGTGAACACCACCTCGGGAGGTGGGTTCCCGTGTACTTTCACCTGGAACTTGGCATCAGATCCTTCGTACAGCAGCCCGCCGCCCTGTGTTATTGGCTCGAACGTGGGCGGGCTGGCGTTCGGAGGCCCCCATCTGCAATAGGTGTGTTCAGGGGCTTCTGAATGGTCGCCTTCCACCGACATCGATGACACGGAACTCTGCCAAACTCTGGAACACCGAATGCTAATTTACAGAGGCAGGCCACGGGAGCCGTATACTCTCAGCGCGTCTTCGAAGTGTGTGTGTTTTCTTATTCGCTGTAGTAACGCAACCATACTGCATGGCTTAATTCAATGAGCGACATGTAACACCTGCGATACGTGATGCCTGGTCATCATGAAAACCGCAGGTTTAAAGTCTACCTGAAAATGTCAAATATGTCACAAAGTTGCCTCTGCGAAATAAAAAAAAATATGGCTACACACATTTTCAGTTTTCAAACTGTGCTGCCGATATTTTAAAGCTTTGTGCCTGTGATTTCCTCAGCAAGCGCGAAATTTTCCTTCAATCATTTCAAAAACACCACGGAGACATATGCTGTTATAACTGACATCCACACTATCTCTCAACCTATCTAAAGCTCGCCACTATTCTACTCGCACACCCTGTGTTGCAGAAACCTTCGCGTTTATCGTGCTTAAGCGCTGAAGCAGTGCCACGCATTTCACGGTCCTACCCGTCGCTATCAGTGAAGGTCGACATCGCCTGGTTGAGTCCGCCTGTCTGCAGTGCGACGCCGCTTGCAGCTCTACTTAAGAGTCGCCTCTGGACGAAATCACGCCCCAAGCTTCACTTATAGTAACACCGATTGCTAGCAGCGTCACACATCCCGCCGTTTTTGGAATGCTGCCTGAGAAATGCGCTTGAAGTGGACGCTCCCGAAGAAAATAAAACGGAAAGGCCGGAAACTATGGTGACAGAAGAGGGCCAACGAGGCGTGACTCACACCGACGAAAGTGTCCGTCGTCACTCGTACTGTTGCAGTGCCCGCCGTGAGTCACTGCCCACCATGGCTCGCTCGCGGTCCTTTTCTTTTCGGTTTCTCCCGCGACAATGACGCTGGTGTTCCCAAAACGTCTCGGCCTGAACGCCGGTCATATCAGATTCCGACCGGCAATGCCCACGCCAGTTCGCGGCACACGATCGTGGCCGCTCACATCTTACGAAATCACTAGCACGAGACTGTAGGGCCATTTAGGCAAATCGTTTCCCACTTAGGGACGAAAAAAATTGCAAACAGGGCACTCGTGCTGCAGCCGACGTTTCGACAAGTGGACTTGTCTTCTTGAAGCGTCGGCTTTTGCTCCACATGTTCACAAATTTTTCGTCGCAATTTTCCATTTGGTCCTTCCTTTCGTAATCCCACTTGGAGATGAGATATTAGTGTGCCTGAGATTTGATGATCTGTTTCTACCTAATGCGGAATTGAATAACACATCATTTGAATCTTACGTTCGAAAGTTTTCTCGGTTTCGTAAGATCGGTTGAATGTAAGACGGTTTCCCATTCAACACAGCGGGTGGGCTTCGGATCTAGAGCTGCGAGCTTTGCACCCTATACCGCTTTGCTTTCGAGCAGGTGATTCCCTCCACACGATGTTTTTCGACCTTTCAGACATGGCAAATTGAAGGGGACTTTTGTGCTAAACGCAAAATAGCGCACATGGCTTGCATAGCATATGAGGGTCACCCGACAGCTTTTCAAAGCGTACTAAAAATGCTTTCTGAGAATATGGCTATTACAGCAAGTCAATATACTCAAGTTATTTTCCCTTTAATGGGATTACTTGACAGAGTTGAAACGTTACTGATGTATGCCAGAAGCAAGACTTTCATATATGCGGAGAAAGTAACACGATTTGGACGTATAATTTGGTAAAATTTGCTTTACATAGCTCAGTCGTAGGTAATTTTATTGCGTTTCATTAATAGTTTCATTTGCTTTCTATAAGCTCATAAATGAACGTGCAGCGTCGTGTTTTAGACTGCAGTGCTGGCGGTGCACTCTGGGTATTGATTTCCATGCCACTTTGCAATATGTAAAACACATTTCGTGGTTTCTCTTTTTCGTGTTTCATTGAATAACACACTGTGTTACTTCAGTTTTAATTTTCTCAAAATATACCAGCAAATATATACTTAAACCACTTTCTGCTCTGCGTAAAAGTTGTGTAAATCACACATGCCATAGACCACTTCCTGGCGATACTTTAGCAGCCTTCTGCTTCTGGTTGTGTGTGTGTGTTCTGTTAAGTGGGACAGTAAAACAGCTATTATCGGAACCCCGTCAGCCTCATCCTACTATCCTGTCTGTGCCCTTCGCTCTTTCCCCGACGCCGAGCAGAGTAACAGCACTCGGGCTAACCTCTCAATTTTGATCTCACCAAAAATCATCTTTTGCACTTTGTGCATGCAATTCATCCGTGGTAAATATCTCGCCTGCTCGCATACTTGCTAACTCTAAGATGCAACGAATGCATGTATAATGTAATTTACGAGTTGTCTCAGGAAGCCTGGAGCTTACAAAAAATCATTGACCTTCTCAGATGTAAATTCATAATATTCAGGGGTGTATATAGTGACGCTAGTATCCGACGGTCGTGTTGTATCGTCGAATGACAAAGTATTTATTTATTGGACAAAGTATTTATATAACGCCACGCCATCCACAGGAGAAGGGTACAATTCACTCTGCATTGGTTCGCTCGGTGCTGTAACAGTCGCCATCAGCGCTCATGTTCTATGTGACGCCATGTACTACAGTAACGTTCCGGTTTTCTCTTTGGCAGTTGCGCAGCGAGCGGCCCGTTATGCAACGCAGCATATATCGTCTCAACCGCCGCGTGTCGTGGCGCTTCTCCAGCCGGCCGCCGCCACAAGTATAGACCACGACCCGGGCTCGAGCTCTTGCTGTTCTGACTCGCATGCCAGCCCCACCAACGGGAAACGCGTATCTGGAGCGCCGGGCCAAAAACAGACGCCGCCACCGCACCCTCGCATATTCAGAACAGGCCGCCGGGGTCGCTGAGGCGCGCGAAGACGTGTGCCTTTCAGGACGTATTGGCTTTCCGTCCAGCGCGGGTAGGACGGGCTGGGCGCGCCGCGCGAACGTAAAAATGCTGCGGCCGCTGTCGCTACCCTCTCTCGATGGGAGGAGGCAGATGTTCTCGCGTTTCTTTCACTGGTCCACCGTGTACTAGTCCTCACTCCACGCTGGCCGTCGCAGTTTTCAGCGCACATCTAGGGTGTCTGCTTTTTACAAAAAAAAAACAATAAAGAATAATGTAAGCTGTACTCTGCTAATGAGGCGTCCTTGCGTAATCCGACCTTATCAGTCAAAGACTTTTGTCAAAACCGCGGAACGAACAGATAGGATCACGTGTCCGGCGTCGGCAAAAGCCTTGCGCAACCGATGAGTCAACCTCTGGCGCGAAACAGAGGAAAGAGAAAGAATAAGGACGACGAAGCTTAAGAATGCGGCCTTCCACCTTCGCCTTGATTCCGACCCTCTGCTAACTCTCCTCTTCACTTCTGCCGCCCCAACCAGCTGTCCTCTTTTAGCGAACCGTCCTAAGAATACTCAAGGGCATGAAGTCGTGCTGGAGAGCACCGCGTTTTCTTGGGGCGGGGTGTAGATATCAAAACGACTACGGGCAAGTCGAGGGCAATAAAATATTACCGCGTGAAAGAAAACGAGCTTCGAAAAAATGGCAGCATATCCACGGAGTGAATGATGGAGAGTGGGGCGAAGCATTCGTCCGTCCATGCGTCCGTCTGTGTGACCGTCCATGCGTCTGTTTGTGCGCCCGTCCCTGCGTTCTTTCATGCATCCGCCCCTGCGTCCGTTCATGCGTCCATCCATGCATCTGTTTGTGTGTCCGTTCGTTCATCTATTCAACACTCCAAGTCCCACCATCTCGCATCTTTTTATCATATATTCCCCATATAGAAGCACCGCCATCCAGCGGACATTCCAAGGACTAAACGAGAGGTGGCACACGCACACTTTCTTACGGCCTGCGCTTTGGGCCCACTTCCCACCTTTAACCACCTCGAGTTCATGGTATATTCTAGTTCACTGTATTCATGGCACTGCGACCAAACGCTCGCTAAACCTTTCGAAAACCAAGGAGGTTACGCCCAGCGAGTATAACGTAGCAACCTTTCCCTGTCAGATAGGGCTCAATTTACATGCCAATGGCTGCTAATGAGAAATGAGAGACAGGAGAATTCGGCTTTTACTTTCTTACGGCTTGCGCTTCGTATCTACTTCTCATTTTTAACCACCTTGAGTTCATTCATGGTATATACAAGTTCATTGTATTCATGGCACTGCGGCTCAACGCTCGCTAAACCTTTCTAAAGCTAAGGAGGTTACACCCAGCGAGTATAATGTAGCATCTCTTTCTTGTCCGATAGTGCTCAATGTACATGCCAATGGCTGCTAATGGGAATCGCAGCGTGCGCGTTGACTAAAAGCCGAATGCTCATGTCTCTCATTCCCCATTAGCAGCCATTGGCATGTACATTGAGCACTATTTTTTATTGGTAAACAACGCACAGAAGAAATTTCTCACTGGCACCACCTTGGAGGTCAACCTATTTCGGGTATGTGCCACTGGTGGTTACATACGAGGGACGCCCAAGCCACGCCATAAGGAGCTTCGCCCCTAAAAAGTTTTCTCGGTGTTTTTTTTTGTTGCGCGAAGTAAAGGAACTGATTGATCGAGAAAAGTAAAATGCGGAGTGAGGACGAACTATGACGATTGTTGAGTCCCCATCTTCCGGGGCTGCTTATTTCTGTGAGCAGAACACTTCAACTTCAACTTTGTTATTTCTTCTAGTAGAAACTAGAAACGTCCGCCAGTGCTAAAAGATGCTGTCAGCAGCTTGACTTAGCCGGGGAGGTGTTGCACATGACAGCGCGAGAACAAAAATTTTATTACAAAAGAAATAACACTTAAATACAAGATTACCGAACAGTGAACATTAGGTGGTACACGTATTTGCATTAAAAAACAAAGCACTAAACAAACTATCATCAGTTGATATATATAATATACATGAATATGCCGTATATATGCTTACATGTTAATGAAGTGCACGTCTTCGATTCCTCACAAGATAATTTAGCAACGTGAACATTAGTATTTAGAATTTTCGGTAAATTGTGTTTTAGAGATTGCAGCTTACAATCAGTAAGAAAACGCGGTACAAACCAAGGTTCAGGGTTTCTTAGACGCACAGGTACGTCATGGTGTTTCACGGTCGCTAAGAACATAAGAAAATCATTGTATTTCTTCTTTGAAAAATAAAATATCTGTAAAACGCGGTGTTCGTAGCACTTGCTGAACAATGCTGGAATTATTCGAAATAAGAGGGGCGATAATTCGGTCTGCATGTTGTAGCTGTAAATACTAATAGAACGCAGTGTTTCCCATTTGTAAAAAAAACACAGAAAGAAAGCAAGGAGCTTTGATAAAAAAATACAGAAATCGCACGGTGGACTCTTTGGCTCACAAGCCCAAGATCAATGAAGCAATATGTTGGGCAAGTTGTTTTCTAGCTTCCATATTCCCAGTGCGAGACGGCACAGCCATAAATAAGGCACACTAGATACGCGGAGTGCTGTCCGAGATCAGTGCTTCTCTCTAATGAGTGCTGGACAAGAACAAGCCACTAAACCATGCCACAGATATCTCTAATTCTGTATAGTCAAAGCACACGTGATTCGAGGCCCCCGCTCTACAACGCGTCCGTTCACTTGCGCAAAAATAAACGTGCATCTCATACTATGTGTGCCGACTTCAGTCGTTAACCACTTACGTTAAACTGTACATCCACTTTTATGTACCTTCAGAAGCTGATCAACCAGGCGTAAACATTTTTTTTTTCATTTTTACACCTACCGATTACCTTTAGGTTGCAAAACCTTCGTTGTGTTGTATCATGTAGCACAATGGCAAATCAATACTGCTGTTTACGTTACAAAAAGGAACGAAAGAGGACGGTAACAATATGCATCATCATTCGTGCGTTTAGAAAGCCTTTACGAAAATCCATCCGAGTAAAATTGTACTTGATAATGTTACATTCTTGACCTTGCGCTGCAGGAAGTTGAGTAAAATGTCTAATTCTGCCATTCTGTTTAACGAATCAACGTCTAGGCAGCTAACTCTATAAGCTTTACATTAATTTCTATTTCTGAGCTCAATTATTAATAAACCGCACATTATGAAAAGGTGCACCAACGCTATCTTGGAGCACTTGTGCACAGTGACGTAACAGCGAGATAACACATAATCATCACAATGATCTTATTTCCCACCCTGGCCGCAGGTCGCGGGATCAAATCTCGGCTCTGGCAGTCGCATTTTCGATGGAGACGAAAATGCTGTAGGCTCGTGTGCTCAGATTTGGGTGCACGTTAAAGAACCCCAGGTGGTCGAAATTTCCGGAACACTCCACTACGGCCTCTCTCATAATCCTACATTGGTTTTGGGGCGTTAAAGCTCACATATAAATTAATCAATAAATCAATCAATTATCTTTTCCATCATAAACATGATTGTGCCCATTGCAGGCCAAAGGTGTTTCTCATGTTCCCCAATCAACCCAGTCCTGTGCTTGCCACGGTCATGTTATGCCCGCACATTTCTTAATCTCGTCTGCCCACCCAACTCTCTGTCTCGCCTTCGCGTTTGGCTTCTCCGAGAATCCACTCTGTTACTCTTAATGACCAGCGCTTATGTTGCCTACGCGCTACGTGCCCTGCGCACGCCCATTTATTGTTCTTGATTTCGACTAAGATGTCTTCTACACTCGTTGATTCCCTGACCCACACTGATCTTTTCCTGTCCCTTAAACTTACACCTATCATTTTATTCTCCGTTGCTCGTTGCGTAGTCCTCAATTGAAGTTGAACCCTCTTTTTAATGCTCTAGGTTTCTGCGTCACAGGAGAGCCGGTAAGATGCAGCTTTTATAAACGTTCCTTTTGAGGGATAGTGGTGAACTACCATTCATGATTTGCCTGCCAAATGTGCTGCATCCCGTCCTTATTCTTCTAGTTATTTCGCTCTCGTGGTTCGGCTCTGTGGTTACTACCTGTCCCAGGTAGACATTTACAACTTCCAGTGTCTCACCACCCATCGCAAAGCGCTGCTCTCTGCCGAGACTGTTGTACATTACTCTGTTTTCATGCATATTAACTTTCAGACATATCGTTCTGCTTTCCGTGTCCAATTCAGCAATGATGAGTTCCGATACGTCCCCTGACTTACTAATCAATGCAATGCCATCATTGAATCGCAAGTTACTAAGGCACTTTCCCTTAAATTGTATGCTTAACTCTTCCCAATCTGGAGCCCTTAAAACCTCCTGTAAACAATGGCGGTGTGGGGAAGAACATTGAGATAATGTGAGTGCTTAATTTCAATGTCTATAATTTATATGCAGAAGATGGAAATTATTTCAGCCGTATTAACAATGATTGGCCATAAAATTATCTGAAAGTGTATTCAATGTTATTTGTTAGGTTACCAATCAGATTAGCAAAAGAGCTGAAATATCGAGAGAAATGAATGAAGCGGCAATACATTTATCTACATTGTCGGGTAATGGCATCCTAATAGTTTATTTGATAAGTCATGCAAGATTGCGAAGGTATGCTACCGATGAGTGCTCACTAGTGCTAATCACTATCATCCTAGTGGCTACGGCGAAAGTAACGTCGCATTAAAAAAAAGACTGAGTTTTTTAGGGGCGAGTCCCTAGTAGTATTGTTTTTACCACGCTTGATGGAACGTACGACAGGCGTTCTACGTCAGTGAGCCATAAGATTTCTTTAGAAAAGTCTGGCCTGACTATTTACCGCACAGTTATAAATCAAAAATATGAAACCCGGCTTGAAACAGCTGCACTCCGATACGGACACTGTTGTGCTGGAGGCACCCCAAAGAAAGCTGTCATAGGTTCCGTTTTGTTTGTGAGACTAAACAAAATAAATAAATATATAAATAAATAAATTGAGCAATTATTCAATATCACTATTCTAGAGGCGCTTGTGTCATACGTTCATGGACGTATGATATAATCTATGCCATCACTCCTGATAAGTGGTCTTTTTTTTCCTGAATTACTATATTGTGATATTATATTAGCCCCTTGAGTCACGAATTATCATGCGCTGTCAGAAACGTGTCAAATTCGCGTGGCGTAATTCCAAGGCACTCAGTATTACATTCATAGTAAGAAAGGGAAAGAAAACGTTCTTACGTATGGGTTCTGATAATTTAAGGTAATGAGTGTGTAGCTAATTATTTAATCATTTTTCCACCAGTCATCTTTAGTACTTGCATAAAAATAATCCGATATCAGGCCCCAAATGCATGCACATATTGTTTTTGGTTGTATTTGTTTCGATCGAAGAAAGAAAAAGACTTTTCACGTTGGTCTTGGAATGCGTCACATCGATCAATCATCGAACATGACAGTGGATTCAGCAAAGCGATTCTCTGCAGCAATACGCTGCATAATAAAGTTAATTATTTGCCCGTTGTCCACTCAGGAGGTGCGCGATTGTGCACACCAAGTGTCAAGCCATTTGATGTAACACGCGGTGCGTGACGTATATCATTGAAGTTGGTGTCTGCATTTGTACACATCGTGACTGAAAGGGCTAATTAGTGTGAATGGCAGCAAACTTCAAAGAAAAATTGAACTATTATGCGTAATATTTTGTATTTTTCCCAGTTAATTATCCTTGAAAGTTGTTTTCAGAGCAACTAGTGCATTATAGCAGGAAGGTGCTTCATATTGCTCATCCGTTCTAATTTTCTGCGTGCACGATGTCCTACAGAGACACGCTCCCAGCAGAACGCAAGAGCTGACATATTTACAAACGTACTCATTGTGACCTTCTAAAAAGCATTTGCTTCGTGGGAATTCTTGCATGTTTTTTGACACGTATTTCCTTTCTCTGTTTATTTTGCTCCTCCTGTATAAACTTTTATTCCCACCACTTTTTTTGTAAAGCACATTGTAACCAGTCGGTACGCATGCTGGCACTACTTTTTCTTCTCTCTTCCCTCTTCCTTTTTTGAGAAAGGCTACTTTCGTTAATTTCAAGGCATTGCTTGTTGATTACTACAAAAGAAATTGACGGACATGCTTGTCCTTGAATTTTCCACAAAAATCGCATAGCTTGTATGTCACTTCTGCATAGTGCGTGCCTGAAGCAAGCGAACTGTATTATTGCGATTCCAATTATATAGGCACTCGGCGGATTTTTTTTTCGGCTGCATTTCCGATGGAGGCGGAAATGTTGTAGGCCCGTGTACTCAGATTTGGGTGCACGTTAAAGAACCCCAGGTGGTCAAAATTTCCGGAGTCCTCCACTACGGCGTCTCTCATAATCAAATGGTGGTTTTGGGACGTTAAACCCCACAAATAAATAAATAAATAGATAAATAAATAAATAATAATAAATAAATCAATAGGTGGATTTTTGCCGTCGCCTTCATGGCACGCATAAAGCCAAAACTGATTACATCATCCCGTGCATCGCATGCCCCTACACGCTAGTGAAAGCGATTGATCGTGGGCGGCGAACGCAGATGAAGCGGAGATGAAACGAGCCGGCCATCTCCATTGCACACGAAGGGTGCATGCGATAGGATCACGCCGTGTGCGAGGCCGGTCATCGATGATGCCTCAAGCAGAAAGGAAACACCGCGACCATCTTTCACCTGAGTGAAGAGCATGAAGAAGGGCGATGTGCCTTTTGGACGTCGTTCGAGCAGCAACATGAACTTTGATCGCGACAGCACTCACCGCTTTGTGCTGCAACGACAAGGAGCACAAAAACCACTTCGCTGCCTGGAGTGGCAGTATTGTCCTGATACTCCAATTTGTTGCTATCGCAATTATTGTTTCATTGTTGCTATTCCAACTATTTTGTGTGTCTGTGCGTAAGTGCGTGTGTGTGTGTTTGTTACGCCACGTATTTATTATAAAAACTAAATTCGATCTCCGGATAGTTTCAAATTCAATGTGAATTATTACCAAAAAAATAAATGAAGCCCGAAGAGAGGACGCCAGAGTTCACCTCGTCGGGACGAGCTGTATAATCTTTCAGGTGATGTCCTGATCCTAAGTTTTTTGTTGGCATCTCTCCTGGCTTAGTCTTCCCGTACTAAGAGAGCTTTTTTATATAATTGTGAAAACGGTGATTTACTTACACATCTTGTAAGTCAGCTATTTGCTGCCACCTTATATATACCAGAAATGTGGTAAGTCACAGCAGTTTTCAGTAAATAAAGAACATCTTTTATGTGCTAAATCAGCAAGGTGTTTACAATACTCATATAAACTATGGTGAGAACAAATGAGCGCTGGTTTGTACATCCCTCGGTGCATGGGGGCCAATAGGGTGCTGATACAGTCGACGCCACAACATCTTTCTTTACTGCATCACACGGATTCTACTTCTTACCAACGTAGGGAGCAACGTCAAACAATTGTATATCTTTGCAAAACGGCTTGAATTACAGTAGCGTGCACAGCATAACTGCAGAATGTTCGGACTGATGGCTTCTTGCATATCACAGGGATATTTTCGTGTTCATTCAAAGCCTTCCAGGATATCACCTGTTATGCGTGGTTTTGTTTATTTTTTGTTAACATTTAGTAACTGTAAATGTCTTCTGGGAAGTCACACACTCGTTTAAATTGTACATGATGTGAGGTACTTGAGTTCGATGTGATGTGAGTACCTTCGAGTTAAATAATACATATTGACAAAATTGCGAATTTTATTTTATTTTTAATACTCTTTTTGCACTATAATTTTAGCTCTGTCGCTCCACAGTAGGCATTCTCTGTTTTGTTTGAAGTAGGTTTTGGTTAAAGCAATCAAGCTTCTCTGCTATTGCTGACGACTAGTGAGTGCAGCCTGGAAAGGAGGCTTCATCACTGGACAGCATATTAGGGCCACAAGGTAGGGAAAATCTCTAAACTTAGACACAACAGTACGGTTATTATTGCGATGGCCATCGTACAAACATTCTCGGCCAATCTTCGCCATCGCCATCACCGTCATGTTCTTTACAAAATCCAATGACATTGTCCCGCGCATCGTATTTGCTGCGCACTACTAAAAGCGTGCGAACGCTGAGGACAAGCGTGGCTGAAGCAGAGGTGAAACGAACCGGCCATCTCTGTCCGATAACATCGATAACATGCGATAACATCTTCCCGCGTGCGAGGTCTGACATCGATTGCTCTTCGAACCGACGCATCTCGTGTGGGGCGAACGAGCGTGAATCTAGCCGCTTACATTGCGTTGAGGTGAGAGACAGCATGAAAACTGGTTCTCTCCCTGGAGTGGGCGCATTCGCTAACACCATCATTTTGTAGAGTCATGTGATATCGTATCCAAAAGAGTATGCTGCTATCCTCACTTCACATGGCATCCCAACTTGTTGCTTTCGTATTAATTGCTTCGCCCTGCGAAACTTTGATCCTTTCGTTATAGATAATGTATGCATTTGAAGCAATATAGTTTCCTTCTTGTTTCATTTTTGCTTTATAACCTCGATATTGTTTTTATCGATGATCGCTATGCATAAAGGCGCTGCAGTCGACTAAACACCTCGAAGAATGAGTGGGGTATAAAGCGGATTATCTATTAACTGGCTACTGGGAGTTACAGAAACCGCGCTCAGGGAAGGCAAGCGGACGCAATTGTTGCGCCAAGTTGATTTCCACATTTTTGCGAAGTTCACGGTGGCGTGTCCTCACAGCGCAAAGTCCTTGTCAGTGTTCCAACATTCTGCTTCCTAGGAAGTGTGCATCAGATATTACTCCCGGCCCTGTTCTCTAATTTCAACTCAATTTCATTACCTATGTCGTGACGGAAGCCCATAGTGACGTTCTTTCCCTTCTGATTACTCAATGTTGCTATCTTGAAAATGCCGCTCTGGTGCCAAATTGCGCGGTATTTCGTTTCACTCCTTCTCCGCCACTTCCTCTTTCTTTTGCGACGTTTTGGCCAGTACAATCGTATTTCCTCTTCCCAACCTTCTTTTTTTTTGACACCATTTAACTGCCAACACACCCCACGTTAGATTACAACTGCCGCTCTTTGAACTATAGTTGTCGATCTTGCCAGCCGTGGCGCGAAGCGATTTGTTTGTTAGCTGCTAGGAAAAACGCGTTCTTACTACAAAGTTTCTATCACCTGCCGTGTTCATGTTCAGACATGAGTCTAGAGGGTAACAAAATTCCCGGTAGGGGGCGCCGCGTTGGCAAAGCGCCATTCCATTGCTGCCTTGCGCCACGGCGGCGGTGGCGCTCTGCATACGCCAGGTCGAGAGTTCCATTCCCGACCGCAAAGGCCTCATACCAATGATGTGGAGTGTAAATAAAAAGAAACTTTTCGCTTTGGGAGCACATTAAGAATCCGCATGGAGTCCTTGCGAGGTCCTGGACTCCTCTATATATGGTTCTTCAGTAGCTTCAACCTCTCGGCCTTCCCCCCCCCCCTCTTTTTCTTTCTCTCAATTTAGACGTTAATCGTTAAGTTGACTTCAATTTTCGCATGGCAGCCCGCTTTTACATAGAACTCGCGCAGGTCTCATCTATAGGGTTCAAATTGCAACAATAGTTCCTGTTCATTGACGCCTCGGCTTTAGAGCGTAATGCGTAGTATTACGTCATGAAGATGCGGAGGCGCGACCGTTAATCTGGGTACATAGCCAAAACAGCTTACGTACATGACGTACGTAGATGTTCTTGTGGGCATGATTCAGCGAGAAATTTTCGAAGAAGGTATTTATGACTTTCTGTGAAATGCTTCTTGTGGAAGCTAAAACCACGATACGATTATGTGAGGGATGTCGCGATGAAGGTCCCGAGAAATTTCGACCATCTGGTTTTCTTCAAAAACGTGAACTGATATCACACACTGCACATCCCTCTGGCATTTCGCCTTCATTTAAGTGCGTCCGCCGTGGCCGGACTTGAAACAGTGACCTTACACTCTTAAAAAAAAGGAGGTAGCGCTATTTACTAACTTTTGAGGTAGTAAAGGGCTGTCACAACATTGACTACCTGTCACTGCCTAGTTACTACTTAGGTAGTGAATGTTGCGACAGCACTTTACTATTTCAAAAGTTAGTAATTAGCACTACCGCTTTTTAAGAGTGTACAGTCAGCAGTGCACATCGTCGTTACCGCTAAACAACCGCGGTTGACAGTATGCGCCTTACTGTTGATACTTTTGTGTGCAACGGAGCCTGATATGCTGTAGGTGGCCAGGAGTGCTATAACGTGAAAATATTTCGCACTCTTTCTATTCCCACTTGCTTAACGTCAAATTTGTGTCGCTTCTCAGCCAAATTTTATGGTTTTATTGTTTATAAAAAGTTTTTCTTTTCCTTTTTAATTTCGAATAGCATAGCCTGTTCCGACTCAATCTCCTCGACTAACACGAGTTCCATGAGCGGGCATGAGGGATGTGGGCGAAGCTCGCGGAGCTAAAGCACGACACCAGTTGTGCTGCATCACCCTTTGGCGCGCTTCATTCAAGTGCGCATATCTCATCGTGTACTTCAAGCCACTTAGCTTTTAATCCAAACGTGTGTAGCAAGTTGCTACGCCGGATTCATGTAAAAGATGCATGTTCTTTCGACTAAAGCACTTTCCAAATTTACACCACAAAAGTTCTATTGCATAATCTGTGCAGCATTACAACCTTTCAAAAACTGGAGCGTGAAATTACGACGTAAGATCACGTTAGAGTAGAGCATAAGCTTTTGGAATTAGCGTTTCAGTTTCACATGTCATCGTCAATCCTAAATTATTATAGGTGCAGAAAAAGTACAATATTGTAAACGAACAATTGCCAAAATTTTACCTTGAAGCAAATATATACGGCGAAAAATGCAATAAACAAATTAATTTATGACTACTGTTTTTATTTGAATGAGATAGGCCAATAAAAAAACATCCAGGTTACCACTGATGTGAGTGATCATTTTTTACAAACTCAGCGTATCAGTTAAAGAAAAGCGAAAGGGTAACAACGTCACGACCCTTGAAATAGCGTGTTGAACGGATAACAAACGTTTGGTAACACACAGGCCAAATAATAGGCCTACCTGAACGCCTGCGCTCCAGTTTTGATTACAGCTGTGGCAGCTCAGATAACATTCTACGTGTGCAGGATAAGTAAAATGTAAAGTGTAAGAAATATGGACCATCTCCCCGAAGGGAATCCTGGTGGTATCGAAGCAGCAGCGGTGACCTGGTCGAAACGGGCGTCTGCGCGAGTGCTGGAAGAATTGTCTGAAGCGACACTCGGTGTAACGTTTACTAGAGTAAACGTTTGTTTGAAAAGCAAGCTTCCCGCGAGGTGGTTTGAGTTTCGTTTAAGTTTCACCACTGATAAAGACTGTTCGCTCGAAGGGCGCTCGAACGTTGTCAGTGGTGGAGAGGGTGAAGCTAGTGAGACGACACGCGGCGAGCGGCGACAGGCTAGGGAGAGAGTGACGTCAACGCCCGCGCACTGCGACGGAAGGCGTGACCTACTTGGCACCGCCTCAGCACCTGTGGCCTGGGGAGCGTGGTGCGGACGGAGGTACAGCGTTACACAGGCCAGTCAAAAAGCTGCTTTTCATCTAAAAACCGAAATTAATTTGCATAGTAGGACCTCTTAGGTAGGACACCGTCAACACCGGTAAAGTGATACACGTCTTCTACCTGATACCATGCGACAATGGGCAAGTGCACAGCGATAATATTGTTTTAATGCTCATTGCAAATGAATGATTTCTCGAAACAGTGGCTTATATACAGTATTTGGCACGAGCACGCAAGCATTTTAACTTCAAGGGAAGATTAAAAAATTGCTCGCAGCGTTTTGTTTTTGTTTTGTAATCAGCATCTTCTGTAGGAGAAGCTACTCTGAAGTCACATGTGTTTCAGGTAATAACTGAATTTAATGAAATATGGGGAATAGAATAGCTAAAATGTACTGAATTACTAGTGGAAAAGATCAATCATAGAAAATAATCACGCCCAGTCTTTCACGATAAGAATGCGAAATGAGCATAAGCACTGAAGACACATTTACTAGTATGTTTGGTTATAAATAAAATGATTTTATATAACTGTTGGTAATGAATGTTAGAACTGTTTTTTCGTGGATGTGGATAATAAATTTCGTTTTATTGAATGATATTCTAAAACAGTCTTGCTTTAGCGTCGATTAATATGAGTAGGTTTTCGTTAAATAATGCAAATTCAGCTAGCAAAGTATCGCTGTTTTGTGGACAGTGGTACATTTAACGCGGACTTTTTATTGTTAGCCCAAAGGCGCTTCAGCAACTACAAGACTCATCGGATTCATGTGTTTGAGTGATTTTCCTTGAATGCAATGCGAATTGTCTAAATAACTGAAAATAGGTTGTGGTTACAATTCATTTGAACAAGCACACTCATACGCTATCAAATGCAGTAAACATGCCATGAATGCAAGTCCCATCAAAGCACTTGCCGGAAATAACTTCCACCAACAAGCAAAAATATCCGCAGATGACATGAGAAAAATGCGCTTTCGCAGTTGGCTGCAGTACTAAGGTCACCACAAACACTTAGCACATTCATCATCTGCTGTTGATATAAAATAAGGCAACTGCGTCATCTCAGTCGCTGTCTACATTAGAGGCCATGAATGGTTCTTTTTGAGAAAAGTTGGCGCTCAGTATACATCTGTTCACATTATACCAGAAAACAATGAGCTATATTTGCAACAAATTACTAAAGTTCGAGCGAGTAAGCTACGTCACTGCGTTCATGAAGCAACACCGTGAAATATTTACTTGATTTTTCTAAACTATAAAGTGAATGTGCACCTATACCCAAAATGACTTGCCATTGAGGACACTCAATTTTTTCAGCCCTCTCACTTTATTTTACGAGCATTTGTAAGCGCAGCTAGTGAAGGGAGTAACCTAAGGAGAGTCACGCGCTGGCACATTGCCCACGAACGTTCAAAAAATTTAACATTGCACGAAGTTGTGTTCTGTCCTAGTTATTTCTCCCCTGCGTTTATTTGTTATTGATGGTATTCCGTATTGAAAACATGTTTCCATTCGATTGTGTCAACTGGGTCTGCAGAGTCAAGATGGCAAACCATAGGGAGATCTGTCGTCTGCGCTGAGCTAGCAGGCGACGATTTCAAGGAATGACGCAGTCAGACCAAAACAGCAAGACTACTGTGGAGCTGCGCAATTCGGCTTTTTTTAGCACGCAAGTCGGACAGCCGTCTCCTAGGGGAGCTAACAGCACGCGGCACCTTAAACAGTGTTGGCACCAACTCGAAAGCGGAAAAGAATAGCACTGGCATGACCACTCCCCTGACACCCCATCAAGCACGAGCTAGTACAATTGCGCATAACCAGGAATTGCCAAGTTTCTCGTGGTCGCACGCGCAAAACGCAGACTCCATTAAAATGAAAGGAAAAAAGGAAATAGAATGTCGTTGCAGCGTGTTGTTGCAACTCCCAGCGACATAACTTTACCGACAACCTGTAGCAAAAACGTCCTTAAAGAAGGAATGCCACTGCACCAGCTGAAACATCGCAACCTTACGGGACATTTGGTACAAGGCTTGATTCATTCACTAAATGAGAAGGAATGTCTTCGGCTTTGCTCAAAGGAGCAGAGGGGGATACGCTACCACATCGCGGACTACTGCCTTTTGCACATCCGCATCCATGAGGTGCACGCAAGCCCAGCTGGTGCCGAATGGCTGTTCTATTTCGAGACACCGGCCGTAGGAGCCGGGGCGCGACGATTCGCAGTGATTTTTTGCGCCGCAGGTCGCTCCCGGGAGGCTACCGAGGGCGACCTGGGATGCGAAAGCACGGCGAGCGTCGCTCGCGAAGGCGTAAAAGAGAGGACGGGTACTTACGTGTGGGCCGGCTGCACGACCATCCCGGTTTCTGGAAGGCAAGCAGCGGAAGGATAGGAATGAGCACCACACACAGAGACACACGAGCGCTGTGAACTGTGCGCGAGGCGAGGCCAGCACTTTTGACGTCGCCCCGAGCTGGTGCCCGGGAGACTTTAAAGTAGTCCACGAACTGGACTTACCGTTTCGAGTCGGAGTCTAGAGAGCGTCAAGCCCGGAGAGGCATCTCCAGACACTGGTCCCGAATTAGCTAGCGGGACGTTCCCGTTCCCCGACGCATGCGCCCCTGACAGGAAATGACGCGGAGAGCGCCCCCTTCCCGCCTATTTTTGCCCTGGTGTAAGCTTACGCCGCCGCCATTTTTGGAAGCGCATTTCTGGGGGCGGCCGCACTTTCTGGCCGGCATTTCTAGGGTTTCGACCTGTGTTTACTAAGGCGCGTATTTTCGGCGTCACTGGGACGGTATTGCCGATTAGTCGCATTATCCGGCCACGGTGTCATCGCGCTGCGTTGTCCCCACCACGTTTACTGTCGCGTGGCCGTCAAAGCCTTTTTTCGTTGGACCGCGGATCGGGGAGCACCCGGTGGCGACCCTCCCGGAATAGTCCGCCCTTGACAGCAACTGACCGAAGACGGTGAGCCTGCAGCAGGCGCTCGTGTTGCCCACCAGGTTGGACGCCGTGCACACGTACACGCCCGAGTCCTCGGGAAACGCTTCGGGGATGCTGAGCCAGGCGGTCCAAGGGGCCGGACCAGACGGCTGACCCACGACGTGGTCGGGTCCGTGCACGGGTAGGCCGTCCTTGAACCAGCGCAGCCGCGGAGCCGGGCAGCCCGTGAGGAGCGCGCGAAGCGTCGCCGGCTGCCCTGGCACCGCAAACACGTCCTCGGGACCCTGCGAGCGCCGGGATGCTGGCATGTGTCGTTGCGTTTTCGACACTACTCACCTGCAGGAACACGGGTGCCGACACGCGCTGACCCGTGGCCGGGTTCTCAGCGATCACCACGGCTTTCTTTTTGGGACTCCACACGGGGCTGGCTGTCTTGGTACGGATGATGGATCGCGGACTCTGGAATTGGCCCGTTTCAAGGCAGAAGCTGGTGCGCACTGACAGCGGCTCGAACAGCGACGGGCGGCTCTGTTCCGGCTGCACCGGTGGTGGTGGCGGCGCGCGGATGGGCCTGCTGCTCAGCAGCGGGGCATCGTACTTGGGCTCCAGGATGTCGAATTTGGGCTCCGGTGCCACAGGAATAGGCTCGACACGGCTTAAGGGCCCCGCCGCGCGGCTGGCCCGACTGGTGCTCAGCTGCAACGGAAACGGGACCCCGTCTCGGCCATGCAAAGCTCCATTCATCAAAGCACTGTCGTCCGAACAGCAGTATAGAGAGGCTCTCACAATCGGCATATTTGTGCATAGGCTTACGTACATTGTGCCGCAAGCAGCAGGCCCATCTACGTGCGGCACAAAGAAGCGGCAGCCACGTGTGTGCAAAGTGCGCACGTTTGGTTTCGGTTGGGAAGGAGACAACATGCAACACATATTCAACGCAAACGCATAGCTTTATTTCACGTCACTGTTACAACTGCAAAGATTACTTTCTGTCGGTTTTGGTCAAGGCACTGTGACAAGCATGCTACACCAAACACTTAAGGACGGGCGGTCAAGGGTAAGGAAGGAGAGCTCAGTTCCGAGCGGCAGCCATACAGACAGATAACACAACGGAGAGCACCATCAGATAGCACGGACAAGAAAGGTGCCTTCGGGACAGTCTCTATGCCAGCCTTGAGCAGAACAAGTATAAGGAGGAAAGTAGAAGGGGACGCCGCACGGCGTCAGGTAGGCCTGCAGTGCTACTTGCGAAACTCCCACTTGTAGACCAAGGGACCCCTCACCTCTTTAGTTTGAGTCTTGGTAATCTCAGTGACTCTCTTGGTCACCCGGCGGGTCACTTCTTCTGTGACTTTGTCTTTGGCACCTGCGTGGTCCACTATTTTGGTGGTTGTCTCCTCTGACACTTCCGGGGGCATCTCGTTCACGTGTGTCACTTCAGTCACGCGCATTTGCAGGTCACCTGACAGAGCCAAGCCGGTCGAGTCCACTGGTCCCGTTCGAGGCACCTTTGTCTCGTACACTTTCACCTCGCTCGCTTGCTGGATGCTCTCGTCGCGTCTTTGGACGTTGTCAGTTCCGTCGTCGTCTTCGTCAAGCACAATTAACTTAGTGTTCGCGGTCACGACGCCATTAGGACTTTGTACGCGCACTTCAAGGTCCCCAGAGTCCTCAGGAAAGGCCTCGGAGATGGTTAGACTGAACACGGCCAGTGATGTTCCGGCCACGTTTTCCAATGACCGAGTGAGCCGGAAGTCTGGTGAGTCGGTGATAGGCTGACCCGACCGAAACCACGAGGCTGTTAACTGTCCACCAGGCGGCTGCGCGCAGGCCACGCTTAGGCACACCTTGGTTCCACTCTGTACCACCAGCTCGGAGGGTAGCGAACGGGCTAGCCGCAGCTCTGATCCACTCTTGGACACGGACACAGTCTGCTTCGACGTTCTCGATACAGCAAGCTGGGTGGTTGCCGCCTGGACTGCTTTCTGCACAGATAGAAAAGAGGGGTCGTTTGGGCCTCGTTCGGGAACGTGGTCGAACGCAGAGGGTCTACCTGAGCTTCGCGAACCAGCATCCTGCAGCCCGTGCGCGTGCGTCCTCCGGGGTTGCTGGCTTCCACTTCGTAGTGGCCACTGTCATTCACGGCCACCATGGGGATGAGCAGCTTCACTGTTCCGTCAGGGTCGTGGCTGATCTGCATCGGGGCGCGAGTTGAAAGTGACTTGAAAATGTAGCGACAGGTGGCCTGTTTTATACCTGAAAATCTGGACTGGGTAGCAGTTCTCTCCCATCCTTGAACCAGTGTACGAAAGGTGGCTCCGGCGCCCACAACTTGGCAGTGAGCACCACACGGCTCCCTTCATCCGTTGTGACGTCTCTGAGAGGCTCGAGAAAAACGGGAGCGGAGAGCGTCAAACGCAGTTTACATTCCGTGAAACAGCTGCCCATAGGGTTGACCGCCGAGCAGCGGTACGTGCCGGCGTTCTGCGTGCTGATGCCGTTGAGCAAAAGAGAGCACTTGTCTCCTCGGAACAGCAGCCGCACTCGCTCGGACTCCTTGATCGGTTGCGTATTATGATACCAGATCACCTGCGCAATAAACGAAAAGACTAAACTTTGCCTTCAGACTCAAATATTCAAACCGCTACGTGGGATTGAAGTAATATGCTCAAGCTAACATCCACGTCATTTTCTAATCGCATGGATATGTTTCGCCGGAGTCATTCTTCGTTTTAGTGGCCATTCACATTACACTAGCAAACAAACTTTATAAATGCACTCTGACAGGAAGAGCTATGATATAGCACTGAATGGTAAAGATACGAAAGTATCTGCTTTTTATGCGTAATTATGCGTCACTGATGAGAAAAAAATGAGAGAAAAAAATGTCGTGCTTCACACTAATGTTACTTGTACAACAGAGTTGATAAATAAACAAACGAAAATCGTCAAGTAAGGAAATAAGTACAAGGGAACGTAAAAACGTACCACAATCATTCGTAAACAATGTGAACGTGATACTTAAATAGTTGAAATCTAAACGGGAATGAGTTACCACAGCCCTGAACAATTTTTTTAGCATGCGAAATATGGTGTCCTCGCTTTATAATGTGAACTCAGAGAATAAGCCCTATGAGTGAGAAAGTAAAATTTTCAACGCGTAGCACAAATAAACAAAGCACTATTTGGAAAGAGAATAAAGAAGCAAAATAGAGACTTAAAAAAACGACGTGTGCAAACAAATAATGTAAACATAGCATTTTGCAACCGATGGACACGACTACACCCGATTAGAAGGAGAGCAAGGTGCGTGTTGAATCCGTCTGAGTGGCTAAGTCATGTTTGACATATTTGTTTCAAGAGTGCAGCTAATTGGAAGAACACCGACTGAGTGGGACAGTTCGTGTGGCATAATGGCTGGATCCCGGGATTCCGGCCTTTTGCATCGTATCAATGGGGACGTCGTGTTAGGCGAAACGAGCTGATGAAGTAGGTGGTATTAGTCCATATGACGAGCGAATATGTACATGAAATACGGAATGCGCAGATGAATTTAACTTTAGGTATGTTAAATGGTTCAACGTTAACCAAACACCAGATGGTCGAAACTACCGGAGCCCTCCGCTAAGGCGTCTTTCATAACCACTACGTGGTCTTGCGACGTAAACTCCGATTATTATTATTATTATTATTAATATTATTATTATTATTATTATTATTATTATCAAAAAGAAGGGACAGTATGAGCAACATACAGAGTCTTTTTTTTTGCAGCAATGGCGCGCCTTTGACATACACCGAGTTTTTCAAGTTTTTTAACGATTTATTACTCCATTCAAGGCGGCAATAATTTCATGATGAGAAAAGTAATCCTTTGTAATCAAGCGTTTAGGTTTTTACGGTTGTATATGACGGTTTTTGTAATTATTGCAATGTTGAAAATTTGTTGTTCTTGAAAGTCAAAGACGTTCGCGTCAAGAGAGAACACACTTACACCCGCTTAAGCTAATACCAGACGCTTCTAAAGCGTCAGGAAGTAATATTTTGATAAAGCCATTCTTAAGCAGACGGCCTCTTTGTTTGGAGACATGCCACCAGTATAGATGATACTTACTGGTCATTTTGGTCATAAAACTAATAATTACAATTCAGTAAGCTAGCTCATAGTCATAGATAAATATAATCAAGCTCTCTGTAATAGCTCATTACTAATTGTATATGAAAACGAAAATTCGATTACCACGCAACTCTGCAGAGCAGGCAAAAGCAAAACTGGAAGACTGCCCCACCGCGGTGGTCTAGTGGCTAAGGAACTCGGCTGCTGAACCGCAGGTCTCGGGATCGAATCCCGGCTGCGGCGGCTGCATTTCCGGTGGAGGTGGAAATGTTGTAGGCCCGTGTGCTCAGATTTGGGTGCACGTTAAAGAACCCCAGGTGGTCGATATTTCCGGAGCCCTTTACTACGGCGTCTCTCATAATCATGGTGGTTTTGGGACGTTAAACCCCACATATCAATCAATCAAAACTGGAAGACTGAAGCGTTCCATGGCAGCACTCTTCGAAGCTACGTAAGTGATGACATCGCAAAGCGGCAGGCAGTCACCGTTGTGCTCCGCGCAGTCGATGAATGAGTCGCGTGACGGAGTCACCACCGTATGCGCCGATTGCCCAAAGCTAAGTGACGTCAGCACCTACGTCGTCTCGACGAGTACTATCATATGCGCGCCATCGAGCTTATTGTATGTTGAAATGATTGTGTCGCAGCAGTTATCTTATGACACCTTTCTTTCATTGCGTCGGCAATGTTAGGCTGGGGACACGTCAACGTTCTTGGCCTAATTTAGATTATTCTCGCCCTACGGGGCTCAGAAGCTGTGGTGTTCTGCAGGTCAGTGCGATGTTCCCTGTCGTGGAGGATGCATTATGACTAGTAGCGCGAGTACGTTTGTGTATCGTGCGTTGGGCACACATTAAAAAAAAAAGAAACCTGATATACTGAAACTTTTCAGACTCTCACACTCAATTTGCAGTTTCAGTTTCGAACTTTCACTTTTACAACTTTTGTTTATTTTCGAAATAAGAATTAAAGTTTGGAAAGCAAATAGTTAGTGACAGTGATTTACTGATGGCTAGTAGCCCCCAAATAGAAGTTTTACATTCATAGAAAATTCTATCTCCCTTTTGTACTTTCTCACGTTTAGTGTCCTGTTGCGGCCACGAAATGTTTAAGACAAGTTCTTTAGGAGGCTATGTTCTAGGAAAAGAGCAAAAGTTTAATTTTTTTAAGCGAGAGAAGGGCGTTGGAAGCACGAATCCCTGTAGTAACAATTATTGCACCGACATTATTTACCATTGCTTTTGTCCAGGCGCTACGTGATTGAATTGTATAGGCATAACCATGTTGTGATGTACTAATATAGTTATGACCATGCTTTTGTGCTTTGTACATGTGACCCCTGCTTTGTATTATGCAATTCATGTATATCCCCCCAATTGTAATGGCTATGAAGGCGTTGTGGGTATTCTATAAATAATTAAAAATAATAAATGAAATTGCTGTTCCGTTCACATCAAACTCGCAAAAGTACCATAAACGAGTAGTCACGATCACGCTTTTTACCACCAAATTATACAGCGATGTGAAATAATCTGAAATGTCAGAGTTGTATCTTTCAGCGTATTTTTGCGAGCAAACGCAAAGTTGATGTAAGACACGCCGTGAAACCATGAGTAACGATTCGCCCTGCTTGTGCCGACGTAATGGAAGACGTGCCAAATGTGGTATAGAATGATACAGACCTCTTACAACGCACTGAGTCACTTCCACATTTGAAGTGGCTGACTGCGCTGTTCATAGTAGGCGATTTAGGTGTGCGAGTTAAATGCGACAAAACACGTGAAATGCGAAACGGAGAACTGAACATGGGAAACATAGAAGGACGCTTTTTCCCTGAGGGAGCCTTTTTTTCACAATTCAAGAAAAACATCTAGGGTTTACCTCGGGTACTCGCGTGTACATATATGCACCGGTTATTTACGTCCACGTTCTAATACAGGATCTATGTTAGTAAGAATAAAAATAGTAAAGCATGTGGGAATTGAGGCAAGCCTGCTGCCTTTGCGCGGGCTTTGCCGCCTCTTTCTCCGTTTTCATGTCCCGACATGTCTTCCCTCCTCCACTGTCTGCCGCGCTGGGGGAGCGGAGTGACGTTTAGCCCCCTCACCCGGTAGCGGATGTTGACTGTGGCGCCGCGCGCGGAGTCTCCCGAGAGGTTTTGCGCGCGTGCGTCGGGAGTGAGAGAGAGACCGTCAGCTCCCTGTGGGGCTCGTTCGGACTTACCGCTTACCTTATGTCGCTCCCCCCCACCCCCTTCCGAACGCTAGGCCGAAGGGTGTTATGGTGTCCTAGTGCGTGGCCTAGCTACGCCGACCCGTCTCCCTCCGAAGCCAACGCGAGCGCCTTTGCCCTCGCTCGAGCAACCGGGCCTTGGTCCCGGTGTCTCCATGGATCACCTTTACCACGGAGACGTGCTCGTGGCACCCTGTGTAGTACTTTTGTGCCCGTGGCGTGGATAAGCCTCTTTGCTTTCCCTCCGCGCTTTTGCAACGGGCTGTACTGCGTATTGGTGTTGCCACAGACAATAAAGTGTTACGACCTTGAGCACTACTGTGTTCTCGCCATGGCGACGGTTAACGCGTGCCCTGCGGCTCGCTAAGACCGGACCCTCGCCAGTGGCCGTACTCCTTCGGGATGCGTCACTACAAGCACAATTAACGCTCACTACGTTACCCTATGATTTGCATCCTTTATTATTATGAAAACACCTGGCAGCACAGTTAGTTGTGCTTTGTTGTTGAATATTCACGAATATTCATGAAAAAACCACCCTGATCACTAAAGTCTCGTGCGAATATATTTGCGTAACTGAAAATAAAAGAGCAACTGAGCAACCATGGTAAGCTGTGCGCCTTCATTAAATTTACCTTGTTCAAAATGAATATTGGCGACAAGGCAATAGCAAGACTGGTGGGTGTGCTTATAATGAATGCTACAGCGTGGCGGGTCCACAATGCAGCCATCAGAATCGGTGCACCCAGAAGGTAACAATTACTCACGGCAGGAATACTAAAGCCATAAAAAATATCACTGTACTGAAAAAAATGGAGTAAACGTGGCAGAAAATGACGTAAAATATGCCAATACGTGCATGCGAAATGTGCCGATATTTTCAATTTTTTTGCTGTTATCAAGTAATATTAATTAGCACAGCAGTTGATTTTCGGAAGCTTATTGAAGCAGTGTACCTTACTTTGCGCGGTTAAAACATTTTTTTAGTGTAAACGAAAAAAAAGACGCTTTGTCTTTGAATACACATCAGTAGACGTTGATTTCACTGACAGTGAAATCAACTGAGAAGATTGTCGTCAGTAAGGTGAACAACCTCTTGTCTTGTGCGTGCCCCTTTCAAAAGAATATATGATGCGTGCGCCGTTGGAAATATCCTGTTCCCACTGCATGTGATGATTTTCTCTTTGTACTGATTAGTTCTCAAGCCTTAATATATGCAGACGATGAGACACCGTTATTTTTTGGCGATAACATTACAGCACCAGTAACTACTGCCAATATAGACCTGAACAGTGTTCTATCATGCTTTTGGAAAACTATGAGTTGGCAGTCAATGTCTGTAAAACGACTTACGTGGCTGTTTCTCTCGAAATAAGTAAATTACGACTGCCTATGTGTTCATCTTAACACGCAACTCCACCCAATTTTGCTTAAATATTTGAGGGTGACATAACATTTGATCTAGATATTCACTGGGAAACGCATATAAACAATACGTTCCTAAGCCAGGGGTCTGAAGACACGCGGCACGTGGACCCAAGTGGCCCGGCCGGCACATGGCCGCTTTCGTTCCCCATTTTATTCTTTTTCTTTTTTTCGCACTGAGGTTCTTCATGAGGTACGCAAACACGTCTGGTCTCAAGCACTATTTTCGTGATGCATACCATGCGGTAACCATGTGTTGAAATCTAATCCTAAAACAAAAGCTCTATTTCTGAATCGGCATGAAAATTTCACTTATTTGGGAGCATTCTAGTGATCGGTATTGATATGTGTCTCAAATCTTGATATTAAATACCCTTCAGAAATCGCATGCATATGAGACATGGGAAGGAATGTATTTCAAATGGTAACTTTAGCTGGCATTTTGTTGAAAATCTTGCCCCCACCCCTCCTTTTACCCTCCCCGCTCCTATCTTCTTCCCTGTCCCGAACCTTGCGGAGACATTTCGTGACTGCGGCCCGCTAGCTGAGGTGAGTGGGAACTCTGCTCTAAGCTAACGTATACAGTGATGACCCATTGTATGAAAGCGCACGAATGGGTTGATGCATTTTGCCAACATCCCCTTTTCTAAAAATAATGTCTGGGATTTAACGTCCCAAAACCACGATATGATATTGATAGACGCCGTAGTGGAGGGCCCCGGCAATTTTGACCACCCGAGGTTCGTTACCTTGCCCTAAATATAAATACACGGGCTTCAAGCATTTTCGCTTCCGTCTATAATGCAGCCGCCGCAGCCGGGATTCAATTCCGCGACCTTCGGCTTAGCAGTCGAGTGCCATGACCACTAGACCACAGCGGCGGGGCAACATCCTGTTCTCTAGGAAGTGCGTTTTATGCTCATTGGTATGGCTCCAGAAGTTCAACTCGATTTTGGTATTTCCGTGATGACGGAAGGTCATAGCGGCAATCCTAATCCTATTTTACGTACTCTCTACATTGCATTTACATAGTACAACTTGCATTATTGCATCAAGTTTTTGGACACTAAATTACTATCTTTTTAATAACAATGACCTCTTTACGGGAACGGGCAGTAAGATTTTATGCTTTAGCTTAGGAACATCATAGTAAGCACTCGTTATTTTCGTATAGTGCCACACTTTTTCTGGACTTTATGTACACTTAAAAACTGCCAGACTGATATATTAAACAATCGTGGATAATGAACCACTACCCGCCCGTGCGTTTAAGCGACCAGCTCATAGCATGATATAGATTGTACGCGCAAGTCTGGCTTGTGCCAGAAATGCAAAGAGAAGCGAGTGAGTGAGTGAAACAACTTTAGTTGGTCCACAATTGACGCGAATAATTGAAATAATACATTCTTAGCATTTCTTGGGTCTATCATCTAGAATTGTGTGTACCTACTAACCAAAAGATTCGGAGAAATTTAGATTTTCGTTCGAGAAAAGTTCTATTACATTGTTTGTTACAGCCTCGTTTGTGAAAGCCCATCACAGGCTTACCAATGAGTATTTGCAATTTTACATTTTTTGTGGTGAACTTTCGCGCAATAAGATATTTATAAAGTCATGTTTCCATTCGCGAAGTCGCACTAGCATCAGCGTTTTTGAGCTTAATCAAGAGATGTATGTAGCCCCGCCGCGGTGGTCTAGTGGCTAAGGTACTCGGCTGCTGACCCGCAGGGCGCGGGTTCGAAACCCGGCTGCGGCGGCTGCATTTCCGATGGAGGCGGAAATGTTGTAGGCCCGTGTACTCAGATTTGGGTGCACGTTAAAGAACCCCAGGTGGTCTAAATTTCCGGAGCCCTCCACTACGGCGTCTCTCATAATCATACAGTGGTTTTGGGACGTTAAACCCCACATATCAATCAAGAGATGTATGTAAACGTTTCTAATACTGCGAATGAACTGCAAATGTAGCTACGGTCCATACAAGTCTACCACGCAATCGAGGAACGTAGATGTGTAGGCTGAACTAAGCACACATTTTCACCGCACTGGAAATCAAGCATATAATTTTGCAGAAGCGTTGATGATCATTTCTTTGAAGAAATGCAAAAAAATAGCAATGTATGAAGTTCGTATATACCGTATGTCAGCGCTGCTTATTTTCCGTGTGTGTGGTCCTTTCTTAACTCTCATTACTTTTACTTGACTATTGAATGCCACTTTTTGGGGGCTAATACATCACTGATTTATAAAAAGAGGGCTCACCGCGCTTGCACTGCATGCACAAGGACGTTCCTTCCACACTGCCAAGCATTTCTTACACAAACGGAGCTATAAATGAGCACTGAGAGCAATTTCTGCAGCAGTAGTGATGCTCTCAAGAACCAAAAGGCCAAATTGCTCGTCAGCGGTTTTTGAAACCTTCGATAGCAGTAGCAAACGCCAAAACTCACGATGAAGCGGCGCTCATTGGCCCACACTTGTTGTTTTCTCTTTTTTTTACAGCTAACGTGCGAGGCTCGCTCCGAGAAGATGAAAGACAAGAAAAAGTAAAATGAAAGGGAAAAAAAAGTGGAACCAATAATGGAGACCTCTGGTTCGGGCCGTCCAACAATGACGCATTCCAGCGTGACGAGATCCGGTCCGGGCTTGACTTCCAGGTCCTCCAAGGCCTTGAGCACTCGTGGAGGCTCCGGCGGCGAGGCATCCCTGCGCCATTACGTAAGCGTTTATACTCGGGGCCTTGCGGAGGGCAACGCTGGAATCTCGTAACCATAGCGAAAAAAAAGAAGAAGAAGAAACTGAGAGAGCGCGCATGGCGCTTCGGCGAGTGCTCACTCGGCCACTTTCACTTGGCAGGAGCAGGCCGTCTCGCCGGCCTTGTTTTTGGCGACGGCAGTGTAGGTGCCAGAGTCGTTCTCGGTTGCGCCAGCGAGCACCAGCCGTGCTCTTCCTTGCTCCTGGGTGGGCTGCGTGGAATAGGAAACGAGAACAGTCGGTGGAACAGAAGGCGGTCGCCCAAACACGCACCTTCGCGGCGTCCCGGACTGGCAGCAGGTCCTTGGACCAAGAGACGCGTGGCTCGGGCCTGCCCTGGACGGTGCACTCGAGGCGCAACTCTTCGCCGGGCCGCAACTGCGCAATGGCGGGAAGCGGATGCACGAATGTTGGCTCCGTCAGCACCCCGCCGGCTGTCTGCGTAGTGTGTTCTTCCAGGGCTTCGATGAACACTTCTTCCAGGGCGCTCTCGCGTGCTTGTTCTGCGAAACAAGATCCAAGAGTTTTCGTGAGACAGCAAAGTGACCATCTGATCTTACCAGTTAACATCACCACTCAAGAGCGGGACATTGGGTTTCATTTGTAGTTGTGCTTGATTGATTGGGTGTCATTTGTAGTTGTGCTTGATTGATGTGCGAGGTAATACTGTAACTAAAAAGGTTAAGCCTGTTTTGTGAAGTAATAGATAAATAGAAAGCAAAACTAGAAAGAAAGAAGCTCACGGCTTCCTATATAGTGGCGCTATGTAGAACGATTAAGTATATTTTGATTATTTTGATACCGTCCCTTTCGGTGATGATGTTACTATTTGTCAGGCGGGGGTGGGAAAGAAGGTGGAGTGGATAGAGCGTATGATTTATTGATTTGTGGGGTTTAACGTCCCAAAACCACC